>CM053993.1:10512297-11712297 GCA_028641955.1 Protonibea diacanthus
AGACTGAAGGAGACTTGTTGAAGCTTAACACAAATAGCTCTAGAGGAAGACAAAGGAAAAGCATGTAGAGGAGAGCAATGCAACAGCTGATTGCCCATTCCCCCGTTTTGGAAAGGAGTATTGAAAAATGTTAAAAAAAAAAACACACAAAATATGGAGGTGATTCATTTGTAATTTAGCTGAAAAATGCAGCATCTACATGTGTTGCAACGCCGCATACACTACACATACATATGTGTATTCGCTGGGATCTCGTTACGCCGCACACAAGAACTTTAGCAATTGATTTAAAATGGTTTAAAGATGTAATAATCAGCCTGACAATGGTTGTACATGTCAGTGGCCAGAATAGACTTAATAAACAGTCTGTCAGACTCATCAGGCTTAAAAGACACTTACGGTTGGATATCATGACCAAAACGGTACAGTATCTCAAAGCTGTGCTCCAAGATCCAGCAGCGCCAAAACAGTGCATTAACCTACAGTATATCAATAGATGTCATTATGTCACTGGAGACTCTGAGAACAGCTTTTTCTGTTGAATATTTCTAGCCAAGATTCTGAACAACTGCATGTTTAAAGAAGCTGGGACACAACCAGACTACAGAGAGCTAATTATCGATCGATAGCAGGCATGGACCAATAGGCCATTACATTTCTTCATAGGAGAGAAGCGGTCTAAAATTGATGGCTGAGTTGGATAAGTAAATCATTATCCTCTCCTCACAGGAGTAAAGGAGGGTAATGATGCAAGCCCTGACATTATCATCTTATTCAGAAAGAAAGAGAGAAAGGTACTGGAGTCCATATTTGAAAACAGGCACATCAGGAGGCGCAGGAGTGACGATGTTGTTGATGATGGTAAACAGGATGTTAGGATTATATTCACTGGAGGAAATTAGGTTGACAAAGTTAAGAAGCCTTCGCATCCATAACCACAATGTTGAATTCAGTAATACATCCTTAGTAACGATGATGAATTTGGAGCTTGTTTATCCTCCACAGTTGCTCTACCCTCCAACAATTAGGTTGGACAACAGAAAAATGTGTAATTTAACCATGGGGATGAACAACACAGATCTGAACAACCAACTTTGGTTATCTGCAATTCAAATTAGTAAAAACCTTCCAACTTGGAAAGCAGTTCCTGTAGTGAACTGCACCACATGGTGTATGTTACTGACTAGTTACTTGCGAGCCCAGTTTGTTTGGGTGAAGTCTGTCTCTTTTAAAGAGAGAAAGACCACGTACCAAAAAATTGTCAACAAACCCACATCATGAGCCCTACAAGTAGCCCTAAGCCAACTGTGGAGGTTAAGGAGTCTGCTAAAATGACCAACACCGCTGCCCATTGTGGGAATGGGAATAGGGATAAAAATTGACTTTCCATAACAACTTAGGAAGTCAAAAAGATGGTTAAAAACAGAGTTACTTGATGCCTGCTTTACTTTTACTTGCCCTTGTTTTATGGGGTGATGGGTTTCCATTGTATGTAGTACACATGGATTTTTCTCCTCAGTGCATTTACAGTGCTGAGACATAGTTCTCTCCTACATGTGAAGCATTGCAGAGAGTTAGCCTGTTGAACATCTCTACTGCATCTTTGTTGAGAAAAGGTTTGTGTGTGTCTGTATGTGTGTGTGTGCATGTGTGTTATAGCAACTGCAAAACAAAGCAAGACAACAACCTCTGCACCTAATCCTAAACCATTCTATCTATTAATTTATTTATGGAAATATAAAACACTTCTTCTCTGGGATTGAAGGCAGAGGATCAGATAAGCAAGAATATTTGCCAACCACGAGAATCTGATCTGCTCGATTTCCACAAGTGATTTACACCCTTATATTACACAGGAAAGGAAAAGATAGGATCAGCTAATGCTCCTGGTCTCCCCATCCCCGTCTTAATAACTCCTTAGAGAGGACGAGAGGAAGAGGAAGGAGGAAGAGGGAGCTCAGAGAGGGTGAGAGTGCCACGGGATGTGATTAGGCTGGACCTCCCGTTTATGATTTCTGTATTACAGACGCTTGGTGCCAGACATTCCCTCCATGGAAGGAATGTCTTCCTAACCAGTTCCATGTGAATGGTTTAGGAGGGAACCACAGCCCACTGGTTGGGTTGAGGGCTCAGCCTTTAAAACACACACCAAGGGAGAAATATGAAGAGGATGGAGGGCAAGAGGCTGGAGAGAAAGGAGAACAAGAGAATAGATGGCTAAAGATCATAAACAAGAGGTCAGAAAAGTGTGGAGGGATCTAACTTTTTGTACGTTGGTATTTCTCTACATACACAGGGTTCAGTCCACTTTGTCCCTTGCTTATTTTCCCCCCAAACTATTCTCTACTCCAGCTGCTATGGACATAAATTAACGTGGAATGTAGAGTTACACGATATTAAGTGGTAGTGGGGATTCGAATAAAGTTAGTGATGTGGCTTTAGGTTTCATACAAAACACAGACTAATATCTTTTCCAGGATAGCATGATTTAAGCTTTATAAGGTAAAAAACGGAGGAGAAAGTGAGATTACCCCCAAGCAAAGGAGGGGTTTTCTTTTTTAATAGATGAAATCATCAGATAATCTGCAGCATAAATCAGATCCAAAGGTCATGCAGCACTTACACAGATATTTTGTTTGATATATTTATTATTGTGCCTTTTAATGACATCTAGACGCTAAAAGGTAGTCAGACTAACTAGTCAGATTAAACGACAGCATAAAAGCCCAGTGTGCTGTCTGCTTTTAAATATGAGACTTCATAAATTCCACCGACTGCATTTGTGACAATTTATGAAACTGAACTGTAATTGCAACGCTAACAAATCATTAATATGTTTTCCAAAATGTCCCCTGTAAATTACATTCTGCTTTCTCTTCTCACGAGAAATTGGCCTGGAGAGAACCCAAGCCCATTCTCTGCTCCATTCCTCTGCAAGTTATCAGACTTTTACAACCCGACTAGCACGATGTTGGATGGTAAGTGTGAATGTTTGTTTGTCCTGGAATTTTTACTGCGCTGGATTACTTTCCTGGTGATCTTGGCCACGTGTATGAAAATGATAACAATGGATTTGTTGGGACCAACTGCAGTCTCTGAGCATGCTGTGAAAGAAAAAGCCACAGTGAGCGGCAGGAAATAGTCTTGCTGAGTAAAAATGTTGTAAAGAACATTTATTTGGCAGCTTAAATGCACAAGTATATGCTATAAAAAACAACCTCGGAACCTGCAACTTATGAGGGACTGCTAATAATGTATGTAATATCTAATTATATCCAATCATGTGTATCTTGTATTCTTTTCCACTTTTTTTTTCTCTTTTCTGTTATTCCATGCATTTATGCAGCCACCCTTTCTTTTCCTGAACACACACACAGACACACATACACACACACACACACACAAATACATCCACACATGCACAACTGACAGAAGTCATGACCTTGTCCCATACAATCTGCTGGCCTTAGCTCCAACAATAATGTTTATTCGTCTGTCTCAGAAAAGAAAAGCCACGCCTTCCGCTAGCAGCTAGTCAAAGCAGGAAATCTATGAGAGAAAATGTAGATGTCCTGCATGTCCAAGCCTACGACTCTTACACATAAACACCCATATGTGTGCAAACAGACAGACACAAATGTGCTGAGAGACAGACTGTTGCCCCAGGCCTGCAGCAGGCAGCAGCTGTAATTGAGGAAGGTGCAAATTGGTTAAGTGTTGCTCAGCCCTGCGCAGGATATGGAGGCATGTTAGTGAAAAAGACTGCAGAGCATTAAGACCTTTTCCAGGTCTCAGCTTCAATATGCAACCCAATAACCAGACAAAAATATTCATATTGGGCAGTTCTGCAAAACCCAGATTTACTTCCAAGGATAAAGCTTTTTAGCATTCAATACCAAAGTTTGAATTATTCATCCTTTTTTTAATATCTTTCTATCTCTATCCAAGGTTAGTCGAAAATAAGTATGGGTCAGGAAGAAGGTAACTATGATTAAAGAGATACTGCACACTTAAGCATGTTTTTAAGCTGTACAACTATACATTGCATGACTTTACTGTAATCAAACACGTCAGTGCTGGTGTTACTGTTGACATTTCATACCAAATTGATAGAAATCTACAGTTCAAAATGACTCAACTTGCTATATATTGATCTAAATCATCCTGGATCTTGCAACGCTAATGCTATTCATGACATGTAGATTTACATAAAGGATATTAATGCCCTCTAACCAGCCTGTGGATGTCTGTGAAACCAATTGACACATCATTCACAGTTTACACTATTTGCTAACCCTCTGCTTTCTGTTTTGGTGCAGTGTTTTGACAGCCATAGAACTGCCATTGGACCTCGGTAATGATCCTGTGATAGTCAACGATCATGGTTATGGCTGACAAAAGTCTAATAGGATATGAAGTCCAGTCTCTTGCTTGAAGTTTGGATGAACTATGCACTGATCCATCATCTGGACATCCACAGCCTTACATCACTCATTCACCTCATACACTTCTTCCTGCATGGCGCTGAACACTGGTATTGGATATGAGGTGAGAATCATCCAAGGTCAATGTAATTCCAAGGGATGTGTGGATACTGTGCTCCATTTAGATATCTCTTTTCTTTCCTCCTCAGTTCATGTGACACATCTGTCTCCGACTCTTTATCCATCCATGCATGTCTCGCTCTTTATCTAGTAGCACCCTGGTCCAAGAAGCTGGTTTCGGTCTTGGTCGCTCACTTGCCACCACCATGGGTGGTCCTTGCTGCAGTATTTCTGCTGTGGTGTTTGTACAGTTCAGAGGTCTTTGTTTTTCTGGCATGTCTCTCCATGCTAACCAAAGCCGGACGCCTGCTGCCTGTTTTCTTTCACATAGCTACACATCTGCAGGCTTTCGAGGAGAAACCCGGGCAAAAAGCGAGAAAAAAGCAGAAGGAGGGTGGAGAAGCAGGACGGCAGAGAAACGCAAATGATCTGCCCTCAAATCCGAGTTGCCACTTTCTCCTCAGAGGTGTATGTGAGAGTTAGTGTTAGCTCCGCTCCTCTGACATAAACTGTGGTTTGTTGGCGAAGGCATGGCACACGTTGACAGCCTCATTATTTATACTCCATTTTGACAGCTTGTTTTGTGTAATATACACACATGTATTTCCATCCTCGCGCCACCCTGTTTCACAGGAATAAGTCAACTTAATGAATTTTACATGAAAAAACAGTGTTTCCCCAAAGGGTGTGTTATGGATCAAACAGTCACTCAGTCACCGGCGCTTTATGGATAATTCCCCCCACTCTGAACAAGGCCATATTGTTCCCTATTTATATTCACAGAATGATCAAAGGCGAAAAATGATCCCTTCCAACAGTTAATATTTCTAAATGTCTCGCTGGGAGCCAATTTTGTATTATTCAAGCTATTTTCCCAGATGCATTTATTACCCATTCAGAATTTGAAATTCATGATGTGATAGCCACAGATTGTGTGTGAGCTGAGCTCTGAGAGGGTGACTACAGTGTGATTTCTATATTTCCTTGTATTTGGAGGATGGTGGGTGGTGGGACACGTGGAAACAGCTGTTTAGGGAGGAGGTTCCTGTGAGTATCAAGGTCAGGACACATTCACAAAGCTGGATAGGAAGCCAGGTGGGGCACGGCACCAATATACTGTATACGAATGTGAGCGTGTGTGCATTTAGCAGGATGTGTACGTGCACATTTCTTTTTTTTACAGACAGCACTACTGACAGTTTCACAGAGACAAGATTCACAACAGGGATATTTGGCTGTAACACAAAACAAACAATACTAGAAAGTTCTACAGGGTCAGGAAATGGTCAAGTGAGTAAATGAGTTTATTATAATAGGACTAAACATACAACAGCAGGTTTGAGAGGACCGAGCTGACCTCCCCAGGCATTTGCAGTGGGAACACAGAAGCTACTTAGTTTGAACACCAAGTAAAGGTCAGGGAAAGGATTGCTGCCACTCAAGAGGTCACGACCCAGGTTGTTGTAGTGCCTGGGAGAGCGAGACCTACAAACATAATACCGCTGGGAAGCTTGTTGCCTGGAGAGTTTACAGCAATATTTGAGTGCCATTTCATCAAATCTGATCCAGTATCAAATGTGCTCATAAAATCTTAATCCATTTAATGTTAAGTTTTAACATTTATAAATTCAAGCCGTATGTGATCAACTCTGTACTTTTTGTGAAGCTTAAAGGACAACAGGTTGTTAAAGTTGAGTTAGTTAACCTGATTAATGTTCACAGACTGTGGCTATAGACTGAAAATAACGTGCAACAAAAGATATGAGACGTCTTTAATATGAGTCAGTCTTTGACTGACAGAAATTAAATGGATAACCATGCTTCATCATTACAATAGTTTATTCCAGCACAATGGGAATGACAAAAATGACATCTCAGCTGTGTTTTAGGTAAAATGTCCAGTGTGTAAGATTTGAGGGCTGTATTTACAGAATATGCCAGAAATGGTATATGATACGCATAACTATGTTTGTGTTCGTGTATACTCCTGAAAAAAAGAATTGTTAAGTTTTCTCTATGGCAGGAGCTACAGACACTACACGTCCTCTTCCATTGAGTCCGTCATGTGCATTTTTTGATTGTGTCATGGCCACCATAATGTCTCTTTCACAATTGGAAGAACGGGGTAAGGTGAGGCGAGGGGGTTGCAAACACCAACTAGACTGTACTAAATCCTACATACTGGTCCTTTAATATTTTTATGGGCCTTTAACACATTTGAAGACATCACCTTCAGCTCTAAAGCCTTGGAGGTCAACTTTTTTGACATTTCATCGACTTTAGTTTTAATCATAAAATTCACACAGCAATGACAGATTAATACATAATAAAAATAACTGTTATTTGCAGCCCAAAGTAAAACTTTAACTGTGACATTGTCACCAGATAATCTAAAATTTTTCTGAAATCTTACATCAATAGAAATGAGATTTTGTCATTATGTCTTTTGGCAACGCACAGATTTTTCTCAAAGTCTATGTTAAGAGGAAAATATCCAAATGCAATTAATAATATTTTGTCAAGATGATAAAATACTGAAGTCACCATAAATTATGCAAGTCATCATGAGTAAACATCTTGTCATAATGTTTGACATCTCATTAACCATATGATGAAAATCTCATCCCTTGGGTAAAGTGGGCTTTTAAATGTAACTGTTGGCACCACAACATAGCTGTATCTTATCTCAAGATGGAATGAAATAATAAAGTCACGAGTATGAGAAAATGGTTCGCTATGTCAAGAATGACTGAGATCATTTAGATGTGAGCTTGAGATAAAAGTCCTCAACACATTACGAGCCAAACTTGTTGCTCTGGGCTTCAATAAATGATAAACTTACTTTTTCGGCCAAATCTTTGCAAGAATTATTGAGATTTAAGACTTCCCTTGAATGAACTTTACCCATCTTTGGACCACAGAGTCAGGCCCTCATATCTAAGTGGGGTGGAGATCTTGGATAAGCTGCTGAGATGTCTAAACTCCGGCAGTTGACTTTATTTATTCTAACCTGATTGTTTGGGTTTGGGGATTCTGTTGCTCCTGCCATGAAGGAAATTGCTCTTGCCTGCTGGTTCTGAAACGGAAAATGGTTTTAAAAACTATAACAAAACAAACCTAAACGTTTCTCTGTCTGTCTTTGTGTTTTGCAAAAGGATCGTCGTTCTCATTGGCCTTTCGGAGCCGCCTAGCCGAGGCGAGTCTGTCAACGAGAAGAAAAAGAAGAAAAATAGAATTTGAATCGCTGAATAGCCCGGTGGAGTGATGAGCTTATCAGCTCAGCGCAGATCTCTGCGAGTGCTGCTTTTTGCCGTTTGCGTGCAAGCGTGTTCGTCTTAGGAGATTGGCAGGATATTGGTGAAGTTAGCAGCCAGGGAAATTACAGTTGCAAAGTGTGTTTGTTTTCGCGTGCACCTTTGAGATCGTAAATTAAAGACAAGGGGGAATAATTAAGTACGTTTCTGGTTCTCACTAAAAACCTCACATTAGCTTCAAAATCTGGTAGCTTGGCTTCGAGTCAAAGCGCTGACAGTCCTTTTGGATTCCCATTGCTGGGTGTTCTGCTCCTGCACGTATCCCATAACCTTGACTTGTGGTACACTACATACATGCATATTCGTGTACACACACACACACACACACACACACATACATGCTGCTATGAAAGTTCTTCTATTTGAGATATAGCAGCGCTGTTGCACTCTGGAAACAATTACCAGGCAATAATCTTCACATTCTTTCATCCCACCACCAGCTCAGCTGATTAGGATATCCACTGGTACGCAAGACTAACCTCAAACACGCTCACACACACACACACACTTGCACATTTACTGTTTCTTCCATACAGCACGGTACAGTAGGTACTCTCGCTCCCTCTTTGGTTGCTGACCAACTCTCTTCTCTTTCTCACACACACACACACACACACCTGACATCTGATTCCCGACTGATGATTAATGACCCGCAAAGTCTTTCAGCAGGGACCACCCAGGGTCAAAATAACCTGCCACAAATACAGAAGCAGTAAAATACCATTCAGTCGCCACTCTTCTATTTACACATGCTGCAGCATCTTGCGTGTGTGTGTGTGTGTGTGTGTGTGTGTGTGCGCGTGTGTGTGTGTGTGCCCGTAGAATATGCCAGAGCATGAAAGGTGGACTAGTTTCTGTGGAAACACTTAAAAAATGTGCCCCCCCCCCCCCCTCCTGTCTTCAATCATCTGTGCATGTGGTGTGTGTGTGTGTGTGTGTGTGTGTGTGTGTAAAGAAAGTGGAGGGAATTACCCAGCTAACACCTTTCAAAGTGCACACCCATCCTCTTTTTATTCTTCCCTGCAACTCTTTCTTCATTTTCTCCCTTTCTTCTTTTCTCTCTTTCCCCCAGTCTTCTCTTGCCCGGTTCAACAGACGGAAGAATTACCCCAGCTGTCCTCTAATCTATCCGGAGAGCTTTTTCCCAGGGTGGAAACACTGCCATCCTTTTTCTCTCCACTGTCCCCCCCTACCCCCTTTTATCAGTGTCAAGTGATTACCTGGGGGGGGGAAACTGAGCTCGGCAACAATATGCATCAGGTTAGCCCAGGGAGAGTTCGGCCAAAAACATCTCCTCCTCTACCTGCTCCGTCCATCCATCCATCCGTCGAACTCCCCTCCCCTCTCATGCCCTCCCATCACCTCCCGCCCACACTCTCCACCCCTGTGCCAGCCGAGGTCTGTGGCAGAGCCCCAAGCCCATCTCAGAGGAATTTCCCTGTTGAAATTTATATCAATTTCACCGGCCTCAAGTTTTATCCACAGCGTGTGAAAAGACTGTACCTCCCCTCTTCTTTTTAGCATTCACTTTTCATTCCTTCCTCTTGTCTGCCTGGTTTTCTTGAAATGTTTCTCTCTTTCCCTTTCTCTCATTCTTCTCTCCATCCCCCTCCCAAACTCTGTTTTCTCCTTTTTAATACTCCTCGGCTATTTATCTCTCAGAATTTCACTTTCCTTTGGCCCTTTTCACTTCTCCTTTACCTTCTTCCCTCGCCACCTTTTTTTTTGCTCTCCTTAACAGCCCTGTGTAGGCACAGCCTGGTGAATGCCAGGCATTCCTTTGTAAGGTTAGAACAGACAAAGGTGGACCACATCACCTGAAAGAAAACGGCCTTTTTGAATCATCGCCCGAGGGAAAGCGAGGCTGATAGCGAAGAAAAGAGGGAGTATAAAAGCGGAGCAGAAAAGCGAGGGATGGAAGAGAGGAACACCTGTCCTCTGCTGTCCTCGCATGAACCTTCAACTCTGACCTTTGTTACTCGATATCGATGCCTTGTTTGAATAAAAGGGGCTTAACTGAGGGAGAGTGCATTAGGTGTAGGTGCAAACCTCCAATCCAGTATTGAAAAGAGAGCTTTTGTGCGTCCGAGTAATGAGATTAAACACTGTCAAAACCACGTTAGCTTATGCTATCGACATGATTACCACCGCACAATACTTTACTCAGAGACTGACCACTGACTCGAATAAACATGGTCATATTACAACCCAAAACTTAATTCCAATCAAGCTCACAAACACAAACAACTCCACCCTTCTACACACTCCAACCATTCACACAACCCACTCAAGGAACATACGCGCTCAATGCACACCCCCCAAACAAAATCACCCCACCCTAAACACACCACCTTTGAGTAGAACAGACCCCCATACGTTAAACACATAGTGAGTCTATGTTGACGCTGGGTGTGGTGTAGGGTGGAGTGTAATCGGTGACGCCAACCTGCCCTTCACGGCTTATTTTTGGGCTTTTGACGAACATTAATGGCAAAGTGGATCTGTGTGATGCAATGCGACGGTTTTCCAGCAAGTTAACGGGCCGCTGTTTGTTTTCACTCTTACTAATGGAATGGAGCAAAAGGGGGAAAAAGTGGAGTGAGAAAAGAGAAACTTATGACGACCAGGTGTTTTTTCCCTCTGCTCGGGAATGTTTCACCTTGTAAAAGCAAGTGAGTGGGAGGGGACTTGTGTACCGCGCTGAAGAAGTGAATGGTTTGGGGATTTTTCAAGGGGTGTGTGCTGACCAAAGGGTTTGAGTGAGAATGAATGTGTGTTGTGTGAGAGTGTTAGAGGGTGAGCTGAGATTTCTCGAGGAGCCCAAGGCAGAATTCTTCGGTGGAAGTGTAGCATAGCCATGGCTGGATGAGGCGGGGGGGCTTTTCTTGTGTTTGTGTGCAAGCAACCGCCCAATTTTTTTCTTTTGCCTCATTGAGCTACAGACGGCTGTTGCTTTTGTGGTAGGGTGTGATCAACACATGCATACAGAAACACACACCTGGGGGGGATGAATGAATGGCAGGCCTGACTACCACACAGGGCTCCTATTGATGACATCATTGCTGGGCATCTGGTCACTCCACCCTTTCCATGTTTCAGAGAGCCATTCAGTCAGCTTCGAGTGCACCATGGCTCTTTCACAGACATGACGCCTATTGCTTACTTTTAGTTGATTATTCAATTTAGCCAGCTCCACTTGTGAACAAAATACTTTTCTTTTGACTCTGATGGCACAATCAACAATTGGCCGGTTTATGACCTTCCATCGGTACAGTACAGACATCCCTGAAGAGAACGAATTTAAATAAATTCCCCTCTTGCACGTTTAATCACTTTGCTATCTCGATATTGATGAGATTTGCCAAAAGAGAGCGAAAGAAAGGCATAAAAGCCCCATGTGGATCATAAAATTGTGCCATAATGACGCTCTTCAAACAGCGGCTCCCATTTAATATAATAAACATTATCCAAATATGCCCTTGTTGAGACTTTGCGTATCGTTCTCAGGCAAGGAAAGGCTGAGTTCAGACTGACTTTGACTCTAATGGTTGGTAGATTACACAGTCTGGGGACGTTCATTGCTCTTCATGAGCAAAACATGAATGAGAGACACGCAGCGGGACTGCCAGCTTTTGATTACTAGCTGGAATTTTAACAGTGATTGAAGTAATGAATCAGTGGATGCTGCTGAAATGACAGGCCTTTTAATAAATCAATCTCAATTGGCCAAAAAAAAAAAAAAAACTTGGACAAGTGTTTGACACAGCTTTTTCTTTATTCTTTTTTTTACCTCTCTCTCTCTCCCTCTCCTCTCGCTGGAGCATTTCAAGATCTACTTGGAATCACAGTATCTATCTGATCGCTAACTCAGCCAATGGCTTAATCCCAGTAGGTCTTTCAGGAAAAGGCTAGGCCAGCTTCCCTCTGGCTCGTCCAATCACGGAGCATGGTGAAGTTTTACTTTTCAAGGTCCACTACCATAGCACAGGGCCAGCTAAAACAGTGCCAATTAAACACTGAATGCTAATCCTGTGGTGGTCTTAGTGAACCCCTGCTCTGTTAGAAGTTACCTGGTGAACGATAAGGAGCGACTGTAGTTCATCCAGGTTGTTAGCTAACATCCAAAGCATCATTTTCAATTACCCATGTTGATGAGAACTTATGCATTCTCCCGGCTAATGCTTGGCACGTTTTAAATGTAAGGTCTATGTGATACTTGTAATACATCTTGTAGCAATGAATGGCCGGGCTGTAGTGGCGAAATTTGAACTGATGTCATTTACTGCTGTGCTTTGGTGATTAACCCCAAGAGAGTGCTATCATGTAACGATTATACACAAACAGCAGCAGGTTTTAGGCGACAACACAATGCCCCTTTATGTATTACACTTATCCAGTGTTATGTCATGCATAGAGATTATTAATTGGCCACTGGAGCTACGAGACAAGTAAAGAGAGACGTTTCTGAGGCAGACTTGGTGGAAGATTAAAATCTCTGGCGTGTTTCGGGCCAGCATCTACAGGTTGAGCTCGATTTGATGATTTGATTTGTGTGTTTGTGAGCGTGTTTGACTAGTGAAAGGATAAAGGGCAGACTCGTTCCTAGGAAGGTACGTTTGGAGAGGAAAGTGGAGGGAGGCAGAACATGAGCAAGAGACGCCTCCGAATTCCCCTCTCCTTGTCTCTTTTTCGTTCCCTCTCCCTCCTCTTCATCCTATCCCACCCCTCTCTACGCGACGGCTACCCCACCCCATCCTGCTCACTCCCCTCCTTCTTCAGTGCAGCCAGCCACAGACACTTGCTTTTTGTATGAAGGGGTTTAACCCAATGAACAATCCTGTCTGTCTTTCCCAAAATAAGCCAGTGGGAGAGGGATCGCCGAGTGAGCCAGGGAGATTGGAGCAGCGAGGTGCACAGCCCCTGGTTATAAGTCCTGGGAGTGGGAGCTCAGCCCGCTTGGACCCACAGCCTTTAGCTCAATATACACTGCTTTCCTGCCTGCCTGACTGCCTGACTGACTTGACTGACTGACTGAGTCTCACTCCACTGTTACTCACTCTCTCTCCCTCTCTGTCCTGCTCCCTCACTCCTTCCCTCCTACTTTCCACCCTGGATAGTGAGAGCACACAGATTGGGAAGGTGCTCCTCAGACCTGCGTCTGGACAGCTTGAAGACGGCACAGAGAGGATTTTCACTCTTCTCTCATTTGCTCTTCCATCCTCTCTCTCTCTCACTTTCACCAACTTTGCCAAAAAGCACGTGGATGGACTTTTTCGCTTTTTGCTGGAGACACACAAATAAAAGTTAAACAGACATTTTGCTCCACCTGCAGTTGAAAATAGCCATTTTTTTTGTTTGTTTTTTTTAAAACTTTGGTTGTGTCTTTTCCTGCACCTTGTGAGCAGCACTGGACCAATTCAAGGTGTCAGCTCTTTGCCCAAGAGGACTCCACTCCTCTTTTCTGGCTGCATGTTCATTGAATATCTGATGCCATCGCATCCCATGGGAGACACGCGTGGCTGAAGCAAGGAGGGAGGTAGAAGAGAGACCCACCTGACGCTCACACCTACCGCTGCCCTTACCCCGGTGCACCCCCCCCTCCCCCCCTCTGCCCTTCAACGCTCTGAGGAGAGAAAGGTAAGCCTTACCTTCCCTAACGTTTCTCTGGCTCCGTTAGCATCCTCGTGTCCTGTCATCTCTCGTCTTTTTCATTTTTATCACATGTGGCTGCCGTGGCTGAGGCCAAAAGAAACAGGAGGAGAGAACAGGAAAGGAGAAAAAATAAAAATAAAAAACAGACGCAGCAATATCTTAGTCATGGGACCTGCATAATTCTCCTCACTCCTAAGCTAGTGCGCAGAGTAATGGCTTGCAGATTAAAAAGAACCGGCACAGTTTGTTCACTGACTCCAGCCCAGGCATACAGAGTAAGTGGACCCTGATCACAATACGAAATCTGTATCTGTGCACCCTCTATTGATCTACTGTGAAGGTTTGTCTGTAGAAGTTTGAAATGGCATTGATTATCGATTCACCACTGCGTAGGAGAATCACTGTTGATGCATCCATACCTACATACATCTCGAACTTTTGCTGATGATGTTGAAGTGGGCGTGGTGTGCATTCGAGGGGTGTATAGGGATGGGGCAGTGTGGTAGTGGGATATGTACAGTGTGTTTGGCTTAAAAAACATACATTCTTATGTGATTATCATTCTCCATGTGGGATCTCTGTGTCTTTTTGAAAGTAGTTGCAACTCATATCCCCTGTTCTGTTGGCAAGGCCTGCAGCTTGTTTGATAGTTTTTTTTTTTTTGATTGATTTGTTCATCTGAGAGTTGATTAAAGTTCATATTGTGAGTGGAATGTACTATGGTGAAGGAATACTGCAAATAGACACATGGTCCTATCATTTTTCCTCTTTCTCTTCTCCTCTCTTCGTCCCCCTGTTGCTTCACTCTGTCCATCCACTGTGACGCCTCTGGCAAGCGACGCCGCATTCCATTGTAACGACATCCCTCCATCGCAAAGAGAAAGAGGAGGAATAGCGGTGACTCTGAGTCCTCAGGTATCCCGCATGACAAACTAGCAGAGAAGCAGAGAAGGCTGACGGAGATGAGCAAAAATGAAAAGGGGAAAAAGACCGAGAGGAGCACACTGGTGAAGCTTGGAAAACATGTGCAAAAATAAAGAGTGGATGAAAAAAAAAAAAAAACGAACGCTTTGCTAAGGAGATGCATTTTTCGATCACATGTGTTTCAGTGCACCAACGGCAGGCTTTTTTAGCGGAGGAAGGAGGGAGAGAGGGAGGGAAAGAGAGGTGTAGAGTGAGTGTAAGAGAGAGGGGGGAGAGAGTCTGGAAAAGACAGTGGGCTGGAGGTCTGAAATCCAAAAACATTTGGCAGCATCCCTCTATTTCACTGGCTTACGGCAAGAAAAGTCAACTGGATATGTACCTGTGTGTGTGCGCGCATGGGTCCATGTGCAGCCACACATGCATGCTCTGAGGTGACTGAATCTGTGTGAGTATTAAAGTGTGTTACACAATCTTCAAGGGGGGAGTGGGTGAATGGATACACACTATGGTGTGAACTCTACCCCATTGGCATAGAGGTACAACAGGAGTTCTTGGGTCTGCAAAGCTGCTGGTGCCCAGCAGTGTCTGCTTTACTGTTCAAAGTCATATTTGCTCATAAAGTTCAAGGCCTCTCATATAGATTTACTGGTTTCCAGTCAGTCTTCCCACCCTCTCTTGGTTTCTATTAAAGTGCCTATAGGTCAAGAGATTTACGCCCCTCTCTGCTTTTACCGGCATTGCTGGCCTTTTTCTTGGCGTGCATCTCCGTGC
Organism: Protonibea diacanthus; assembly: GCA_028641955.1. Taxonomy (NCBI): domain Eukaryota; kingdom Metazoa; phylum Chordata; class Actinopteri; family Sciaenidae; genus Protonibea; species Protonibea diacanthus. The sequence goes on from CM053993.1 coordinate 10,527,503, forward strand.
TTGGCACATGCATGATGGCAACATTTCCCCGTAGCTATGGCAACCTCATGCCACTGACTGGGATTCTCTGTTCTCCGGTGGGCGGCAACTGGTCGACTTACTTTGTCACTTTGTGGTTACAAGGATTGCGAGTGTGTGCGGTGTATTATTTAACCACAACTAACAGCCTCCAACCGGCTGCCCAGTCAGGCTTTTGATACAAAGTGCCGAAGCGTGACCGAGCATACACAAACAACAGTCACGCTGAATGCACAGTGGCACACCCAGCATACTTTATGCCCTTTGCAATACAAACACCTACATGGATTTAGCACTCCTCTCACACACACATTTCAAACAGATGAACACACTCATGCCGTCTGTTGCCAAACCGCCTGCTCATATAGTGCTGAGACTCTCACGCCCCACTGCAGTTACTTTATAGGCCAGAACGTGTTGAAGTTGGGACGTTTAAGACTCTAAACTTGACATTGTCTCTGTGTTTTGTTTAAATCTTTGAGGATAAGTCTTGTTCTGACGTAAAGGTGAAAGAACAGGGCCTTTCTCTGTAGATCTGTCTGCTTTCTGGTTAGATTTCATCCTCATTAGAGGGACAGGGTGTAAAAGTACTTGAACAGCTCAGGTGTAAGGCACTATAGATGTCTCCTTTCTCAGTCAGACGCCTACTAATTCTCAGATCACTCCTCAATCACTCCTGGCATACGATGTTCGCTGTACTGGAGATTTGAGACAAAAAGAGAAAAAAAAAAAACAAGTGAAGTTATAGGAGCTGTTTTTGCCTTGATGCCTTCTCTGTTTCTCACCCCTCTTTGGCTTGTAACATAGTCTACACTTTGTTGCCACAAGGGGGCAGAATACCTGGCAGTTCACTGTCGCACAGACACAATACAACAATTCTCTATAGAGAGAAAACCAGTCTTTTGACTCATCTCATTAATCTGAAACTACACCAAATTATCCCAAAACATTGAAAACATTCCAGGTAGTTTATCCTTCCTCTTCAATCCTCATGATTTAGACACACATTCTCACACAGTTCAAGTAAACTTTATCGAAGATCTCTGTCTTATATGTAGTCTTCTTCAGAGTCTTTCAGTATGATCTCGAATCTTGTGTCACTCGCATGTGTTTGATATACGCAGCTTTGTATTCCTGAATAGTCCCTTAGTGCATGTTTGTACAATGTATGCTTTTGCATGTGTGTGTGTGTGTGTATATATGTGTGTATTGGCGTGCACATGTGCTTCTGTTACTCTCAGTCGTATGCTGTGCTCGCAGGAAATGAAGGAGAATGCCACTCATCCTCAAGGAAGGAACGCCCACTTATTCCTGTACTTCCCTGCAACCCAAACACCTTCGGAACACACACACACACACACACACACACACACACACACACACACATTTCCCCTGTCTGTGCCTTTTGTTTCACAAAGAGGAAAGAGTGTGAAAACAGGCCTCCACTTTAATGGCTTCACAAACAAAGAGTATGTTTTCTTAAAGTGCTCTTTTCAGCCAGATAACCTAGTCTGTAATTACAGCCACACACAAACATACTGTACACGCACACACACACACACGCACACACACAACACACACGCTCTTCAGCATGTATTATAAGGCATGCTAACTGGTGCCATTGATATACTGAATAAAGAATTGCAGTGGTGGAAACAGAATACAGACCCTTAGGTCTTAATCAGAGCCTGGACCATAACATTCAGGATTAATAGGCTGGATTTGTTTTTCAGCTAAAAAACAGGGGGGGAGAAGAAAAAGACAGACACATATTTTTGTGTGCAGATGCATGCGATTTGCATCTCGTCTCCCTTTACTTCCTTTTGCCTCGTGTGTTTATGTCCTCTAAACTTGTTTGCACGACACCGGTAGTCATGTTGGCTTGGTCATGCAGCTGATATATGCTGAAGTCAGTCGGCTATATGGCAGACAGTGAATCTGCACAAACATACGGCCCCCCAGAGTGGTCGTAGCAGCACATTATTAATCAGGCTCATGTACTGAAGGACTTTGTTTTGGCTCTCAGCTTTGTATGAGCTCTGAAAACACGAGAGCAGAGAACAGACAGAGGAGGAAAGCAAAATAACAGTAAAGTTTTCTGTTATTCTTATTCTGTTTTTATGTGTATTCAGAATTTTGGCAAATTAACTTATTTATTTTTCCCTCTCTGTCACCCTCTAATCCATTTGTCTTTCCCCCTTGATCTGTGTTTATCCGTCTCCCACTTGCTCTCTCTTTCTCTCATAACTGTGTCTGGACCAGAGGGAGTTTTTCCACTGGGCTGGCAGCAACACGGGGACAGAGAAAGAGAGACAGGGAGAGCAAGCAGTGGGGAGGCTTGGCAGACGCCCCTTATTATTTTTCCTCCGCCTCCCATTGACTCTGTCAGCAGTGGCTCAGTCTTAGCATGGCCTCTGAGCTCAGAGGGGCTTGACAACATGCCCTCTTCAGCTATCAGAGTGAACTTATCACAGGCACACTTTGGGGGCAGAAGCAGGAGGAAGTGGTTTTCATCATCACATTGCCACTTTTTCCACTTTTAACATTCCCCTGACTTCTTGACTTTGTTCCAGATGTCCAAGCTTCTTTCCATCCATTCCATCATTTTTTACTGATGTAGACTACAAATCCTCTTGAATCGAACCCCGACTCTTTACTGGGCTCAAACTAAAACCCCTGCGGTAAAGCAACCTTGTTCTCTAACGTCAGACATTGCTTTTAGTCAGTGAGGCCTGAACAAGGCGCAGAAACCAAGCCACGGACAAAACACGTATTGAGCAATGCTTCCTGGAGTCGAATCTATATTTTTCCAATGCTGTGCAGAGTTTTTTGGGACGGCAGCTCGTGTTTTCAAAGAGAATCCAACAGGAACAAACAGGAATGAGAACCTCAGCGCTCATCCAGCAACAGTGGTGTTCCTAGTTAATGGGATGTGACATTTCGTATTCTGCTGCTGAGGCTTGAGTTTTCCCTGATTCAAAACTGGATACAAGGAAGCAAGAGTTTCCCTGTGTCATCGGAGGATATGTCTGACCTCCCTGCTCATAAGCCTTAGTTTTGTGGATGAAAAAAAAAAGTTGAATCCATAACACTGAGTGCAGCCAAATGAAGGCTGTTTGATGTTGGGTAGGTTCAGGTAACTGTACAAATCAGGGTGTGTGTACAGTACATGGGGGTAGGTTTATTTGCATTTGGTCTTTGACTCTGCTACCTCTCATTCATTGCCCCTCAGTTCACCGTCTGGCAAGAATTTTGTTTGGGGCTTCCAAAAGCAGGACATTGGGCCAACTCTTAACAGGGGTCAACTCCTTAGTATAAAACTCACATTATCCCTCTTTTCATCTTGTTACAGACATACTTCCCGAGCCAGCTGTTTATTTTTATTATTTCGCTTCAGATGCGGGATGGATATATCTCTCTCTGATGGGTCAATATTGAGCAAGGGATTGGAAACAGCTCTTCTGAGACCATTTGAAAAGCTCCAGACTTTGTTATTGTTCAGTCTGAGCTTGATTTAGACGTGTGCGTAGGTGTTCGTAAAAAGAGAAAAGAGACTGGGGTTATTGTGGTGTTATGGTTCCCTCGGAGTAGGATAATAAAAAGCATTTTATTTCACAGTGCCAGATTTTCTGAAATAGGAAATGGATGCTTACTAAGTGTATTGTACTGTATGCTCACTCACAGAAGAGTTTTTTTTACTTCGGTAGCAGACAGCAACCTAATATCTACCATCTATCAACAAGTTACCTCATAGCTGAACTTGTAAGTTTGACATTTTGAAAAGATCTTACCAGAACCTCTAAATCTCACTGCTAAATAAGAAATAGTCTGAACTGGAAGTTGGTCAGCTGGTCTTTTTTATTATGATATCTCTAGACATATGACATATTTAAAGCAACATTAGTTGATTTTTGGCCACTAGGGGACAGCAGTCACATTACCATATGACCTTAATTAGGTTGAACAGATTGTTAGCATTCATTGTTTTATGTATCTGAATGTAACTCCACTTTTCTCTCCTTTTACCTCTGTTTTGGTCTCCACCTACTCTTGAGGGAAACCCTTGGCTCTGCTGCTAAATGTTGCCTACTGCTACTGGGCAGGTAACAGAGTACAATAAGTCCTAATCAGATCGTTTTCATGGGAAAAGATACTGAGGAGAGGAGTGAAACTGATCCTGTAAATTTGTGGGGATTGAAAAAATGAAAGATGCTAAAATGCTACATAGAAATGAGGCGATTGTAGAGTCGTGTGATAACTCTCGTCTTTCAAAAGTAATAATGTGATCCGTTGTTAATATAAAAATATTGATAAGTGCTGTATACTGTGCAGCAGTCACTAGAATCTTATCCAAGATATGCTTTAAAAGTTAACAGTTAGACTGTATAAAACAAAACAAAAAAACAGAAACACAATAGTTCACACAAGAGACCTTTTAGAGTCTGTTCTTACATGATAATGTAAATGCTGCTGAGAATGGTATGAGACTGTTTCTGATGTCCTTTCATATATAAATCACTCTGCAGTCCTTCAATAGGACGTGACTACAGGTGCCCACCACATGGCCTCAAACATCTGTAAGCCCTCCTTTTTCCAGCCTTAAACAAACTGGCACAGTTGCCAGATTCTGCCCAGAAACAACACTGAAAATTTAGCTTGGCTCACAGTGTTCCTCAAAGCAATGGATTTAATATGACTTAGCCCCTGCAGGGGACCACTCAGGTTTTTTGTTTCTTTTGAATATTTCTTTTTTGTCACACTGTATTATGCATCTCAAAGGCTCAAATTAAGCCTCAAGGGGCTCATACAGTCGTTTTGTACACCAATACATATTTACTATGGCTCCAATCCCATGTGAAGGCAACAAATTAGAAAAAAAGGAATTAGAAATAACAAAGACATTTTACTTTTTCATGATTGTTCATTGCAGGGTGCTGGTTCTCTCAGACTATGTTTAAATGGCCTTGGCTTTGAGAGTTAATCCTTTCTGTACAGACTTTGAGCCCATTGAGCAACATGTGTTTCATAATGCTCGGAGGCATTATCCAGTGTACAACACAGCCAGTCCTTTAAGGCTTTTGTCCTAATCATTTCCTGTAATCAGCAGAAAAGTAGTGAAACAATAAAATGAAAAAGCGACTTGTGCTCATTCCAGCTCATTTGAGGTGAACCTTTGTGAGCATTGCTTTACCGAGTGCAGTCTGCATTGTGTGTGTGTGTGTGCGTGGTCTTAACTGCACTTCTCTTGTTTCTGTTTATCCCTACAATATATGCAATGCTTCCTGGAGTTAGACAGGAGAGGCAATGTCGTTTGGCAGCGTTCCTAAGTGCTTAAAGAAGCTGTTGGAGACGAATTATTTTGTTTCATGCTTACAAGACAGGAAGGGTTATTGCTTTGCCTAACAATGTAGGACGGATACAAGCAGAATAGAGTTTCATGGGGTGTATTTGAGATTCTGTACAGTGAAGAGAAAGGAAAACAAACACAAGGCTAATTGGATGACAGCCTCACTGTTTGCCTCTCCATCACACATTTGCTCGGTTTTGTCTGTCAATGTGAACTTAAGGAGGTAACATAAGTAAGCATGCAAGTGAGTGCAGAAAGATTTTCTTTATAAAAACTGACATTTCAGTAAGTGTGTCCGATCACAAGGCTGTAAAACAGCCAAGTACATGTATGGTGATGACATGAAGTATATTTCCGCAGATCAAATGCAATATTCAGCACATACTAATTCACCTATATTGGTGTGATGCAATGTCACCCTTTACCATGTAAGAGAACCAGATTGGAGAGATTAAAGAGCTGCTGCTGGCTGTAGGAACAGAGCTGTAGTTTCATAAAGCAACACAGAAGTAAGGTGGGTCAAAGATTTACATGACCTGAGTTAAAACCTGGATGTTCCGAAGATGATAGATTGCAGAATAAGCTGACAGGAATAAAACATCTTCTACCTGATGTTAACCATGCAACTCTGTAATGTTTGGACAGTGAATTCTGCAGAAGTGCAGCCACTTCTGGGAGGATGTTCTTTGGCCCACCAACAAAATACTTAATTAGGGAGGGCTTTGAATCAATTACTACTCACTTTCATGTGGTCCGCAGATGGCTGTGTACTCTCTCTCTCCACTTTTCCTGCTTTTTCCTCTGTGAACTGCCAGCAAAAAAGCCCTGTTGCGTTGCCTCATTGCTAATTTGAACCAGAGAAGTGGTCATTTCCTAACAGTGGGCCCCGGTTTGCTCCGCAAACCGAACCGACAACCAGCCCAATGGAGCCTGAGCTGGACTGCTCCCAAAACTTGGCAGAAACCACACAAACCCAAGTTTTCCTGACATGTGGTGAAAGTGTGATAGGGATATGGGAAACATCAGGAAGGGTTAGGAAAGAGGGATGGAGATGGATCCATTTGGAAGAGAAAGAAAGATCGAAGTAGGACATGATGAAAATGGGGATAGGATAAAGTGGAAGGGGGCGGTATTTGCGGGAAAGAGGCAAGTAGAGGTGAAAGAACAGGAATGATTTGAAGGTAGAAGAACCAGAAAAGAGAAAATAAGCTTGGTCTGAGGAGCACTCAGTTTGTAGCAACCATGTGGCGTCTTTGATCTGGCCGAGGATTTGAACCAGTGTCAACAGAAACATGCAGGGGCCGTCTGTTTGCTCCCAGACACAGATCATTCCTCCATGAATTACTCTACTTTAGTTTGCCGCAACCTCGTTACTACTCCAATGTTTGTTTACCCTGTCAGGAACACCCGGCCCATTCCTCAAGTTGAGCAACAAGCTCAGTAATACCCCAGAACTCCTGCAATCAGCTAAACTTTCTATGCCGTTAATCTCTAGAGGGCAGCCGAAATCTGGGTAGTTTTGAAGATTTAAAAGATATATTTGAGTCGAACAGTGCTGCCTTTATACTCTGTAGTTTATTCAGTAACAGAGTAATTTCTCATTTAATTGTATAACAGAATCCATTCATTCTACTCCAGCCACTGTCTTCCATCATAGGATGAGGCGTGTTCTGTATCCATCGTAGGAAGGAAGGAGGGGGGGGGATAACAAGGAGGTGGAGATGAAGATGGAGATGCAGACATGCCAGATCGTTACAATGAGAGGATGTGTCCTTGCCATATGACAGCCTGCTGATTCAAACCTCATGTTTGGAGCAGAGAGACAGTAAAAAGACAGTTGAGTTAGAGGCGTGGTCATGGTTAGACTGCAACAAAAAAAAAAAAATCCATCTACAAAAGAGCTTTAGTAGCATCAAGAAATTTTGTTTTCCTTAAAGTTGCATTCGATATTTTAACAATGCATCAAATGGCTACATGTAATGTCAACGGGGTTGTTTGTGGTTGCAAAGCCACAGAGAATTACCCTGCAGTTCTTCTTAGTTTTAAGAAGCTTTTTAGCATCTTTCAGCTCATTCTTTTACGATCTGTTTTGGGTTCTCTCTCAATGCTGCTTTCAACAAAACAGCAGACATATAAATATAGTGGCTAGCTGGTGAACATGGTGGAGAATTTATCAGCTAAAGAGTCTCAGGACTTGATGAAGACTAATATAGGGCTAAAGCTAGAGTGAATATTGGACTGGCATTTACAGGGCAGGTCAAAAACACAACTTCAAATGATTTCTAACAAATTATATTCCAAATGTATGTTGCGTCTGCTGGATGTTTCAAATAGCTAACATGCTAACACATTTGCTGTGCAAGCAAGCTGTGGAAAAATAGTGCTGGTACAACACTTCTACAGTACTAACAGTTAACAATAAGGAAAATAATAAGTCTTTAGGAAAACATGTTTATGATTTCAAGTAAAGTAGATGATAATATCTTCTTCACTGAGATGGGAACTTTTCCTGTCAATAAATAACTTTAGTGATGTTGTCAGGGTCATCTTGACCTTGAACCAAAAATCAGGATGTCATGGCCTTTTGCTTGTTGATTTTGGGTATTGTTCTCCAAATTTGCCTATTGCATGTCCCCAAAATATATGGAGGCGCAGTCTTAAATTGCAGGTGAACCTCTTTAATATTGTTAAACAATTCTTAGGAAATATATAAATGACTCGTTTCTTAAATGACCTTACGATTGGCAATATTCTGTGAAACTAGCTGGCTAGGTTAAAATGTCAGAAACAAAAAAGAGAGCAAGGAGAGCCATAGATCTTTTTGCTTAATCCTGCTCTGAGAGTGTATCAGCCAGGACATCACATCTTGGGAAGGCCAGCTGAGACAAGCCAGCTGTAACGAAGCAATGAAACACACCAAAGGCCATCCACTCTCACTTTGAGTCAATGACATATCCAGATCCCATTGACACTTGTGGGGATTTGCAGAGACCCCCTCCAAGTCAGCACAGTACATACTAACAGTGCCCTAATGAATTGAGGACCTTTCCCTGGTGGGCTGTATACATGTGTGATCCAAAAAACAGGTTCTCTGACATTTCTCTCTGTCTTGTGTCTCTTTTTCTCTTCCCATGCATAATTCTGCTCATCACAAATGTCTTGCTGTTTCCTCTGGGGTTTTTTGTGTTGAAAGACATCTCCCATCTGAGCAGAAACTGATGAGAGTCTGATAGGCTTAACACAGAGCTCTTCCCACAGACTGATAATGCTCCTGCTGTACAACACAGTTCTGCTGTGGTCCAATTGCATCTACAGTATTTGAAGACCCCGGCCTCAGAAACCATCAATTTGATTTGGTCACTTTGAATTATTTTGAACCTCTAAAGCTATTATAGATTTTCTTTTCCAGAATACTTTTCAAAGTAGACAGGTTTGTTGTTTGTTTGTAGGATAACAGCAAGTATGTTGAGAAAGAAACCATCTGATATCCCAAAGATTTTCATCCATATTGGACTCCATTGAAAATTTACGCTCTTTGCCAAAATGCAGTGCCAAAACAGGCAAAGTATTGTGCCATTTATGCAGCAAGATGGAGAGTAAGCATGTAGAGGTCAGGGTAGCACATCCAACTTTCATGCAGGAAGCCAAAATTTGTGTCCTGTCACAGACTTGAATTCAACTTTTGCCTTTGTACTATCCCTAGCCTTTACCAAGTGATTTAGTGGTCAAACCCTCAGCAAAACTTTGTCATGACGATCTCCAGATGACAATTAAATGTTGTCCCATTAGAAGATGCCCCCAAGTGGTGCTAGCACAATACTTTTAAACCCATCTACATACACATACACTGTTAAAGAACTACTGTGTGGGGAAACTATGGGAACCAAAACTTCCCAAAACAGAAGCTTAGCTGTGGGTTTTCTCACTGTCGCTTTCTTTGCTGAACAGTGATACATATCAAATAAATGGAAGAACAATGTTAAGGGATGCACCACATGGAGTCTGCATTGATTAATCTGCAAATCTCCTCCATGTGACGCTCCTCCTGCCTTTGTCCCTACCAATTACACTGCTTTCAATACGATTATGTAGGGAGGAGGGGGGGGGAAGAAAAGCATTAGTTGTAATGCTGCCAAGGTCCAAAATTGTCCAAATAGTTCTCAGTCCTGCCAGACACAGCAGCATATTCACAGTCTCGGGCTGTCTGTGGATTCAATTCAGTCTGGCACATTTTGATTCTGTCTACTGCAAGTGTCCTTTCGCGATTTTGGCATTTTGCTAAGATACTGCCTACATGTCTTTTCTGTCTATTGTCAAGAAATGGCATGGCTGCGCTGTTGTCCTTCTCCACCATCTGCAAAACACATATACAGCCTGTTCTCTGTGCAGAAGGTGAAACTTTACCTCTCCTCTCTGCTCTACATATTCTAATCTTCAGGGAAGATGGAGTGCCATCATGCCTCATCTGTTACCTCAGATGCACTTCATCCTATGTCCTCCCTGCATCAGCTCCCTCTACGTTTCTCCATCGGTCCATCCGTCACTCAATAGAGGGCGTCTGGAATGTGTCTGTAATCGCTTTCAGTGCATTTTTCTGCAACAAGGGGGGAGCTCAGACAGTAAAACAAAGTGTCTACAGTGGGTGGGAGCCTATGCAGAGATACAGACAGACAGACAACGTAATAGATGGTGACATTTGTGAGCTGAGAAAATCATCTGATCTACAGATACAGAAATTAAAACTGGCCAGGACTGGACCGTTTCCTCAAAAGTGTCTTAGAACAAAAAACATCTTTGTTCTGTTGACTTATGATGCTTTTGGAACCCCACTTCTAAACCCAGATGTTAGAATTTTGTCTCCGCTATCAGTCTAGACTCTATTTGTTTTCACATCTGTACTTGTACGATAAGCAAATTGTAGCCATTACCTTATGAGTGTGAGAAGGCAATTGTGTTTTTCCCCATGGTGTGGATAAAGAATCAGAGGCAGAAACGCAGAAAGGGGGGGCACAGAAAAGCAGAAATGAGTGTGACCACTGTGGGAGATGTGGTGAACATCAAGAAGTGGGGGTGGAGGTGGAGGGCTGAGGGGGGGTGGTTCGGGTGGGTGAAAGAAATTTGGCATCACTGATGGAAACGGGGTCTGGAGCCGGCACACACTCGCACATAAACACATACATGCGCACGCACACACACACACACACACAAAGGACAGACACCAGCACCCATCATTCAAACGGCATTTTAAGGGCCATTTAAGTCATTCCAATAAAAACTGCAGACGTTATAATACGTTGTCCAGGGGGAGAAAGTTATGGCATGGGCAGGCTAAGGGGTAGTAGAAAGAAAATGCAGGAAAAGTAAGCCAGACACTGTTTGTTTTTAAGTCTGCACTTGAGTCTTTTTCTTTTCATTCTCCCTCTGTGAGTAGGAGGCAAGTACTCCAGTCTGGGGAAATGATTTAGTGATAGGAGATGTGATGGCTTTATAATCCTGCAGCCCTATCAGTAATCAGTTTAGTTCTTCCCTAGCTAAACTTGTCATATTTCCCACTGCTGTAGTTATGCAGGAAGACACTGACGCAACTTTGTCCACTTCCCAAATACTGACCCCATGTTGGCAACTTCTTGTCAGAACACATTTCACAGCTCTAATAGTTGTTTGTCCACCAACAAGCTCCTCCGAAATCCATCGGTTATCTGTCTACCTCATGACCTTAAATCTCCATCCAAGGCCAACAACCGCATATGCAGTGTTGCATTCCGATGACTGTTATTTTGGCATTAGAGGGGTTGTGAAAAGCCGTCTAAACACATCTCTCTCATACCACACAATCCCAGCCAGTGTTAGCATAGCCGAGTGAGTGCAAATATGGAGCAGGGTGATTGAGATGTCGGATAACCTCCTCAACTTTATGGCCTGTGTCCTTTTTGTTTTACTTTTTGATTTATTTTCTTCCAACTCATCTTTTATCTGTACTCTCTGTACTGCCTCTTAAGCATGCAAACCTCCTCTTACTTAATTTTAGTGGTATCTAGCCATGCAGATTGTTTTGTTTGCCTCTGATGTCATGCTGGTGAATAGAATTTTATCTGGGGTGTTCCCAGCAACAATCCACCACATATAACTAACTTTATGGCTTGAATCCTCTACAGTAAGTAAGAAAATATTGTAATTTGGATCAACCATACAGCGATGTTGTACTGTATTACAGTGGACTCCTTGATGCTCTTGCACCCTGTAGCAACAGTTTTGCCCACAAACTAGATTTATTCCTTTCTTCCATGTTTTGCTTAGCCTTACACAGAACTGCGCGATGCATATACATTCACACACATAAACCTGCATGCACGTTAGGACACCTCTGAGGCTCACACCTCGGAACATTTTGACAGACCGCTCAAAAGCCATTACCTCTGATTTACAGAACACGTACTGTACCACCTTGTTCTACTTTACATTCACCTACCACGACGTGCACCTCCACCTCCAACACACATTACGTTTTCTTAAACTTTTTTGGTTTGAACATGAGTCGATGTCTCCTGTCCCCATCTCATTTGGTTTTGCGTAAAAAACAACAACATGCACACACAGACACACACACAGACACACACACACACACACACACACACACACACACACACACTAACACAAAGAGTGTTGGGGTTTTCACTCCTACCTCTCCAAACCTAAGTAAACATACTGGCTTCCAAACCATACAGAGTCACACTAAAGAGACGCGTCAGACGGGGCCCGGGGTTATGCTTTCTCAGCAGCGGATGAGTGATTTGAAAGGAAAGAGAGGTTTTGTGGGCAATTTACATACGCGGGACTTTGAATCATTTTGGGGTCATTTGTGGGCTGCAGGCAGTCATTCATTTGGCTCTGGACGGACCATCGTATCTCTGTTTTGATGGCCTTCATTCGCGTGTTCTCTGGGCGATTTCTTTTCGCGTAACCTCACACTTCGAAAGGGAAATAAGTGAAAGATGCTAAACTAGACGTACGATCCATTTCCATTGCGCACTGCATGCCCTTAGAGAACAGATTTCAGATTTTCTCGATGACGTTCTTACCGACCTCCTTCCCCTCTGTGTTGCCTGCTAGCGTGTTGTTGCTCAACTGGAAAACAATGGTAGAACACATCCATCTGGTTGCAGTTTGTATCCCGTGCCAGTTTGAGTGGGAGTGATGCAGAGACCTCCAAGGGGCTTGAAACAACAACAGCTTAGGGTCTAGAAGACTGGTTGCATATTTCCAGCTACTGTAGCAATAAACACACTCAGAGAGACACAGGTTGATGCACAGAGAAACCCAAGTGTGCAACTATTAAACTGATATAATTCTGAAATCTGGTGACTGATTATATTCTGGGGAGTGGTAGAATGGACAGATATTGAAAAGACATTAAAATTATGAACTGTATGGTGAGACAGAGGGAGCGAAAAATATGACATGTATTGGGCCTGTGACAAGTGCAGTGGTGGAATGTCCCGGGGTGTTTTAATGGAGTTTGTCTCTCCACACCTGTGGAACTAATAGCAAGCCACTGAAGTCAGATGTCCTATGAAAATATTTGGTGGAATGAGAGCAGGGGGGAAGGGGGGGAGGAATCGGTTCGAAGGTTCATACCTAAAGACAGGCGTGTAGTTTGGCTAACGCATAGGATTTCCATTAAACGGCAGGTTTGAGAAACAAGATAATTGCTCTAGCAGAGACTCTAGCCTGAACCTCATCCTTTTCTCTATCCCTGTTTCTCATTGACGCACTCTGGCCCATGTGCCACAAAGAAAATCTTAGAAAAAAAAAAACATTTTTTATGCGCGCTGTTGCTGTTTTTAAGTCGCTACACTTTGAGGGAATGCTTAATACTGTCATCCCTAAAGTATGTGCGTTTGTGGAAACTGCATCACTTGCTGAGACAGATGACAGATGAGAGCATATTGTCACTGTCTGACAAAAACGTCAATATCCCAGCGAACATTAAACTGAAGACTTCAAAGCCCTTTTGTGGATTGAGCAACATGTGTCCTCGGGGTGCGTGGAACCTTTTTATAGCCAATTAAATTGCTTCAAAAAAATGCACGGCTTTCAAGCTACAAACACATTTTTTTCTTCTTTTTTGTTTTCATCCGACGACAGTGATATGCTTACAAGGTTTTATGAGGTCAGTTAGGATGAGAAGCCAGAATGTGGTATGGAAATGGTCCTGGTAGCATTAGAGGATTGGTTGAGGCTTTCCACTGATGCGTACACTCCCCTGTTTCTCCCTTCTTCTTTCTTTGAAGTCAGTGATGGCAATAGTTATCACAAATGATGATGTTCCCAAGTCTCTTTTGCAACTGGGGAGTGAGTTGTAGTGGTTAAGCCTGGGACTGGTTCTTTTACAGAGCAAAATATGCAGATATTTTTCATGCACAATTGTACTTATTTATTTTGAAGAAGACTCTTTGATCACATGTCATTTTATTGAAGTCAATGATGCTAGATAGTCTGTCTTTTAAGCCATGCTCATAACACTGGCTCTATGGATGGCAGTGTTGGTGAGTGGGTCAGCCCAAACTGAAAGACTTGACACAACTCTACAACTATTGGATGGATTACCATGAAATTAAGAACAGATATCCATGTTGTTGAGAAGTTGAATCCTTATGACTTTGGTGATGTGCTGACTTTTCCTGTAGCACCACAAACACAGTTTTCATTTGTCCAGTGAAATATCTCAACATCTGCTTGATGGATTGGCAAAAAAAAACAAACTTCATACAGACACACATGGCTCCTAGACAATGTATCTTAATGACTTGGCTGATCCCCTTTAGCACAAAGGATTCACTTTTGTGGTTTTAGGCACGTTCATGTCCCCCTTGAGATGAATTGCAGTAACTTTGGGGATCCGTTTATCTTTCTTGCAACAGGGTCAGTTCGCTTAATATTTGCTTTGTGACTAAATACTTGCAAAAGCATCGACATTTCTACCAGCCCCAGTTATACTTTAGGTTTAGTGCTAAGTAGGAAACAAAACTAAAATAATGGACATGGTAAACCTGCAGTTTTACCTGCTAAATATGTCATTGTGACCATTTTAACAAGATACATTAGCATTTAGTTCTTAGCACCACTGTGCCAACTACAAAAAAGACGATGATTTGTTGCAGTTTAGAACCTTTTCTCAATTTGTATTGACTTTCCAGAACCACTTTTGCATCCTCCATGCCTGCAAGCTGCAATAGAAAATCTTTTTTAAAAAAGGTAATAAAACACAAAAAATATGCTCACTGTGTGAGGAAATATGACATTAACAGATTTTCTGCCATAATATATAATGATTATGGCATGTTAGTGTATCTTCTGGGTGTCTGCTATAAGGAGTGGTGGTATGTTAATGAGCTTGTTTTTAAAATTCTTGTCCCTAATTAGGGTAAGGCCACTGAAAACATACCATAAATGGGAATGGGAATGCTGTCTACATGTCATACATTATTTGGTGAGAGATATCCTTAAATCATATGACTACGAAAAGCCGCATCACCTTCTGACCTAATCAGACTCAATAAAGATGATGATATCCAGTGTCACTTCACTTGTACTGTCAAATACACTCAACACTGAGATAAATAAGTTTCCTTCACAGACATATAATGTAAATACCACTCTTTTTGTATGAATAAAGACCCTGTATACATCCACTGAGTGACAAGGGTAGCAAACATGATCCTTGAAAGTGATTGACATTGGATTTGACCCTCTGATCTTTCCAACTGTTCCATAATTGGTGACATTTCCTAGGTCACTGGGAGTCACAAGGCACGCTCAGCTGGAAGCAAGAAGGTGGTGATGGTTTTGACAGACAAGCGCTTAGCTGGTTGGCCGGGTCATAAGTGTAGAAATGGAGAGCAAGCCGGAGGTTCAAAAAGAGGTTTACTTGCTTGCTTTACTTGCACATTCCTCCCTGACACAAACTTTTAAATCCTCCCAGAGACGTTAAAGCAAGAGGTGTGAATGGATAAAGGAGGATTTCGCTTGAGTGATTATGTCTTGAGTGGAAAAGCGATGCAGAGCGGTCGAGTCGTGTTGAGCATGTCAGATTGGACGAGAGGAAACAAAAGCTCTCCTTCATTTCTCAGCCGTCTTCGGTGACCAGAACAGAGCTAATAGTGGGCAGACAGAGGGCGAATAACTCTGTGGATCAAGCCCCATCTAAAGCTGTGGCCAAGTGCCCGAGCTGCCCCATACCACACAGCTCTTCCACTCACCCAGACTTTAATCTTCATCCCACTTTGATATCAAACACATAATCGCTAATGTGGGAGGAATGGAAGGAAGGAGGGAGTGAGAGAGGTAGAAGGAGGGAGGGAGGGGGTAATGGGGGAATAATTGGAGAATATGGTTTCCAAAGCTGTGTTATTTTTTTATGAAGCTGAGAGACATATTCAAGTCTAGAGATCAAACAATGTGGTGCTTTTTATGTTCTCAGACCACAGTGAATGAAGGAGCTGAGGTTTCCCGCAGCGGCCTGCTCTATGTCATCTGAGGAACTCGAGCAGCTTTCCCTCTCCCTGTCCACCTCTCTTTCCATCCTTCTTTCTCCTGTCTCTCCCATTCTTGCCATTAATCTGCTGCGTCAGTTGTTGGAAGTCGGTCTGGACTTTGCCTGGTTCAGTGGAAGCTGTTCAAGTCCCTTAATCAGTCTGCAGATGATATCTTTTGCTCTGACAGTTAAAATGGCACACTGTTAAACCTGTCTGCCATGGAGGTTTGTACTACTACCTTTTATTTTAGAACGGAGTAAAAAGACAGCCTCGAGAAAGTGATGTATAAATTCCTGAACTACTGACTTTGTGTTCTGTAGCTGAAGTATCAGGTGTTTCACAGATCATCAAGTCTGCTGTATGTACTATTTGACAGACCATTAACAAGGGTGTATCCTAGAGGAAATGACATTTTCTCATTGATGATCTCACTCAAACTTGCACGTAGATCGGAGGCATCTGCTGGAACAGGCCAAGACCACATAGTCAATCTAACCTAGGAGTCACCGCTCTCGACCCGTGTTGTTCCGACCACACTTGGCCCAGGGCCCCCTCGCTCCACTTTGCACTTTTTTGCCAACTGACAACTTGTAAACAAACTTGGTGAAAGAGGTGGTGAAAGAGCTTCTCAAATCCCCTCTTCATCCCTGTCATTCCTTATTTTGGCGGGTCGGTCATTTAGGTTTGTTTGGAGTAATAACACAGCAGAGACTCCCACCCTTGGAGAACTTTAGCTCACTGGAGCGACTGAATATGACTTCATGAAGGTATACCTTTCACTGTCTTCTTTATTAATGTTCATATTAGACCTTTTGTGTGTCATGAGCTAGGATGACTGTACTGTAATTAAACTCTTTATGAACTCTGAAACATGAAACATTTTTTTGGCCACTTGGGGGCAGCAGAAACAAGCTGTGTGAATATGAAGTGTATATATATATATATATATATATATATATATATATATATATATATATATTATCACCTAACACTTTTTTTATTTGCACTCCAGGAGAAACAGAGCAAACTTAGCATCAATTGGAAGTCATGTCTCTGGCCACATGATGAATTTAAGTCCAGTATTTTGTATTTTTTTTCTCACTCAGCAAGTTCTTGACTTGCAGAACAGAGAGTAACTTCAGTTGCGTGATAATTCTCTACGGGTACATGAGTATGAACAAGTACAAGTAATGTCATGTAATACTGATGACTACAGCAGCTTTTAATAAGAACTTCAGACAGAACAACAGCTGCATCACACCGATGTTTGAAAGGTCAGAACTATATATTTTTTTTTTGAAGCAGGCGGGTACCTTGTACTGGCTGTAGTCTGTTTTGATTTATTTGCTCTAGATAGGCTCTGTTTAAAGAGCCTGGCTTCCACCGCCACCCAGCAATGCTCCATCCTCCCCCACTGCTCCTCTGGTGTCCAAGGATGTGTCTCATTCTCATGTCTGTGGTGTAAGTTTTATTCCTCTCTAACTCTCATATTCCTCCCACCAATCCTCTCGACCCCTCCAGCTGCCAAGTGGAGACAAAGAAGCTGCTTCAGCCCTCCTTTGGTCTGGTGATTATCTAAGCGAGGGCCCATCAATCTAAACTAACTCCAGACTCTCAAGAATGTCCCCTTCTTCTGGCTGCCAGGTTGGAGATAAACACATATCTGATCTTGAAAATCAGCCCTTAATGAACCATTAGATGCACGCAGAATGATGTAGCGTCAGTCAGTCTTATCATAACCCCCCCAAACCGTCATGCTAGATAGACTGATAGACACCAAGCCCAGATCCCACCATTCAGAAATATGGAAATATGTTTTCAGTGTTTCGTTATTTCCACTTCATTTCAACCATTTACTATATAATACATAATGAGATGGTTATTATCGTGTCTGGCCTCGCAGAGGTTGAATGTGCCGTTTTATTGGCTCTTGGCAGTGCTGCAGGAATTCCATGAGGCAGGTGAACAAGGAAATGGAGTTCATTCAACACTACACAATTATCTGAATGTTTGTTGTCATTAAAAGCTCTTTCACTTTTTTCCCCCCTCCTTCCTGATGAACAGTGCTCAGACCCAACATTCTGGGGAGCAGACCAGACACTTTTACAGACCATTAACCATAAATTTGTCCTCATTTTTTGTGTGTTTACAGCAGCAACAGATGTGCAAATAAATCCTTTTTCACTACATTAAATCATGCTTAGGATATACAGTCTCTCATATAGCATGGAGACCCTTCAGAGGACTCATATCTACATCATACACGTTTGCAGCATTATTATACAGCAAGCTTTTAGTCCCCTTCAACTGTCCCAGACTGACAACGTTGACTGCCGCCCCCTTTGATCTTCGTCATTATATCTTGTCTCATAGCAACTGGAACATTCCATTGTGTGACTCTGATCACCTCCTGATGACTGGGATGCGGAGATAAGAGACAGGGAACGACAAGATGTGTTTTTAATCTAAAAAGGAGCCCCGATGAAATCAATCACGCCAAAGAGGAACTGAACAGGGAGCCGCCCCGATCACGATTAGTGTCACAAGAGCGGAGGGGTGTTGACAGAACAAGGGGGAAGGTTAGAGGGAGAAACAGTGTCGGAGAAAAAGGACGTCCTATCTGCGTCGTAAGTTTTTAGGGAGGAAATATTGAGTTAACCCCTTTATCTACCAGGCACGTTTCGCCTGTCCTGCTGCGACCTTGGACTGATTTATTCCTCCTCTCTCTCTCCGTCTTACCTCCCACACTCAATCTAAACTTTGTCCTCATATACCTGAGTTTGGCTCAGTAGATAATGCACAGAACATGACAGATGAAAGGGACAGTTGCAGTGGCTGAAATTGATATAACATAAAAAAAAAAGCTAGCAAGCAAGCTAAAAATGTATTATTACAGCCCATGTGAGTTGTTTCACTGCCTTCATTTTTGAAACAGTGAGTCCATTATACTGGCAGTAGTCTTTTGCAGACCTGCAGCATGTCACTTGGCCACTCTTTGTTTCCTCTTCTTCAGCGTACAAAGCGTGCTTATTGAAACAAGACACAGGGTTTTTTGGCTAACCAACACATCTCTGTCTCCTTTTCTTCCTTGATACTTAACAAACACGCCTGTCATACTGGATCACAAGTAAACAGCACGCCCAATTTGTCTCTAACTAATGACTATAAATAATCTAAATGTGATTTCAGATATTTTAATGAATATGCTGGCCGTGGCTGATGTTTCTTTTATTTTCTTTTGGAAGTTTATGATCATGATATTGCCAAGTTTACATGTCAGCCTGTTACTAATTGACTGACCTGGAGAACACAGTGTACTTCCACAAGGAAACGTCTGTGTCTTATTTCTGTGAGGCAGCTTTCTTAGGACATTTTTAGCCTTAAGCCATTAATAAGTGAGCCAGAAACATAAAGAGATTATTACTAATTATGCACCCTGGACAAGAATATACTGTACATAATTCTACATAGGGGTGAATGCTTTGGTGGTTTTCTGCAAATTGATCTAACTAACAAGTATTGTCTCCATCTCTTAGCCAAAGCCTGATATATCATATTCCTTTATGCCACAGAATCAGTCCTATAGACAGCATCCTGCTCCCGTAAATCCTCACTTGTCTATTCAATGTATATTAATCCACAACTGAAAGTAGTCCCCAACAAGTGTATGGTTTTCTCCTGTTTGAGTAAGGCTTTTTTAGTGAATCTGATGTATTTGTTTTACTACATAGTGGGCTGAGTGTCATCAAAATATTACATTTTTTTTTTTAAACTGCAGCTTTTGATTTTTGAGTAATCCAGAATGATTCTTTTGCAGATCAGTACAGTGAATCTGACACATTGCTTCATCAGTACAATGAATGGTTACACTACTACTTACGGTATGTGTGTACTATCTTGAGACTGTATCTCTGTGTAAAATCACAAACTAAATCAGACATTCAGCAACATGCAGTAGTATGAAATAGGACTGGGCATGATCCCAGCCCCCTCCACTCCCGAGTATCTGACACCTCCCAGAGCTCCTAATACTGTCTGGTCTGACTTGTGCTGCTCTCTGGTGGCTCTTATAGCATTCATAAGGCCTGCGTGGGCCCACTGTACACTACTCCAACGGGATGTATCACTTGGTTTTCCCACAGTTTTTACACGGCCTCATGGGTGCACATCAGCAGCCAAATGGCTTCTTTTATGTGTTTCATACGAGAAAAGCAGACTGATTGTGACAGCACAGGTGTAGCCACAGTAAAAGCCTTGCTTATCACACGCTTGCTGTGCTGTTGTTTAAAAAAAAAACCTTACAAGAAAATTATTGCATTATATGCGAGGGATGACTTGGACATAGAGAATATGTTTCCTGTCCTGTACACCAAATCTGGCTGTTACTGTAGTTTTTATATTTTTTTCTTACACACCATCTTTTCTATAAGGACAAAAGTTTGTACATACACACACACACACAGAGCCATGTTTATACAGCCCAGCGGTAGATTTTGGGAAGTGTGAGGCCAGAACTGGCAGGGTCCTCTTACACAGCCAACTCTCCTAGCCAGCAGCTAATAAAGACTTGCATTGATCCTAATGGGTGGGGTGGGCTTCAGCAAGGACCACAGTCAGAGGGGGCTAGGCACTGTATGCTGGTGGTCTGGTTAATATACATGTGTGTGTGTGTGTGTGTGTGTATGAGGTGCTTTGTGGGCTTTTTTTTAGCTGGCTATGTCTAGAGACAGAAACACCCAGCTGGGGTCAGCAGTGTTTTAAGTGAGCGATCAATCAAACTGAGGCCAATGAACAACTAATGGTCCTCAACTGGGATTCAAACCATCCACTGAATTTCTATTTAAAAGTTAGCTTGAGGTGGAAAGGGGGGAAACAAGTGATTTCTGAGCAGAGACCACATTTCTTCAACTATGTTAGGTGTTATATAAGACTCCCAAGTGTAAAAACACTAGACACACTACACTAACACCTGCCATAACAATTGCAACGGTGTCCAAGAGCTCACGGTACATCACTTTATGTCATCCCATCCCACCTACTCATCCTCTGTGACATCCACTGTCTGAGTCCTCGAGCCACAACAGTTCACTTGCTAGCTCATTTCCTGCTGGCTGCTTTTCTTTTAAAGCCCACAATGTATTTAGTCAATCCCTTTTATTGTAGACTGTCAAGAGGAGCTTGTATCATCTTGACATAAGCTCCAGGCTTCACATTGGCCTGAGAGCAATTGAAGAATCTGCAGTTACTCAGATGGTGGTTTTTCTTGTGTCATTTCCCTGGTGTGTATTTGTTTTTTTATTACTGGTTTTAAAGTGAGATTATTCAACTTTGGAAAGATGAAAAAGGCAATCTTCTTTGTACAAATGAAAGGGTGAATTCATAAGTAGTAAGATGCACAGTTACTCATTTTGAAACGGTCAAGGGTTTTGCTGATATAGCCTTACTTCGTCTGGTATGACCAGTAGCTTAGTGTTAGCAGAAGGCTAATGTTAGCCGGTGATAAGAGATATGTCTGTGTTACTGAAATTGCTAAACGTCAAGTTGCAGACATAACCTAAGAATGCCAAAGACAAAGAATGCACTGCAGTTCCGTTCACTAGTGTTCTGATGTCATCTCTCTTTCTATATACTGCTTTCTTCAATTGTGGTAGCTATTGCTACTTATGCTAACTCCCCTTTTCATATTATATTTAAAAGTCTTTCCTGTTTTCCTGATAAAATCGGGTGTTTAGGAAAGTTTTCATGTAAAAGGTTACTTTTTTATTATTGACCAAATAATGGTCTGTATCCAAAACTTTCAAGTTCTGAAAAAGTTAGCATCAAATACCCAATCAGATTTTGTTAACATACACTTAACTCATATTTCTTTATTTCAATTTTCACATTTCAAATTTTATATTATTTATTAATGCAAAATTTACTACTTGTATTACTGTTTCACAACAGAACACAATACAAAAGAAAATATTAAATAGAAATAATAGAACAAAACATAAGATGACTTGTGTTATGTAAATCATCAATGTAAAAATCTGTGTGGATCCTGCATAAATCATGCAGATGATACAATGGATTTTTAAATTGCAGGTTCAGTATTTTAAACAGGAATATGGCTCCAAACCATGGTATAGTGGGAATTCTCTCTTCCTAGTCTATTGTCTCTTTTTGGTTGTCTGCCCTTCGCCCTGTGCCAGAGAAGCCCATTCAGATGGAGCCCAGTCAGTCTGAAGTCCAGTAGCCTCCAGCACGGAGGCATTTCGGCTCCTTCAGGGGGATTTGACCGAGATTTCCTGCCCCTTATTAAATTATAATCTCCCTTCTACCTCTCTTTCTTTCTCCCGTTCTCTCCATTTCGGACAGAAAAATAGGCCTCCCTCTCTGTTTTGCTGCCAACTGATGTGTGTGTTTGTGCGTGCGCGACGCGTGCATGTACGTGTGAAGCTGTTTCGGCTGCCAACGGAAGGAGTTTGAGAGATGATTGGCGGGGCACGCATCTGAAGTGGGTCAACGGGGAGATCAAGAGCTAAAGCTTTTTCTTTCTGCTCCCTTTCATTTTTCTCTTCCTCCATCTCCCTGTTTTCTTTTTGCCTGTCGTAATGACTTCATGTCTCCTCCATGGGTTCTTGCTTTCTCCTCCCCTTCTGTTGCTTCGATTTTGTTTACGGTCATAAGGCGCTTTCCTCCTTTTCTTCTTCCCACCCCTTGACACAAGTTTCCATCTCCCTCTGTCACCACCAGTGGTAGCCTTTGACAATGTGATCTGTATTAGCTTAGCATTTTCATGGAGTGTCAATGTGGAATCCTTTGATAGAAACAGACTACAAGAGGACTTTTCTGGGCTTTTCCCTCCTGGAAGTTAGCCCCGGCTACGTGCAGCTTGGGATGTTTTCCAGTCCTGGCAAAAAAGAATGGAACAATTGATGGTGTGTGATTGTTCCAGGTTAAGTTGCCTTATTTCAGCGCCCCAGAGCTTTTCTCACCTTCGGTGCCCTGAATCGTAAATAGACCTATGAACATACTCTCCACATGGACTTGACTCCTCGCCACTTTGCCTTTGGATGAACTGCCACCAGGAATATTTTGACACATAGTCAGGAAATAACAAAGCTGTGTTGTGAA
The DNA here is from genome assembly GCA_028641955.1 of Protonibea diacanthus. NCBI lineage: Eukaryota > Metazoa > Chordata > Actinopteri > Sciaenidae > Protonibea > Protonibea diacanthus. The sequence goes on from CM053993.1 coordinate 10,550,522, forward strand.
AAAAAGCTCACTGCAAAAGTCATTATGAAGAAAATTATGATTCATTCTCGTGGTGGCTTGTTTGGAGCTCTTTTCTTTGTCTCACTTTTGTCAGTTTTCTGTGTGTTCCCTGGCCTGTGTGTCTACTGCACATTACAGAGGCCCCATTCTGGCAGAAGCAAAGCCACCCACCCAGTGAAGGGAACAAGGTAACAGCTACTTGGAGACTTGGAGACATGGCACAGAAACACAAGACATAACACAGACCTAGCCCAACCCAGCACATTAGAGCCCTATGGAGTCTTGCAGCCAATCCTTGATCCTGCTCAACACCACCCTATTCAGCTACTGAAAAATTGACCATTGGCTGAAACTCTGCCCCTGAACTGTGATCGTCCAATCAGAGCTTTGCAACTTGTATCACATCAGGCATTTGATACCATTAATTGCTGGACTCCTATATTACTGTAGCCTAATGAACGTGTAAGAAGGTGTAGGGAAGCGAACTAGCTTACTACCTACAGTTGGGCTATCTAGTCAGATTGCATTGGGAAATCCCATTTGGGGACTAGAATATCAACTGTGCTGGAGACTATGCTGGTTTAAAGGAATGACAGAAGTGCTGCCCTGCTCTTTTGTTTGGTTTGACTTAAGCCAAACTTGAGTCCTGTTTCTGTTACTAGTACAAGTATGATCCTAATGATATATCTCTACCCGGCAATGCAAGAACAATGCTGCAACTTGTTGAATCTTCTACATGGATCATCAACTGATGAAGACTTTTTTGCCTCAGTTTTTTAGCCTGATGCCATGCATGTAGCCATCATGTGCACATGAGACCCTTTAACAGCTGGAAACATTAAAAAGTCAGCCGAAGATGAAGTTTTCAACCAACTTAAACTTAAACTTAACTTTTCACATTCACAACGTTTTAGCAAACAAAATCCACTGTTATCGTCTAGAAATAAGAAACTGCTGCTTGTGCGAAATTGAAGAAAGGAAACTGAAGCATCAGTTTTAGTCCCTGTTGGCTTTGCTGTCCACGCTCTCTCCATCTTTCTCACATTTTTTTTTCTCTCATGTTCTTCTCCGTGTGTTAATTAAGAATAACAGAGACTTGACTATACGTACCAGTGGACTTTCAGGGGGAGAAAAACCTGCCTTGCTTGGTCAGGCCTTGGCAGCACACAATAAAAGTATTCACACCAGCAATGAGCGGCGCAGAGAGCGGGAGGCTTAAGGAGGAGAGAATACGGGGGAATAGGAGAGGGAGAGAAAAGAGCCGAGGTTGCCAGTCGAGACCTATGAGGCAGGGAGAGACAGAGTGATTATTCTGATTTACAGGAGATTATGTTACTGGGTGTCCTCGAAGTTTTCCCTCTGAGGTGAGGTCATCTCCACAGTGCCCTCTAACATACAATTCCCTTTATGATTATAATATTCCGATCCATAAATCTCTATCTCTGAATTCATTTGTGTGTGTGTGAGCATGAGGAAAAGATGTAAAGCCAAAAATATCCGTTTTTGAGAGTGGTGATGTGTGCTTTCAGTGAGCTGCCTTGCTGCATTGAAAAGCAGAACATGGAAAGGTGGAAGCAGATTGCCCTTTATGAGGTTATTATTTATTTGCTCTTTTCCTCTTGATTACCTAACAGCCTCTCATATTAAGTTTAGGTGCAGCGACGGGTCAGCCTGAAAAGGTATGGCTGTATCTGTCTGCCTACAGACTCTCACTTTCTCAACTTCCCCATACTGCAACTGCTTTCTTGGCAAGTTGTGGGTCAGTCTGGATGTTTTGCAGACTTTCAATTCATCTCCCTTGGCTCTATCCTGATCTTTAATGCTTCGCAGAAAGATGAGGCGATAGAGCATGAATCGGTGAAGCAGCAGGGAGCCAGACTGGCTAATTTATTGTAATTAATGCTTTTTCACTGGCCTGAAACGGTTCCCGCTAAGGGCGGAAGAGCAAATAAACGCTTTCATTAAGACTCACATGCAACTGTACATGTGTGAGGTCCTACAGGTTAATAATTCTTGGCCTAATTAGCTTCAGCTTTGACAGCTTTTTCCTTGAGTACACACACGCATGAACTTTCATACGCACCCGTCTCATGATTAACGCGTCTGCTTCTGCACTTATTAAATGTGTTCTGAAGAAAGTCATCAAGAAATGAAAGGCCTCTGTCTGACCTCCTCACTCATTTCCCCTCCATGTTTTCTTCACAACCTGTCTCACTTCCCGCACTTTACAGTCCTACCTACACCCTCCATTTCCTTTGACTCTCACTCTTTCCTTCTTAAATCCCTCTATCAGCATAAACTCTCTGACCGTCTGTCAGCCCTTTTCTCACCCACTTCAACCTTCAGGGATGTTAGGAAAACATGGCTCTGCTCCACAGGTACCATTTCCTGAACTGATGAGGCTCTTCTTTTTTACTTCATCTCCTATGTGTTTTTTTTCTCTCTCTCCCTCTCTCATGAAGCAAAGCAAGGCCTTTCCTCATACCTGTCTTCAGTTCCCCCTTGGTCATTTTTTTTTGCTTCTTCCCATGAACATTAGGACAGACAGATTTAAAAACCTGTTTGAAAATAAGCAAGACAGATGACAGACACAGGCAGGCGTAACAGTTTCACAAAAACTAGGATGTCATTGTGTGTCTTGGCAGGTGAGTATTGCATGTGTCAAATGAGTGCCCTTGGTGTCACCTGCAGAGCAGATATCTATCATTATTATCATCACCCAGACAGAGAAACATGGATAATGTCCATGTGCCAATCACTTTTCGAGAGAAAGCGCTCTTTGACTCCATCGTTTTCCATGTCTCCTCTGCTAAATTTGAACCGTTTTCACAAGTTAACGCATACAGACCTTATATGTTACGCTAATATAAACCGCATGACATGTGGCTATAATGGCCTATTATATTCTGCTAAAGATTTCCATAAGAATTTCAGACCAGGCTGCGGTGATTTGCAACTGTGAGGTTGGGCATTGATCACATTCAACGATCCAGTTTATCTCAGAGGTGTTGGATGGGGTTGAAGTCAAGGCTAGTACCTCCATACCAAACTCTTTAAACCGTTTTTTATGTCATGAGCCTTAATACTTTGGCCCTATTTGATAAAATATCATGGCACACTTTAGTTAGAGTTGATTAATTGATTAGTCAGTTGTCAGTGGATGAATCGACAATTGTGTAAAAACAATCACAGACATCACATTAGGTTTTGAAAACTTGCATTCTCACGTTTTATAGATACAACAATTACTCGATTCAATGAGCAAATAAATAAGTCATGTTAATGGGTAATGAAAATAACTCTTAATTACAGCGCTCTCTTAATTGCAACTAAATGGCCTCACCCTAACCATTAACAGTCATAGATTACAATCGACATACTTGTGGTCATAGCATGTAGGAGCCCATTTATGGTGAATCACGGTTGGAAAATTTGGCTTGTTTATTTGTGAGTTAATGTACTGTATAGTGACTTTGTATGTGAATACATTGTATGTGAGTAAATGGGTACCCACAAATAAGTATGCATCAACACGGTACAGAAGAAATGTAAACAGTGCAAAATTATGTCTTGACACTAAAAATAATAGTTTAGAGTATTACTAATGACGGATCTGTAATTTACTAATGATTCAGTGGAAACGTGAATGAAAGAACACAGGAGCTTTTATTGTGGCGGGAAAAGAAGGGACAATTTTTTCCTTAAAAGCAACTAAACAAAACGTGCTGGTGAAAACTGAAGTAACACATATTAACATTACATTATATATGCATTATGTTCATAGCATTGAGTAATACAGGGTGCGTTCAAAGCTACCAAAAAACGGTGACCACTACTCAAATATAACTCAATGAGCCGACACCGGAAAGGTGTAATGGCCCAAATGCCACTCAGGCTGACGGAGGGATTACCTCATTCAAAAGAAGGTGATTCTCTAAATAAAACCTCACATACTCAACCCCACACACACACACGCGCGCACACACACACACACCGTCAGACTGAGTGAGAGCTGTGTGGCTTTGGCTGCCAGCATGTTGTGTAACTGCCGTGCTCATTTTCTCCCTCCATCTGTCTTACCCCTCAATCTCTTAATGTAGAACAAGGCATACACACAGGTCAATGGTCAATGGGGCTCTGTGTTGTCTGGAAATGATACCTTAGCAATGTTTGGGCCTGTTTGCATAACTTTTAAGAGTTTGCTTTATGTTTGCAGGTGCATGTCCTTTTACTGCAAATCTGTAAAATCCGTTAATACTCATATGTCTAGACGACAGATTGAATAATAAACCACAGATGTATAAATTAAGTTTATTTTTAGTGCGCCTTTCGTCCTCTCTTGCTGCTGGGAATTCATTCTTGCTGTAAAGGAGAAGTTTCCAACATTTGCTTGCTGAATTTACAAGAAGAGAGTTTGGTAAAGGAGGATGGCTGTGGTTGGATAACATCTGGCCACCCATGTGGGTTCATGGTAACACTCAGGAATGGTTATGGCTGTGGCTAAGGTTGGTCAGAATTGGCTGAATCAGCTAAAATATGCGGTCAGGTTTTAAGTGCACTGCTCGAGAAATTTGTGGTCGTAACCAAACTATCCAGCGATCATGAACCTCGGTTGTTGTTGAACCATTTGGTGTTTATTTAAAAGCTGGCATATTATGCGGTACATGATGTTCAGGTGATGATTCCCCCACTCAAGTAGTGGCTCAAATGTTCACCACAAAAACAACTGCCTCCTCTTCCCTCCATGACACAGAATCCTCACACTTGGTGTACCTATAATCTCTCTGTGGCACGTGGTTTAGGAAATGCCTGGTAGTCTGGATCCACACATGTACCGCTTAAGGGAAGTGGAGACAGAGCACCTTCAACCTCACCTCCCCAGCGCTGTTGATTTCATTAGCGAGTAGACAGAGCAGTTAGGGAAGTGTGTGCTTGGCTTGCACTCAGTCGTGGTGTCTGTGTCTCTTCTGCCTGTCTGAGCAGGCCACTTGAGATGTTGCTGAGTTTGGGTTTGGAGGCCGTTGAGTCTGCTTTGGCGGTCCCACGTATTAACATTTAGAAAAATGGCATCCAACACATGTATGAGAGAGACTGCACGCTCTTGAGTTTGGTCTGTGTTCGTGAGTCAAATTACCAGGTGGTTTGGAGGCAGATCAGTAAGGTGTGCTGTGTGTGGGAAAGTAGGATGTCTGTCTATGTTCATTATGTGCACTTGCCAATATGTGTCTGTGTTTGATGTGGACATGGATGGATTTCTGAACAAACATACTGGACATAGAACTCATGGCTCCTGAGCCAGAGCCTCTATTTGAATTGACTGTTAACATTTCTTGCTGGCAAGTCACAGAGGTGTCCTGATTGTTCTGTTGTTGTTTTGATTCTCAGCCTCATCCGAATATTTTAACGGTATCTGCAAACCAAATACAATACAAAGTATTTTTAATGCAGCGACATTAAGTCTTTGTAGAAAAGCAGCTCCGCTTTAACAAAATAGAACCTCCATGCTGTATTTGATGGTAAATCTGACAGTGCTGTAGTGTTTTGTATTCACTGTGAATCAGTCAGAGTGAGACGATCTCTCTTCATCTCCAGCGGGAACAAAATACTGAGGTTTAGGTGTAGTTTTTGAACCAGCAGCAGTACCTGAGATTATGGTTCATCTGCAAAGTGTCGCCGAAAGAGAAGCAAAACCACTACGTGGTGACACAAAACACAAACAAGATGCAAAAAAGACACAAAAACACAACACAGGGTTGTCCAATGATTACAATTAGATGCAAAACTACCAAAAAAGAGATTCAAAGCAACTGCAAAGAGATGTAAAATTATTACGATGAGACGCAAAGTGACTACAAAGAGCCATGGATCTGAGAAGTGGGAGGACGTCTTCATGTCTGTGCCCAGGGGCCAATTTTCCTATAATCTGTCCGTAGATGTGGTCATCAGACATAGCGCTATTTATTAGTTATTAGTAATTAGTCTGGAAGTGGGAACAGTGAAGTGAGTGTGAGTAATGTCATGATGGAGCTGGCGGTGCTCTTTTACACCCGAGGGTCAGTCTCCTTTATTTCCTCATTAATGCTGCTTTTCTGCTCTGCTGTTCCTTTCTTCGTGTATTTTTGGATCCTTTACTGTAATGTGTGTGGGGATTTCTTTTTTTTTTTTTTCAGCTAAATCTGTTTTATATAAAGTGTCACTCCGCCTGCCAGGCGAGGCTCTTTTGCTGTAACTTTGGATGCCGCTCATGTTTAATGACTGAGTGAAGCTTTGATTCACCATTAGCTCTTTTCTCCTCTCAAACCCGCGCTTTTGTTATGGTTTGTTTTAAATGGACTGATTTTACGTGGGGGGGAGGGGAATGGGAGAAAGTTAATAAGTTTGACTCTTTTCAAGACACCCCGCGTAACCACTTAACAGAGGTATATTGTGTTCCTGTGCATACTGCAAGTGTGTGTTTTGTTCTGTGGGTGTTCTTGTGTTTGAGAGCATGTACGAGTCCCAGTCCAGCAGTGGCTCATGGTGGCCAGCCAGAGAGGATTGCGTGAGATTTTTTAACAACGTCTGCTGAGCTTTTCAACAAAAACATTTGATAAACAGATTGCGGAGGTCTGTAAACCACTCGTCTGTGTCTGATCCCTGTTCGTGCACGGCGTTTTGTGTTTGAGTGTGTGTGTCACTATGGTTCTTCAGAGAGTTTGACGCCTGCAGAATGGTGGGCATCCAGAGCTGCCTGTGAAATTACATCTGCACCAAAACCACAGGCCTCCATACCAGACGAGCTTCCCTTCCAGCCAGCCAGCAAGTCGGCCAATGACCAAACACTGCCCTACCAATACTTCTCTCTCTTTCTCCTGTTTATTTCTTTTAACAACTTTGCCTTTGCTTCCCTCATTTTTCAGTGAGTAAGCTTTGTGTGAAAATGTAAGAAGCAACCTTTGATTCTTCCTGGCAAAGACAACACAGGGCACCATAAACAAGCATATACAGATACCGCAGACACATTCTTATGACTAATCACAATGACTAAAAAACTAGAAACCTAGAGAAACGCTTTGGTAAATGGCTGTAAAACAAGAATTTGACTGCGTAGCTATGCGGTTGCTAAACAATCACAGACGGCTGCAAGAGCAAAGCTGTAAAACAGACCTGATCTCTGCACACATGGCGTCAATGAACACACCTTTCTCTAAGTACTTGTGAAGTCTGCTGTGAACTCCCAGATTACTCGCAATTCCTGCTCCCAATTAAGTGCAGTGTATAATTTTATGTGCGTTTCAAATTAGAAAATGTCAGATCATTTTCAGATTAGAAAAATGTCAAACTGCTGTACCTCGTTGTAAACTTTCAGGCTGAACTCTCACAGTCTCACAGTTCATAACTGCAGACTAACAAAACTGTCTTCTGATGATCAGGAATTCACTTTGTCAGGATGATCAGATTTATCTCTGTTTTGTCTCTTTGGTTTGCTAAATGTCACATATCCATGTCACTGGTGAGACTTTTATTGCATAGCTCAGTTTTTCACAGCTTTGCATCATATTCTGTCATACTCATGCAATGTCCATGCCAAATATATAAGCGTGACAATTTTGGCATTTAAACAGGAGCAGGCTGAGTTCACGTCCCACATTATCACAAAATAACTAACTAACTCACTCAGTCATCAGTCCAAAGAGAGAGTGACGATAAAACAACTCACGGGGAGAGTTGGAGTTGCAATTTATGCCATTTTCACACATCATTTCACAAGTAGAAGCCAGTCCCGGACACCTGCAGTCGCTCACTTACGATACACAAACACGCTAACTATCCTCTGGTGGTTTCCTGTTCGCACCTGACCACGGTTGTGAAAATATTTGGCAGAGGGTGATGTGGTCATTTCTTCCTGAAGTAAATTAAAGTCAACAGATCTGCCTGTCACAGTTTCTGAGGGCCATCGAGGCCAAACACTAACCCAGCCAAATACTTACCACATAGCTGCAGCTGAAAGCAGGGACATACTGTACATAAGCAATGTAGTTGTAAGTTCTATTTGTACATGTTTGCACCTCATGTTTGGACAAACATTAAATTTTATGGTGTAACTTATCCTTTACTGGTGCTGGAGATAGTGTCTGTCTTTAATAAATCTGTGCAGTGCTGCACATAAAGTAATGCTTGCTTTAGTAGATGTCAGCCAAGCCCATTTATATTTGGGCATCGATATCTTCTGCTTTCCCTCCTTCTAAGCAAGAAACATGTTTCCCTGGCTTCCTTGGTTTCCTTTGGCAAAAAAATGTCTGTGGCTGGCTTGGATAGGATGAAATATGCTTGTAGATGTGGTAGAGACAATGTATAAACACATCTCCTTCACATAAGAAGAGATTTAATGTCAGTGCATTACTTCAAATTGTTTGTAGCAGATGAATTGAGAAGTTTCAGCTGCTGAACAGTGAATGCATGTTTCACAAGTGTAGTTTTGCCACAAATGTGCGGTATTAGTGTAACAGGCTGAGATGCATGCATGCATAATGGCAAGATTTCAAGATTTACATCAGTATGTTATATGTATATTTCTCTCATCCGAATATTAAAAAACAAAACAATAAAGCCTGGTTACTTTGAACATATTAACAAATATCTTTTTTTTCTGTTTTTGCCTGCAGTTCTTTGTGTGTGACATCTGAAGCCTGAGATGCTAGTGACCATGCTGTTGGCTCCTGTTTGTGTGCTACTGATGCTGGGGTCGCGAGCTCTGGCTGGAGGCTATCCCCCCATACCCCACATGAAGTACATTCAGCCCATGATGAAAGGGCCTATTGGACCCCCATTCAGAGAGGGCAAGGGACATTACGTTGGTGAGTAGTCCCTCTGGGTGTAGTGTATGTGTCTCTTTTACTTTTCTTATGTCTCACTCTGCCCTGCATAATACGTGCTGTTGGTCTAGTCACTCTTTAGCAACAGCCAGCTGGGTTAATGGAACACTGGTAAACACTGTTTTTTTTTTTTTTTTTAATGTTTCAATATGATTTATCCCTGGATTAATGAAATACACTCCTTAGTCAGATCATTTTAAATTTGAGAAATTACAAATTAGAAACAGAAAATACTCTCTGACAAGTCTCTGTGTATTTGATATTAGTTTACACAAATTATGTCTTGATGTTCGTGTCAGTTGTTTTAAATTACAGTATACATATCTTGTTGGCAGCAGCCTTAGAATTTGAACAGTCTGAACCAAAGTGAGCATGGTGTGGATAATGTACACACATGTCCAAAACTGCATAGTAAAGACAAGAGACATACAAACAACTTCCTCTGAACAAAAACAGTCACCAACATTTAGAGTTTGAGATGCAATTCATATGGAGACCTTTCCCGGAACCACGACAGACTTTCACTAAAACCTCTGGCTCTCTTCAGACAGTTAAGGGGGCTCACTGAAGTGTCTCTGTGCCCTGTAGCAGCATTTGGCAGGTACTCTATTGGGACCTAATGGAGGCCTGATTACCCACAGTTTGCTGAACTGCACTGGGCCAGTTGTTCCCCTTGCCATCTGGATGCTGTTACTCCACTGTTTATCACATATTCTTCAGCTGTGGGATGAAGGACAGAGTGTGAAGGAAATAAAAATAGATTAAATAAAAAGGCTGAGGCAAGGGAACTGGGAGAGGGAGGGTGGTGGGGTGATAATGATCCAGAAAAAATGTGCATGCTGTCATCATTATCAAATTTGACTGTAACCACCAGTACAAGTTCTGGATCATATGAGATGTGCCTTGTGTTATCAGAGGCCCCCTCTTCAAAAGCAAATTTTAGAGCACACAAGGGGCACATTTTCATTTCATTACCATAACATAATGTTCAACAAAGACTCAAGAAGTTGGATTCAGAGCAAATTTAGTGTTGATAGTTTGCATTCAGATCCCACACAGATACATCAAAGATTTGCTTCGAGAAGTTATGCTTTCTATAAATGGGATTTGAAAGTGTGACAGAAACAAGATTTAGGTTTGGAGGATTGAAACTAATACTGCCTGCAGCTCACATGAGTAAATGTCTCTACTGCCACTTAGTGGCCATATGTCTACATTGCATCGCCATTGAAAATAATGTGTCCATTATTAATTAAGTGTCCATAGCTGTCATCACATCTACTACCTCAAGGGTAGTATTTGAATTTATAAATACAGACAACTCTCCAGTAATAAAAAAATATTTTGGTATTATTATACAAAATAGAAGGTATGAGGCAGTACCAAAAATATTACAATTTTGTATATGGATTCCTTACTGTCCAGGTCAATAAGGGGACTATGGTTATGTGATATAATAATAATTCAATTAAAAAGAAAGGTTAAAGGCTATATAAAGAACAATATGCATATGCTGGTGTTTTCTCTTACCTTACCTTGCTTTCATGCAAACATATTCACTGCAAATTTTCCTCAATTTCATGAACTGTGGGTGATGTGTCTTAACTGAACAAGAGCCAGTGCATTGCCCCTTTGACCGCTCTCAACATTCTTGAGAACCACTGCAGGTTTGCTATTACAAGAGCATATTTAAAAAGATTGTTTAACTTTGTCAGTTCAAATGTATTCCAAAGCACAGCTTAAGTTTTCAAGTCCTGAAGAGCACCACAACAAGTAATGAAGAGACCATTATATCTTCTCTAGTGTGAAACACCTTATTTCTTCTCTCCTCTGGATGATATATTAAGCTAAACAAAACTGGGACCACGATGCTCATTATATGCCTGAAACAATGTTTTTGGTGGATGGATAAAGAATGAGCCGCAGAAACAGCCTTACTATTCCACTAATGTTGCAAAAAATGCAGTTCAGTTCGAGGATGGCACCTTCACCATTACTATTACATAGCTTTAAAATTTGCTCAGTTTTGTACCCATCTCTTGATTGGCCTGATGGTCATGGTCCTAAATGTATTTACCTTTAAACCATTGCAGAACTCCAAATGATTTTGGGGACATGTGATCACATTCTGTGACCTCTTGAACACTGGACTGCAATACTCTAACCTATATCCGTTTAGCATCATTAAGTATTTCTCATCACTGTGGTGCAATTCAAATATTCATCTTACAAGGGCTGCATTCTCTTAAGTGCCAGTAGGGGGAAGTAGTCGGCTAGTGGTTACAAGAGTATCCAACTTGAATTCCATGCTTGTTATTAGGAAAGGGAAATAGCATGTTTTTCCCCTATCACATTTATTAATGTTGAACTGCTCTTGAATAAGATGACGATGAAGACCTGAGGCATTTCAGTGATCACAAATAATACAATCCTGCAAGTGCCTTGTCAGATCCAAGGTTTGGGAGGCCATTCATCACACGATGCTTTCTTTGGATATGGTTTACAAGCTTTCAGTACAGTGGGCCAGCTGAAGCAGTGGTTATTTGATACACTGCATGGATACTTGTCATTTATGGTCTATTATTAGAAATAATACAAGGTGAGCTGCAAGGTGTTAGGAGATGAGGCAGTGGAACAATAAAGCAGCTGAAATTGGCTCAGGGTGATTGGAGTGTTCTGCAAGCTTGTATTTGTGCTGTGGCCTGGCTATGTTCGACTTCACTCTGCTAGGAAATAATAACAAGACATTTTGTGGTATGTGGCATACTGCTTCAGTCTAGTTCAAACCCATACAACAGTCAGCTGGAATACAGAAACATTAACTCTTGTCCAATTGTACTATTACATAACAAGTGCTGAACCCAAGGAGTATAGAGAGTACTGTTTTATATATATATATATTTATATATATATATATATATATATATATATATATATATATATATATATATATATGTTGAAGACCTGTCCACAATCTACCCTAACTGCCACTCAATCTGTGCTAGGAAAGGCAAAAAATAACCATGCTTTTAATTTTAATTTTACATGACTGAAGTTTGAATTTTCTTTTCCCAGGTAACGATATTGCAATGTCAGGTTTTCTTGTATGTAGCTGCTTAATTCATATCACTCTTTTTTCTCACATTCCTTCTGCTCCACATTATTCTTCTTCCTTTACAATGGACATGTACTCAGACACCCAGAGGTGTATTTTTATATCTACTCTCTCTCTACTCCTCTACTCCTCCACTACAACAACATAGTCTGCCATCTAATCAACTTGTCTGACCAAGACATATTCCTTTTTCAGCCTGGATTGCAGAACACAGATCGCAGAACAAAGCTCATTGGTTATGACAACTCTATGACAATGAAAGCGTGACACTATCCTGTCAGTCATTATAGGCTAGTTAGCAAGTTGGAGCTAAAATGACAGTGTTGTGTGCTCCAAAATATATCTTCAGCAAAGAGGATAGTTAGTGTACTCACTTAGAAAGTGCCCTTTTCCTTACCAAATGCAGCCTTTTATGTCAGATGACCTACAACATGTGTGGTACTGATTAACTGTATACTATGATACATTATGGGTGCTTATATAATATGTAATTTATGACCCCAATAAAAACTTCTATTTGTTTTGAAATGCATTATTATTAACACAAACATCATTCCTTTTTCTAGATATGCCACCAATGATGGAGGTAAAGGGGGAACCAGGCCCCCAAGGGAAACCTGGACCGAGAGGCCCCCCTGGGCCCCCAGGACTTCCAGGAAAACCTGGACTGGGCAAACCAGGTCTCAATGGCCAGCCGGGCCCTCAGGGACCTCCTGGATTTTCTGCAATTGGTAAGCCTGGACTTCTAGGTCTCCCAGGAAAGATTGGGCCAAAGGGGATGCCAGGTCTTAATGGTGAGGTTGGCCCTCGTGGTGAACCAGGTCCCAGAGGTCCTCCAGGGCAGCCTGGCCTTCCTGGCCCAGCTGGCCTATCCCTGAATGGGAAACCTGGGGTTCCAGGCATGAGAGGCCCCCCTGGGTCTCGGGGTGAACCAGGACTAAAAGGTGGTGTTGGCCCACCAGGTGATCGTGGACTTAAGGGTGAGAATGGAAATGGGAAGCCAGGGCCTCCTGGTATAAGGGGTCTTCCTGGGCTGAAAGGCAGTGCAGGACCAGCTGGTCTTCCAGGTATAGGCAAACCAGGACAAAAAGGTTTGTCAGGAATGCCTGGTCTTAAAGGTGATCACGGACTCCCAGGGGATCGAGGACCACCAGGAGAGCCTGGGGCTCCAGGTCTACAAGGTTTGCCAGGGCCAATTGGGATAGGGAAGCCTGGACTAGATGGACAACCTGGAGGACCAGGTCAACTTGGTCCAAAAGGTGAGCCAGGGCCCAGGGGTTCTCCTGGATTTCCTGGGACTCCTGGCTATGGAAAACCTGGTCTGAGTGGGCCAAAGGGGGATAAAGGTCACAGTGGGTTGCCTGGTCTACCAGGGGATAAAGGAGAGCAAGGAATGGTGGGCCCTATCGGAGAGCCAGGCCTTGATGGACAAGCAGGGCCACCAGGACTCCAAGGCCCAATGGGACTACCAGGACAACATGGAATGTCAGGATTGAAGGGTGAAATTGGGCCCCAGGGCCCTCCAGGACTGCCTGGCCTCAGAGGTGACCAAGGCCTCAATGGACCCTCTGGAAAACCTGGCATCCCTGGGGACAAAGGCGTTCCTGGGCTTAATGGTCCTATTGGAAAACCTGGACCCAAAGGTGAGGCAGGGCATATTGGCTTACCTGGGAATCCAGGGCTGACAGGTGCTCCAGGCCCTAAAGGTGAGACAGGGTTTATGGGGACTCCAGGACCGAGGGGCCAGTCAGGCATTCCTGGTCTTCAGGGCCCGATGGGTCCTATGGGGCCACAGGGTGCCCCTGGCCTAAAGGGTGAACCTGGACTTACAGGGCCTCCAGGAATGGGTAAGCTGGGAGAGAAGGGAGCTATGGGTCCCCAAGGTCCTCCAGGGAAACCAGGCCCTTCTGGGCTTAACGGTAACCCTGGCCCTCCTGGGCCTCCAGGCCCCCCTGGTCCTCCAGGAAATGGCCAAACAGTTGTTGCAGGGCCAACAGATACACAGTTGGAAGGCGATGAAGTACCAGGGGACAGGAAAGGGTCTGTATTCGGTCAAGTTGCAGTCTCTGCCTCTGTGGCACCAGCCTTCACAGCCATCCTCACCACACCTTTCCCTCCCTCTGCCATGCCAATCAAATTTGACAGGACCCTGTACAATGGGCAAAATGCCTACAGCTCTGCCACTGGCATGTTCACTGCTCCTTTATCTGGTGTCTACTACTTTGCATACCACATGCATGTAAAGGGAACTAGCTTGTGGGTGGCACTGTACAAGAACAATGTACCAGCCACTTACACCTATGATGAATACAAGAAAGGCTACATGGACCAGGCGTCTGGTAGTGCTGTCCTAGAGCTGAAGGAGGGTGACCAAGTATGGGTCCAGATGCCCTCGGATCAGGCAAATGGCCTTTATTCTACCGAGTACATCCACTCCTCCTTCTCAGGATTCCTGCTCTGTCCCACATAACCCTGTACTTTCATTCAAACATGTTCCTGTATTGGCACCTCAGAGCAGCCCTAAACCTAAAATACCTGCAGCCATAATAGAAACACAAAACCCATAGAATTCTCAATATTATTGACATTATCTCTATCAGTCTCACCCTCAACATCATCAGTGAAAGAAAAAAAAACTTTGTGAATGAAATATGGAAAGTTTTTAAAGGCAGGGGAAGGAATTTCATACTGTGCTCTTTGTTTCATTGTCCTTCAAATGTGTGTTTTGGGTTGTATTTTATGTTGGTGTTTTTTAGCTTATATTATTTTAATTATTATATTGTCATAATTTTATTGTTATTATTTGGTCCTTGTCATCATTGTTGTTGTTGTTTATTGGATTCAGACTATTAAGTGCCTTACTTTGTAATGTGCTAGTAACAGACCTTCCCATGTGACTGCACATCCTGCCCTCATGCTCTGACATCATAAAGGACAACATCACCAGACCCTGGGGGGTGATTGGTTCCTCTGGCTGCAGTCACATCCCCCTTGCGTTCGTGTTTAAACCGTGAATGGCAATACTGACATAAAGAGCAACAATACAACATATAGACAAACAATATTAAAACAAGGCATTTGGTGCTGTAATACCATTACATTTCACATTTCTTTTGTTTGACCTTTTTGGTACTTTAAACAATTGCTATGTTAAAATTATTAATAGGATTAAATCTTTGTTTTAAGAGTAAGATACATATTTTGACAGTTGGCATAGGCATTTGTTGGGTGCTTATTTCTCTGCTTCTTTTTGAATTAGGTAGCCGACCATTCAAAATGATGGATCTTTCTTATAATTGATTAAAATACCCAGAAATTCAATCCAAGAAAGAAAAATATTCCATGAATAAATATGACCTGGCAGTATTATAATTAATATAATTAAACTACCCCTTTAAAGAGGATCAACAACATCATGCAAGAACAATGCCTTTTTTTAATTTTCAGGATGATATTAATTGATGACGACATGTATGTATGCATACAGTCCATGTTTACATGCCATAGAATAGATAGTGAGAGCAACTGCAAAGTGGACAGTAAGGACACAACCATATCTGGATCAATGGCCTGTTTCCTTGTATCGATCTGATTTTCCCATTTGCACTGCAGATCCCATCACCAGGTCACAGGCATCCTCTTCAGATGCTCTGACCATGACATCACTGCTTTCTAATGGTATATTACCTATTAATAAATCAGTATCACATTAACAAGCTATACTGCCACAGTAAGAAGGCCCCATTTTGACCACATATCTGTGAAGATGCTGTAAACTCATTTCTATTTAGGGAGATAGGGAGACAAATGGATAATAAATAAAAATCATCCAACTATTCCTTCAGCTCCAGTTTCTATGTGACTTGATTCTGGGCAAATGAGGGCAGTTCTGAATCACATCTAGTTCCAAATGAAAAGACTTTTGCTTAAACCCCAAACCAATGTATCAAAAATAGTTGGATTATTGTTTAGCTTTATCGAACATCTGCGGCTTCAAAGAATTTTCAGAACCAAATATTGTCAAAGTGAAATGAGAATCAATCTGCATTTACCCCACGAATAAGTAAAGGGACTGACTGAGGCCCACAGGTTGTGAAATACAGGTTGTGTAACGTTTAACAAACCTCTGCCAGATTTCTAGGAGAGGTGGTGGGCCAGAGGTGAGAGCTGTGTATTTACTCATTTCTGTTGGATGAGGCATTAAAGATACATGCAGTGTGTGTATGCATGTGCTTGTATGTTCTAGTAGGCGTATCCTTCTGGCTGTCACTATGTCAATATAAGTGTGTTTATGTGTGTGTGTGTGTGTGTGTGTGTGTGTATCTGTGTGGGTGTAGTGTCACATTGTCCCCCTGGTATTCAGGTCATGAACACTTCAGCAAAGATAATAACAAACTTCCTGAAGTTACAAAACCTTATATCCTTACAGTCCTGTCAATGTTCCACAAGAAATTTAACTTTAAAATGTTTCAGATTCCATTTAGGTTTTTGAACAGAATGTCACACTCTAATGGTGACTTTGCAAAGTAAGGGAATAAGTTATAAAATAGATCTTGATGAATGTACTAGATTGCGGGAGACAGAGAGAAGTCAAATTAAATCAACAGAATGAGATAAGAGTACAACATTTACAAGACATAAGTTACATAGTTAACACTGAACACTTTTCATATGGCTATTTTGCATTTTGGTCCAATGAGTAGCATAATGGTGTGCAATAATCTTTCTGTTGTACCAAGTTATGAACAAAAAAAAAAAGACATGCCGTTGAAATGTGCAAGATCTTTTATCAATGGTTGCAGTTACAGAAGAGAGGAGATAAAGAGGTTTGGGCAAAATGGTGAAAAGTTGGTGCTGATATTACCGACTCTGTGCCTTTACATGCTGCAGCTCAGATAGGATTCCAATTAAACGCTATCATTACACTGAATTTAGGACTACCTTACACCTTGATGGAGGAATGTCAATGTACAAGAGGATTGTGCCAAATATTAAGGTTTGCAATCAGAATGAATGTATACTGACTGATTTTCAATAGTTCCTATAAATAATCTACTATAACAGACATAGACAATAACTCTTCGCTCTGGAAAAGCAGTGCTAGGATGAGGCCTAATCAGTATTTTACATTTATGTAATGCAAATAATGCACTTGCTCTTGCCCTTTCTGTCTCATAACATATTCATATCACACCTTCAACCGCTATGTATCATTATTGTTATGTGAGTCTACAAGACAGTCCGAGGCTCGTTATGTACTGTATGTTGCCTTTCTTTTTTTTTTTTTTTTTGTCGCCTTCTCTTTTTTTGGACATATGAAACGGTGATGTGAGTTACATGTGGCCATTACTCTCTGTCCTTATGTTTTTTTCATAGACAATGTCACTTGCTTGCAGAGTTTGCCATGTGTGCAAATCATTTAACAAGTGTCAGTAAGATCCATGTACCGTATCAATCACAAATTGCTTTGAAGTGTTTTTCTGTTTTTCTTTAAAAAACAAAATGACCAAAAAAAAAAAAAAAAAAAAAAAAAAGATTTTTAAAAAGCCTTGCTTCGGTTCTTAAGGGATATTTGTTTGTTTTAGTTTCAATAAATACAAACGGCCATTCCCATTTGCACATGAAATTAATGAAGATGTATTTATACATTTATGATAATTTAATAGGGATGCCAAAACCGACCACCGAAGCCTAGAACGTATAAATGGTATTTAACAGCATTGATGAATTAAGAGCATTTACAACATGTAGTTAGCATTCTAGCGTTGTTTGTGAAGGATAATTTGTGGACTTTTATTTTCTATTTGTGTAATGTTCAATGTATCAACGTATAGGATTTTTGTCATACAAGGCTATTGCGTGCACTCTATGCAATAGAATTTGGGTATTAAATGCACTCTTTTTGATTGAAAATGTTTGTCTGCTTATACAAAATCTACAGTACTTGATTGTATTGATACCACATCAATAAAAACTTTCTTGTATATTGGTGCTGGGCTCTAATTTCTGTATCTACATGAGGACATTATTGGAAAAATCAAGAGAACACACTGAAGTCACTTCCAGAATAAATGTGTATCATTAATAGTAGCATTAATCATATTACTAGTCTCTGAGTATCTGTAGTTAGTGATTTTAATTTTTCGAGGTAGAGATATCTATTATATTACTGAAGACATCTGCTGCAGGTAAAGATTTGAACACTAGAGGGAGATATACAGTTAAAGTAAAAACTATTTTAGGCCTCCTTATATGTTAGATCCTTGACTGATCTGCCAGTAAACCCAGTTCAGATCACTTTGGTAACAAATGCGTGTCACAGATAACACTAAACGACTTCAAATGAAAATCTATAAACAATATCAATCTATGTCTGAGTTTGCCCTCTGTTTGGATGCCAACACAAGAGAAGCACACTCGAAGTGTGCTAGTAGTAAATCACCTTATGGGGACTTAAGGAATAGAAGGACATGTGTGTCTAACTTTATAATGCCAGATAAAGATTTTATTTTCCCTCCTGTTTTAGAGGATTGACTTTGGCATAAAATCAGTATCCATCTAAATATGGTCTAAAGATAATTATGTATTAAATATATATTTGTAAATATAAAAAGCAGCACACAAACACACTGTAATAAATAATACATTAATAAATGTTAAATTGCCACAAGCACTGTATCATGTGTGCATGTACACGTCCTGCCTACAATACGCATACACAGAGTGGTTCTAGAAATGTGATTGGATGAAGACATTAGATGAAATGTGGGCTATGTTGTAAAAACAACCCGTGAGCAGAGGGATAATATCGTGCGGTTATTTTCTGGAACTGTCGTCACCATGGTGAGCTGTCACCGTGCACCCGGATTCTTCTTACGTCGTACTGACGCCAGACCCTCCATGTTGCGTTCATGTAACCCCGGTAAACTAGAACACTTAACTCGAGGAGGCACGTGCATATGCTGTAATTTATATTCATAACGGATATGCCTAATTTGCCTGTTTTTTTTTTAATTGGCATAATAAATTATGTGATAGTGATCCACAGCGTGCTACATCAGGGAATCAAATAAAGGCGAATACACTTTCCTTTAACTCTTCAGCCTCTTCGATTTATTATGCTTATTACTCAAACACAACTCTGATGAAGACACTATAACCAAAATGTTTGAAGAATGTTTATTAATGTTTTTTTTTTAAACATATAAATACATCAGTCACTAATCTACGTGTGTGTTCTGAAAATGACTAAAAAGCACATGTCGGACTCCGTATTCGTATGTCCGACAGTCCCTGAAGGTGTCGACAAATCGAAGTGGCTCCTCCCCAACAACAGTTCCCGACCTCCGACGAGAATTCAAGCTGCCACATTGAAGAGGAACAAAAAGGCGACCTGGCAGCGGTTTCTACACTCCCTCCACTTTCTCCGGGGTAGTCACGGGATTTCAATGTTCAGCCTGCTCTTTGTAAGTAACCAGTAATATAACTAACTAAAAACTGACCTCTCGGAACTTGTCTCTGATATGATCGTACACGATTGCAACACCACAGATCCACAAGAGCCTCATTAAAAGTTGGGCTAAGCTACATATTGTTAGACGATTAGCACAACACAAGGGGGGCTAAAGTAAGTTTCATGAGCGGTTGCCTGAGTAGAGGAACCAGTATGTAGCCACGTTAACGCTAGCTCGAAGAGCAAAGCTTGGACGGCTATAGCGTTGGACACGAACACTGTCGAAAATTGTGTAGTAATATTATCTCCACTTGTTTTGGCAATGGGTGTTACCCACCCTCAAGTTAATCTAGCAGTAAGTCTTGTCTTGTCTTTGGACTGGCTGCTAAACGTTGCTCAGTGACGGAGCTGGGCTAGCCTGCTAGCCGCCGTAGCTACGTTAGCTTGCTGTACTGGCTAAGGCTATTTCCTAGAATAAGAAAAAGAAAAATCTCTGACTAACGTTACGACCACTAGTATCATATGTGGCCACTGGCTTTTATTTATATTTTGAAACACAGCACATTAGATGTCGTATAACGGAATGTTATTGTCTACACTTAACGTCGTCCGTAATTTCATAAAATAAGAGCTAACGTTACCATTAGCTGCACAATAAGCTCCTGGAGTATCAGTAAACTAGCATTTCTTTTTAAGCAGCATCTAGTTGATGGTTAACGATGCTTTGGTTAACGTTTTAGCTACGGCTCACGACAGCTGCACCATTTATCGGTTTAAAACACAACTAGTGGATGTGATTTTTCTAGTATTTTCCAGCTTCTTTTTTTTGGCGGTGGTCTCAGACGTTGGTGGTAGTGAGAAGCTTGGCTATGGAGGTACATGGCGGCTGAGCTAGCTGCCTTCCGCCCTTTGTGACAAATCTTGACCCAGAGCATGGTTGACCTATTTATTTTGTAGCCACATGCTAAGCTATTATTTTAATAGCAAAACGAAGTTGTCGACAACCGGGTATTTCCGGCCGGCTGCTTGTTACCGTGCCTTGGCTGCCCGTTTGTATAAAACTACTGTCATTAATGTTAACCACCCGGTTTGACTCAGTAGATTCGTCAGCCCTCCGTGTATAAGTGGAGCTAACACTGGGGTTAGGTGGGGTCTATAATTTAGCCGTGTCTGGTTTCCTAAAACAGAAAGCACCCAACCATTTAGCCATGTTAGATAAAGTGAAATGAGGAAATGCACTTGGGGAGGAAGTTGAGTAGAGCAGCTGTGACACTAAAGGCCGCGGCACATTCCCATGCCTCTCAGTTTTCAATTTATGACCTTCCAATGGTTTCAGTCTCCCCTCTGATAATACATTTTAGTGGGCAGCTAATGCAAACGAATAGCTTTGGACACTCCTACCAACATGGGTGGATGAGTCAATGAGTAACTGGTGTAACAGGTAAGCTAATTATACATTCCTGCTTATGAGTCACTGCAAGGTGACCTAAATTGCCTGTAGAGAGTATAAGAGATGAGATGTGTTGATACGATCATAAACAAGCTGATGGCATGACAGTGGATATATAGCGGATGTCACAGGAGAGATTATATATATATATATTTTTTTATGTGGATATCATAGTTGTACCACATCGGGTAATGCTAGCAACAATAACGCACACTTGCTTCATAGATAGACTAGGATTTCACAACTCTTACAGAATGCCACTGTGTTTTTATGCTCTATTTGCATTTCATTGTGGAAGTAGGTCACTGTGGTGACCAGCTTTATAATACAGCTAATTGACACATGATGCACAGCCTGATCTAGAAACGGCACAGCTCCTCTAGTCCACTTAGATCCACACAGCCTGCAGCCGAATGCATGCCTTTACTGTGGAAAGGCCTCATTCATGAGATACCACACTGCAAGTCAAACTTCTTAGTGTTACCTTTGGGCTCACATTCTATGAGTGGTATTTGCTTTTGTGCATTTTTGTAAAGTATGGAAATGAAAGGCTAATCCTAGCCATCGCTTTATGAAGTTAAACAAAGAACTAAGAAGTGTTTGTGTTTAAAGGAAATCATTACTAAAATCTGACCAACACTTGAAGTAACATTGGTGTATTCTGGTATCAATGTTTGCTGTGTCTAAGAAGCAATACAGGAAGTTTCTTAAAGCTTTGACGGATGGCCCCGGCTTCATTCAAACTTGCATCGCTGTGTTCTGCGTCCAGTCTGGCGTTAAGATACAAGTGTGTGTGTGCGCATGCATGTGTGTGTGTGTTAGTAGGTCTAAATCTAGCTGGAGACTTACACGATATTTTACACCAACAAAAGGGTGGTTCCACTGTCTACAGGCGGCATTAAAAAAGGCAATGTGACAAGGGAAGTTCTCAGCCTTGGTTACCGTAACCGTGAAAGGTGAGCCCAGTGTACAGTAACATGACGCCAGCTTACCAAGGGGGTTACTGGGGGGGAGAGAACACCTATGTTGTAGCTTGCTGGCATTCAGCCGATCTAGCCACAGGGTGGCTGTGAGTGTTGAAAGGTAGGGTTGAAGAGGTCCGTTCCACAGTGACTGGCTTAACAGATTTGGCCAATTTAAAATCTAGTTATGCCCCTTGGTGTCTGGCTGTGGTGAGAATGGACCACAAGCTCTGGTTTGCTGTGTGTTACCTTGCTAAGATCCCTGGCTCCAGAGTAATTTTGTTGTGTTGAAATCAGCCCAAAGTGGAAAAGCTAGGATTAGATGCCCACACTTCTTTTTTTTTCTCATTTTAGGCCATTAGGCGAAAACCCACATATAATTATGCATTAGTAGCCATGGGCACCTTGTGTGTTTCTTCTTCTGCCGTGTATTGGTTAATGAATCATGCCCTAGTCGGCATGGTGTTCGTTTACTGTTGTTGCCACAGTGCTGGGATAAAGCAAAGGCACAGACTCTGGAGTACTGGCAGTGTCTGACGGATTGACACCTCTTCTAGATGCTGCTGCAAGGCTGCCTACTGAAACTATAGCAACAGGTAGGAAAAGGGATCTTGCTTTGTTATTTGTGTTTACAGCTACCTCGTCTAACTACAGCTGCCAGAGCTGCAGTTAGCAGGGGGAAAAAACACTGTTCTTTGCCAAAACATACTATAGTAAAGGGTGTTTGTTATTGTTATTAGGGCTGTTGTTAGTATGTGCATGTATCAGCTCACTCTTCCTGATCCAGAAAATGTTCTAGTTTTGAAGCAAGTATAGTCTAGAAAACGCTGGGTTATTACACATAAACAGGCTCGCTGTGTTTTCCTATTGCCTAGGCCACTGTTTTGTTTCTCACTGGAGCTTGGCCTTTTCTTAATTACCTTAAGCAGCTTATTAAACACATGAAATGTGTGACTACCTCTCACAACATGACCTCAAACTAATGTGTTCATTGTGGCTCTAATCTTAAAATGATGGATTTGAGATGGATTTTGCTACCAGGGGCTGATCTAAGATCACAGGGTATATTTTATGCCTCCGTGTAAGGAAGTTGCAATTCACAGGTTAAAAAGTTCCTAGATTGGTGTACGTGGGCAGCCATCCACTCTGAACCCTGACCCTCTTTTAAGCTGCACCTCCTACTGCGTCTTCTGCTTCGCTCTGTGAATGTTTAAAGAGAGCACCATTGCTCTTCTCTGATCTCTTCACAAGGGACACAAAAATTCCCTACAGGAGCACTTGTTGCTACTGCAGAGATAATTGTTGGTATGGCAACAGGCATCCCCTGATGCTGCTGTCAGGAGGCCGAGTTAGCTTCCAAATGTCAGAAGAATTGATGTCGCAGTGGGACTCTGCACCTCTCGGCAAAAATGCAAGCAGACATTCTCCTGTCTCGGTCTGTCTGTTGCTGAGTGTCGGCCTTCTGTACTCAGACTTATTTTTTATTTCAGAGCCGTCATGGAACTTTGACTGAAATCAACCCGTGGAAAAAATGTGCATTGTAAATGTGTCCTAAAATGACTCGAGTAGATATTTCTGACATCTGGATTATCAGATGAACAAAAATCAATCAACAATCAAGACACGCATGCGGACAAGAACTTTTTCCTGTAAAACAGGAAGTGGCGCTTTTTTTTTGACATAATTGTGAACTGGCATGTAAAAGGAACACCTTTTGTATTCTGACTGACTAATCGTTACCTGTTTGTTTCAAAGCTATTTTCAGTTTTTACCATTGATGCTTAACTGATTTGTTGGCAGAGGTGTGCCTCACTGCAATGGCGTTCGTATTTTGTCCATCCAGGCTGGAAAATGTCATCATGGAGCTGATGTGGGGCGTGAGATTATGACTTAACGAAGGAGCTCAGAGACGGTTCAGTATAGTTCCATGACCCATATTCCCGCTCAAAATGGAAAACTTAGTAGTAAAATTACCTATACTGTCTGTGGACACCACGGTGTCCAACATTTGCAGCCCGGGGGAAAGTGATGGCAGTAACTTAAACTGTGACTTCATTGCGACATCATATACAAGGGTGTTCTGAATGGATGACTTTCAGCAGTCATTTAGTGATCTATTGAGACGTTAGGAAAATGTTCAAATGACTTGAGGGGCCCAAACAGGTTAATGTTTGAATCATTTGGGCTAAACATAAGGATGAAGTTTCTTTTTACATATGTAATAGATCAGTTCTGTAGGCAAACTTGTAAGGACAAAGTCTTTGTCCTTTCTTTCAGTTGTTTGCTCATTGTCATTTATGACTTCGATTACACTAGAGCAACCAGTTTTCAGATGCCGAGCACTACATTTCTGAAAGGTTCCTTCAAATAATTAGAATATATGCTGAGATAATTGCAGTCACAACCCTTCTGCCATATTTTATACCCTTTTTAAACAACTGGATCACAAATGTACGGTTAAAATTTGATATTTTTCCAGCCTCTGTTGCAGCTGTTGCATTTTTAGCAGGGACGTTTGTTTGTGTCGAGCTGATCTCGCCTTATTTGACTCCTTTTGTCAGCACTGAATCAGTTTCCCCTTTGTGTTCTCCCTCTTAATCCATATTCAAATTATAGTCAAATGTCACTTTTATGTCTGACTTTGTTTCTCCTTCAGACGCGATTGTTTCAGATGCCGGTGTTAAATTTTGTGTTAAGTGTAATTAAAAGTGCAACTAGGCCAGAGCGAGGACAGAACAGGCCTTTGTTTGGATATGTTTTCCTCTTTTCATTCCAATTTCTAAGGTACTGAGCCCTGGTCTCTTTCAGTCCTTTCCAGAGATGGATCAGTCCTTGTCCCCCGCGCCCTCCCCCTAAGCACTATCAGAGGCCTTTGATCGTCACACTGTTTATCTATGCTCACTCAGAGGCTGCAAAGCAGTGTGATAAGTGGGTTTTGCCATGTGCGAGTGCGTGCATAAGGGCTTGTCTGTTCATGGAAATAAGGGGGTTACGCATTTTTCTCGACTCCCCACTCCAGCCACGTTTACACGGACACGAGAAGCCAGAACAACAAGTTCTCTGCGAGATTAGCTCCTGTCCTCAGGGAGCAGTGAGAGGTAACCTGTTGTGCTGAATACGGGATAGAATGAAAATGTCCATTTAACAGAAATGTCAACAACATTTAGATGGGCCGTAAAACAATCTTAATCTTTTCCATCATCCTAAACAGTCAAATAATGTGTTTTTCCTCAATTTGTACAGCAGCGCGGACTACAAATAGTTTATGAGCTTGGCACAGTGCTTAAATCCAAAGCAAATGCTGTTAAGGTGCACGCCTATTTACGACAGCATAACACACTGAGCTACTTTAGATCTAATCAAGAGGAAGACGCGCTCATCACAGCAGTGTTTCACAGCCTCTATTTTGTCTGCATGTTTTTGCTGTGTCAGTTCTGACTAACTACAGGACGAAACCGTGCATGATACGCAGATGGCATCTGGTAAAAAAGTAGAATTATGTTGCAAAAAATGTTTGTGGCCTATAAAATGAATCAACAGGAACAGAAAATTGACTAGTTTTACCAATTTGTTGGTCTTAATTGATTTCCAATATACCTCTGTTGTCAAATGATGTGACGCAGGTATTGTTGCATGTTCCATGCATTTGTTTTTTAATTATATTTAACTATTTTTCTGATTGCTGTGACAATTGTTGCTTGCACATTTAAATGGTAATTGGACTGTACTTATCTAGTGCCTTTCTAGTCTATCACATACACACATTCAGAGGCTGTCATGCAAGGTGCCAACTGCTCATCAGAAAGAAACTAATCACATTCGCGCACGCACCGCCGGCAAAGCTTTCGGAAGCAATTTAGGACACGACGTGCACACTGGAGGAGCCGGGGATCGAACCAAATATCTTCTGATTAGCGGATCTCCTGAGCCACAGCCGCCCCTAATTTAATCTACAGTAGTATATTAAAACTTACTTCTGTAAATTGACCACAGGTTAATCAGAGAAGGAGAAAGAAATGCCCCTGCTTGCAGTTTTGATATTTCAAAATGAAGGCGTTTGGTCTCTGTAAAGTCTCAGCCATGCCTCAGTCCATTCCTGTTTTGGCACACTAGTGTTAGGCCATTTGCTAGTACGGTTACCTTTTGATGTGTCTCCTTTTTACTGCGTGCCACCTCTACAGACTTTCACAAATGTTTTGAACAGTTAAAACACACGAGCAAGTGTAGGTAGGACCTTATGGTTTATCTATAAACCTGACAAAGAGGCCTGCCGTGGTTGGAGGACTCTGACTTATAGACATCCCTGAGGATTTTTTTTTTTTTTTTTGCATCTGCTGGGTTGGAGTGTTGCTTTTATGGAGGGTCATTTTGTACCCCTGGCCTATTTCTAGCCTTGATCAAACACAGTCCACCCACATACAGGCTATAACAGGATGGATGTTTTTTTTTTCTTCTTCACAAGCAAATGCAAAGGGAAGTCTTTATAACTTTTATATATGTATATTTAGTGTTGCCATTTTGGTTTTCATTTCAACAAGACCTTTGTGTTATTAATTGTCGCAATCTGACACCAAACCTTCCGGCTTACAGTTTCTAAAGGCCTTTCCCACTCTGTTAAATGTTTGTGGGTCGATTACCGCATTCGAATTTTGGACAGAGAGTATTATGCTGTCTTACGTCAAGTTAGACGCCTCGGCCTGTGGTTTTCTTTCAAGTCCATTTCAAAGTACTACTACCCAAAGCGGGGAGCCTGTTTATCTTAGGGGTCTGTGGTAATAGCCCTGCGAAAAACACAGGTTTATTATATTTCAAACCGAGACGACCACAAGCCTGAGTCAGACTGTCTGTGCTTGGTCCCACCTTGACACAGGTAAACACAGACATGACCAGTTGTGACTCATGTCCCAATTATAAGGCTCCGATTAGGTGACTGGGTCCAAAGGGCAGGTAGTCTATTATTTTTCCTGGAATTCACCGATTCTCTTTTGCTGTGCTGCTTTTTGTCCATCTGTCACACGTGTACAAAAATACCAAGTCTGCCTTCCCATGGAAAGCGCACAACCACATTTACGGTACTCCATATTTAGACCCGGAGTTAATGAATTTCAAAATGTATGCATTGACTATTAATTGCATTTAGTGGTTGCAGATTGCAACCAACTTGCAACCACCGCTTGCCTCACCCTCCCTTTCCAACCGTGTAAGAGAACCTACAAGAGCTACCAAATTTGTGAAAGGCTATTGTATGACATTTGACATCTTTGGGATCCTACCAGCTGATTTCACCCCACATAACAAATTAGTCTGAGGGGAAAAGGTCGGTCTAACTGGCGTTGAAAAGCAAATACGCATGTATGGTAAGTTTCTAAAACATTAAGTATAGGCCTCACTGTATCCGGTGACTGACTGGTGACGTTTAGTTAGCTAACATAGTGTTATCTTACCTGCTGTCTGAAAGCTAACTTCGCTTTATTACAGATGTCATGTTGTCCTTGTTTTGTGTTTCACGTCACAAACTTAATCCTGGCATCGGTTGAAGAAAATTATAATTAAAAACTCAAAACATCACATATGAAATTATCCCACCACAATCAGCCAGATGTGAGAGTGATCTCTCTTTATCTAAAACGCACATAATGTTTTATTCATCCACAAAGTTGTCTGGCAGGGAGACAATGTGTTTCCTGTCATTAATGTAGCAAACTGCCCCAGGGTTTAATGCCCTGTGTTTTCAATGTACCGCTTCTTCCCACAATCCATGACTGCATTCTAAGAAACCCATAGGTGGGCACGTTATCAGAACTGAGTCAACAAAGCGTGAGGCTACACAGAATCTACTCACTTGAAGTATCACTTTCAGCCCGGGACTCCTGTTTGCAAACCCCAGGAGTGTACAGCTCATGGGAGGCACAGCAACACGTTAAGATCTCAGGTTTGCATACAAGTCTCTATCTCTCAATGCTGTCTTGTCCCAACATGTCTGAGGATTTTTGTGTCTTGGTTGTTACACTAGATAAACTGGTAAGGCTCAGAAAAAGGATTAGTAGCTCAACTAGCATCGTGTATTGTAGTTTTGTGTGTGTGTGTGTGTTTGGTTTTTTGTTTGCCTCTCTGTTTGCTTTTTTTGTCTTTTTTTCAAGCATGACCGATGGTGAGGGAGAGTTGCGTACACTACTTCCTTTATGTGTGTACTGTTTGCTGAATGGTGTGGTGACCTGTTACCATACCCCACATTGACAGGCCCCTTCAGTCTTGGACTGTGTCCCAAGAGCTCACAGCACGCTACACCTACTAAGTGTTTTGTACACAAGGAGATTTTCAGACTTCAGGACGCAAATACTAAATTTGCTTACCCTGAGTTGAAACCAAAATGCGTTTTTAGACACATGCTTTCGTACACAAGATTCCTGACCTTTGGATTGATTGTGATACAAGCATTCATGGCAACATCATATGCCAACTTGTAAACATCGAGACTCAGTTCATGCCACGTTGTGCTGACATGCGAAAAGAGATGAAAAGCAGTCATGCCTGTATGTGTGGCAGCTGCACCTTCACACTTCTTGGTTTTTCAGAATAGAACAGGCCGTCCACTGACGCATTTGTGCTGTTTTTCAATAAGACATGGTGAAATAATCTTGTTGCAGTAATCATTACGGCCATTGAATGGTTTTCGTAATAATTCTAATAATTGTCCATCACAATTATTTTTGAAAATGGACTAATCCCATTCAAGATGGACCAAAGAGTGCTTGTCGTGGCCGCACCCGGCTTTGACAGCAACATTCACACCGGGTCCAGAAAGATAGCGCCAATTCACGCAAGTGTGAAAAACTCCTTTAAAGTTAGTTATGCGTACGTCAGTAGGGCTGGTTATATAATTGCCCTCTGCTCGCTTTTTTTACTTCGTGTCCCAGCGATCATTTGAAATGAATGTATAGCCATTTCTTCATCCCTTGTTGGCGCGAGCGCACAGCTAGGTTGAGGACAGCCGCCCACCCACCCTATCAACAGCATTGACGTCACTGCAAGGAACCAGCTGGACCCTCGGGCAGGTGTGATCCTCTGTTTTATCTCAGCCGCACTCACTGCCAAGTTCTTGGATTGACTTTTTTTTTTGCTTGTCTCGACTTTTCTTTTGTTTTCTTCCTTCCTTGTTTAATTAAGCTTATCCATTATTATGTCCATCCACGATTTTTCCATCTCATCTTACCGATTTCTTCATGTTACTATTCCTTTGTCCCTGATCTCTTTGACATTTCCAAACATATTGGTTATCTTTTTATTTGGCAGTCACAAAGGCCACAGGAATGAAGATATGCCTCTGTGACACATGGCCCAATTTCCATTCCCACTGATACATAATTTCTCCGAGTTTGATTGTAACTGTTAATGGTTTCCTGCGAATCTCTGATAAGTGCTGAGCATAGCAGAGCGCAGTATTTTCCCGTCACCAGTTTTTTTTTTATATGCATGTGCGTATGTGTGTTTTTTTTTTTTTTTTATGAAGCGTAAACAAGACACTAAAAGGAGAAGTGTGTGCGCTGGGTGTAGCAAGCAGGTGGGTATACAAGGCAAGCGTGTCAGTGCCTTTTTTTTCTTTCTTTCTCGTGCCATCCTCTCACTCCTCACAGGGCTTTCTCTCCCGCCCCTGTCTTCCCTCGCCTCGCTGTCCATCCTGGTGGGGATGACAGGCGCCCCCCCCCCCCCTCCTTGCCTGCTCCTTGGCTCAGCTCCACGCACAGCAAAGTAGCCCTCCAGCTGCTTCAAGGCAGTACAGTCTGGTCATGCCCAGTCTGGCTCCAGACAAAACATCAGCGAGACTCAGGCACAACCTCAGATCACCAGACAGGGTTGCATGTAATACTAACATCTTTCACAAGGGGGGAAAAGAGGATGGACTCAGACATTCCACATTTTGTGTGAAACACTGGCGCTTTGCCACCGTGCCCTTCCAGTCTGTATATTCAGCGTCCAGACATTTGGGCTCATTTACGCGCGTGTGTTTGTCTTTCTAATTTTAGAACAACCCCCTCACTCTTGTGACAAATGCGTTGCCCAATCCAGCTTGTGACTGTCACCACGTTTATACTTGGTGTACATAGTTTGTGTACTGTATATAGTAGCAGTGGCGTGAGAGTGATGAAGATTGGCCACTTGACAGCTATCGGGTGTCAATAAGAACTGCCCACGGTCTTAGCTGCACAATTACAGAGTCTCATGGCAGTGAAATCTTTAACAATGTGAAAGCCTTTCAATTAGAAGTCCCACTGTAGCAGTTTCCGCCGTCTCCATGCACTTCAGCTGTGATAACTTTACAACTTCCACTTGCGGTGCCCCAATCTATTGCTGATATTATGGGTTTTGTCAGTGGAAATTATTAAACTATACTACCGTCTGCTGTCATACAAAAATAGTCTGCTATTAAATCTGACATGGATTTCTAGCAGGCCTGACTGAATCCCCTTAAAATGATGAGTTGGCAGTTGCAGGGATACCCATGCCCTGATTCCCATTCCTTTCCGACTTAATCACCTGTTTAGGTTTGCTTGTCCTCTTCTGTTCTGAGATACTGCGCGCCTTATCAGCTACCACTCCTGCTCCCTGCTCTCACACTTCCCAGCTTACTCTCTCCCCTTCTGTTCTTTCTCCTGAGTCACTGTAGGAGATTTCTCGGAGAGGCCATCTGATATGGGAAGTTCTCCCCATCCACTCTCAGGCAGTACCCCCCTCCCTCGCCCCTCTTGCAGTGCGACTCCAATAGTGGACCACGTGACGAGGGACAGGGCACCAAGGGAGCTTTCTTTGGGCCACAGCGTGGGCCTCTGCCCTTACTCCATGACCTTTCTCCCAGTTTAGTATATATATATACTTGTACATAGACATACATGCACTAGAGGCCGGATGCAGCGTCAACAGAAGTACATGACTGTTGCTTTTGAAATTTGTTTAAACGATGTACCTGCCACAGTTCTGTAATTGATCCTACAAGAGAAGTCGGCTCCAACGGTGCCTCTGCCCTGCTTAATGATGGGATGCTGTGCATTGATTTTTGGATTTGATTTGAACATTTTATATCTACATTCAGCCCAATAGTGACAGTGAAATTATTCAGTTTGTTTTCTATTTATACAAAGGCAGGAAGTGGTCATTGAATGTCAAGTTTGGGAAATTGCATGTAGCATTCTCACTATTTTTAGATGTGTAGGACCAACTGATTTAATCTGTAATGGGGGGAAAAAAAAATTAGCTGCTGACATACATTGTCTGTGTTAATGTAAAACAGTAAAGTAATGGCGCCCATTGATGTTTGACTGAGCTGAACGTTCTCACTCTCAGTTTTCAAGACTTTTGTATACACTGCGTCTTGTTTCCTGTGTGGTTAAACATGTTTTAGCTTCAACAAACATATTTCGTGTGTGTGTGTGTGTGTTTGTTTTGATCTTCCTGCATCTGTGCAGTGTGTAACTGCAAAACCAGTTTGCAAATTTCAGAGGAATTTGCATGCGTCCCCACAGCCACTGGCAGGCGGCGGGCCGGCCCGATGTTACCACAGTTTACTAACTTCCCGATTGAGCTCACTCGTGAGTGAGAATTAGCGTTCGGCTGTTCTCTTTTCATTACATTACCTTAATCTATATGTATAGTTTATGAAGCGTTGTCATGCTGGAGCTTATGGGACATATATTTCAGATCAGATCAGTGCAAGAGAGGCTTAAACTTTGTAATTATGGTGAGAGAATTGCATCCAATATGGGTAGCGATGCGTTGTAGTTAGTCCTATGCACGCTACAAGCAGCGTAATAATGTTTCTTGCTTCCCACCTAGCCCAGATGTTGTTCAGTTCATGTATGCCAGTGGTGACTTTGAAATGGTCTTATGGTCTGCCGTCTTGCCTCTTGTAACCCTACTATTGGCTGCATTTAAAATGCTGACTGTATGAAGTCATTTTGCGCATCTGGGCCACAATCCAGTTGCTTTTCATCTTTTAGCACAAGCTGTCATTGTGGTGTCCTTGGTGTGTCTGTTGGCTCTTTTGTTCTTCAGGGTTTCCTCCATGTTTTGGTGTCTGTTAACCAGGTTGTGGTTAAGTGCTCTACTTTCCACTGGCAGGTTTTACAGGTGAAAAGCACATGCTAACTGCCCCCTCTGGCCCCTTGTCCATTCTTTTCATTTCTGGAGGATTAGAAGCAAACAAGCCTTTCAAAGTCAGGTTACTTTTTTTTTTTTCTACTTCTTCTTCTTCTCTAAGCTTCAGTCGTCTGCTCGCAGCAATGACACATTGTGTTCAGTGCTGCTCAGAGGCGGTAATTAAAGGCGTCATGGAGGATCTCGGCCATCACACGAGAAAAGAAAATCAAGGCTGTTTTTAGTGCCCTTGTGGCTGTTGCCAAGTATAAAAGATGGAGGGGAGGAAAGAAATTTATAGAGGAGAGTGGGTTGGTACATCCTTTTGACAGTGGCTCTCTGGTTGGCAGTTAACGGAGAGAATAAGTGACAGTGAGGCAGTCGGTGGGAGCAAGAAAGAAAGCAGAGAGGGTTTTAAGAATGGTCTTAAATTACGTCTCCAGCTGATTGTTTCTATTTAAGGATACGGGAAATGAAGCAGGTGGGTTTGAGAGAAAATATAAATGGTTTATGCCATCTTACAGTTAAGTGTCCTGAGTAAATTGTACATTTTTGAGTGAAACGGGAATGGAGTGAGTCGGAGTACAGAGAGTCTTGTGTCAGTCTCAGGGAGGTGAAAAGAGGGAGCGTGGGACTGAAACACCGGGACTGTTTGAAGCTTTGCCCACCCTGCAATCCTCACCTTGTGACTACTGCCTGTGACACGGTGCTGAAGTCCAAGCCCTTTCTCCCCGCTTCCCTCCCACTACTTTGTGTACGTAGTCAGTGTAGTGATAGCCTTCCCCTGCCCTCCCTCCCCATGCTGCTCTCAGACGGTTCTAGCCAGTTTGTGGCGGCTGGATTTAGACTGTCAAGGACTTGGCACAGTTTGACTGACTGCTTCCTGGCTAGTCACAAACCAGACATTACCTGTTCTGTAAGACACCCTTGTGAAGCGTGTGTCTGTGCACCATACTGTGCATATTATTAGTTTCCATTTTGGTGACAAGTGGTGTAATCCAAAGGTGTAGTCAGTCAGCAGACTCATAACTAAGGCTGGAAGGTAACTTCAGTCATGATGGATACCTTTTTTTTTTTTTTTGACTCCCTGGAAACTTGACATGGTGTTACACATGCTTACAGATGAAATTTCAGATGTACGGAGGTGTAATTAAACTTCTCTAGTTTCCGTTAATCAAGAAGACTGGAATAAATACGGGCTGCCACGAGGATTTTGTGAAACATATCTGTAGCGCTGAAATATTTGAAAAAAATGTATCAGCGTTATCAACTCCTAAATAAACTTTGCAAGTATACAACCAGTTTTAGCCCACATTTATTAAGATGTTCAGTTTATGATATATTTAATAGCTTCAAAATATATATATATATATATATATATATATATATATATATATATTCATGATATTCAGAATAATATAAACAGCTACACATTTGTCTAGGTATGGTAATAGCACGATAATAATCTACTTGTAGGTCTCGTCTGGCAACATTTGTTATACCTGACTGATGAAACACTGCTCTTGTAGATAGCTCTGTGCTGTAAGTGCTTAATGATGGCCTTTGAACTCAACTTTATTTGGTCTTTGTGCCAACACACGGAATTAATTATCACTGTAATCGGTGAACTCCTGCCTTAAACTCACCTGCTACAGCTTGTTACTTGATGTAATTAAAATAATGACTTGCAATTTACACTCTTTTGAAGTTGCGTTTTCAATATTAAAAACACAATCAAAATTACACCATCATGTAACCTCCCTCTTGTCATCTCCTCTCTCCGCAGGGTTTCTGTGTTGACTTGAGCCGCACCTATATGGCGTGTGTGAGCGGAGAATTCTGCCAGGCACAGCACCTCACCTCCGTGGAGAAGTGAATCGGCCGCCCCCCGAGGGACTACGCTACCCAGAAACCCCCCTGACTGCCAGCGCGTAGGAACTGCTGACTCTTCCAAAGGCCCCCTGGGATATTGCGTAGTCCTTGGCCCGACTGCCCTGCCCTGTCCCAACCAATACGAAAAACCTTTGCTTTCCACTTTCTCCTTGAACAGCCAATCACAAACAACTCTCCTGAATGGGGTAAACTGATTGGATGACTCCTGGATAGTCTCTCCATCTTTTTTTCTTTTACTTTTTTTATTCTTTTAAATTTTTTGGTTTTGTGTTTAATTCAATTTTTTTATTTTTATTTTTTAACATCCCGGAGTACTGTGGACTAGTTCATCCTTTTTGTTACCTCTCTGTGTACATCATCCCATAGTTGAACACTTGTTGACCCATCCTTCTCCCACGTGTTGTCATTTTTATTTATTCTACCCTTTCCTGAATACACAAATCTCCTTGCAGTCATTGCTGACTTCTGAGCCAAAAGTCGCTTTTGTTTTGTAAGAGTATTGTATTGTAATTGTTTTTTAAGCCGTCTCGCCAACATGAACCGCCCCGCTGCAGTCGAGATTGCCTACGAGTGCATGAGGTTCCTCATCACCCACAACCCCACCAATGCCACGCTCAACAAGTTCACCGAGGTACGCCCGTATCTATCTGTCTCTATTGGTGTCTGTGTGTGTGTGCGCAAGTGTGTGTTTGCACATCCCGTGTCTAAAATCCTCTCTTTTGATGTCTGCCAGGAGCTGAAGAAGTTTCATGTGAACACACTGGTGAGAGTTTGTGATGCCACCTATGACAAGGCTCCAGTAGAGAAGGAGGGGATCCAGGTCGTGGTAAGAGTTAACACACAAATGCACACCTGCGGTAACCTTTCCTGTTGTATATTTATCCTTTCCGACGTACAACCCCTCGCTTCTCTTGTCTCCTCTAGGACTGGCCTTTTGATGACGGTGCCCCTCCTCCCACTCAGATTGTGGACGATTGGCTCAAGCTGCTTAACACCAAGTTTCGAGAGGAACCTGGTTGCTGCATTGCTGTGCACTGTGTGGCAGGGCTTGGCCGGTGAGTGGCTAGCTGCGTTATTTTCTCTAGAAACAGCGCTGACTCTCTGGATTGTTGTATAATTTGGTCTGAAATCCCTGTTGTTGCTTTCCTTACAAATTACCCCGACTCCTCCTGTAACATAAAAAACCTTGCTTGGATACAACAACTCCAGTGGCACACATGTCCATCTATTCCTTGCTGCTGCTTGTGGGGCATCATAAGATGTTCCCAGACCAAGGGGAATATATAAACCCTTAAGTTGAATGTGCCTGGAATACCTTAACCCGTGGACCTCCAGTGCTGGAGTCATCTTAACTGTCTCCTTTGTTTATTCTTGTCCTCCCATAGAATAGGGGTTCCCAAAGGGGTTCCACCCAAAAAAAAAGTGAGACTTGCGACCCCTACTATCTCCTAGAAGTCATAGATCAACCATAATATGATTTATTCAATACTTTAACCTCACCTAATGAGATGGGGTGGTGCTTGGAGCACAGCAAGTCCGTTCTTGTTTTGATGGCCTTTCTGACAGTGTTGCCTCTCTGCTCTCCTCCGCTGGCCTCTCTTGATGACCTTTCTGTTTTTGTCTTTGGTCCATAACCAGCGTTTCATTTTGACAAAAATGTCCTGAGCTTAAAGCCTATGTGCACATGTTGTAATGTTCAGCACGTTGCTAATTGACCTTAGCTAATGTTGTTGCCGCTAATGTCGTTAATGACAGCAGGGTTCAGCAGGGCAAAGAAAATCAAAAGGCTTTTATTTTAAATGTAACTATTTTAAAGTTTTGTTTCGATTGTGGCTAAAATACGTTGTTTCTAATAGTTTTAACATCTCTTGACCCCGCCCTGCTGTCTTGTGTTCCCCACTTTGGGAACCACTGCCCCCGAGTGGTTGAGTTCTACCATCATTCTTGCTGAAGCTGTGCGTTACGTTACCCTTTGAACAAGTCGAACACCAGTCAAATACACTTCGTACAGCATAGCCCTATTTGATTTGTTTTCTACTTTGAAGGCAGCAACATCAACTATCAGCTTCTCAACAGTAGCCAGAGAAGCTGGTTTATGGTCCCAGCTGTTCCCTGGTGTAATACCACCCATTTGACCTAATCTCTTCTTTTCTGTTTCCCCTTCCTGTTAGTATTATCTGTTTTTTAGTGCTATGCTGCTGTTTGGGTGCTTAGACCAGGGTCCATTTAATCTCCCGTGCATCAAAATGACTCCAGGGAGATGTGTGCCTCCTGTAAGAGTCAGCGTGCACACACACACACACACACACACACACATACTGAGCCACAGAGAGCTTTTAATTCAGTGTTTAAAGTGCCTAAATAAGTCTGTGTTTCTGCTAATCTTTCTAGCCTTCCTCTCAACCTCCCTCCTCAGTTTAACACTTAGTCTTTCAGCAGTATTGATCACACATGCCTCGGCTGGGTGTGAAACTGAATGTGCTGTATTGTACGTGCGTTCACCCCCCCTTCTTCTGTATCTCATCTTGAATATGCCCTGGCCCTTGAATGTGTATCTTTAATTGTCCTCTCTTCCTTAGCCCTCTGTAAATAGGTAGTCAAACGGTTAAGGTGTTTATCATCAGTGACAACAGTCTGTTGCCGTTGCCTCTGCAGACTTGGAAAAAAAAAAGGGGGAAGGCAATTACATTTGCATGTGATCTGTCCATTGGTCATGAGGTTGCACAGGCGATGTGCAGATACGCGCAGTCATATTCTCGCAGACCAATGTGACAGTGAATTACAGGCGAGTTAAGCCGAATAACAACACAAGTGTGATAACAAGGAAGGCAGAAGCGCATGACGTGGGCGAGCGAGTGTGAAAATATCTTTTCTGACCACAAACGCACAATAAGCCAATGATTTCTCAATGGCTTCCAGCATTCTGCATTGCTGTGGCATTCCGGAGGTTGTATAATTACCAGTACTGGTTAGACTGGCATTTTCTGAATTCATCTCCTCTTCTTTCCTGTCCTGTGTTTATTGCAGTCATCTGGGGTTTCCATAGCCTTACGGTCTGATCTGTTGTACACCGGCCAACATTCTCTGAAGGCCCTTAGTGTGGGAGGCTGCTGCTATTTGCCTTGTTATTGTTGTTGTTGACCAGTATTCTCACCCCTCCGTCCACAATATTTCACTTTTCTTTTTCTCTCCTCCTTTTTTCTTTCAGTCCTTCCTTTCTCACATACTATCCCTTGTGAATTTTGTGTGAGAGAAAAGCCACTCAAGGAAATGCTCTGTCAGCACTGAGATTTGACCCGCCAAGTGGTACAGAAAGTTTTTATATTTGTTTTTTTTCCCACTCTATCTCATCTGGTGAGAAAGAGAAGGTTGTCTTACTGTAACTTATCACAATTTTGTGTGTGTGTGTATGTGTGTGTGCGTGCTCAGGGTGTGCGTACAGTGCCCCAGCAGGGCAACAGTGAACTTGTGCACCCCTGTTGATTTCCCAGGCCTGTTTCCCAGGTTTAAACCCCCCCACTCCCCTCCACCCTCCCCGTCCCTCCACCATATTACTATGGAACCATGTGAACCATGGCATTTAATCTTCTGTTCTCCCTCTCTCTCTTCTTTGATTCTCTCACTGTCTCCTTGATGTGCTCCACTGGATTTCTTTACCTCTCAGAGCTCCAGTCTTGGTGGCCTTAGCCCTCATCGAGAGTGGGATGAAGTACGAGGATGCTGTGCAGTTCATAAGGCAGTAAGTACCCTATGTTTGAACTTCAAGTGTTCTAATAAAGATTGAGTCTTGCGTCCGTGAATGGTGCAGTTCGCGTGAACAGCCAACTGTGAAGGCGTTTGAGGTAAATCAGTGATGCCTTTTGGTTTGTTGATGTTGACAGCTTATGAATTTTGGCATTCGTCTGTCTGTAAATACTTCAAAGTGGTACCTGTAACTCTAGAGCTTGGTACTACCATGAGAAACAAAGCTATATCCTACAAGATGTCCTGTGTTAGAAGAATATTTAAACATCTTGTATGTCTCCTGGAAGGCTGCAGGAAGTCACCACTACCAGCCAAGATATAGTCCGGCACATAAACCCCCGTAAAATGGCAAATTGTCGTTTTTACACAGATTAAACAAGCAAGATATATAATGTGTTCATTATTGAGCTTAAAGGGTGCTGACAAGTGGATTCTCCGTCAGACAGAGACAGGCCAGCTGTTTCTACTTGTTGCCAGTGTTTGTTTCAAGCTAAGCTAACTGGCTGCTAGCTGTATATTATATTTAAAAGACAGATATAAGAGTGGTATCCATCTTCTCATCGAAATTTCTGCCAGAAAGCCAATGAGCGTGTTTCCCAAAATGTCGAACTATTCCTTTGATTACTATAGTAATGATTGTAGTGTTTACTGTAGCGTGCTCTTTGCTCTCTTTTGTGGATATCATTGTTTTAATCTTCTGCCCTCTCTCTCTCTTTCCCTCCTGTGCTTCTCCGTAGGAAGAGACGTGGAGCCTTCAACTCCAAACAGCTTCTTTACCTCGAGAAATACAGACCCAAAATGCGTCTGCGGTTCAAGGATACCAACGGCCACAACTGCTGTGTGCAGTAGGCTGCCTGTCAATGCATCTTTCTTATGCGCATCTAGTGGGGAATCTTCCAACATGGGGAGATACACAAAAAAAAAAAATGAAGAGAGTGCTATCAGTAATTATTGTGATGATTTGTTAACACTGAGTCATGGTTAATTGATCAGAGAGCAAGTGAGTGATCGAATGAATGAATCCAGATCTGGGGATCCACCAGCCGAACCAATGAATGGAAGGTCAAAGCACACAGATAGGCCCGCCTCCCGGTTATACTGTTCAACCACGGGCCAGAATTTTTTCACCTTGAATCCATCCTGTTTCTTCTTTTTTTTTTTTTTTTTTTTTCTTTTTGTTTCAGCTGTAATCATGGGATAACATTTTCCATTTTGTGAATTTTTATTTTTACACAAACAATGGTGATAAGAAGATGAAATGTAAGATGATAATTCTGATTTTTATTTCCACTAATTAATTGTGATTAGGCCAGAATAATGTACCTTTTTAAAAAAAAAAACATTTTAAAACTTTAAACACATTGCGACTGTCCCGTTTGGTATTGGGGTGTTTTTTTTTCTTCTTTTTTTTTTCTTTTCTTTTTTTATTTTGCACAAAAAGTCGAAAGTTCACCTGAAAATGCAGTAATGTTTTCCTTTTACCCTTCACTTGCTTAAAGTCACTTTCAGTTTAGGGGTTCACTGAGTTTGAATATGTCTGCAATATTTATTCACAAGATATGATATGTGTGGCAGTTATGAGTTTGGCAGGGGCAAGGACACTTTGTTATCCAATAGTTTTGTTGTTGTTTTTTTTTTTTTTTTTTAAATCCTTCGAGAGCCATGTTTTTTTTTTGTTTGTTTTTTTTTTTTTATCTTGTTGGAGTGCAATAATTAGTCCACCTCAGATAAGCCCACCAAACCCTGCTGAGCATCCTACACACACTTACACACATATACATTTCAGACACTCATCCACAAAGTTTAACAGGAAAACGCTTACCAACTCCTACGACAGGTACTTCTTCCTGCTTTCATTCATTAAATGGGCTACAATAGGACTTCCCTAAATATGCATATTTAAACTCATATACACAGAGCCTAAGATCCAACCTGAAAGACAACGTGGAGAAGAATGAAAATGGTCAGTTTTTTATCATTGTACCCATTTTGAAAACATCCCCAATTCGTATTGGTTCTTTAAAGATAAATAAATTGAAATAAAAAGCATAAATGTGTCATTACTCTTTCCTGTCTTCTCGCTGCTTTTCAAAGTTTGAATGTTGGTAACTTATTTCATTTCCTAAAGCAGAGGTGGTTAATATTATGCCCCTATTATTATAATGCCCTGTTGGATTCACATTAAAAAAAAAAAATCTTTTGTTGGTCTCCCTATTCAAACCTCAAATCAATATTCTGAATTCATAAAAGCTAAGTGCAGGAGTTTGTACCAGTCAACATAATGAAATGCTTTTTTTTTTCTTTTTTAAACCCCGCCATTCATTCATTGAAAATGAGTGACAATGCTGTCACCTTCCACTTGATGATAAATACACTTGGTGTTCCCCAGACAGTGTGTGCTCATTAAGCATGCCAGTCAAAGCCTGGCCTACATGTCCTCTGTCTGACTCAGCAGCACGTGGAAGGTACAGGACACCGCGGTACTGAGAAATGACTCAACCTCAACGAGTAATCACGACTTCAGCCGATACCTGATCCAACTGAAAGTGCTCCCTCTGCTGCTCAAAGCCTGTCACGGCTGAAACCTATGAGATAAACCAAGGCAGGGACGTCTGCCAGTGGGGAAACAAACAGCACAATTAAGTAAGGAAGTATCAGCCACGGTTAATAATAGGAAGCTGCAACTAAAGGCTTGACAATGCATTTACAACATATGTCTAACATGTATATAAAGTATTACCTCTTTAAGTCACTAATCAGTACAAATCAGACATTAATAATGACACAACAATGAAGTTTGGCTTTGACTGAAGAAGCATTGGGATTTATGTTGTTGTATTATAGTTCACTGCCTACAACAATTCAGTGGCACCACAAACAAATTAGCTTGTGTTAGCAGTTCAGTGCTGCGTAGCCTGCTTTGAATAATATGAATTTCATCTACAGTGAAATATGACAGACAAAGCCGCTGATTCAAGTCCAACTTTGTAGCCACTGGTCCAGGTGAGAAGCTATTGTCACTGTAGTTTGATAGACAAGGCTGCTGGGAGGATGAAGTTTTCCTTCCACCTAAAGAGACCTTACATTTGATACATTATGGAGTTTTGTTATATTACAGAATTATATTTAAGTACCAACTAGTTTTGTTTCCGGTAACAAGGACATGCATTCCATGCAAAAGTGCGTTAGTGCTTCCCACCAACAGGTGTCACTAAGCTCTAAGAGGATCTCAGTGGTGCTGTAAGTGATGTAGATAAATGACTCAGTCAGTATGTCGTCATTACTGGGTAAGGCAGTGATCAAAGCCGCCGACCTGTTGTGCGATGAACTGAAAAGACGAGAAGAAAGCGTCGTGCTGCGTCTCCCCCTCAGAAGGCTGAGAGGACTCACCTTTTATTTTCATCTCAGATTAGCCAAAGTCTTGGCTGGCTGAGGCCTCTCTGGCTCTCTGACTCAGAGGATAAGAATAGATAAGATGAGATAAGATAGACTTTAATAATTTACTTCTCACAGCGGATTGTATACACTAGGTGGATATATTATTAATCAACATAACCGACAGATCTTAAGTGTGTACATATTAAAATTAATTTGTCTTTCAACTGACGCCTGCGACCTGGACTGAAGGACACCCAGACAGACACTGGGAGAACAAACTATGAACAAACTTCCTGCTGTTCATATTACCACACAATGACATGCGACACAATAAAGGTGAATAAATGTACCATATCATCTGCTTTGTGTAACCGTTGTACAAAGAAGCTTGATAAACATATGTCATTCAGCTACACAGACACACAAAGACATTTTGACATGTCAGATGGAAAGCACAGGTAATTCATATAATTAACCATGTTTGCATTTCATTTAGCTGCAGCAGTTTAGAATAGGCTGACTCGGACACTTACATAGAGCTAAGGTATCGGTAATATTAGTAATAGAATATCTGCTATGAATGAGGCTTGTACAGATAAGGAAAATAGGATTTATGCAAAAAGAGAACCTCTTAGTGGCAATGTGTTAGTCCTGTTATAGAATGCTGAGAGGATACAGTAGCCTGATGCCACTATAGTTTATGAATAATAACATTCTCTCCTATATTAATCCGGTTCATTAAGTATGTAATCACTATGTCCATACAAAATTTGTGCAACAAGATGTGCATGATAAATCCTGCAGGTAGCTGGATGACACGTGTTTTAATATCTTTCCAAATTAGCCAAAGACAATTCAAATGCAGCAAAAAGACAGAACTTCAAACTAACGGAACTAACTCTCCTTGCATGTTTTGTATGATTCAAGAAGATCTGTACATGTTGTCATACCCGTTACTGAATACGAATGAAAAATAAGATTCATTCAGAGATAGATAAATTATTCATTTTGGTGATGCAAAGAGATGCTTGCAACACGTCAGAACAACCATCTCGGAAAAAAAAAATATTCATGGATAGATGTAACACACACACAAAAAACATGACATTATATGCACACATTTATCTGAACTTTATCAGTAATCCAACTATTTTTATGCTCTGCCACCTCAAATAAAGAGAAGAGCAGCCGTACATCAGTAGTCCTCTGCCTTCTTAGCAAGATAGACAGGAGGTCGCCTGTTGGTGCTAACGTAGAAATAAAGTCAACCAGTTTGACACGAGCAAACAGTGTTTGAACGCCAGATACTGTGACCGGTGGAGTGGATATTTTTCAATGTGAAAACACACAGGAAGGAGGGACGAACACTTCACTCAGTGCTCTGCACTCACACTCCGGGTAGTACGGCTAACTAAGTGAGCTAACATTATCTAACAGCAACTGTAGTGTTACTTCACTGTCCATTGGAAAACTCTGTAAATCAGAGCTAAAGGAAATCAGAGGGAAAACCAGAAAGCATTTTCTCCATTAAATTTGATGAAGGCTATTATGATAATTAAACCATTTATTGGTTGGTGTTTAAAATGTCAGTCAGTTTCATAATATATTACTCTGCAGAGAAAATTGCCCATTACAATATATCAGAGCGCAAGTATATATAATATGTGAGTTTCAGTTTACTGTTACTAGAGACTAAGATGTTTAAGTATTTTAGACTTACTGAAATTACAAATAAATTATCAAAATTGTTGCTGATTAATTAAGAGAGGTGTTGTTATTGATATAAATGGGGAGGACAAAATATGAGAAGCACGTTTAGACAGCAATTTAATGTATCTCCACAACTCTTGCACCGCTGCCTCCTCCCCATGCTGACGTGAACAAGAAAACAAGTTTTAGATATGGAGCATATCCCTTGCCATTTGCCACAGAAGATTCACTAAAAGTAACATTGTAATTGTGGTAGTGCTGTTCATATATTCTAAATTTACCCTGCAAATTCATTGGGCTTAAAGTCTCTCTAACTCTCTTAAAGCTATGTGAATCGTTTTTTAAGTGGACATCAAGAGCCCATGGACTCCTTTTATGTTTGCTATAAAGAACGTAGGAGAAAAAGGCCAAGAGGTTTAGATTCTTTTACAAGAAGACCTTGATCTCCTGCAGCACTCAGCAGTCTGCATAGCTGATCTAGGCCGCACTGCGCAGCAGCAGCCAACTCTGCGATACCCCATTGTGAATCGTGGCCCTTTAAAAATGCATGTTCGCTCTTGGCTCTGTATCTTTAATGAGGTGTGTCTGAAATATTTGATAGCCTTGTGCTCATTTGAAAAACAAATACGTTTATTTTCATTAATATTTGATACGGAAATGAATATATGTAAAACACATACATTAATTAGTCTGTTTTGATCAATTGTCTCTGTCTAATG
This sequence comes from Protonibea diacanthus, assembly GCA_028641955.1. Taxonomy (NCBI): domain Eukaryota; kingdom Metazoa; phylum Chordata; class Actinopteri; family Sciaenidae; genus Protonibea; species Protonibea diacanthus. The sequence continues at coordinate 10,593,929 of CM053993.1, forward strand.
CCGACCGAGTATTTCCGCACAGTAACTCCCCACAGGCTACACTGGTGCATATCATTCTCTAGTGCTTCAGAGCAAAACCATTTAATTTTCAAAGTGGGATTTAACATCTTTTAAGACTGTGCACACTCAAAGAAATTATCAATTTTCACTCAGCATTGAGGCACATTTGTAAAATGAATGTTTGTCACATTAGAATGTGTTGCTTGAGGGATGAATGAATAGGGATGTAAAAAAAAATCATAAATAAATGTGGCACTGCAGATAGTAATTCTGACAACTGAGGACTGATTTTGCCTTTGAGGTCCTGAAAGAAGTCTGGAGAGTCAGTTAAGGTCACTGAATTTGGGGAATGTTGGTTTTCTAGCAACCGGGGGGGAGTTTATCAGAGACGTGAGTCTTCAGTGGACTCATAATTTGATTTGATTATGATTCACCTGTCAGCGATCCGCAAAGTGTCTTGATGGATCACAGTGTATTCTAATTTTCTAAATTACTTCACATGGCTACTAATTCATCAAAAGCAGTCGGATAAATCTAATGATTTTTTATTTAGAAAGTTATTTTTTTAGAATCTGTGTGACTCCCATCAGTACATAAAATATTGTTGTCATTGTTACATACGAGAAAACTGCAACAGAAGTCTGGGAATCACATAAGTGGCTACTCAGTGGCTGTAGAGTGCAGGTAAAGTGTTTCTCTTCCATCTCTCAGAGTTGGACAGTAAAGTTGACAGATCCTCCCCCATTCTTGGCCGGTTAGCTACAGGCTCACCGTACTCTCTTTGGTTGCAGATGTTATTTCAAGGTGAAAACTGCTGTGTGTGATTTTACACAAAGCGTGCAACTTGTCCAGTTTTGTGCTTCCCAGTAAGTTCATAAAATCCAAAAATGTGCCCAGATGTCTGCTTTCAAATCGCTGGGTGTGTGCCTTCCTTCCAACATATAAATGTAACACTGGTAAGCCAAAGACGCTCCGTTAGCCCAATGTTTGCCCACAACTCAGTGCAAGAGAGCAACGTTGCAATGTAGTGATGACATTTTAACTATATTGATCAGCTGAGGCTTGAAAATGAACTAATCCTATAGAGTTTATATTCAGTAATTATTTCAAAGGCCATTTTAGACCATTTTAAGCCAAGAAATACTAATATTAATGACAATAATAAACAATTCTTTTTTTCCACACCAGAATTTCGCTCCAGGCATTGAGGAGAGCTTTAATGTAGAAAATAAAGATGTTATACTTAATTATCAAATGAAAAAGTGCAAAATATAAACTGACAAAATTTATTTTCTTTTTCTTTTTCAAAAGAACTCTTCATTCTTCACATTCTGGTAATTAAGAAGGACGCAGAATGAACATACTGGAGCATGTGGTGAAATAATGTTCTCCTTTTTCAAGCAATGCAAACTCTTGCACTCAACGTATGCCACTGTTCACACACAGCAGTGAACTGCCTTCAGTGTGTACACTGAAACAGGCGGCACTTCGACTAGCACGTCAGTTCATTCAGTTTGTACACTTGAATTAGTTTCTTTCAGCCACCTTCGCTACAAGTGACATTTACTTAGTGCTGACACCAAAACTGAAACTTGAGCTCCTTTCAGCGCTTCCATTTTACTGCATGTTTCAACTTTGTTCAGTGTTAATATTTTCTATGCCACTAAGTCAACCAAATCAACCAGAGGCTAACTTTAGTGGAGCGAAGCGTCTAACTATGGCTGTGACAAATGAGGCCAGCTGACCCAGCAACACATCACAATGTATAACAATGTTTGTTGTTTTTTTTTTCTCCTTCCACTGCTAATGTTGCGGCAGAATGCAGAAGACACACACATCAACTTCTGCTTCTGTAAACAACGTTTAATGAGGGAAGTTGGTCAGTAAATCACACCCTCAGTTCATTATTCTCAAAAAGAGAGAAGACTGTAACATGTCTCCTAATGCTGTTTTTTAAAATAAATAAATGAATAAAAAAATACCCTATACTCAGACTTTTCTTTGTATTTTCCCATTCGGTCAGAAAGTGACCTTCATCAGGACAAATGAGCCAACTGCCAGTTATGTTTCACTGTGTGCGTTTCAGTGCGCTACTTTCTACTTCCTACTCCTATTTCTGACTTTCATGTTATGATTGTTCATTGTCTCTTTAGCTGATTTAGTGTTGTGACGTTCATAACTGGTAACACACACTGGTTCGCATCCCTTCATCATAGTGCAGTGTACAGTTTGGATGTAGAGACGCATCCCTTCCTTGTTTCCACAGTCCAGCACACCAGGGCTGGAGGATAAAACGGCGTGATGTGTCCCCTGCCCACCAGATGGCGACAGAGACCTATATGAACAGCGGTGTAAAACATGTCATGACCACTAGAGGGCAGTGCTAATTCACCAACCCCCCCCCCTCCTCACATGCTACTGGTGGGCTGCAGTGTTGAGAAGTGTGATGTATTCTCTTTGGCAGCACCTTGGACAGCGCCAGTCTGGTGAGTCATACTGCCACTGTATTCAGGATGTTTGGATTGAGCAGCAGAGTCCGCGCGGTAATTAATAACCACATATTTACTGTTCGCGGAACAAGGGAAGGGGTCAGAGATGGAGGATGTTTAACTTCTCTGTAACTCCCAACTCAGTGAGGGGAGACTGCAACAAGGACATGGTGTTTCTGACTGAGGTTCACTCGAAGTGTGTTGTTTTTCCGAGTCATAAAAACTGTTTCCTTCAAACTCCTTCCCTGAGATGACGACGAATTTAATGCTGTTTGTTTATATGAGAAGTGGTTGACACAGCTCTCAGATGTCTTGCCAGAATAACATTTACGGTTTATTGAAAAAGAGCTGAGGATGGGGAATGGCACATTTTAAGAGCTTCTTTTATGCAGCGCACTTGTTTGGCATAGAACAGCTTTATGTGGGTGAATCTCATTGTACGCTGCTGCTTTCTGCCCTTGGCTCCGTCGCAGGGAGCCCAGCCAGTGTTGATGAGTGTGAGTGGATGGCGAATGACAGGCCGAGACACTGCCAGTCAATCAGCAGGGTTGTCTGGCCCCCTCTCCTACACTCTCTAGGGGATAAGATATGTGTCATCCTCCCATGAGGCATCTCACCACGGCGCCACCTCCCATCCTTCCCTTGCCGTCCTCCCCGTCCTACTCTGCTATTCCTAGTTTGTCTACACTATTCATCCCCTTTGGCTTATCTCTATAGAAAGTCACCTCTCTTCTCCTCTTCCCGTCTTTACTCACCCGTTTGCTTATCAGCCTCTCATCTTCAACTCCAGCTGCGTCTTTCCATCCTCCCCCCTTTTTTCCTGTGGATTTGCTGCTCTGCAGTCCCTCACAGCTTCACCCTCTAACCCCATCTATCTCTCAGTCCATTTCTTCCCTCTCAAGCACCATCTCTCCCTCTCAAAGCTGGTAAAAAAAAAAAATACAAAACAACTAAAGCAGCCAGCAAACAGCAGATGAGCGGTTTGTGGTTACCGTTTCGTCGGCTGACCTTAACTTATTTGCTCACGGAGAATGAAATAGTAGCTGCAGAATCCAACAATGGAGAAGGGGGGTGCTGGTTCAGGCTCAAAGCATTTTTCTTTTCTGTTAATGCACTCGTCAGCAGCCATATCAATAGCCCCAAAGCAGCCATGAAAGGCCAATCTATCCTGACACAGCATGCGTTAAGTGGCCGGTTTAACAAGCACATCTACTAATTGGCTGTGTATGAGCTTTCTATTCATTAGCAGCTAGGGTCACACTTTCCCAGTAGGCAGGTGTGCACATTCCTTTGTTTTGAACCTTTGCGTCGTTCCTGTCTAACTTTTGCCTCTGTAGCTATCCGTGATTAGCAGGAGGCACCCTGCGTCGCCTGAACATTTTTCCTCCTCCACTTCGAGGCGTATCTGATTAGCTTTGGAAAACAGTGATGTGCCAAAAGTGTCACGTGCCCACACACGCAGTCACAAACACACTAACATATGTGCTTCTTAATTAGCAACGTTTTCTTCTTCCCTTCCTCAAGGAGCGAAGAAGTGGGGGAAATCCACTCACATTCACACGTGTACTGTATGTGTGGATGTGAGTGCATTTCAAGGGTCAGCATTCAACATATGTATTCATTCAAACAGTGGAAGTAAATTGAAATACATGCCATATGAAGTGAGTTGTTCAGAGATATGTAGACCCACCTACGTCTTACTTACACATCTTTTTATTTGCTAAGTAGACCCCTTTGTTTTGCACTGGACATGCTATATGAGCACAGCATGCTGTACTTTATGGTATTATCTGATGTAAGACATGTAAATCATTGCTAATATTTGAGTAGTAGAAACTAAAAGTTTGTGCATTGCCACACACTCTTTGAAACACCTCCAGGAAAATAACGTCAGTGCTCAATAAGTATTCACGGGTGCATTCCAGGATTAACTGCTGTTGGATGCATCAATATACAATCCTCACACTTCAACCAAACGTGTATTAACTCTTCTCTGTAGTACACTGGTGTCACCATGAGAGATTGCCTTTTTTTTTTAAGGGTCAGCTGTCAAAACACTCTCTGGAGAATGCGTCAGTATCCCAGGTGTAATCTGTTCTGGCAGACAGCTGATCCCCGTTGAGTGAAACGGCTGCCAAGGAATCTGGTCTGAATGCCAACGCTCCCCTCTCCGGTCCCTCACTGACAAACGAGCGAGCCAAGTCCATCTCTGGGGTCAAACTGCTAATCAAAACAAAGGAATTAGCTATTCTTTTGCAGAGCACAACAAACGCTCCACCCGCTGACTTACAACCTTGCTTCACAAGAGCGTGTCTCCGGGAAAGGCCTTGTTTAGGCTCAGCATTGAACCACGTAATGCAAGTAATGCTAATCTCACAGTAATGGTCAAATCATTGACTCAATAATGCTTTCTTTTCAGTACTGCCCTTTTCCACTATTGACTTTGGTTTGCTCATTGACTACCGCCAGAGTGATATTCCAGGGAGTGGATGAGAGAGGGTTGGAGGGGTGATCTCACCATTATCTCTAAGCTACTCTTCTATTGTGGGCAGATCAAAGTGCTATTTATGCTAGGCCTGCGGATATGTGCATGCCACATCACTGTGAAGAGAAGTACGCTCAAATGGTAGTGTGAAAGCCTCTCCATCAATGGATGAAAGCTTGTTGGCACAGATCGTCAGGTGGTGGTTCAAAAGGGCTAATCAGGCCCCGAGCTATCCGATGAAATGTTATTATTGAGTGTCAGAAACATGTATAAGGCTGTCCTGTTCGTCAGAGTAGTTTGATATTCTGGGAATTGAGCTTATTTCCTTTTTTTGCTGAGTGTTAGATTAGAACGTGGATATCACCCTCATGTCCGTGCAGTAAATGCATTGCCGCAGTGAGCAGCTGGTTAGCTTTGAAGACTGGAAACAGGGGAAACAGCTAGTGTGGCTCTCTCCAAAGCTAACAAACTGTGAATACCAGCAGCTCTAAAGCTCTCTGATCAACTCATATACTGTTTGTTTCCTCCATATAAAAACTGAAGTGTAAAAACAACAAGTTGCGGTTTTATGGGTGGGGGGTTATGTGCCGAGCTATTACTTAGCCAGGCACATTAACTTCCTGGAGTCTTAAATGGTTGCCTGGCAACGTCAAGAGGATAACAAGAATCCAGGAAAATTTCCCTGCAATGCCAAGAAATAGTCCTAGTATTCTTTTTGTAGGGATTAAGCAAATAAGATATAATGTGATGATTAAAAAGGGCAAGTAGGATTTCATTATCTTTGGACAGAGCCTGGTTAGCTAATTACCACAGTTACCAATCTTCATGCTAAGCTAAGGTAACCGGCTCTACAGATGCTTGCTTTATATTTACCACACAGAGATGAGAGTGGTAATAGTTTTCTCAACTAATCTGGGCAGTAATTCCCCAAATGTCCAGTTATTCCTTGAAGATCTTTATTTACTTGCAGAAATATGCATCTCCAGATTTTCCTTTTTTGACATTTCTAAAATATAGAGAATCCTCCTGTAAGGTATTAAGCTGTCATTCATGAAACTGTCACCGCTTTTGCTCCGATCCTTTTCGTCTGGTGTTCTTTGCTTTCTAAGAGAAGCGCACACAGTGAATGAATCACTTAAATAACAAAGTACACTAACCTACTGAACTGTGTAACTTTAATTTAAATGAAGATTCAACTGTAGCTGCCACAGTTGGAGGTACACTTTGAGCTCATCAGCGTGTGAGATTGAGGCATCTGTAGGTGCTCAGCAGCCTCTCGCAGTATCTGTGATCATCAGTAACGTCTGCTTGTTCGGGAGATAAAAGTACAGGCGCTGATGTTTCCATTAATGACAGACAACATGCATCTGTTTTTAATCTCCGCTAACCACCGCCGCATTTCTCATCTCATCACGATTGCATTGCGCTTCCGAAACTGAGGTTTAGACAGCAACCCTGTGAACCTGTCAAGAAACACACCTCTGCTTTTCTCTAATTTGGCAATGTTTTCTAAGAAAGTGCCCAAAAGGACGTTTCATTTCATTAATTAGCAGGCACTGTTTTTACATTTTTTTTTTAAATGTGTGAGCCTGATTTGGCAACGTGAAATGTTCATGAGTGCAGGTCACTTGTAACCTCAGCAGTAAAAGTGCTTCAAAAAGGTCACGGAAAAGTCAAGTTTGACGATGAGACTCCTGTTCTCCAAAGATACAGATTCAAGGCTTTGTAGTGAGATAACGAGGTAAGTCTGCACTCGTCATCATTCATTGCTTTCCATTCCCCCCCATCAGTGATCAGTTTTCTGTCTGTTTGCATGTGTCCTTTTTTTTTTTCCCATCCCGTCTGTAGGAAAAAGGCAAGAGACGACGGTGGCATTTGCTGATTGCTGATAGCGAATGCACCACATGCAGCAGGGCTTGCATACTTAATGCCGGAAGGCTGGAACTCCCGATTGCAATCAGGGGGACCGAGTGAGCGAGCTGGTGGGAGGGAACAAACAATAATACATCCAAATTCAACAAGTGCAGTTGACAGAGGGCACCAGAGACATGGAGAGGAGTGGGTGAATATGAGGCCAGCGTAATTGACAGCTGATTCTACATAGCGGACCTCCGACCTTTGCTGCTTTGTTTTTCTCTCCCTCTCCATGCGCACACTCACAGTAATCTCCAAATTGCATGTATAATTCAACCCCGTTTCTGCAGTGGAGCCCATATAGAAATGACATATAAACTTGTTTAGTATTCTGATCATTTACTGAGCCGGCATACAGGAAAACACCCACCAGTGTCAAGATGTATAACAGATTTCCTGTTGGTGGAAGTAATAGGAGTGGCAGGAGAGGAAATCAGAGGGTGAGGAGAGGTTGAGAAACTGATGAACTTGTCTTCATGCAAATGCACTAGTCCACTATTCTGGCTGTGTTTCCTCAAATGTGTTGTTGTGTGCACCTTGATGGTAATGCGGACGGGCTAAGACTTGGAGGCAATCTTCCTAGCAAACAAATGGCAGGGTGTGGAAATAGACTGAAGGAGGAGAGCATATCAGGAAATGCATGCCTGTGGGGCTGTTTGTATGCATATATATATATATGGTGTATATGGAAAGCATTCACTGTTTGATGGCTATTCTACATTCAGGGCCAGGCACCTAAGGCTTTCTCTTCTGCTGTCTCCACTAGTGAGAGGAGGAAGACAAGAAAAGGTCTTGGGAAAGGTCTGCCGGGGGCTTGGCCTCTTGTAGCTAATCAGACTCTCTCTCCAGGCCGCTTGTCCATTCAGGGCCTTTGCCTCAATCTTACTACAAGACAAAGACTTGTAGGAATTCTCCCAGTGACAAACTGTGTTGTTACCCTAGGCATGCACACACGGAAGGTTGTGCGTAGTTTGCATGCAGTGCACCTAATCATGCTGAAAGGCAACAGTATAACCAGTATAGTTTTTCTTTGTCACGTAACCTTTTCTTCTTTACCTATCTTTTTATAGCATTCATAACTCTCGCTGCAAAGGCTAAATTCTCCACTCTCTTTGCCCATCTTTCTCCCTGAGGCATGCAGTCTACCCTCCTGGCTCATCACGAGTGAAGCTAGAGTGCCATGGATTAATCCTAAGTGACAGGATTCAGAGGCCTTGTGTCCCGAAGTGCCCTTTGCAGAACCTCCACAAAGGGTCGGCACTCGGCACAGTACGGTTGGCTTGACTGAGTGTAGCACTGACAACCGTAATTATTTGCTGACAAGGTGCAAATGAGTGGCTTTAAGGGATTGACTTTTAAGGAGAATGTTCAATTCAAGCTCACGATGTGATGTTGCATGTTTCGCGGTGAACGAGTATGGTGTTGCCGGGGCATCACATGAAGGCTCTCGTCGTTTCGTCTGTGCCGAGAGCGAAAGTCCAATCAAATACAAGTTTGGAATCGCGGAAACACAAAGCATGAAAGTTTCCTTTGCCGCCTGCAGCGCCACTACAGCCTCCGTGAGCGGTGCAGTCAATAAATATCTGAGACAATCTTCCACCCTTTTATATCAGGCAGACTCTAAATCCAGTCTGGGATGCATTCACTCCTATCTGATCCCTGTTGTCACACTCCCCGCGACACACACCCGTATACACATTTCACTGCCAACACAGTTACCTACACAGCTTGCATGGTTGCCTCTATATTTCATAATGCATCATGTACCAGTGTGAGATATGGTCACTGATTTCATTTATGTGGAGCAATGGTGGCTCTCTTATCTGTGACGGAGAGAAATAGCTGTGGATGAGTGTCATTAATGTCAGTCTCAAACTGATGGCATGTTAAAATGCTTTGGAGAGCTACAGTGAAGCATTCGGAAGCCGCGGCAATAGAGGAAATTTAAGATAAATGTTTGCATTTCTTGAGTTTTTACAGAGATCCAGTCTAAATTGGTTTGGGCCCTTGTTCTTTGCTCAGCGTGAGGCTCTGTGGCTTCCGGGTACGAGTACGGGTAAGGATTTGTCAATGACTGATTTTCACATAGGCCAACATTACTTATGGTCCATTTACTTTGTCCTCGACTAATCACATTCTGTAGCATTTTGATTGATGACTTTGATGAATGTGTTTCCAAATAAAAGTGATGAAAAGGCAAAAGCTAGATTCCTGAATTACTCTCAATTGGATACTGGTGATACTCTGTGAAAGGTTGCCACCTTGTCTTTTAGATATACATTTTTATTTTTTTGTCAAAATCTCTTTTCCAAATTTACAAAGGCTTAATACGAAGACAAGAATTTCAGTTCCATGTAGCTGCTCTTAAAATTTTGGTATGTTATTATTCACTATTGTTGATAGATTTACAAGGAAAGCCATCACTACCAATTTGGGAACAAAACTCTGATTTCAGCCTCGAGCCCGCTTTTATTCTTTCAGGTCTTTAGACTGCTGCGAATCAGACAAAAATTAAATGGGATAGAAAGATAGACAGAAAGCAATCAGTGAATATTTTTTGAATCAAAATACCTCATGAGCCAACCCCACTATCTTAGGGCTCCCTTTTCCTTTTTATAAAATCATATTATTTATTTCCATCTGTTATTGAATGCTGCAGGTTTTGTACTGCTGTGGGCTTTGTGCTCAGTAATTGAATCTGATGGTCTGGTCCAGATGGAAACTTTGTATTCTGAGGAACAACAAGCTGAGCTGTTGGCTTACGAAGATAGTGAAAAGAATCTAGCCAGCCATCCCAGCCTCACAAGCATAACTAATCACCGCACAGCACACTGCCTTTCATCAAAGTAGCAGAAACATGTAGGGATTTTTAAGTTGACTGTACTTGAAGTTTATGGGATGTGCGAGCATCAATGCGAATGCCCAAATATAGACCGGTGCTGCTTATACTTGCACTAAATCAATCAACTAAAATTTCAGTTCCAGCCTGAGCTGGAGTCTCATGCTGTGACTATAAACATCTGGGCATGTTCTATCTGTCAGCATCGACAGTAAGCTCACAACTGGATCAAAAGCTTTAAAGTGTTTGAAATATGACAAAATATCAATAAATATGTTGAGCTAGAAATTATTTCTGCTTCACACAACTACTGTAAACTCATAACTCTCCATCGTAGCTCGACTTAAAAGACCTCTTGCAGGCACTTCTTGGTTTTCTTGGCATTATAAACTCCCCTCCGTTCACCAGCTGTTGTTCTTGTTCTACATAAGCAGTCCACTCATTCCCCAAGGTTCAAGCAAACCATATAATAATGACTCTGAATACCAGATATGGAGTTTTAACATTTTGAAATTATTCCATAATTTCTGACTAATGCGTGACTAATAGCTTTCTTGCTCTTTCCGTCTTCTAGCCTATCTTGTCCCCTCCTCCCTCCCTCACTTGGCTTTTAGTTTCTAATAGCCTGGCTTTCACTGTTTCGTTCCTGCAGTTTGTTAAGAGATGTGGCGAAAATACATTGGGAAAGCGAGGGATAAAAAGCTGCCACTTTGCCAAAGGAAGTTTTAATTGGGGCCCATGGGAAAAGAGCGCCTCCCGTTTTTTTTTTTTTTTTTCAAATTCTTTCTGCTCTTTATGGAAGAGATGAGCAGCAATCCGATGCCCAATAGGGAAATGGGATGCAGTTACATTGACAAAAATGTAAAAAAAAAAAAAAAAAAAAAAAAGGATGCCGCTGCGCTGTTTAGAATGCCTGCTTGTGTTTGTATTTATAAAACAGCGGGGTTTTCTTTCTCTCCCTAAATGATGTGGCGCTTTTGAAATCAGCCATGGTGTTCCACTGTCACTCAAATTTTCCATCATACAGTCTGAGATGTCTCGAAGGACTTGGACAGGGCTAACTGTGGAATAATATGATATGCATGTAAATAGAAATTAAAAGACACCGGCATGAATAAACCATGGCAGGATTTTTCTACAACCCTAGAACAAAGATTATTTCCTAAGTGTTTGGAAGTCTTTTTTTTTTTTTTAGCTCTCCCTCCCTCTCTCTCTCTTTCCATCTGTGTCACTTCTAAAGCCGTTGTCTCACTCGCCCTCCATTGCATTCTTTCCTCCTCCCTTCGTCTCTTTCTTCGAGTTCATTCATACAAGTACTTGCCCATATTGAGTTTCTGTCCAGGCGCAGCCACAAACTGCCAGCAACGTTCGGCCTAAACTCTAAAGAAATGTCTATCAAAAGTCAGGCGAGCGAGAGGAGCAGCGCATAACAACAATGGCGGCGGGAGTGACCCCTTGACAGAGTGACATCACCGAGAGTAATTGCCTGTCATGTGCTGTACTGTTTCACATTTCACATAAAAGCCCCTTCTGTTATTCATTTAAAGTTAAGTCGGGGTGGCCAAGGTCGCCGCACTCGTCTTTTAAAGAGAGAGGGATAATTGAACACCACACCTTCTCTCTGGACTGCCACAGGGTGGAGTGACAGGAGTGTCAAGAATGACTGGAGGTTAAGAAGAGAGAGGCATTTGAATTTGAATGCAGCTTGCGAGATGTGCTGGTGTTGTTGAAGTGTTTACACAGTTGTGGCTCAGGGTGACTCTTTATCCCGCTTGTCAATTTTCTCTAACTCTCTCGCCATCCTCTTCTTTCCACACCGCCCTGCTGGACATGGAGGGAACCAAAACAAGAGGCGGATTTTCTTCCCTCTCCTTGAACTGTTGCGCGTTGAAGGAAATCCACCATGTGTCTTCTTCTCCATCTACAGGCCAATGCCTGTCTTGATCTTCCTCATGCCCCAATCAGAGAGGGGTCAATACCTAACCAATTCATCATACAGGTCATTTAAAAACAGTATTAAATGCTCTTGACACACAGCTGCATCACGTCAGTGGGGTTACATCAGTTCTCTTGTTGTATCTATGCCATGTGTTGCTTTGATTGTACAGTATATCCTACCCTTATACTCATATTTTCATTTATTTGTGTTCACCTTCACCCAAACATGACAGACAGGAAAATATGATGTGAACACCTTGAGTGTATTATCTGTTAAAATGTAACAACCTGATGTTTGGTGTGTCTTATACCTGTCCTAATTATTTACGGCACGGTACATAGATTTCTTGCTTAGATTTTGTGTCTATATCGACACAAACTACTATAGGGCAGTTTAAAATATTAACTGAAACCATTAAAAAACATGCTATGATGGAGGTTAAATTTTGTATTCCAGGGCTAGATAGCGGACTGATTTACTCATCTGAACACCGGCTTGAGACTTCTGCTTTGCGCCAGGTAGTGGAAGCTGCATTAGCCAGGACACCTGCGCGGGCTCTGTTGTGTTTGGGTTATGCAATCAGTGCACCGCCGATGTGGTCGCATGTTTTAGTCAAAAGATATCGGACTGTTTCACGGTTGTGCACGCGGATGGCAAATGAAATGCGAGCGCGTCTGTGGCTGCTGCACACAGCTGTATTGATTACGATCAAACCATATCTGCTTCATCAAGCACACAACCGAGAATCATCCTGTGGAGACAAGCTGTATGAATAATAAAAAATAAGAGAAAATGATGAGCCTTCAAGCTCAGCAAAACATCATTAAAGAAATATTAGGCCGAATGTAATCAAATATTTGTTTTATATGAAGACGTTAGCAGGTACTCAATATTTTTGGAGGCAAATAAATGACTTCTGTCTATATCAATCATATCAGCTCTCTGTCTGTGTCTATTTATTTTGTAGAGAGCGCTTGAATGTTTCTATCCTAATTTATTGTTCTATTTTTCATCTGCCATTCAACCCCATTTACACCTGTGATGATTACGGAGAGCTCCTGCGTGGATGAAGGAAAACTTGCATGGCGCTACAGGGCGTGAACACAAGACGTGATCGGATCTGCCACACCACATCTGGAAGGGGTCTGACTCTGTGGCCAGGTCTCAGCCAGATGTGAATATAATTGTCTTAAGAAGCAGGTGCTCCAGCTAGCGGGTCTCTCCTTGTGAAAAGTGAAGATGAATTTACATGTTAAGATCAAAATGTTCAAACGACTGGCAGCAGATGATGGTCTTGGGAGTGGTGTCAGTTGTTTATGGACACGACACTAATGCCGTGTCATTAATATGGTAATAACTTATTAATGTTAATATGTTCTCTTAATGTTCCACCTTTTTTCGTGGTTGTTTTTTCAATGTGACGGTGAACAGGAAGCAGAAAGCGGGGCGGAGTGGAGAGAGCAACAGTTGCAGAGGTGATGTGATAAAAGATTTATAGCGCAGCAGAGCCCAGGTCAGCTGGGACCTCAGCAGCCTCTCTATATCACCGGCAGCAGCTTACCCAGCTCTCCATGCAGAGGCAGGGGATATGTGTACGTATGTGCGCGCGTGTGTGTGTGTGTGCGCGCGTGTGTGTGTGTGAGTCAGAAAAAACATAGACAGAAATAGATAGATACAGATAGAAATATAGATTGTCTGATGAGAATCTATCTATTTTTCTATTTATCTATTTATGCCTGCAGGTAGACAGCTACAGGTTGATTAGTTCTAACACTTACTCCTTTCAACCATAATGTTAACTTTAAATGCTTGTCCGAGTCAGCTTTGAAAACATCAATATTGTTTGATGCCGTATCAACGCCTCCGTGACCTAAAAGCCACAGTGTGAACGGCATTCTGTGTGCACTGTGTGGAAATGCCAGAAGTTACACATGGGTCTATACAGATAAGAGCATGAGGCAACACTCCCCACCTTTAGCCCATAAAGCAGTGTGTCTGACAGTGCCAATGAATATGTTACCATGTCTGTGAGATTAAGAGGGACAGGCAGAGCGTTCCATATCAAATCAGGTAGAAGCCATTTCCACCTCTGCCATACATTTATCATCCCGTGTCAGGAGTTCTCTCCTGCTCCCTCACACTGTCAAAACAACACCTTTGGCATCTATTGGATTTCGTGTACATTGCTCTTTCTTCGCTCTCCAGAGAGATGCGCAAAATTATAGTCGGGGAGAGAAATGAGTGATCTTGTGATGAGTTAGGTGTGATTTATAATGAGGTGTTCCAGTGCAAAGTGCAAGAAAGAAGTTTCATTATACCAACTTTTTTTTTTTTCCCCCCCTCCGGGGATTCTGTAATGATGATGTATCACCAGCATTACTTCCCCGCTCTGATTTGATGCTGGCACGAGCACCCATATTGAATATTGTTTTGAGGTTCTTTTCCTGGTGGTAGCAATGAGAGAAAATGTGCTTTAGCACTGCTGAATTCTCCACGCCTAGGCGTTATTTTTAGGCAGACAAAGGCTTGATGGCAGGCAGTAGAAAATGTCACAGGATTTTCTTTCTTTTTTCTTTTTTTTTTTTTTTTGTTGCTGTTTTCCAGGAGGAAGAATACAACTGCAGGCTTCTCGTGCTGTGGCAGAGCATGGAGAAAAGTTAAGTTTGACATATTTTGATTAGAGAGAGATGGAATACTGCTGACACTATGTAAAAATGTATATCAAAATGTTTCAAAATGCGCCTGGAGTTTTTTTTTTTTTTTCCCCCCACATCCTCCCTTTCCTTTTTTTATTTAGAGGTGGGTGGTGTTGTAGATACACAGCGTCAGAAATAGAATTTATGGCAAATCGACACTTTTTGAAGTGTACTGCATAAAGCCAGTGTGTTTGCACATGTGCACCTTCATGTGTTTTGCAAACTTCAATCAATTCATGTGCCTGTGAGTGTGTGTGTGTGTGTGTGTGTGTGTGTTCCCGTGAGTGTGTGCATATTGCATCTCTGACCACGATCGAATATCCATAATGCAGACGTTGTGCTGTCGCTTTTGATTACGTTGAGAGCTCCTAACATTGCCGGAAGCCTTGTGTATTTTCACCATCGCCCTGGCTCCTCTGTTGCCTGCTCTCACTCGTCTTTCTCTTCATTACTTTGCAAATGATAAGCATTTCTCGGTGGATCTAACTGTGCTCTTGTTATTCCAGTCTTCCTTGCCAGGGTAGAAGCAAAGGAAAAAAAAGATGAAGAGTAGAAAGAAAGGAACTTAGTGTCCTATCGCTTTTAATGCTGAGGATGAGGGATATGACGGAGACCTGGACACACACAGCCAGACAATGTTTAATCATCCCGGCTACATTGGCTGTATATAGTTCTGGAACAGGCTTTTAAAAGGATTACTCCTGTAGACACTAGACAACGAGACAGACGATTGAAAGAGAGTATATATATATCGTTTTTTTTTTTTTTTTTTTTACAGATTCACAAGACAGTGTTCTTGGTGTGGAGCTAGCTGCAGTTCACTGATGGGAATGAGTAACATAGGGGAGTGCTAAAGAAAAGCCCGGCATTTCCCAAGTCAGAAACACAGATTTTATTATTGTGTATAGGTTGACTGATGCTGTGGAGTTACTGGGCAGTGGCCTTGATAATTATCCAAAGACTTTCTCAGTTGAAATAAGACAATAGGAACTGAAGTAAATGTGAACTGAAGTGGTTTCATGACATTCTGTTCTTTCTTGTAGTACAGTACAGTATCTTTTTGTTTCTTCTTCTGTTTTTTTCTGGGCTTGCTTGTAAACTACATGCATAGGGCTGCAACTTACAGTAGACAGTGATTTATTATTGATCTATATATTTTCTATATATCTATATATTTTTAAATAAATTGATTCATAATGCCAGATTTTTTTTTTTTGTTTTATTGTTTTGTCTGACCAGAAAAACGTAATATACACAGTTTCTTGTCCAGATGCCGACTGGTACCTAAAGAAGCAAAATGCTTAACTTTTTGTACATTTGGGGATGTGAGTACAGAATTTATAAAGAAAGGCAGAAACAAACATCCTGCATGTACGTACGACTTAACACTTTGTTATCAGTCTAAGCAGCAGCAGCATCCTCTTAAACAAACGTGTTCATACCAACATGTAAGGATCGAATACACGAGAGCACTCTTCGCACCACTATTGACTTTTTTTTTTTTTTTTTTATAGGTAAGCCTGACAGAGAATAGAGACATTAACGTCTACAGTATGTTTCCCCTGTAATAAAAATCACACTTTCCTCTCGATGTGCCTATGGTAATTACTCTTCGTGAGACAGAGAAAACACTTTGATATTGATCACTCTCATATTTCATTTTCATCTTATGAGACATCTCGAGAGGGAGAGAGTAAAATATGCTGCCAGACGAGCCGCGCGTCTCGAGCAGAATGTTTTCCCCAGCAGTCTTCGAGTTAATAGATCCCCGCTGCAATGATGAGTGGAAAGGACCAGGACTTATGGCAATGTTAGCAGTAACACACACACTTAAACTGAAACATGCACTTAGATGGCGTAAGTATGAAAAAAAAAAGTGATAGTAAGAATGCTTCAGATGAGCGACACTGGCAGCCTTTTCAGGCTTGGCAGCTCACCTCTTCAGAGAATCAGAAGAAGTAGTCTAATACCGGTGATTTGTTGACATGGAGTAGTTCAAAGAGTTAACAAGACCGATAGTCCCTGTTACTGTTTTATTTTATGGTCATATTTTTCAGATCTTCTCTTCATTACAAATATTCCAGTGCACAAAGAAAACTAAAAGAGAGAGCTCACAATGGCTGTGGACGATCTGCACTTGTGAAGGTTCACTCTGAATACGTCTGCATAGAAGAACCTCCTCTGGCTCTGTCTTCTTTCTTTTATTTCTTTTTTATTATTATTGTTATGTTCATTTTGTTGATAAAATGATCATCTCAATTCACATAAAACATCCAGATATTTCTGAAGAGCTCAATTTTCTACAAATTGAGTTGGAACATGGAGGTACTTGGTTTAAAAACTATGTGCCTGGGATAAGTGGCATGCACCCAAGCACTCAAGATTTCCAAGAGTCTATATTAAGTTTTTGCTTTGATCATAGTAATGCACTTTTGCTTATCCAGTACTCCTCAAAACATTGTATCATAATATGTCACTACAAATCTAATCATTATTTTCAAGTGGACTCTTCTTAAACTTTCAGTGTTCCTCTCAGCAACAGCAGTCGGCCATGTCTAGCACATCTCCATCACACACAGATGACGTGAATGTGTTTTGTCTCTGCTATGTGAGTATGTGAAGTCAAAGGGCTTAGATGAACTGTATTCAAATAGAAGGTGGATCGTTTAATGTAAGAAATACATTTCAGTATAAGAAGAGGAAATTGCTCAACATTGCCGAAAGAGACAATATAAAAAAACATCAGACACTTTCTGGTTGGAGCTCTTTGAGAATGAGATGGGAAATCTTCACTTTTCTCAGAGGCGGTCAGAGTCACAGGAAGGGGTTTCAACACAGTCCCATTTCATTAAAAAAATGAGTAGTTGGATATTAAGATTAGGTTCTGAATTGATATTTTATTGGACAATTCAACAATGTTTTGTGGAATTGTGACAAACTTTCTTGTATAGTTTGGTGTATAAATGATACGCGGGGAATGATTAGGAATCTGAATAGAAACCTTCTAATCTCATGCATATTCTGTCAGTAAGTGTAAACAATCCACTCATCAATTTAGGGTAGCATATGAATGTCATGTCACATGACACAGGATCTCTTTGGAAGTGAGGCCCACAGATACAATTACCATTCGTCATCGCCACATGTGAGAACGGAGAGAACAAAACTGAGATGT
Organism: Protonibea diacanthus; assembly: GCA_028641955.1. Lineage (NCBI taxonomy): Eukaryota > Metazoa > Chordata > Actinopteri > Sciaenidae > Protonibea > Protonibea diacanthus. Next base: position 10,611,466 of record CM053993.1, read on the forward strand.
TGGATTGTTACTTAAAGATAATACAATGTCTCATATTGTCCATATATAATGAATATTAGCTAAATCCAAGCAACATTATAAGTCTACAGTAATGCCAGTGGCTCTTTGAGGTTGTACTTAGGTGCAGTGGTGCTTTTAGGTACATGTAAAAGTCACTTACTTTCTTACTTTAGTCTACGTTACTTAATGTAGTGCGTTAGTGTAGCAGTCATGTGGTAGCAATACCTCAAAATAAAGCTCTGTTTTTATTCCTCTTGCTCTTCCATTAGCATGTAAATACCGACTAAGTAGCGCTCAAAAGTCTGGGCTCATGGGATTTGTTTTGAAGGTCAAGGTCAAATGAAGCTTTTGTCTTGATGATGGTGCTAGAGGAGAAGTCACACAATTTCATTCGTTCGATCCGTTCGAAACATTTCACTCTAAATCACAAATGTCACCTCACGTCAGGAGAAGTCAGGACGTTATCAGTGTTAGGATACATCATCTGGAAATCACGAATGTGCCAGTCCATCCTATGGATGCTGTGTGAAAACTGCTGCTAGCTCTAGAGAAAAGTCAGAGGGTAGCCAAAGTCATTGGCATTAATTCTCTTGCCAATATAGAATATTGAGATATTTTACTAAACAACAACAACAAAATGTTCATCCTGTGTCGACCATGAACGCATGTACAAATTTTACTGGCAATCTATCCCACAGATGTTTCAGTCCAGTTGAGTGACTGCAGGAATGGCAGATTGACATTGTCATCCCAAGAGCCACGCTGCGTATGTCACTAAAAGCTCAAATTTGAGTCATTGTCTGGAACTGACTACAAAAGAACGAATCACCAGAAAGAGTCGGGCTGCCCAGCACTACATCATCCGGATGTGAAGTCAGTCCTCATTACAAACCCTTGGTTACAAAATGCGGCATGCGGTTGTGATTGAAGCATTTGTCTGCACACTTATGAAAACCCATGTTTTTCAATGAGACACTTGTAATCAAATGAATTCCATGATTATTCCAGCGCAAAACAACCAGGGAAGATAAGACCATGTATCTAATCAACAGAGTGGCTGTTCCCTCTCTTTTCGCCACGATCTCCCGTTCCCTCTCGTTCTCTCTCCCCCCCCCCCTATCCATTTCATTCTCTATCCAATCTTTTTTTCTCATTCTGCCTCTCAAAACGAGCCCCTCTTAATGTCTCCGACTAATCTCTCTGACTCACGTTTCTCTTCTCCCCTTCGTCTCTCTCTGTCGCCTCTCTGCAGCTGTCTGCCCTCTCTCTTTCTCTCGTTCTATCTCTTCTTGCATTCATCATTAATTCATGTGATGCAGCGCAGCAGAGCCTCAGTGAGTGATACACTTCAACCATAACAAACAAGCCCAAATATCTGCACTCAGCAGGAATGATCTGCATCGATGAGGACCAAGGAGGAGGAGGAGGGGAGTGGGATGTAGATTCGGCTGTCAAAAAGCAACTTTTTTCTCATTTCATCAGAGCTTGTTTTGATATTTAGATGAACCTTTGGTTTGATGAGAGGAATTTTCTTACATTTGATTTTTTTCCCTCCGCACACCCATAAAAAATGGGTAGCAGTCCCGAAAGCTGGAAAATCTCGACGGCTATTAGAATAACTTTGCAGTGTTTTTGAAAGAGGACTGACGCACTTTGTTAGTTTCGCATGAAAAACGTTAAACTTCAGAGTTCTTGTGTCTAAAACCTGAAGTTTAATTCATGAGAAGTGAAAAATCTTTAAATCGTTTAATTACAGCCATGCAGGACTGTAATGTTATGAGCATATTCAGAATGGTTGAGCATAAAATAAATGTACATTAACATGAATCAAGTCTCTGCTCTGTGTTCTTGTGGCAACTAGTAACTCCTTTCATTAAAGAGAAATAAAAAAATAATTGTTTAATCATTAGTTATTGACACTACCTCTCACACACGCACAGCGACATGTTCACAGTCCATTCAGGTCATCGAAGCGATTAGCAGCTCATGTAAAATTACAGCCCCAATGAAAAACTCTAATTCTAGCCTATTTTCTGATAACTGCCTCATCAGCTTATCGTGCCTTCTTCCTGACACAAAACTCTAATTTTGGGTTTGTCTAAAACAATGGTGAAAGTTCGGCTTGACAGGAGCAGCCTGGATACTCATTGTGCTCAGACAGAGGCTCGTCCTTGAAGTTGTGCAGCCTTCCAGGACACTGAGCAGATTTCATCCCCAGAGGACAGCACTGCCTCTGAGCACTTTCTGCTGGCTACTGTCCCCTCTCTGTGGACAGACCAGTTCTGGCAGGCTGTTTGTCAAAATGTCACAATATTGAGTGCGCCTATAGGAATGAGTGCCTCGTCATTACTGACTGCACTGCTCATGGATTAGTCTGCCAGAGTTGTGAGTGTCTGCTCTTTGTTCATATATATATCTATATATATATCTCTATATATAGATATATTGTATTATTTTTAAGTAAAAGTGCCATTATGTGTCCGCATCATGCTTACACAGAGCAGTCAGTGAGAGGATTTACTTTACTTGCTGAACTGACGTACCATCTATAGCCACATATATAAGAAACCCTGCTGCCCACGTCCATTAATATTGCATGCCATTTTTATAACATTACCGCACCATACCCCAGGCTGAATCCTGCCTTTAGAACAGCTCTTTCAGACAAGATTTTAAAGACAGACATTGTTAGACTCGATCACATTAGTATTGCTTTTGAATCTGGCTGCCCTTTTTCTTTGTAGATGTTCTCAGTGTTGACTTGTATAAAATAATTGGGGGCAAGTGCGAATCCCTGCTGCACTCCACTGTGTTTTAGGCCATTATGTTGTTAGGTGCTTTCATGCTCTCTGAGTTGGACTCTGGCTACATCAGATCGTCTACGTCATTCAAAGGATATTATATCAGCACTTGGATGGATGTGTATTCTTTCCTGGTGAATTTGACTGCATTCATGGAAGGCTGCTCTGATATCTGAAGGGTAGATTTGATCTTTGATTTGATTTTACCATCATAAGCTAACTAGCTTAGCATAGTTTAGCATAGAGTCTGGACACAGGATATCTATCTATCTATCTATCTATCTATCTATCTATCTATCTATCTATCTATCTATCTATCTATCTATATCTGTCATTTACCTATAAAAAAAAAAGAGGCATAAACATTGAGTTTTATGGGGAGTTGTCTCCACTAGCTGCTCCGTAGTGACAAAAACCCTAGATGAAACCACAACTTGGCATTTATACACATTTCTTTTTGAACAGATTAACCAATTTCTGTCTGTGGTTTCTCTCCGTTTCCAGTCTTTACGCTAAGCTAAGTGAAACAGCTGCGGCTTGTAGTCTGAGAGACATTACAGCGGTATCAATCTTCCCATTAAACTCTCAGCAAGAAAGCAGATAAGTGTATTTCCAAAAATGTTAAACTTATTCCTTTAGGGGAATGCCTGCAAAACATTATCTCAGGCTACAGCCAGAGCTACTGTATCCCTCCATGTGTCCATTTTAATGTTCATCAATACTGTCCCTTTTTATTTATTTTTTTTTTACACAAGGCGACTAAAGTGGGTAGTCTCACTGCAGACTCAGTACCACTCTGAATCCTTTGAGCTCTAGCTGTCTCTGCACAACAGCTGTGCCCTGAGTTTTAAAAGGAGAAAAGAAAAACTCTCTGTGATTAGTGCCCATGGCCCACAGTGGGAATCTCCATTCTTTTTAAAATACTGATGATGATACTGAATACAGATCGCCTTTACATGTTCTCAGACTTTCAAGCTTTGAACATGCCCTTTCTTTGATTTCCATGATCATACAGACTATTTCTGGTCGTAATAAGTTAAGCAGCTGCTGGTTGGAGGTTCATATTTAGGATACAGATATGAGCATGGTATTCCCTAAATATTATTCTATGTAAACTATTCCATTCTATTCCAATAAGTGCTGATAAAAATAATATTGATCCCTGAACTTAATAATATGGCATCATTATTTGACAATTCTAGCCATAATGTTGGAATTATTAGAGAGACAATCATGATTGAGTTGCATTTTAGATATATTTTAGTTGCACTCAAATGTTGACCTTCTCTGTGGAGTTGAGAAGCCCTTTCAGTGATGCCCAGCCAATGACCTTTTGGATTCACTCAGTAGTCCTTTTGCCAATGAAAGATAAGCTGCTTTTCCAACCGAAACAGTTTCCAGGCCAAACAGAGAACCTCATCTGAACTTCTTCTTAAATAATGTCAACCTCATCATTAACTAATGCTTGCAAGAACGATGTGGAAGTCAGAGCAGTGGGCTGACCCCTTATCTTTAAAACATTTGTCTTTAGGTCCATTTAATACTCTTACGTCCGTTAATGGGAACTTGCCATTGGAAAGTGTGCTTTAACAACTCCATTAGTCTTCTTCCACTTTTTGTTTGTTCCTAAACACACATATTTTTAGCTAGCAATTTGCCTAATCGCCCATAAACAATCATTGTCCTATCCCTTAGGAGGGTTGGACCCTGCACAGTGTGTTTGAACAGTTATTGTTATGGCTTAGCTCCAAAAAGAAATGCTTAATTATCCAATCAGCACTTTACCCCTCCTCCTTCTCTTTCTATCCTCTCTTTTTATCATTTTTCAAACAGCAAACACACACGCCCTCCCCTCGTCCAATCCTCCTACTCCCCTTTCACCACATCGCATTCAGCTTTGCCGCATTACACTTGCAAATAATCACATTATTGGCAAAGACACCCTCTGATAAACAGAGCATGTGTGCATGTCAATGAGTCGGTGCATATTATTATTATTATGATGTGTTATTATTTTAATGAAGATATGTCACTGTTGTCAACATTGCTAAAGTGTGTACGTGTCTTTTTTTGAAAACTGCCTTTAATTTGCCACAACAGTGACACTGGGGCCGGTGACAGAATAATTGAATGAGATAGAAATAATGAATTAATATAAATGCATTAAAAAGAACCTTCTGAAGAAAAAAAAAATATAGAGAGAGATTTTTTTTAACAGCTTGATTAGTTAGGACTAATTTGATTGAAGGCATGAAGGCAAACTGTGTGTTGAAGGGAAACACTGAGTTATCGCAATTAATACTGAAAGTCAAATAACTTTTTCAGAATGATTTTATACGTTTTTTTTTTTCGTTTGTTTGTTCTTTGCCACCTTATGCAAAGCCACGGCGCTCCTGATTAATCACCCATCAGACAGCCACAATGCTAATGAGCAACAAGCCAGCTAAATCTAATTTCTGCTTCAGTCATGTTTGTGAAGTGCGGCCAGCGACACATGAGAAAGAAAGACTGCGTAATGGTTGGTGAAATGGTGGGCTAAGTGTCATAAATGAGTTGTGACAACTAATTAGCTAGTAATTATGCTGCCGAAACAGTTGAGATTTACACATGCGAGGTGTTTACGGTGTAGCACATGTAAACTGTTGGTGCGCTTTTATCTTGGTTTGATCAAATCTGATGGATCGATACATGAATCCGACAGCAATAATTTTTCGTATTACATCAAACGACTTTAGCTCGCTGGTTGCATGCTTTTATTAGACTAAATTGTCAAAGTATATCACTGTCACGTGTGCTCCTGAAGGAGGTAATACGCTCTTGTCATCTTCTCTGCTTTTCATATCTCATGTTGTGCATGTCTGCCTTTATACAAACACTCCAGCCATATAAAAAAATCTATAGCATAAGTATAAAATATGTATAAAACAGTATAAATACATTAAAAAAAGAGAAACTACATCATTGCTTTTTTGATTTACAGATGGTGTATTTGCTTCATTTCATAAAGTTGCCATACCTTTCTGTATGTTGTATGGATCAGCCACTCAGTTATAAAACAGTGAAAGTACTGACATTAAGGGTGTTCTGGCTCCTAAAAATTACACTTAAAGTGCGTCAGGCGTGGGTGCTATGGGTAAAAGTCATTATGTTAACTCAACATTCAACAAAATACGTGACTGAAATAGTCCAGCTCCATCTACACTACCAAAAAGGCTCTTATGCCCGTTCATAGGATTTTAAGGTACACGTAAATGGACATAATCCTTTTATACACCATAAGAACTGTCAGAAGCTCAAAAAGTGGAGGTGTCTCTTTGCTGTAGGGACGTGTTAAAGCCTTGTGTTCGACAGGGAAGACATGCATTGTTTTCTCAACTTGAACTTTTTCCTTTCTCTTTCTTTTCTTTTCTTTGGCTTTTGTTTTCAGTACCACAAACATTCAGATTTCTGGATCCTAACCCTGAGGCTTTTAAAAGAATGACAGTTACAAAGACACTTTCTCCACTCTGTGAACTCTCACAGAAAGTGAATAGAGAGTTTTACCTGGCTATCATTTCTGATCTCACACTGACAGTTGACCCACATATTTCTCAGGTCCAATGTGAAGTGTGCATACAACAAAAAAAAAAACAGAAATAAAACTTGGTCAGTGTGTGACAGTTGGGGTGCTAGTTATAACAATAATCTGTAAAAAATAAATGAAAATAAATCCAAATGATAATCAAATAAAATATGTGATACATAGCGCTGCATTCAAGTCACAAACACAGCATCTGACTCATCCCATGGCCTTGTGGGATTGACAGTGACAGCTAACAACATGCTAACAACAATAATAACTGTTTTCAACACAGAAATATTGAGATCCAGTGTTGGATTTATTGTTATGCATTTCTGGATGGATTATGGAAGTCTGCAAAAACACAAAGCAACTCAAGGCTGGATTACAAAGCTTCTGAAGAGGATATGACTGCACCAGAAACAATGTTGATTTGGGCAATTGCAAGTTTTCTGTTCCAGCTTCCAGACCGCTACTCACTTTACCAGCAGTTAAGAAATAACAGACGAGATTTCTTGGTCTTGAGAAAGTGCAGCGTTTATTAATGTTGACAAACTGTAACCTGCACCGTATATTTACTGCCAGACAAGTTACTGCTAAACTTTTTTCCCCTGCTCCGCTCGCTTTCACCGTCACTGTCTGCTGCACTGTGTGTCTGTCGCCACCCGCTCGTTATGCACACATTATGCACTCCCCCTATTCCTAAAGGGTGGGTTATGATTTTTCACCACGGTAATAAAAAATCCAACCGACATGTTTTACAAGTGCTCCACTTGTAGAGGAAAAGGGTATGAAAAAAAAGTAGCGGAAAGGCTGGGGGGGTTCAATTTATCTGAAGTTTATTTTGTAAATGCACACTGGGTTTCCGTGGCACTAGTTGTGTTTGGAAGTGCTACAGGATGACCTTTGTCATTTCTACTTCTTTGTTACCAGAATCACACAAAGCCCCGAGTGCACCTGGATGGAGCGGGAAAATCGAGACCTGAAAACAGACTCTCAGATAAAGAGCTGAAGGCGATGGAGGGCTCAGGATTGAAGAGAGGAGACACAATGGAGAGAGACTTTTGTTCGACATCTGCAGGAGAGATGACCAGTGCCTCAATCTCTGAATAATCCACAGCACTGACGCCGCGTGACAAAGTATGATATTGTCTACGTGCGACTGTACATGTATACCGCATGTGTGTGACTGACATGTCAGCGTGGCCACGTACTGTAGGTGCGAGGGAAAAAGGGGTTGGGAGCACAGAGCGTGATGTAGTGAGTGAGTGTTTGTGTCTCAGGTGCACTACAGGAAATGAAAAATGAAAATGAAAAAGGGGGGGAAAAAAAAGGGATGCGAGGAGCACTTGTCACAGGAGGCGGCTGCCATTTCTGACGGGAAATAATAATAATGTATTCTTGCAAATTTGCCATGTTATTCTGGTTGGGAGGCTTGGACGAGAGCTGCTGTGGACTAGAGGATGGGAAGAATGCTGATCAACCGAGGGACCGAACTACAACTACATGAAAATCTAGTGCGAGTACTAACACATACATGCATGCAAATTCTCAGCTGATTAAATGCATTTGTTTTTCATTGCATTGCGTTTTTAACACACATACGTGTGCATGTATGTTTCCCGTGAACATCATGCTCAACATTCATTTACCATAACGGCTGATATGCTTTGTGAGTGATTACAATCGATGGAACATATTGATTCACCAAACGCAGCCGGTCACCAAGGGCACGTAATGATATTTAGAGTGACTGGTTGCAGGAAACAAAGAGAAACTGACTGAGAAATTATTTCATTTGAAGGCAACGTGACATATATCTGTTACATTTGCATTAAAATGGACATTAACGCTTTTTTTCTCTCCACCACAGAAATAATAATAATAATAAAAAAAAAAAAACAGATGTACACAAGCTGCACACACATGTGGTCAATCATCGGTTATATTGCACTTTCATTATCTCCTAAATGTGTCTGGCAGCCATCAGCTGTATGCAGGCAGCAGTAAAGTGCGGCCAAATCAGTCATATAATAGATGCTCGAATAAATGGGAATGTCCATGTTAGCTAAACAGCACACATGGTTGAAGCTGCCTAGTTATTACAGAGGTTGTGGATTTACATTCTGCTCTGTGTCAGTTGGATATTGCTTTCCTGAGCGTGGAAGGTCAGCTCTCATTGCTTTACTAATATCCTCAGGTTCTCTTTTCATCTTCTAAGATGTATCTGCGAACGTAAGTGCATGCAGGGGCAGTTGCCGTGTGTGTGTGTGTGTGTGTGTGTGTGTGTTTGTGTGTGTGTAAGAGCTCTTAAGGCCCTCATGTTCAGATCAATTTCATGGCTGGCTTCATCGCGCCTCCACGTCTCTTTCATATATCAGCTCCGCCGCAATGTAGTCGTACGAACACAGCGGTTGTCGCAGGCACCGGTGCGTCGCAGCCAACAGGCTTTCGCATGATTGTACAGGTTTCACCCCCTGACTCAAACACGCAGGCTCATGTTCGTTTTCCCATCGAGGCTGTGTGTGACTCATTAGCAGCTGTGGTTTTAAAATTCCTATAGGCAAGCGTCTGCTTCTCGTTGTTTTATCACAGTTTCTGTTGCACTCCCGCTCCGTCTCCAGTTTCGGTTTGATGCGATCCACCCCTCAAATGAATGGCAAGGTGTTAAATATTGAATCTGTTTTCAGAGGCTCGTTGCTTTTGTGCCTAGCGAGTCAAGTCTCCAAAAAAGGCCCCCCAAAAATTTGAAGAAAAGCGGTACGTGAAGGGGATGGAAAGAACAAACAAAGGAGATAAAAGCACTTACAGCGTCTTATAACGCTTGCACTAAATGGACACGTCCATTAATTATTGACACAGGCGCTTGTCCCAACATTTTAGAGTCTCTTACGTGTCATGAGGGATGACTGGATCTGCTAGGCAAAGCAAGATCAAGGGCAGGGCAAAGTGTGACTCTCACTTTGATGTCAGAGTCAACGCAGTCATGTAGACAAAAGTGTGGAGCTCAACCATCACATGGTTTCAGCTAAGACCTTTTAGATCTCGTAGTATGCAGCAACACTACATAAATATCAGGTTTTAATAAATTAGACAAACATTTCTTTCATGCTTTGGGAGGAATAACAGATTGAACACGATTTGAGCATCCATATTTAATATATACTGCAATAATTGAAGAAATGGGGCTATCTAATGTAACTAACTACATGCCTCAAGAGCTAGCACTGTAATCATCAGTCATAGCATGGACAAGGTAGAAACAGAATGTTTGCGCTGTCAAGACATTAGCCTGATATCTCAGTGGCTAGTTAGCGTTAGCTAGCCGGTGATGTGGCAGGGACAGATTGAACTAAATAAATCCACACACACTTCAGTCCACTCTCAGGGCTTCACCTCTCGTAACCCGCGGTAACATTTGGTGAAAAAAAAAAAAAAACACAACCAGAGCCAGGCAGCCCTCTTCAGTCACGACAAACCAATAAAGCCAGACACACACTATGCGGTTAAGGCCAATTTTAGCCATGACTTGGTCATACCAACTAATTTTAGAATTTGGGCTGAATTTCTGCCAGATCATTTGTCATGCGGTTTGATGGGGGGGTCACGACGCCTGATTAATTGCCTGAAAGATCAACGATGTGGGTTGGACGATTGGATTTCTGGCATGTCAGAAATTTTGCTCAGCTGTCCTGCAGTTTGTGCAGTTCCAGTCTAATTCCCCTCATGGCTGCTGTCACAGGATTCATTCTAATGTGTAGTGAACTTGTTTTAATATTACTTGAGTGGAGTTTGACATGTTTTGGCTCAAACTATAGTCTCAGCTAGCTTGTGGTAAAAAAAAAACTCAAATTCACTGCAGGACAGACAGACTGTAGCGTCTGCATTTAGGTAGGTTAAATCTATGTCATAAACACTGTCGTGACCTGATGTGCATCTCCCCGTGAATGCTACTGTGATTGGTCTGCTTGGTGGCATCATATTGTAAGTGTGTGCATTGTCTGAGAATTAGAGGTGACTTATGCAAAACACAGATGAGTTAATAATGCTGTTTGAGAATATCTTTTTAAGCACACACACACACACACACACACTGGCAGAGTGTGTCCTGACACACAAGAGCACACAGGCAAAGAGGCACACTTGGGACGATGCTTCGCTGCATGCCACGTTCTTCTCTGTCCCGTCCTGTTCCCTCATATTTTTGTTCCACGAGTGGTGGGGGGGAAATGGAGGAAAGAAGGAAAGCACAGATGAAAAGAGAGACCGCGGAGGGAGACAAGGGAAAGTTTCAGTTTCAGTCGGCAAAACTCAAGACGGCGGCATAGAAACTTCACCGACCACTAGCGTTTGGCAGTGTAAATGCAGTCGCAGACACGCCAGCACCAAAGTATAAATGCTCACACAGTCTAGAGTCTATGTACAGCTATAAATCAGCCTGTACAGCATGTTCATGCACATGTATGCACCACTGGTGTTTTGATCAGGATGTGGGCCAGTAATTTCAGCACTTGGCACACATATTAAGTGCACCTTTTAATACCATGAGCGCAGCATTTTTGTTGGCGGGGTACTTAACAAAGGAAGGAGTAAGCCTTCCTGGAGCTCTTGGGAAAAGTCAGACTTTCTCTTTGGCATGACAGCTAACTGTTAGCATACTGACAGGTTCTGTCAGAAAAAGCTCCAATATGACTCATAGGCTAGCAGCAGCCCTGACAATGACACATTAGTGTTTTACAGGCATTTGTTTTACAGCTTGAAACTGGGACAATCCCAGACAAACCTGGACATCTGCAAGGCACACCGTACGGAAGGTGCCATATCGCTGGTCACCTGATGGCGCCAGCAATTAATCCTCGTGTCAGTAATCACCACTGTATCAATGAAAGTGAACGCGGAACAATGTATCGTCACTTGGTGTTCTGTAGAAAGTGGGTTAGGGAACATATCGTGAGGGGAGGTTGATGTTTCGAAAAGCTCTCTGTTCTTCTGTGGCCTGCCATTATCGTCGTAACTGTTGATGAGTCTTCATGTCGGGATGTCGTTTGGGGGTGGTCTTCCACCAGTGACGAAACCAGTAATTCCTGTGCTTTATTCCGATTCCAGCTTGCATTAAAACCCCATCATTCGTTAAGTATGTAATAGCAAATGTCCTTCAGCTGAGATGATTTCAGTTTGATTCAAGAGCTTAGTTCAATCTGCAGAATGCTTGGTTAAAAAAAAATGTAGACGTTACTGGAAATAACGTCTGATCAGCATCACCAGAGAGATAAAAGGTGTCAAACCAGAGGCCAGCTGTATTAACGCCACTTCTCTGGAATCTTCTCACTGGATCCATTAGCCTGTAACCCTTTGATTTGATTTCACCTCTCATGCATCGAGTGCACACCAAGGTCACATGTGGCATTTGCCCTTGAAATATGTAACCAATTTCACAGATAGGTCACGCTGAGAGGGTTTGTGTCTTTGCCTTTGCACGTGTTGCCTGCATAGAGGAAAGGAGGAGAAAGAAATGGTCGTGGGTGATTGGTTTGGTAATTTACAGCGAGGATTGCTATATGGAACAAATTGAGTTCGAAATGTCATGTGTCATTTTCTGTGATTGCATGGCTGGAGCTGCTTTTGCTTTTCCACACATATTCTTACCTACTTTTCTCTCCCTCTCGCTCTCTCACACACACACACACACACACAAGGAGACCCACATACTCCCTTTTAAATAATTGGCTCTTTAAAAGTCAAAGGAAGGTTTTGTGCAGTGCGTCACAATTCAACTGCTTTCTACGTAAATCTCGAATCTGAAGCCTTCTCAGAATCATCAATTACATCAGTAAAACCAAAGTCGTGAGCCAAATATCATGCATGCGCAGCACGCCTCCTTAAATGTCTATTTTTCTTTCTCTCTCTGACCTTGACAGCCAGCACGTACTTTTACAAACAATGAAACAATTCGTTTCTTTGTTTCCTTGCTCTCCGTGGATCAGTAGAGAAATATTCAGGCAAATGTTGTTTTCCAGCAACCTTTGATTAAGACATCACAGCGCCCGTTCTTGCCTCTGCTGTTTTTTTTTTTTGTTGTGTGTGTGTGTTCTTCGGCAAATTAGTTAAATTAATTGAACGCATACAGTAGGTCCTCAAGTTTATCAAATTCACCTGGGGTGAATCCAAGCAAATTAAAGGGAAACGCTGCATCTATAGTCACTTGAAAGATTCTTACTTGCATATCCAAAAAAGGTGCAGAGCGATCATCAAACACATTCAAAGGGGTAACACATTGTTATTCATTTGTAATAAACTGCTAAATGCAGTTTTATTGTTCAGATTTGTTCGAAGTCACTCAGAGCATTACCAACAGAAGAGGCCGAGCATAAATATCTGGTTGGATTAAACTGTTATGATTTTGCGGGTTTACTGTTCCCTCGGCAAACCTCATGACACTCACACTGAAAGAAAAATAGATGGTGTTGTAGCCGATAGGCACAACTTTGTGTTGGATCTGCAGATTTACATAAACAGATGTACAGAAATAGACGTGTTCCTAAAGCACAGACGCGAGCCAGTTTTGCCACCACTTGCACTCAGCATGAGTTTCAGCGCAGTGGCACTGACATCACTTCTGGTATTAATCTTGGCAGCCTTATTTAGCTCCTTATTTAGCTGTTTGAGGAGTCGTGCTGTCACAAGAGTCTCTGCACGCAGTGGATCGTACCTGACTAAATTTAAACTTTATTGTCTAAGTGAGACAAGTGAACATAAGAATCAAATCTCTGATTGTTGAATAAGGAAATTGTAAAATATAAGAGTATAACAGCGTGTCATAAATTCGTCATTTTGTGCTTTCATCCAGCATCAGCTTTTATATTAGCACTTGAGGTCTGGCCATGACTGCAACAAGCCTCTGTTTCTTTGAAACTAAACTTCAAAGCTTCCTGAACTCTCAAGCTGGACCTCAGATCAGTGTCACTATATTCATCATTCATGTATTTTATCCAGCCTTTTCTTCCAAGACTTGAATTCAAATGCATCATAGACGACATACCTATTATGTATTAGCTGAATTCATTGTGGTGGAAATGTAATACTGAGATGTCATTTGATTTTCTTGAATTTTACGCAGAGGATTTATCTTTTGGCTAAAAACATTCCATTACCAGTGACTTTACTTTGTCTTTCATTTGAAGGCAACTTTATAGAGTGACAATCATGGACTTTTGGACAATCCAAATACATCTTTTAGTGCCCATGAAGCTACTCTGTCCTCCAAATTAAATGACAAAATACTTTGCCCATGCCCTCCAGAATGACTCAGAGAGACACTTTTCTTTCTTTTCTTTACATTTCTTTGTGTCTTTCAAAACCCACACACTGAACTACATTCTCTGTTGGGTAAAGAAAAAAAAATCTGTTCTATGCTAAAGTTTGGTTAGGTTAAGGTGTAAAATGTTATGTTTAGGTGAGGGGAAGCATTGTGGTTTGGCTTGATATGACCACATCACTAAGATTAAGTAAGCTTCATCGTTGTTTACTATAATAAAAACTTGCTTATGGATAGGGAACAATCGCGGTCATACTTTTGGAAACTGTTGGATGAAAACGATGGTCTTTAGTGTTTAATTCCTTTTTTTTTTTTTGTTGGTCCACCCATGTTCAACGTGGCAATGGTTCAACACTTTTGTGCCCTCTGAAAGACCCATCTTAATGGGCTTCAACCATTGGAGGTTTGGGTCCCTGATATGATAAATACATTGCCAGCGGTTGTTTCATTTCACCTGTCAAAACAGCGGGTCTAATATCTGTGGAGGTTTATTTATATTACACTGGATTCTATCTGTGTACCAAAAGCCAGAGACACCACTGTTAGGAACACCAGTGTTTGGGTTGCAGCTAACAACAATTTTGATAGTTGAGTCATTTATTGATTGTTCAAACGAAGATTCAACAATTCAACTTCTTAGTTCACTTCCCTCCAGGAGGTGGCGTCACTACTGTCATCAGGTAGTGACTGACACCGCTTATGGAGTAAACAGTAGTGCAATTAGTCACCTACTAATTGATAAATAACTATATATAATCTGTGGTGAAGTGGTTGTCCGGTTTTTACCAGTTTCTCCAGTTGTCTTTTTAAAAAAAAATAAAGAATCTGCATTAATATATTGTGACAGTGAAGAAGGTAAAATTGAATATTACGAATGACAAACATTTGCATAGTCAATTAAATAAAGATGGAAATGACAAATCACCAACTCCAGTACTGCCAATTAATACAAGCTGATTGTGTTGGAAGCATTAGTACATGTTAGTCTTTAAACAAGTCAGATTGCTTGTTTGAAACTGCACTACCCTCCTGCAGTTTCATTTAAATACCCAGAGAACATCTTACTGAACTATTAGAAGTGCAGCACTTGAGTCAACTTAAGACCAAGAGTGTCACAGCGTATTGAGGAAAGCTGGTTTCTTCAGTCACTGTGTCTCTCATCTCTCTCTTCCACTCCTTGTATGATTGTAATAAAAGTAGATTTTTTTTGCATAGTCTGTGACGGATGATGTAAAATAATATCTCACATTATGAGATCCTTCAAGTCTATTCAGACTTTTAAATTTCACATTTTAGCCGTTTGTCTGACGCTGAACTACTGCAGCAATTTCATCCCTACATCACCAATATTACTAGCAGTCGACGGCAGACTCACACAGCCTTGACAATGCAATAATGATAAAACATTTGGGAGAAATGGTGCTAAATTTGAAAATAACAAGTGTGTGTCAGAGGGCAGATGATACCATGACTATTATGTTGCAGATAGTAAAAGCTAGCCGGGTTCGTCGTCCTTCAAGGGAGAAGCTGTTGCAATTGGTTAAACAGGGTCACACTGATGTGAGCTGCAGTGGATGATGCTATGCTAAAGGTTAAGGGTTGTTGGATACTTGCAGAGAGCCATCACACAGTCTGAGGCAGGTTAACCTTTGCTTCTGCCTATTGATTCACCCCACCAAAAAAAAAAAATCCCATATTGATTTGGCCTACAGACCTCCTGAAATCAGTGACTTTTTTCTGTAAACACAGCCGGTGATGCATCACACACGTACACGCAAGCAGGATCCAATTTTATAGCATGACATGATCGCACCAGTATGTGATTATTACCCAGAAAATGAGGAGGTGTTTCTTCTGACAACTCCTATTAGTTTTTGTGGACGGGGAGAAGACTGCGGATGAGGTGATGCTGCTCCTGTGGGAGGCGAGACGTGTGGTGCGAGCGCGCGTTTTGGGGCTGACACAAGATTGACGGCATGAGTGGTTGCATTAGCTGATGTGTGGCAGTCTTACGTTTCTTGGCCTGATGCAACTTGTGTCTCCCTGTGAAACGGTGACAAAATTAAAGAAATAAAATTGGAGGCCAGCTATGCTTGGTATCTCACGTTAGCAGCTCTTGTTTTTTTATATCACCTATCACAAAACTGTCTGTGTTTCAGCTTGAGAAATTCGAGTGCAGGAAATGACTTTGGCGTCAGCCTAGAACTGTGTAGAGATGAAATTCACGGGCGACATCAGACATACAGACAATTATATCATAGGTTTGAACTGCTTTTACCCATCCTCTTTTTTTTTTGTTTTTATTTTAATGTTGTAAAATTGATTGTTCTGAATTGATTTTAGTTTTAATTCAGCACAGAAAACAGGAGGACAGACTGTCAGGTAGGACAGCTTCCATCTGCTTTTAATTGCCCTTGAATTTTTCAATAACTTCTTTCTGTTCATTTTCCCACTACAAAGAATGTATTTTAGAGTTGCATTGAGTAACTAGTTGTAAAATAAAATTCATCAGCATTTATTCTGATAATAGAGCAAGTAGCAGGTTGCACCCAAAACAAAAGGTCATATCTAGATCAGGTTTTAGTTTGTCTGCTTGGGGCTCCTGTACAAAAATGGCAGTTAAAAAGGGCAGACTCCATGGAAGAGGACCCCCCCCTATGTAGATATAAAGGGCTCATTTTGAGACAACGGACACATGATGGTTCTCATTTTTAGGTGATTATACACCAATGGAAATGAATAGTAGTAATATTATATTCAATTCCTGCCAATAGATCATCCTAAAAGTTACACAGTGGGCCTTTAAAGCTTCTGAAAGAGGATAACTGGCTGCTTTTCCTCATTTTACTAATATACTCAATTGAATATCTTAGAGTTTTGGAGTATTGGTCGGACAAAATGATCTGAGCTGATCTGAGCTGATCTGATGCTGTTACCTTTTGGTATAGGCATGCATTTTTCAAAGTTTTTTTGATGGTTTAGAAACTAAACAATTAATTGTTTCAACCAAGGAAACAATTGGCAGGTTAATTAACAATGAAAATAAAGTTGCAAAACAAAAGCAGCAATAAACAGGGCTCCTCTCAGCATTCATTAATTAACTGCGTCCATCATCAGTCAACTTTTATTTCACACATTGTCATTTGGACCAATTCTAATATTAAAAGTGTTTACTCACCTCTGCATCTGTAAGTAGAAATTGGAAATAATTCCAACCGAAACATCATCAACACCCATCCACAACTTCAACACACAACAGCACAAAACAGCTACTGTATGTGCGGCGTGGAGAACACACCCAGTTTGAATCCATCCCATACTCCCTTCAAAGCACCACTGAAGTATTTGGCAATTTATTAGATTAATGTTATTAGTTCTACTTAATATGAAGTGTTAGGAGGACATTTTAGAGTAATCTGTTATCCAATTTCACAGGCGGTCTAAAAACGGCTTTTGGAATCTCTAGTGTCTCGATCTGCTCCTCCCTCTTGCTCTAATCTTCTCTCCTCCAGCTGGAGCCCAGGGAACATGGGAGCACCAGTGCCACTCTGAGGAGGGCTAATCTCAGCACGGGCCGCCCAGGATCGCTGCTCTGGTCTTGGGCCAGTGCTCTTGGCTAGCTCCCTGCCCAAATCATGAGGCCCACTCTGCTGGAAGCTTGCTTTGCTGGACGGCACAGTTACGCAGTGGTGGATGGTGGGGTCAAGAGGAGAGATGAGGAGGTGGAGAATGAGTGGGACGTGGTGAGGAAATAATGGATGAATGATGAGGAGAGGCAGGATGGTGGTGGAGAAGTGAATATATTATTCTTAGGGAAAACGTAAAGGATGCCATCCAAAGGGAGAGAGGTGAGAAGGCTTGAAATTGAGCCATTGGCAGGGAGAGCATGGGCAGTCATGACTGTGTGGAAGAGAAATCCGGCAAAGAAGAAAGAGGTTTAGAAACAAAACCACAGATTTTTGCTGGCTTAGATGACAACCGTTACTAGTTTTCTTCATAAATCTCTTATTATTGCATCATATTTAGATCATTATTTTACTTTCTGAATTGGATTCATTTTTTTTTCTCAGTTTTTCAGAGCTGATAGGAGCTCACAGCAGGATTTCTTTGAATAATATTCTGTGAACTATTGAAAATCAGAAAAGGATTGAATGTGAAGTTCATTTATCAGTGGCTTGGGGCGAAAATGAAATTAAATTCCATCAATTACTGTGTATATCAGCCATGAAACATTCGATACCATCTTTAATTGACATATTTCCCCGAACAAACTAGTGTGAATTTCTAATTTGTATTTTGTAATAGAAAAACATGTCAGATATTTCAGATCTGCTTACTTTTACTTACTTTTTTTTTTTTCCAAAGGGGAGGAGGAGTGGGGGAATGATAGAACGAAAAAGAACACGGGGAGAATGGGGATGCTAGAGATCTGAATAGAAAGTGAAACGCTGGCTGGTCGGAGCAAAACAAACAGAGAGGCGAGACGCACAGAGAGGTGACAGAGAAACAGGACGAAGAATAGGAGGTGGGGCTCAGACAGATGAGAAAAGTTTCTGGGCTGAGATGAGAGGACCGAAAAAAGAATAAATAAGCGGTGCGGGTAGTGAGAGGGGTTGGGTGGGGGGTGTGGGGGGGAGGATACGAACATGATCCCCCCCCCCCCCACACTCTCTGTGTGTCTTTGTGTGATAACGGAGAAGAAGCAAGTGGGTGCAAGCGAGCACACGAATGAAAGCACGGGGATAGACTTCCTTTCAAAGAAGAGTTATGGGAATAACTCTTCTTTTTTTCTTCCTCACCAAAGCCTCTTAGATTAAGTGTTTACTCTTAGCTTCTATAGGGGGAAGCAAGATTCAGCTCAAGAAAAAGTAATTACTTGCCTTCTACCTCAAAGGAGGGCTGCATAATGAACAGGATTTGCCAAAGTAAAAGTATGTAACTATTCTTATGAAACTGGTCCTCTGTATACACACACACACACACACACACACACACACAGGCACACACACACACACACACACAAACATGCATTAGACCAGCTTTAAATGTGTCTCTGCAAGGCGCTGTTGTAGATTATGACAGTCACTGGCACCGTGAGCTTGGGCTGGCTGGGCATCTGGCAAAACTTAAAGACCTCTACAGGTGCTTGGGCAGATGCCTGTGTACGTGTGTTTGTATGTGTGTGTGTGTGTGTGTGTGTGTGTGTGCGTGCGCGCAAGCTTTATCAGGGTGTGAGGCAGCATGCATTTCCTGTATTACGATGAGATTGCAGCAGGCAGTCTGTAGCAGGGAAGGCTCACACATTCTGCGATATGCACACACACTCTTTCATCATAATGTAGACTAATATGGTAATAAAAGCAAGCACTTCTCAGGAAAATGTTAGTCTAGCAGAGCAGGGAAGACATGGCACTTGAGCATGTGAATGTGAGTGAATACATTACAGCAATGATCAAAAACTAAGTACATCATTTCTGCTTTTTTTTGCCCATGGGTTTTATTTATTTATTCCACTAAGGCAGTGTCACACTTTCATCATGCAATCAATAGCGAGGAGCATCTCACAGTGTGTCCCTGAAATCAGGCAAACATGAATATCAATATGCTCCTTCACAGATGTCATTAGAGACGTTGTTACTCATTCCAGCATTATAGAGTACCTGTCAAAAAGAGAGAGCTGCACACTCAGCCTGCGTGTGAACGCCGTCTGCATGCATTTGTGCCAGGTTGTATTAGTTTAGATTGAATGTCACAATCATATAGGTATAAGTATAGTAAGATGTAATTCCCTCAAGTCTTACAATTTGTTCACTTAAAAAATGTGTGAAATAGGATAGTATTGATGAAATAGTATAGTAGATTGATGGTACAACAAGAAACAACAAGAATATAAATAATAAGGAGTAAAAGTACAGTACAGTATTAGGCATTGTCCTCATTAAGGATCTTAGTGGTCTGAGGGTATAAGCTTTTCCTCAGCTTCTCCATGCCAGCTTGGTGAATCCAGAACCTTCTTACTGATCATAGCAGGAAGAAAAGTCCATTATCCAGGTGGTTGGAATCCTTAAAGATGCTCCTAGCCTTGTTTTTGCAGGCAGGATAAAGGTCATTTATTGGTTCAGTTCAAGTTCAGTTCACGAGCCACTGACAGTTTCTGTACCAAGCAGTGATGTTCCTTGTTTTGATGTGCTTGATGTGCAGTAGTAGAAATTCCTCAGTATTCGAAGGGATAACCGGAAATTCCTCAAGCGCTTGAGGTGAAAAAGTCTCTGCCTTGCATTACTCACCACAGAGTCAGTATTCAGGACCCAGGTCAGGCTCTCTGTGATGTGGATGCCAAAGTATTTAATGCTGTCCACTCTCTCTATGGAGACCTGTTATTATAGAGCCTAATTGCTTAAATGCTACTTCCCAAAGTCCACTGTCATCTCATTTGTTTGACGCTTAGGAGGAGGTTGTTGTCTTGACACCAGCAGGTCAGTTCCTCTGTACTTCCTTCAGATATGCCGTTTCATTGTTTTCAGGGATCAGGCCTAATACAGCTGGTGTGAGCTGGTATTTTCATAGTCTTGTGTATACAGGGACATAAAACACATCCTTGTGGTGTTATTTAATCCAAAGGCCTTGAGTTTTGTGACCAGCTCGGAGGGAACTATGGTGGTAAACGCTGAACTGTAGTTAATAAAGAGCAATCTCACACAGTTCCTTTTTTCTTGACCAGGTGAGGTAGGGCAGTGTGGATGATTGCGCTGTGGTGTCTTCTGTTGTTCAATTGGCACAATAAGAAAACTGTAGTGGGTCCAGTAGGAGCAGATGTAATCCTTGACCAGCTGTTGAAAGAATTTCATCACTACAGAGGTGAGTGCCACTGGGTGTTAGTCATTCAGGCAGGCTGGTCTTGTTTTTTTAGGGCACAAGAATAATAGTGGACTTTTCCAAGCGTGTGTGTATGACAGACTGAGCCAGGGACAGGTTGAATATCATTCTGAACACTGGTGCTAGTTGGTCAGTGCAAAGTTTTGAGGAGCTGCCCAGTGATGCCATCTGGTCCTGCTGCCTTCCTGGTGTTCACATGCTTAAAAGCCCTCTTGACGTGATGCTTAGAAAGAGTGATAGATGTGGAATGTGCTCCCTCCCATCCAGCAACCTTTGCTTCAGCTATTTTTGCTTGCTGGCTGCTGATTGCCTCACAATGAGCGCCATTTCTGTATTCATTTATTCATTCTAATTATTTAGTTCTTTTACTCTGTGCATTCAGAGTAAACATGCAAATATGCTCTATCTCTGTTCTTGTGATGGAAAATTCATTCATTGACCAACAATTTCAACACAAAGCATAGTTAGTGGCTGTTTTGTAATTGAAATTGTTTTACTATTATATTTAGTGGGCAAAACTCCATTCATTGAATAACATAATTGAAAAGCATAAAAAAACAGCTATCAAATGGACCTTGTGGTGCAAATATTTTGTCAATCTATGATACTGATTTGGAAAATCAGTAATCTAAATACCACTTTAGTCTTAAGGTGAATGACCCTTTAGTGTTATGTTTTACCAGTTGTTAGTGAGATTCTCTTTTCTACAAGTGCAGGCAATTTACCTTTTAAAGCACTGGTTCCATAACATTTTTTACTTGTGATCATCAAAGTAAAGCCAAGCCTGATACTATGACAAGACCTTCCGTAGGTTACCTCAACAAGTAAAAGTGATGATTTGTAATCAGATATTTAAACCTCAAGGTTCATTTGCCATCTTTGCACTGAGCTTTCAATGATGACATCCATTTTCTTATTATAACTGTTAGTGTTGTGATTTTAGAACTGTGTACCTGTTGTTTATATCATCACCAGAACCAGCTTCTCTGTGTAGCAGACGGGTCTGCAAAGTACATTTCTGTGTCTAACCTGCAGGTTCATTACCTGACATTTCAGCCCAAGCTCGGTTACTGCTCAAGCTTAATATCTGTAATTGTTTTGACATTTTGTCAGCGTGTACAGCACAGGTATCACTTAGACTACCTTCCATACTTTTTTTTTGCAGAAAAAGATGGATATCTGGCTGTGGCACTGTCCATCGATAAAGGGCAAAGTGAATGTGAAGTCATGAATAATCGAACACTAGTCGATCCGTTCCTGTCTGGTTTTGGTCAGTAGGTTAAAAACGGCTTCCTCTTCCTGACATGTTAGTGTGTCATTTAAAAAGTAATGATATGTTTTTGTCAAAATGTTGTGCACTGGCAGCTCCTTGGGTGAAAGAAACAGACTCTCGCTGTCCAATTAAGGACACTTTTACATTTCATTTTTATAATGCCACTGCCACATTGGGTGAATGTATTTCAATTTTTAGTTCACAGCTTCTCTGGTGTACTAAGAAGGGGAAGACTTGTCAGTGTCTTCACAGGGCCATGACAAGGTGATGACAGTTTTTTTCATGTTCCCAAGTTAATATAGGCTGTACAATCTGATTGGACAGAACTTAACATGTACTATATATCTACTTGCACCAAATAAATCTAATTATCATATAGTCAAATGTGGAACATTTCTCTTTGAGATGTTGACAACGTACAGTATGAACTTGTGAATGAAAAAAAAAAAATCAGTGATGACATACATATTGTAAAAGGGCAAAAGTCCATTGTATTCCAACTGGAGGTGTCAAAATGGCAACGTTAGAGCAGAAAATAACACTGAACATATTATTTACAGTCTAATTTCTGTAGTAGCAGAAGCAATTTCAACAGTCTATAGGCGCTTTATTTTCCACCTTGTCGTTACAGGGAACTTACAGGGAACGTAAACTTTGAATAGTTCACCTTGATCAAAGCAACACCTGAAAACTGTGACATTCTTCATGATGATGATGGCAATCACGTGTGAAAAGTGTCGATGGAACTGTCACTACCTCTGTGACAGTCTTAGCATCCAGTGACACGTCAGTGTCAGCTTGTTGAAAAGATGTACGAGCAAATTGCAGATGGATTTGCTTTGTGCTGTAAAGTGTCATCAGTATAGTCTATTTAATGCATGGATTGCACAGCAGATGGTGGCGAATATTCCTCTGCTGAACAGTGGTTTGTGTGAGCGTGCAAAGGTAAGCATGTGCTGATGTGTGTGCATATCCTATATATTTTATTTGCTACACAGGTGTGTATGCTAATCACCTTGTGTATGCAGTAATTACCAACTGGTACCAGAGCATGGCACAAGCAGACACGTACCTCATGTGCATTTTTTTAAGTATATACCATGCAGAACTCTTGGGAATAAATATCTACTTCATTACTTTGGAAATAAAGCGCTATAAAAGAAGAGAAATAAAATATGCCTTACACCATGTTAAAACCTACAGACACAGCATGTAAAGCATTGTGGTGCTGTAATAGACAGCCTTGCTCTACTTAAAGATCATGCTTGGTCCAAGTGTTTTCTTTCGTACTGACCATGCAAAATGCTGCATTTAACAATTTATTTTCATTATTAGTGATTTGCTGTTTTTTTCCTTCTTCCATTGATCTGCCCTTTGGTCTATAAAATGTCAGAAAATATTAACAAACGCCTTGTTTTGTCTGAAACCCAAATATATGATTCAGTGAAGAGATGCATAAACTTGAATCTGTAACTAGGGAAAGCTGTGCAATATTGCTTGAAAAAAAAAACAACCTACGAGTGTCAAAATTGGTGTACATTAATTTTCTGTTGATCAGTTTGTTGAATAATCATTTAAGCTCTGAAAAAAAACACCTGCTGGAAGCAGCTGCACCACTTTTAATCCATGTACAGTAAGAGACTCACGTTGTTGTGTTACCACTAGCCACTAGCCACTAGCCCAGGAGGTAAGTGCCATCTTGTTGGAGTCCTTCAAAGTGCTCGACGTGTCAATATTCATGGACACCTTCCTGACCGATGAACTGGCACACTGAGCTCGGCAGAAGTGTAGACTCCAGAGGAGAGTTGCCACAACAGCTTACCGAAAGCCAATAGAGGCCTGTTAGAGAGTTAACACCTATAATTAATAGAGTTGAATTACAACCTGGGGATATAATATGTCACCATCAATATATGATAAATTATTTTAAATACTCTCATTTCTCATATGGCAGCGCAACATTATACAACAAGCTCAACACACCCTCTATACGCTATGATCTCTATAACTGCAACCACTGTGCAAGGTACAAGGCATTGTTTACAGATGGTGCATGATTAATAAATGATGCGTGATATCTGATATAAAACCCTAGAAAAGCATGTCTGTCCTCTCCTATTTTAGTCTCTCTCTCTGTTTAGCCTTTTTCTCTTTACCTACCATCTTTCAGCCCAAGTGTTTTGTTTTTCTTAAAATGGAAAATGTTGCTGCACAGCTACAAATGCTCCTATTCCTGTCGTGTATGTGTATGTGTGTGTGTGTGTGTGTGAAGGATTTCACATAAGCAGAGACATCTCACATATAGGCACTGACACAGAGGAAAAACCTGCCTGCACGTCGCTGTGTGGGTGTTTGCATCTACACAGTTGAGCAAAATACTCAGTTTCTTACATGCTGGAGCACTGCATTTCAAAGAGATTGTGCGTGTTTCTAACTAAAGGCTAATTAAAACGAGTTAATAGGGGCAGCTAATGGCTCAGTCGGCATCACTTGGGTTTGTTTTTGATCTTGAAATACATGCATAACTGTACTGTATCTTTCATCATCTATGGCGGGGTCAGGAGATTGATTGGTCCATTACACATGATTATAACACTTTGGTTTTGTATGATATAAGACAGCTTAGACCACATTACACACCCTTGCATGGCAGCCATAAACATGGACAAGGACATAAATGGAAAACCACTCAATAGTAGAAAATTAATATATGTTTTCTCTCTTTTTTGTGGCTCATTTGGCCTTAGCTCTTCCAATGGTTAAATATGACCCCATTGACCTATTTGCTGTTCTATGTTCCATCACATGTATGGGCGCTGGTCTGTTGTACAATGGATTTACCTAACCATTCTTTGAAAAGGATTTGATTGCTTTCCTCTGAAGCAATCGGCTGTTTATGCCCCTGAAATAACTCAGCCGAGTCCTTGACACAGTGCCTGCTCTGAAATGCTTTGTAAAAAATGCTGAGCAGTTAATCTGAAAAAGGAAAACAACAGCTTTTTAATTCACAGAAAAGTGTTATGAAGATATGAGATTTTCATCCAGGAACATTTTAGGAAGAAATAAATGACTGAAGGGACAGTTGAATGGTAGGCTTTGGTTTTCCCAGTAGTTGCACAGACCCAGAGTTTCTACTCCATCTGATAAGGCAAAATAATACCTTAAGTGACTGAATCGACAGTTCTAAATTCATGAAGCCCAGCTCTCTTTGTCTGTAATCCTTTATTCTTTCCTGACTGGTCTCGTGCTGTCTTCTCACTGTGACTAGAAAAGGAACGAACATGTGGATCTGCACTCTGAACAGTCAGCAAAAACTCGTATCAAGCTCAGTGGGGAGTTTATAGCTAGAGGTCGCGTATTCTCTCCTCAATCTTTTTCTGTCTATGCTGGAGTGGGGAGGAGGTCAGTAGAGCTTTGTCATTTATTAGGAAACCGTGGGTACTCGAAGAGCAGCAGAAAGCGTGTCATGTTTGTTGCCGCAAGAGTTCAGATGAATTGCTCGTTTAGTCACCCAACATAAATAGTCAGAAGCATAAGATGAAACCAGAGAAAACAGAAATGGAGGTCAACCTCACAGAGAAGGGAATATTATTGACATAATGCCACATGACAACATTATGCAGCATTGGATCAATCATATCAACTTGCTACTGCCGGCTGGCAATGAAGGTTTTGTTGCATCTGTATTCAAATGCTGTGCGCTCAAGGCTACATTAACTTGATAGTTAAAAGACAAAAAGAGAGAGAGACTTTATCCTAAAGAGTAAAGTGAAGATTAAATGAATGAAGGCCAGCTTTCAATGGGAACGGCACTTTGTGACCAGAATCTATTCTAATCTAAACGTAAGTGCTGAAAACAACTGTTGACTGGCAGGTAATTAATTTCCTCCAACTTTGATAATCAGTTGATAATATCTCAGTCTGTTGTTGGTTGTTTGGTTCACCACTATGGAACGGAAATTGATTCACAAATTGAGATATTTCAGTCTGGACCAAATTGCTTACAGACATTCAGACATTCATGGTCCCCAGTAAGCATCTTTGTTGAACTCCTTTTTTCCCTCTAGAAGCACCACGAAGTTGACATTTGTAGTTTTGAGTGAATTTTCTCAACAACCATTGGATAAATTGCCATGAAATTTAGCACAGGCATTTATGTCCCTATTGGGATGAATTCTGATAACTTTTGGTGATGCCTTAACTATTCATCTGGCATGTTAGGTCAAGATTTTAAGTTGTCCAATTCTTTGGTTTATGACCAAAAACCTGCAAAAGTAATGACCCCCCAGTCCAAACTGTTCTTTGTGTTAATTGTGTTAAAGTGCTAATTAGCAAATTAAAATACTGAACATGAAACATAATACAACCTTGTACCTGCTAACATCAGCATGCTAGTCACTAGCTATAGAATTATTCTTGTCTTTGTTTAATTGAATATTTCTTTTATTTTCTTTTTCCTTCTGTTTTGGGCTGTTGGGGCCAGACGATTCATTCCACAGATTAATCCATAATAACAATAACTGTTGCAGCCCCAAAGCAACCATCAAACCAAACCCAATTTATGAGGAAAGAAAGATCCAATATTTTGAAATACTAGTAAGTATGGCAACACATTTTGTGGACAATTGCCTGACAGTCAGAAAACCAATTGTGCTGAACTTCAGAAGAAAATGCACCTCTGAAAACTCCTGAATCAAATGCGTGAACTTTACAGTATGATTCTTCCTTCTGTGACTTCAGAAGCAAAGGAGAAATTCAGTATGGATTATTTTGAAGAGTATGTTTGATGTTGACTACTACCATGCGCTTCATGTCAAAAAAGAAGAAAATGGATAATATAATATTCTGGATTTTTCTGTCTTTGATCTTTGGCCTTTTTTCATGGTCAGATTAATCCTCTCTGACCCAGAGTGATAACCCCTGGAGAGAGTTTGAGCAAAAAGAAAGTGAAATAAAGAGAAGCAATCCAAACAACAGTTCGGGTAAATGAAGGAGAATGTAGCTGGTAATGACACTAAGTAGCCACGCTTCTTTGGGGGGATAGCTGTCTCTTAGCAACAGTGGTGTTGTCGGTGTGGAAACCCTTGGCAAACTGGAAGCATTATTCACCAGGACTTAATTAGAAGGGCTTAGATTAGGCCAGGGTTGTCTTTAATTGAGGGATGCATGTGTGTGTGTGTGTGTGTGTGTGTGTGTGGGACTACATACACAAGCCTGGTTATTTCATAGGCTGCATAAACACCAGTGCAAAGAATTTATGTATGTGTACGTGTTCTTTAAAGCTTTCAGTGACATACACGGCGTACTCTTTTATATTGTAACCTCACCTTGTTAGTCATATATGGACACAACAGTAGTTTAAGGTTAACTTCAGATTTTGGTCTATTGGCACACAATACTTAACCTTCAAGACTTGAAGTAGAGGTGGAAAGGGGGACGTTAAAGCCCCTTTCAAGAGCATGCCATCCTTGAAAAACATGAAAACATATTTCATGTGTGAAGAACAGGTTTAACATTATGGTGACAGTGAAAAATCTTTAGGTTTCAACTTCACATGGAGAAAAGAGTAACTTCTTTTATTTAAAAACCCAAAGAAAAATATGCAAAAAAACTAAGACAGAAAAAGATTTCTTGTAAATATTCTGGATTGACAGAATTCAGGGAAATGAACAGACCATCTGGTCCAAACTGGGATCATTATGAGTGCGGTATACGGATCCCTCCAGAGACTTATATAAATCTTATAGATGGTGCTAACCATGGAGGAAGGTCTTAAAATGTCCTTCACAGTGATTTAGAAAGTGTATATCCAGAATGTCAGCTGTAATTGTGGAGGATTAGAAAGTCATACTTATTATTTTACCAATCACAGTGCACATTTTAACACTTTGCCGGATTATGGAATATATGAATGCTGTTTGAATTACATTTATAATGTGATTCTGGAAGGTGTGCAGTGTGCACCCCTTTGTTACTGTTACTATGCCCTTCAAACTTTCCATTGTGACACAACACAAAGGCCGTTTACAATGATAGCGGTGGAAGATTTACTGAGGCAGTTGCAGTCAATTTTTGAAACAATAGGTCTTTGAATTCACAAAGAATAAACAAAAGGCGTTCTGTCAGCTGAAATGATAACTGTTGCTAGCAGGTTGATAATAGGTGCTAACTCCAAGGGATGGCCAGATTGTTGAGTCACTGTTTGTTATTGGCCAATATTCAGTAAAAATATGGGATTGTGAGATTGGTATTCATGTTTTCGAGTTGCCAATCATGAAAAACAATTGATAATGCACACTGTATTTGCTTACTCATGGATCTCGCAGCAAAGCTAATAATCATGGGGATTTTTTCACCTTGTATTGTGTCTTCAGCTTTAGTGGATCATAACATATTGGGTATGGAATTAATCTGCAGAACTCTGGTTCAAGTGAGGACCAAACATTTCTATGGATGTCAGCTTTTCAGCCACACCAAAGATCAAAATGTGGCTCACAGCAGACTTGGTAAGCCTTGGTTTTAGTCTAGCAGTTGTTGATCACTTCTGCAGCTTCTACCAGCCGCTTAGGAAGAGTGAGGAGTCAGCAGTGGGTAGCAACAGTACCAGTCAAAAGCCAATTGCTAAAATCAATATTCAGTCATGCTGGATTAAAATTACACTTCCCTGGCATATGTAGCTCATGGTAACAGGCTCATCAGTGCAAGGAAGAAATGAGAGAGCGTCAGAATTTGCAAGCAGGCGGATACTTCGGCTTCAAATCAGATAAACAGCATGATATACCTGCTAACATTACCCTGAGCATACCCTGACTGCGTTGGAGGATTTTGTGTGTTGTTCTAACTTAACCTGTGAGTTCACAAGCTAATGTAGTAGCTCATGGCCTTTCCAGGTAACACTAAGTTACTGCTGTACTGTAGGATGTAAACTTGTTAGCCAGGCATGCTAACTTTTGCGACTCACAGCAAACACATTCATGATCAGTTTTGCTGATGTATTTCTAGTTTTGGAAAAGTGATGAATATGACACAAACTCTAAGGGAGGGACTGGACAGATGTGTTAAACTCATCAGGGTTCATAAGAAAGTCATTGTTATTAGAGTAAGTGTAGAAACAACCGATTTCATGGAACATGCTACATTGCTTTGAATATTTTCTTTGCATCTGTTTGTCATTTGATTCATCCATTTTAGCCCTTTTTTGGAGTTAGTTTCCCTTTAAGACAAAAGGTGGAAATAAAAAGAATGTAGCACTTTGGCATTTCAGCCATGTAGGTTCGATATGCCTTGCCTCGACCTTTCCCTGTTCTACAGAAGAAAAAAAAAAAACCCTGACAAGAAACTAACTGGGTCACATTTACGACCTGCAAATCTCTCTCTCTCTCTCTCTCCCTCCCACTATCTCTGTCTCGCTCACCTAGAGAGTAGATGACCACAGAAATAATATGCCATGACCGTATCCCCTCCACACTATAATTATAGAGACAGAGGTATATGGAGTTGACCTATAACTCGTCCTGATTAAAGGAAAAATATCAGAATACATATATATGTCCTTAAATATAGAGCTTTTCCTTTTCCTCCTGGGTACACATGTTCTGCTCAACTCTCCTTTGAGAAGTGAGAAATATGTCTGTGTGTGAGAGAGAAACGTTTTCAGTGGGTGCTTCGATTAGAGTGGGAAGAAGAATAAGTGGCAAAAAAGAGCACAGAGTTATAGGTGGGCTGATTGTCTTCATGGCAGTTTCAAGTAAAGGTTAGGTTTTTCTGATTCTGACTTTCAAAGGAATTAGATTCATTATGACTGCCTGCCTGGCCACAGCTTCTAATAAAAAAAAAAAAAAAAAGCTTTTCATCTCATCTTGTGATCAAAGGAGAGAAAAGAGAGAGACCTGGAGAACATAAGGAAATTGGTCATTTGCTATTGTACGTAGACATATGCAGTAAAAACTGAGGACTTAGTTTCTGACATAACCTCACCTTGAAAGACTCACCCAGATTGAAAACCCTTCAAGCCTCGCCTGCCTCAAATGATGTTACGTGGCAGAAAGACGGAGATGTGCCTCTCACTGAAATATGAAATAGTGGAAATGGAGAAACTAAAAGCACCTTTAAGAGATTGTTCCTCTATTATTCAAATCCCCAACAGGCAAAAGAGAAAAAGCTGGGAAGTGTCACAAATTCTGATCAGACGTGATCAAAGTGAATTATACACCGCAGCAGCTAAATGCAGTCTCATTCCGTGGCACTTCTGGGTCAGGGAGCATTTTACTGTAGTTTTGTGTGAGAAAGAGAGGGAGGATGAGGGCAGGAGGGAAGGAGACGGAAAAGGCGTAACATAAGGAGAGGGTTGGCGAGAGTTCTGCGAGTCATTAACAAGTGTGCTTGCACGTCCGCGCAGCCTCCCCTCTCTGCATTTTTGTCCATTTGTGTATCTCGTACTGCCTGAGTGCCAGTTTCTTTTCTTTATTATGAAAGCCTTTCAGACACCTGAGCTTTCACTACTTCAATTAAGCTTCTTGATTGGCCCCAGATGTCCATATGGAAATGGTGTCGAGCCATGAGTGCACTAGCAGCCCATTTCTTCCAATTTCTCTGTTCACTCTAACTCACGGCCAGGAAACAGGCACAAGGACAGACCACAACAAACAAGCCAGCAGGAGAAAAATAAGCAGAGAAAATGAAGGCAGTGATGACGAAAACGTAGCCATGTGAAGGTCTTGCTGTATCACACATGAACAAGATGAACAAGGTGGCTCTGGAATAATGCCGCACAAAAGTACATGCACGGCACAAAAGTGTGAAAATCAACACTTTGCTTGAGTGTCTTTGGAGCAATAAAGGAGATTTAACACTTTCTGTTGGAGCTTAAAGCAGAGTTTCAGGAGCCAGACCACACCTCAACCACGCGTCTTCCGACAGTCCTATAAATACCCTCCTAACCCTCTGGTTCCCTTCGCTTTCGTATTCCGCACACAACATTTAGTTCAACTTTTCCCCCTCTCTTTCCTAATAATGTTTGACCAAAGACAGGGCAGCTACAATTTCAAGTGTGGACCTAGAGGAAAAGAAGCTCATGTAAATGACGTGGTAAAGCAGAAAGATTGATTACGGCTGACACAGTGGAGATTAAGGTTGATTCATGCTGGGATTGTGACTTACAGGTTAATGACAGGACAAATACTGTTGGCACTTCGTGGACAGATAATAACACAGACAGCTATTGACCCCACAAATCACAGAGGAATCTTCCATCATGTACTTGCAGTATACAAAAGAATGAGTCCACAAACACAGCAAAGCACCTGCACATGGTGTTCACTCAGTTCGCCCCTTTTCTCCAAGACAAATGGGTTTTGAAAGATAAAATGTTGACTTAAAACCCACATATTTACACTCAAGGGCATTTCAAGGGCCTAAACTTTCCTGTCGGCTGTTTGCTGAGACGTTGACTGCAGGGTTCAGCTGGACCCTTTTTTTTTATTTTTAAAATTGCACAGTAAAATATTGACCTGCCATTTGCTTGCCCAGTCTCCAGCATTTATCATACACCATCACTTATATAGACATGATCTCTAGACCCACGGGAGGAACTGCTGCTCCTGCAATTTTATGGCTGTGTGGCAACAAAAACACGCCGTCTGTGCCTCCCTTCTCTCGCTTGTTGTGTGACTACTTGATACAGACTCTATAGCTGACACCTGTTATGGTAAAGTGTCTCTTTGTCAGAATATAGGAAGATAAAGTGTTTCTAAATGAGGCTTAAGTACATATTACCAGAGAGGGTGTAGAAAGAGGTTATTCTACTGTACAGTAATTTCTCCTTCATCGGTAAAACTCCACAAAGTACAGGTGAATTTATGCTACCTGTGAAATGCTTAAAAAGAACCTGCAATAACTGTCGCCTTGGAGAATATTACTAAATAAGAGACTGTCAAGTAAAGCCCTTTCCTTCCCATTTCAGATATTTTGATGCTTTTAAGATGTTTAATGTCTTTAATAAATATGTATCCTTAAGCGTTGTTCAGGTTTCCTGTCAGCACTGATTTTCACATTTTGAAGGAAATCTCACGAAGATCGTAACTGAGCTCAGACGTTTCAAGTTTCAGTTTTATTCATGATATGCAGGTTAACACCGGGCCTGAATACAATGAAATGTGTTGGACAAGAGGAACGGGTCAGCTCAGCATTAAAAGTGCGTAAAAGATGGGGCGGCGTTTAGCTCAGTTGGTAGAGCAGCCACCCCATGTGCGAAGGCTCAGCCCTTGCTGCGGAAGCCCAGGGTTTGATTCCGACCTGTGGCTCTTTCCCGCATGCCATTCCCCGTCTCTCTCCTTGCATTCCTGTCACTCTTCAGCTATCTCTATCAGAAATAAAGCTTGAAAAGGCCAAAAAAATAATCTTAAAAAAATCAAAAAAAAAAAAAAAAAACTGTGTAAAAGATAGAAAAAGAGCTAAAAGAAAAAAGCTAAAGAAGTAAAATAGAGATATTATAGTAGAAAAATATAAATATGGGTATAATACAAAATGTACTAAAAACAGAAATAGGACACTAGAACAGAGAGAAAAATATACAATAAAACTGAACTGAGAATTGCAAATGCTAAAGTGAAACACCAGTGCCTCAAAGTACAGTACTTGAGTGACTGTATTGTACTTTCCACTCATGCAGAGTGCTTATCACTTTACGTTTAAAGTGTTACTTTTGGCACCATAAAGCATGTTATATTACTTCTGCTCACTTTTTCTTCGTACGCACAGCTTGTACACATCTCAGTATTTTATTTCACCTCAATGAGCCTGCAGTGGTGCCAGTATCACAGGGGAAAAAGCTTATAAGCAATGATTCAACCCTCTCTTTAGAGTTTTATTCGCCATCTTTTCCACCATGTAATACACACATATCATTTAAAAAAAACTCATTCAGGCTATGTCGTGTTTTTCTCTGACTGCCACTTTGAAAAATGTGTGTATGGTACATATAACTGTAATGTGGGTCTCTCTGAACAATGACCATGATATATTCTTCTTAAAGCAAACATTACCCGGTTCAATAAAAAGCACTGTTATGATACAAAACATGTTACAGAAGTAGCGTGATACCCTAGCAGTGCTTGTCGCATTGCCAAATCAAAAAAGTTCATTCCGTCTGACTCATGGTGCAGACTGACAAAAGAGAGGGTTATTACTTTGTGATGGCTTGATCAAACTTTTTTGTTGTTTTTTCCTTTTCTGTCAGACAGCAATTCACCAGTCAATCTATCACCCAGACCACAAAGTGTTGCTTACTGAGCAACCGCCTGCGTGCAACCGCCGCCTTTCTTCTCCTGCTGCGTCGAAACTAAAGCCCGGACATGTCTCTCGGTGGGTTTTTCCGTGTGATCTCATTAGACCAGAGCAACAACGAGCTGGCAGGACAAAAGAACAAAGTGCAACAGAGGTAAACGACAACACCAGTTTCCAGCCGCAGCATTGTCACCTCCTATGGGCACGTTCTAAAGGTTGAGAATGATGAAAAGCAAAGCAACACCCCCGGGCCAGCCTCTGAACACTGCCTAGAGGCTAGCAGAGTACTGCACTCTCAGCAAGTCAAGCAGAGTACAGAACATTGCAGCCTCATGCCTCAAAGTAAGGAGGAGCTGATTGAAGAGTTTTACTGCAAAGTGAGATCTGCAGCCGTGACATTTATTTCTATAAAACAAATAGCTGTTCACATATGGAGCAGCATACATGAGCTATCTGTCATTCGGTGCTGCTGTTGTGTTGTGTATTCCTCTTGCGCGTCTGTCGTCACCGGTGCGTCACTTCCGGGTCATAGGTTGTTGGCCCGACAGGTATGGTTGCCTGCTGCTTCACCACACTGGTCGCTCGGTCCTTTCTGTGTGCTTACTGCATTTGTGTTTGTTTGTAGGGCAGCTGCTCGCGTGCTGCTCCGTGTGTCCCGTGGTAAGTGTCCTCCCTTTCTTGTCATTGTAGTTGATGCTGTCTGAGGTCTAGTGTAAATGCCAGCAGTGGCCGGTCCTCTATCTTCCTCCCTCCTCAGGTGCGAATGGGTGTGTCCCTAAACAAGTGCGTGTTAGTGTAGCAACCAACCGCAGTATTTACTGTATGTTTTCTGTCATTAGGTGTAGCTTTTGCGATCAGCTGATTGGGGTCGCTGCTGCTTTGTCCTACTTCAAACTGCTGCTTTGCTGCTTTGCTCTGCTCTGTTTTGACTGCTTGGCTTTGCTTAGTCTCGACGCTGCTTGGCTGCGTGGCCGCTCTGCTCGGCCTCATCTGGGGGTCGCCAGGGCCTGGCGTCAGCGGCCCAAGCCATACCCCAGAGCAGCTCTGTCAGACTTCGGTTTTAAGTAGGGCCTGGTCTCTGCGTGTGTGGATGAGTGTTAGGTTATTTGAGTTATTTCGTTATTTTGGATTGATTATTTAAATTTGTTTTGTCCTCTTTAGTTTATTTTTCATTTCTAAATTTCTTAAAGTGGGCGCTTATTGATATTGGTTAAGATTATTTGCCCTTTTGTGTTGTGATTGGTCCATTAATTTGTTCATTTCTCTTTTTAGTTGCTGGAGACTGGTGGTGGCGGTGGTGGTATCCCCTTTTGTCTGCTGTGCCCGGAGAAGCGGGCTTCACCTCACTGAGTGTGTGTCACGTATGCCGGGTGTTTTTGAGTTGATCTCCTCTTTTGGTGAATCCCTGTCCATACACTCAGATTCCCAGGGTGGCGTTGTCGGTTCCTTTCCCTAATTTGGTCGTTGGTCAAATTATTAGGTTTAATTTCTTTTTGTTTTCACCTTATCCTCGCCACACATACAAACAAACAAAAATCTATCATGGCTTTTTTTTTCTAGTGAAATTGACTGAGTAATCTTTAAATTATTCAAATGAAACTGATAGAGAAAATAACTCAACTGCTCAGAATTCATGGGCACGCAACCTGTGCCAGGGGGTCATAAGCAGATATTACTTTATATTAAGGAGTCACAAGCAATAAAAGTTCAGGAACCACCCATCTAGGGTGCAGAGCTCTACTTAAACTTGCAGTGTTTTAAAAAAAAAAAAAACACATTAAGAATACTTTGCTTTTGCTTCGTTCAAAATCAAACATAATCTGCCACTTTTTTCACACTGGAGGCATGCTTTTTTTTATATAATTTGGAAGTATGAAATAACTCTTCTTGATGCCGACCAATTTGAAAATGTTTGATTATTAATAGCTAATGCATGCTAATATATTCCAATGATTTACATCAGTGACAGATTTATAGATGTTGATAGATGCAAATTGAAAACATACAAATTATATAAAAGCTGTCACGTCTGCACATTCAATGAAATATGAAGACATCCAGCGCTGTCAGGAATGGAAATGAGAGTTACCAATCTTGTGGCAGGTGAGATATTCCCGGAACATCTTTAACAGCAGCTTTAACTCTTCCTCTCTTCTCTAGCCTTGTATCTTGCCCTCCCTTTCTTTGCTCTGCCAGGATTGTGATGTTTCGGGCTCGGATGAAGGCTTTGGTTGCAACGAGCGACAGAGTAATTAAATGGATTGATCGCAGCAGAGGAAGAAGAGTTGCTGTGTGTGTGTACAGTACACACTCAGCGACTCACACAGGCGCGCGCAGTTTTTTCGGGAGATACATCACTTCCACTCTATTTCGCAGACGTTTGAAATTACAGTGCTAAATGTACCAAGTCAATCCAACATTAATCCCATATGCGATGAAAAGCATGAATTAACACCCTGTGATAGAATAACAGTGCCAGGGTGGCAAGTTTATATGATGGGGCTTCCAAAATTGCAGGGAGAGAGTGTTGTTTTTCTGCAGTCTGTGTAATTAACATGCTACTGTAGCTACAAAATAGGTAATGACAAAAGATGTTGGCTTTGTTTTAAAAAAAAAAAGGAAACGCAGTTGGAACATTATGAACACAGGGAACACTTCAAAGTTGCCTTTAAATAAGGGCTATTATTCAAAACAAAAATTACCTTGTGCTGTGTGGGTCCACGCCATTATCGATCATTTATTTAAACAGTGTTAAAATCACTGGAAACACAAATTTCTTACAATTTTAATAATAACTTCGAAAAAGATTTTGAAGATTTTGAATATGGTCATGTGTGTTCTTGTAAACCTTCCTGATGCTGTGCTTTAATTAGGCGTGACATTTATTATGAAAATCACTCAATTAATTGTGGGAACCAGCACACAAACATCCACTTCAGTTGTCCAACAAACCGCAAATCAAAACCTCTTTGAGTCTTAGCCAGCCGGAGCCAGCCACTGCCACTACTAGACCATGAATAGCAAATCCCCCTACCCAGAAGAGATGTTTTCATGTAATAAATACTTCTATACTTATTCACTTAATACTTCTTTATATCACAATTTAAAAATATAAATAAAATATTATTGCACCCATTTACCTGATTAAACCGTGCATCTTCTGAATTCAAGTCTCTCTCTTTCATCGAACAAACAAAATAAAACTCTCAGACTGTTTTGATTAATCTTGATATTGTCCGAGCAATCACCAGCTTCGGTTTGGTCAATATAAATTCTTAATACACCAACTTATACATGAAAATATGTTGGTGAAATTATAGTTTTTCATCAGAGGAGTCTTGTCTGGCGGCCTTAGAACATAGATAATGGCTTCAGTTCCACAAGGACTGTCTGCATTTTTATTTTTAAATTTTAAGAGGCTTTAAAGCATGAATCTGGTTCTCACTGCCTGACTAACCCTTTGAAGTTATAAAATTACACCACTGAAAAAAGCCGATCTAAACTGTCCCTTTAGCGTGATAGTGTGAAAAATAATGGTATTCAGTCTTTAAAGCAAGGCAACCTTTGGAAGTTGAAATACCTCATTCTTTCTCTTAGAAATTGCCGTGTTTTATACACACATACAGGAGTTTTGGTGCTACAGCCTAATCGAGTAGCTCATGGTGACTAACGTTAGATAATATCAGCAAACTGCAATTGTAACTTTTGGCTGTAACCAAAGTGGCTGGTGTTCAGCAAAAGTTACATAGTTTCTCTTTGCAGATATGCTGTCTGAATCCTGTTTGTTTACTGCTGGGTACAGTCTTTAAATATTTTATGTGAAGGGAGGCTTGGGGTTAACGTAATATATATAAAAAGACTGTGATCTGACAGGGACCCGGGGACAGCCAAACCCATTCCAAAACCAGTTATCAGTCTTCATATAGTAGTTGACCCAAGTAGTTGAGAAAAAAAGCAAACACTGGCAGCAACATGAGGACTCCAATTAACTAATTAATGAGTTGCTACAGTCTAAAACAATCTTAAGATGTTCTTTAAACTCATGGCAATGGAACAGACCCCTACCTGGATGTGATCACACTGAACATGGTCCGACAATGGTCCAGTGAGGGGAATAATGGTTTAAAGATTAATAGAGTTTGGTGCAACAGGATATTTTCTTGCTATTTTTTAAATATGACATAATGCTGCCTCACATCTTAAGCTGTGACTGTGGCCTTTCAGGGTGACAAAGATGTAAACACTGACTGTACTCCAACTTATACATGTAAGTGCCAGAGTAACCATGGATGTGCAAATGAACTAAAGAAAACATGAGTGATGTTACCAAGAGTGAAAATCAGAGCCCATGGAGTCGGACCTGGAAACAAGACATTTTACAGAAAAAATGTCCTTTACTGCAAATGACAGAGAAGTGGCTGCCTGATAAATGGGATATGATTGAGTTTAAAGTTCTACCTGTTTTTCTAGCTCAGGTTATAAAGCAATCAGCGAGAATAGCATGACCAACAGTTTTGAAAGGTTGCAGCGAGGTGAAGTAGAACTAGATGATGCACAGCCCATTTACTACAGCAATGAGAAGGTTATTTGTGGCCTTGAGTGAAGCTTTCTGTGCACTGTGACCTGAGAGAAGGCTGGCTCGGGGGTTGAATCAGAGCTGGTCATTATTGCTGAGGCTGGAATTAATCAGTTATATAACAAACAACTATTTTTTAACACTTGGGTTTTGAAGGGTAATACGCCTGTAACTGCAATGATGGCGGTTTCTTTAGATTGTGAAAAGTGGACAAAATTGTTTGGTTGATAACATTGATTAGAACGATGAAAATAACCATATTCAGAAGTCTGTATGCAAATAACAGGTAGAAGATGTGGCGTAAACTAAATGGAGGTCATGATTATCTGAGGAAGTGTCTGGGGCATCACCTACACACATCAATATGAACCTGAAAGATAACTTGACTTCATCTCTGCAAGGGAAGCAGTGGTTTGGGACTCGTTTAATTTATCTTCCATTTACCTTCCTCTCCATTCTACGTAGAAACCGTTGTGACTTTAATGTCAGATCAAAGAATCTCAAAGGGATACCTCAAAATTTGAAGCACCCAAAAATAAAATATCAAAAGTGCGGTGATGTTTGAAAAGATATTGAAAGTTGTGTTTTCAATAACAGCCTAAAACTTAAATCAGGGACTCTGTAATTTCAGTCCTGTCATGTTCTGCAACTATTCATCTCATGAAGATGGGGGCATGGCAGGGACTGTACCAAGCAAAGCTTTTGGTACATTAACCTCAGAGCTCGAGTGTGATTTGATGGGTTAATTCTTTGCTCCTATCATTTCGACTGTCAGAGAGCTATCACCGTCCAAGTAGCATTAAAGATCAGTGAATACTGCATTACATTAGCCAGTGCGACTGTCAACGAAGCCAACCAAACACCCTGTCTTTTGAAGGTGGAAAGTGACAGCAAACATGCAGCATGAACCATTCAGCATGTCAATAAATACCAAGAAGAATATTATGAAAGACATTAAGGCATCATTTATGTGCCAAGATGTCTCAAATCTCAGCATGGAGAGAGCTGTCAGTCTTTCTGATGTAGCCGTGTCTCATTTCTGTCAACAGGAAGACAGAGCTAAAAGATCACATGTAAATAACTTCCATAGCGCTAACATGCTTCAACATTGATTACTCTTCTACGTCTCTTGTCAAGATGCGAAGAAGACGCAATTCCCAGTTCTCTGTGCTATTAACTTTATCACCGGCTGCTGAAGCCACTGAAATGTCAGCAGCAATTGAATTCAAAGAAAGAGGGTTGTTTCACTTCTTTGTATTTTCCCGCTGTTCTTCATGTTAGACAAGGCAAGAACTATGAACATTTTACTCAGGTGCCATTTCTTCCCACGCTAATGACATCCTTTAATAAATCACTTAGATTCTCTTCTCATCTTTTCATTCCTGACACTGTTCTTTATTAAAACACTTTTAGTGATTTGTGAGCACTAGGCGTCAGAAAGCCTTGATTATACGATGCTACTTACAGATAATACATGAACAAATAAATCCCTACTTGAACATTTAACAAAAAAAAAAAAAAAACAGCTCTGAAAGGCTTTAACCAAAGAACTCTTCATTGACTATAGGAGACCTTGCGAGGACATCATCGCTTAAACATAAAGGGAATAGAAGTGGAGAAGGTTTCCAGCTTCAGGTTTCTAGGAATCCACATCACAGAGGACCTCACATTGACAATCAACTCTGATCAAAAAGACCCAACAGCGGCTCATATCTATAAAGACACTTAGGAAAACCAACTGGCCTCAAAAACTGCTTGTGTCCTTCTACCACTGCTCTGTAGAGAGTGTACTGACATACTGTATACAACAGTATGGTATGCCAACTGTTCAGCAGCAGAACTCTCCAGAGTCATAAACACAACCCAGGAAATAATCAGACTTTTCCCTGCCTTCACTGAAAGACACCTTTAGAACACGTTGCCTCCATTGAGCATTCTGAAGGATGCAACTCACCCCTATCATCATGTCGTCTCTCTGCTGCCATCTGGAAAGTGATATAGGGCCTTAAAGACCCACACTTCCAGGCTCAAAAACAGCTTTTTCTTCCCCACAGAGCCATCACTGAACTGAACTCCACAAAACACTGTCCCCCTACCACCGCAACCCCCCCCAGCATCATCACAGGCCTCCACACCACAGGACTAAGAAATGGAATAATACAACACAGTGTGGAAATATGCAATAACGTCTATCTCTATGTAACATGCAATAATGTTTTCAAAAGGTGCAATAACATTTGGTACAATGTACAAGAGCAGCTTGATATGCCACTTCTTTTTATTACTTCTTTTTATCTTTTATTATTGTTATTTATCTGTATGAGCAGGTGTATGCGTGTGGGTGTGTGCACAGGGGTTAAAGCGGCTCATCTCTCCTCTCCTCTCACACACCATACTATTGCACAGTTAGTACAATAATATACATAATACTGAGTATAAGAATGATTAATATTAACAGTTTGCTAGGAATGTCAATAGTATTCATACTTTGTTGATACCTTGTGTTTAAAATTACATTATCTCAGTTAATTAAAACACATCCAATAATATCTTCAGTGTTGAACAGATTTACAGAACAGTTAAACAGATCTATAATCAGAATCATCTATCTATGAGCGAAGTGGAAATTCTGCACCAGTTAATCAAATATTTCTAGTTATAATATGAAAAACGACAAAAATTGGCTTGATTGATTTACATGCATCATTTATAATTAAATTCAGTATTTCACTTTAGAATGTTAGCCTTTGCTAACATGCAAACTAGCACTAAACACAAAGTAACACAAAGTGATTGTAATATCATTCATTTTAAAGGTTTTTGATCATAACCCAAGGTGACGGTTCTTAGTCATACAGGCCATCTGTCTTCAAGAAGGATTAAAATCTGGGGCAACTGGACTTGGTTGTAGATCCTTGTTGGAGACCCAAGAAGCTTCTTCAGTTCTGACTGACTGATGGGGAAACTGAGGTATTTAGCCACGGTGGGCCATTATTTCCGCTTGGTTTGTTAGTACTGAGAGATGAGGGGTGAAATGTCTTCAAGTCCAGTTGCCCCATGTTTTAACCCATCTTAAAGAAAGTTTTGTCTGAAGACATTAGATTAAACATTCACAAACGCCATGAACGATCACATGGTAATCAATCCAACACAAATGTAGCCAGTTGGTGGTGCTTGAGGGGAAATCAGGGAATTAACAAACTCATCAGGATTCATCCTCTGGGGAAAATTCAATACAAAATGTGTGACAATGTACTTCTCATAACTGTTGAGTTATGGCGTTGCATAAGTGAAATGTTTGGTTGGTTGGTGGTGCTAGATGAAAAGTCAGGGTGCTATCATAGGTTTGGACCATTTGGGGTCCATCATAATCTGTCAAACTGCTAAACTAATAAACTGGAAGTGCCTTAAAGCTACAGGGAGGCTGGTTCTCAGTGAGGTCATCAGTTCTACTATCTCTATCACATTACAGAGAGTAATTTCAGTCAGTGTTTGTCTCTCTGTCTGTCTTCACAAAGTGATCGGCTTTTCTGGTTTAAACGTACTCGCAGGCTTTTCAAATTGCACAGTTTTGCTGTGTTTTCACTAAAAAGACACTTATCGATGAAAGGTCACCGCAGATGCCAGAACGCGGGTCAAATTTGGCAATGTTCCTCAATTTCAATAATATACTGCTTAACAGTGGGCTGCACTTGTCCCTCAGTATACTTATTCAATCATTTATACATTCACTTGCTGGCAGTTATCTCAGTTATTGCCTGAAAAGAAAGAGAAAGCTATTTTCATGCTGAATAAGAATGTTGACAAACAGCCAACAGTGGATATTTGATGGTGTTTCTGACTTAATGTGACCCTGTGAGTGGTGGCCAGTGAAGCAGCTTTACAAAGGATATCCAAAATGCCTGGGAAATAGCAAGAATAGCACTGTTAAGTATTATACTGCGTGGTGGCAATATTTACAAGTCTTGTAAACACACATGCACACGCACATTGATGTGTAAAATACACGCAGTGTGAGCCTACCAACAGATCGAAACCAGCAGACTAAAACCTTTGACATTTCCCAGCAAATTATCTCCAAAACATTTCTCATAGTGCTCTGTATGCAGAAACGCAGAGTTTCTGACAGCTTAACTAGCATGAAGCTGCTGGAGAGTTACCGGCACAATTGGTATTACAGTGACAACTTTCTCTAGCCTACATGAACTTAGCGCCCCTGGGACATAGTTTAGAATCCCCCTGAGATGGTTATGGCAGGAGCTCTGATGCGACCAGGCTTACTTTGAGGCTGCGGGTGGCTGTGGAATTTGATTTTGTCTTTACTGCTCGGTGCTGTCCACGGCATTGATTATTATTCTGAGAGAAAACCATTTCTCTGGCTGATACATATTTCATGCTGCTTGGGAGTTCTCATCTGTAAATGCATGAGCCTATTCAATAATGTGCTTCATTTTTTTTTTTTTTTTTTTTTTGAGAGTAATATATTTTATTTCTAATCCCAAACAGTTAAAGTGACTCTCTTTCTCCCGCCCACCTCAGTGTCCTCTGCACTGTTATTCTGTACCGCGTTCCCTTTCTGCTTTTGCTGCCTATGGACAGATAAAAGTGTATGTGGTTTTGAAAGAAGAAAGGTTAATGCAGGTCTAAATGCTTGGGGCCTGACATCCTGGCAAGAGAAAGATACTGAGAGGAACTAAAGTCAAGATGTCTGAATCCGGATCCACTATTTTCACTCATGAATCAGTCTTTCAAGATAGCAGGGGACCATGAAGTTCATGGAGGGACACAAACTACCTTGTTGTAGAGACACTGCGTATCGGTACCTATACTTTTCTGTATTCTTATTGACTGACTTCTAGTGGCAGACAAACTCTGTTCAGTCCACAGAATGCAGACCGAACCACACTGAAGTTGAAGGACCTTTGCAAACATGTTATCTTTTGCTGACAGCTAGAGCCTAAAAAGTAAAAGAAGTAAATAAATAGAAAGCGGCCCTCCTTCAGGTGTCAGTGATGGGTGATCCAAAGTGTGCTTTGTCACACCAGTAACCAGAGAGCCTGGAGGACACTTATACATAGGTTTAATCACTGGAGCTCAGATTTTCTGAGGGTGTTAAGTGTTTCTATATAACATTAACAATCACAATAATTCTCACTCTAAACTACGCGGCTACAACGTGCTGGTTTTGAAGAGAACGTAGATATAGTTTCTCATTGGAAAGTGTTGTCTGACAGCAAGGTAGATGACTAAAATATGTTTTGTCCGTCCACAGCGGTGCATTGCTTAGTTTCTCTGCTGCTCCTTCTGTCTGCTTCTCCAAACTGGGGACGTGCCAACAGCCGTCTACTGTAGGTTACACCGAAGATGCTCTATAACAGAAGACAACACATGACACAGTGATGTGAAATGGTATAGACTTCCTCACTTTTAAGACGGTGTGGTCTCTCAACCTTCTTGGTGACCGTCATGTGGACGGGAAAAAGGCAAATGCGGTTGTGCCGCCGCCGATTCAGCATCAACGCAGGGAAGAGATATGCGTGTTGTCAGATGTCACAGGAGTGTGTTGCTGCTGAGGCAGAGCAAACAAAGTACATTGTGGGATTTTTGATTTGATATGTCAGTCTGAAAATGCCACTTGGTGTAAGAATGCTCAGTCCACAGTCTCTTTTCTAAGCTGTCTCTGGTATCACATGAGCAATGCTGTACCTTACATAACCCCACTTCAAAAAAATCTGAACTGACTCTTTGAACTTTCTTCTACATCAACTTATCTGGCATTTGCAAAAGCCTGATTCAGTCGGTTGATGCTTGACATCATTAGCCCATTAATAATGATCATCAATAACTATGCCAGACTGAGTATAATTGAATTGACCTCACAATCAAACCTCCTATATTTAGGTTTACTGAATTGAAGACCAAACTTTTCTTTTTTTTTCCCATTTAGAACAAGTCTGTGAACTCTGGAGTGTAGCAACTCATTGTCTCACAGCATTAGAATTTCAAAGTAACTGAACAAGGGAAGCGCTAACATTGATCCCATTGTAGTCCAAACAAGTAGTCTCACACAACAAGTGATATTGAATAAGACATGATTTCACAAGATGCAGTGTGTTTATCCTCCTGCAGTTTTATTTGTTTTAGAAAGAATTAGGTTTATTTTTAATTCTTTAATCTGTGAAAAATGCCACAAATTAGGCAGGTTTCTCTTTAATCACAAAGTATTCCTGCAATTTATCACTATTCATGAACAAACTCAG
Organism: Protonibea diacanthus; assembly: GCA_028641955.1. Taxonomy (NCBI): domain Eukaryota; kingdom Metazoa; phylum Chordata; class Actinopteri; family Sciaenidae; genus Protonibea; species Protonibea diacanthus. The sequence continues at coordinate 10,655,409 of CM053993.1, forward strand.
CGAAGATGAGTTCATTAACATTCAGCACTTCAACTCTTTCTCTGTTTTCTAAATACAAACTTCTCCAAATTCCCATTGCCTCGCTTGTGTTTTATCTTGTCTGTCGGAGAGAGGGTTTCTTGAGGTAAACAACAGCTTTGTGCCGCCACCCACAGGTACCCATCCTTATCAGCGGTCAGCAGGGCACCCTGCCCGCTCAACCCTCCTTTCCCCCACAGCCATTCACCTCAACCCTCTGACCTCCCCCACTCCCACTTCTTAACATCCCATCCTAGCGCTGTCAAGCGCCACGCTGATTTCATCTCATCCTATAGCTGAGACCAGCTCACTGTTGTTCTTCTATCTTTCTATCGCCGCATCTCTCCTTTAGCCCATCCATCCCAGTGATAGCACCTTCCCACTGGTCATAAAATGTCTTCCAAAGCCATTTCCCAATATTAAATGGGGCAGTTTGTTGAGAGATTCAAGGTTAAGCCTCCCCATCTGAGCTGTAGTGCTACTTGTTCTCATTTATCTACACTATATATATATATTTTTTTTTTTTTTTTTCCTGCTATACTGCCAGTGAAATGTTTAGCAATACAATTGGAAGTTTTCTCATAATAAGGAGCCTAAAAGTTGAAATAAAGGCCACGGAAAGATAGCATTGTAGTGTATTTGTGCAACTGGCTTAAAATAAGGTGCAGTGTTCATAAAAATGGTTAGCCCACTCCCAGTTACAAATGTTATGCAAAAGGATTTTCAGAGAGGATTTTCGGAGAGTAAAAGAAAGGAAAGATATAGCGAAGGAAAACATAAGTGCTGAGCAAAGAGTTACCTGCAGAGATTATTTTGATTTTTAATTATTCTTTTATTCATGAGACTATTATTAAAGAGTACTTAAATATGTGACCAATAACAGATCAAATTTTGACTTTGAGGGACCTGGTGCTGTTATGGAAACTCATTTCACAGTAAGGCTTTTAAGAAAAGAGTTTTTTTCTCCAGTATGGTAGAAATGAACGAAGCACCTGCAAAAGTCTGTAAACTTCAGTCTCTGCAAGCTAACTGTAGCTGCAAATTGCTTGGTTTGTGCGTTAAATCATTGGCAGGAGAACACACAAACAGGGAGAAATGTTTTCTACTTTCGGTACATGCATGCAGGGAAATTGAAGCTTGGGTTATCGACATCTCAGCACATGAAATACTTCCAGTAAAAAGAACTGTACCCGGGACGTGAAGCAGCACAGTATGTAAAATAATGTGTGCTTGTGCGAAATCGTCTTTTTTTTCCATTGGTACAATGCAGAAACTTCATTGCTGCAATGCGACAAGTGTCTGGTAGGGAAAAAAAAGTCTATATTTAACAACACAAGTTGGGTTTTTATCACTTTTATTCAATACTCTGTATGATTCCCCCCACACACACATACAAGAGCTGTGTTTATTAACTCAAGAGCTGCTTCAGTACTTTTCCAGACCAATCTTTTCGGCAGCATGAAGTGATCCATGATATCCCTCTTTGGTTCCTCTGCTCCCTGATCCTGACTTCACCTTTTCACCTCAGCTCTTTATAACCCATCACCTTTATCGACTCATCCCGTTGTCCTCTTCAGCTGAAGCTCTTTTCACCAAGGAACCGTCTGGCTAGAGGCGCCACTTTGCTTGAGCTCCAATTGCACAAAGGGGGGGGGGGGGGGAATACAAATACAAACACTCATTGACGGACACAAGCAGAGATATTCCTATAATGACCCTGCAACCTCTCTATCCCCATACAGCGTCCCTCTCCCTCACTACTCACACTGACAGAGGAGGTAGCTGTACAGAGAGTGATTTAAGGATTCAGCAGCAGGCCTGACGAAGGTGAGCAGCCCCGGAGGGTCACTACTGTGAATTAATGAAATATGCATCTTCTGCACTGCAAGGCGGCTTCCACTTGAAACCGGTGCGGCAAGATTAGATATCTGAAAGCACACACATGAATATACAGTACAGTTTCTGAGTGCACACGCCTGCACGAGAAGGTGCCACTTTCTCCACCGTACCGTGAGCTCCTCAAGGAGAGCCCAGGTTTGTTTATGTACCGCCGGCGTGTCAGGAGTACAGTTCCTCCATCTTCATTACAAAGAAAAGGACCCTAAATGCTATTTTAATGGCAGCTTTAATCAGCTTTCTCCCAGTGCAAAACGCCCTCTGAGCTGCAGAGCATATTTACACATGGGGTTATGCCTAGGATCTCCAACTTGCGGGTATTTAGCCGGTAAAGCCCCCAGGGGTGGATGGGGATATGTATTATAGATGGGGAGAGGGTGATTTGTTGTTCGCAGACATGGGAGGAGAGTATGTGACATCACTCTCAATAGGACTTGTTACTCTCAGTGGAGTCTCACAGTGCGGTTATGTGTATGCATGAGGGAGCGCAAACACAGACACTCCCTCCCCTCGTGGACCCCGGCTGAGGATGGTCGTTACAGAGTGATTGGCATTAAGAAAGAGTCGGGGAACATTCAGACGCGGGGAATTAAAGGGGAAAAGGCACAAACTAAGATAGAGTGTCGGAGGTGTGGAGAGCAGGGAGGTTCGACTCACTTCTGCTTTTAATCTTAGCTAAAGTGGCAGAAAAAGGAGCACTTAAGCCGAGAGCACACAGAGAGTTGATATTAATGTCTTTATGCTTGAGAAAGTTTTAGAAGTAAAATCGAGACACGCTTACGAGGGGAATAGATGAGGTGCTATGTAATTAGCTCCTCATATTAGTTTGCCTGGGGTGTCTGCTCTCTCTGCATTTTTCAGTTTTATTTGGTAACAAGCATTAACAGTTCAGTTAAAGCTCTGGAGGATGAATTTGGATTTTTATGTCTTCTTTTTTTTTCTCGTGCGTACAAATTGTGATAATGAATTTCCCGAGCAAACGCAGCTAATTTGATATCTCACGGAGATAGCACGATGTAAATGTTCAGCGGTGCCACCTTCGTTCTCATCAAGTGCAACACTTAATTGGTGTCCACGGGGATTCGACAAAAAGTTTGGATCAACTGTGTAAGATAAAGAACGGCCAATTGATATAAATCTCTCGGGCACAACAAATAAAAATATTTTAGTGTGCAGATGTGATAGATAAATTAGAGGAGGCAAAAAAAAAAAAAAAAGCTATCAAGCTAACGAGAGCCTTGCAAAACAAACAAATCTTCAGCCTATACTTCACTAATGAATAAAAGACAAAATAAATATCCATCTCTCAAACACGGCACAGCTAATGAAGATACAGCAGCTGTATATCAGGGTAAAGCCACAAATAAACTACAAGTATTGATTGGAGATAGATAGAAAATTATATCTGACTGAAAATAAAACAGCATATCTGACCAATGACCTGATGTTAATCTTGGCAGGGCTGTAGTGCAACTGGCCTTCGTGCATGAAAAGTCATTGATTCGACTGTGTAATATTTCATAGAATTGTGAGTGGGCGTGTGTATTGTATGTGAATGTATTAATGCAGCTGTATTATATAAGGAGGTATATATCTTCTACAACATGCTGGATTTACACACATTCAGAAAATCAGACCCCTTCAAGGTCCAGTCAAGCATAAAGGAGGAATTATTATACTATTATAAGTATCGTACGTATGTTTTCATTGGTGTGTGATCACATTCTGAGATCGTTCTGTCTGTTCGTTATCTTAGAGTGAAACCTTTTAAACGACAGAGAGAGCGAGGGGAGAAGTTTATGGAAGCACACGTGTGCTACTGCTGGATTTTTTTGCGTTTGAATTGTGTCTTTTTGTTCTCGACTTACCATGGACAGTCCTGGAAAATGTGGTACTTGTCCACAAAACATGCCAAAGCACAGTGAATCACTACTTCTCCTCAGCGAGGGCTCATGAAAAGCAGCAAATTGTGTCTGTCTAAGATGCACGCACGAATTACCTGCTCATCTAAGCTTTACGCGTTTGTTGTCACGGACGTAATTAAACCTGACACACATCAGGTATGGTTTCCATGTTTGTTTCTTTTTTTTTTTTTTGTAGATATCAGCTACCATGTGGCTCCTTCTAGCTGTTTGACATATTCCTTGTATAATGTAAAGAATGTTTTTATGGGTCAATATAAGGCCTGCTTGGCTTATAGAGTATCATCTGTCACTTGTCATTTTGATTGCCCATTAACATAGAACATAATGAGATTTTATCTTCCTAGTGAAACTGGAGTATACGACAGGCAGTTGTGTGTTGATACAGTTTGTGTGTGTTCTGTGTGTGTGCTTGTGTGTGTGTGTTAGAGAGCGAGCTACAGAGAGAAAGAAAGCCAGATTGAATATGCTCGAAACATCTCTTTGGTCTGTCATCATCTAAAAGTCATAAAAACATGAAATTATGATGAGCTGGAAAAATTACACAATAAGACGGTGAAACATATACATGTAGACACGCACACACAGACATACACACACACACACCACAAGATCCAACACTGTTGGACAGCCAATTACAGGAGCAGCCTGCGGGGGAGGAGAACAGAGGAAAAGGTGGAGAGAGATGAAAAGTGTTGTAGCAGAAGAGAAGGCATATGAGGGTTGAGGGACCCTGATGCCCATCAGCTGCTGATGTTAAACTCAGAGTCTGATCATTGCCTCTCTGCGGGCCTGGGGAGAGAGCCGGCGTGGCTTTTTTCCCACTTCTTCTTAGCTCCCCCCTTCTTTTCTTCCTTTTCCCGCTCTTAATAGGCAGCCTGTTCGTCCCTGACTCCATCTCCATCTCCTTTCCTTGCAGTGTGTTGGGTTGCTGTGCACAGCAGAAAGACAGCGCTTTGATGGACGTCCTCCGTCTGTATCTCTCTAACTTGCTGTTGTTCTCCCTCTTCCCGGTGTCCCATCCCTCTCTCTGCATGCCTCATATTCATAACAACCCACATAATGCCCTCCCTTTCTTTCTCACAGCTGTCTGTCCTTGTTCTGCTTTTTTTTTTTTTTTACCCTCTCATACTGTTCAATAACATTTGCCTTCACGCCTCTTCAATCTCCTCTCGCTGTTTGATATCCAGGCAAAGCGAGACTGACCTGCGATGTACAAAATGCTTTCTCTCTGTCTTTTGAGGATGAGTGTGAGAACTGCATGTGAGCACTGTGACTTCCCTCATATTCTTCAGTTCCTTTTCTTCTTGTTCCATGAACCTTCTGATGCCATCTCTCTTTTTGTTTTTTTATGGGGTTTGTTTTAGATCAACTTCCCGAAACTCCTGTGCTCCTTTTGGCAAGTGTGGTCAAACACCGCAGAGCACAGGCAGCTGTTTTATGCACGGCTAAGGCCATTTTATTGCATGAATGGGTATCTATAATTGCAAACCAGCAGTGAGTGAAAGTGTTTACAGTACACGTGTACCTGTGTTTATTTTGCTCATTTTGGTGTTAGTGCTGACACGCCTGAGAGAAGCAATTCATAGCCAAAAAAAAAAAGGGGGGGGGGGGGGGGGGCAGAAGATCTGCTGTGCCTTGGCTGTCATCTCAGTACCCTGTAATTTTGCTTTCCCCCACAGCATAGCTCACAGGAGCAGTCAGCAGCTATTAACTTAGGTGCGACACCTCATGTCAGACACTGAAATATTACACCGTGCAGGACAGTAGTAGCTCATATGGAGAAATAATGGGGAAGTAAAAGAGAGGAGGAGGGAGAGGTAGGAGGGCACCTAACTTAGCATAACTTCACGAATCTGTGTGTGTTTAGGGGAGGGTGGAGTGGGACGTAACCGAGACAAGAAAAAGACGACGGAGTGACAACTTGAAGACAAATAGGCTTTTGTCTTTGTGTTGACTCGGCCAAGTGGACATGTAGGAGAAATGTTTCCTTGGATGTGTACAGCTGTAAGAAAAATAGATTGTATGCTAGGGCTTTAAGGATGCAGAGTACCTACCAATCATATGTACAGTGCCAGTCAAACGTTTGAAATGCTTCATTCAATTCGAGCCACCTGAAATGGTTTTCCATCAACAGGTTTTTACCAATAATGTATTTGAGATGATAAGTTGTGTTGTTCAGAGGTAGTGTTGGCATACGGTTGGCATACAACAACCGCAGTCATCTTTATTATGGCAAGAACTGTCCACCTAGGAAAGAGAAATTACTTTATTACTTTAAGACATTGTTGTCAGTCAGTCCACTTCACAGGAGACTGACAACAGGAATACAATTGGGTGGGCCAAGAAACACAAAAAATGGACATTAGAGCAGTGGAAATCTATACTCTGGACTCATGAGTCAAATTTGAGATTTTTGGTTACTGTCATGTCTTTGTGAGATACAGAAGATAAATGATGGTGTCTGCATGTGTGGTTCCCACTGTGAAGCATGGAGGAGGTGCAATGATGTGGGGGTGCTTTGCTGGTAACGCTGTTTGTGAATTATTCAAAACTCAAGGCCAGCATGACTATTATAACATTCTCCATCTTTTTTCTGCAGTCAATGGGTCCATCATTTGTTTTTCCGACAGTATAATGACCCAAAACACACCACATTAATTTACAATGTAGAAAGTAACAAAAAATGAAGAAAAAACAGGAGTTGTGTCTGAAATTTGTTAAAAGTTTTTAGACAAAAAAAATTATACACAGCAGAAGAAGATGCTTTAAAAATCAGAAATAATTATCAATACACTGCTGTTTTACTTGCTGCTGTGTGGAGGCGTTATGGGAAACCATAATCATACTCTCCAATAATATTATCAATGAATGAACCTGGCCCATTTTGTGGGGAAACTATATAAAACAAGTACTGCAGCTGAATGTAAATACCACCTTGCATTAGGCTACACAACATTTATGTCTTTCCAGATGGTCAGCATGTCAGATTAGATGATGGTGGTTGCCCTAAGTAGCGTAAGTGTACGTACATGGAATAAAACAACAAATTATTGTGCTGGCCATAACCTGTAGTGCATTATATTAACTGTTGCATATTATTTGGTACAACTAAGTCTTCCTACTGGACCATAATGACATACTTTCAATTCAGAAAGAAATTCATGAGAATGCTTAGGCACCGAACTGCATCACTGTTTAGGACGCTTAACCTATTAATCATGTATGTTTATGTATTTAAAAGTTTCATTGTATCTAATGGCCCCTTTATATTTTGCTTTGTTTCGTTTTCTCCAACCTTCACATTCTACCAGGTTTTCAAAGGATTTTAAGTTACCTTTCTGAGATACTTCTCAGTATCAATATATCATTAAATATAAATTCTCTCTCTGTAACTGTTTGAAATCAAGCAGAAAATCATCGGGTTTTTTTTTGGTTTTTTTTCTCCTTTGGATTGTGAGCTCCCATGTATGTTTCTTTTTTCTTCTATTGTTATTTGCTTTGTTTTGATTTTAGCGTTGTCTTGGTTGAACCTTTTCATATTGGGAAAACATAATTCCCTTGGCCATCTATTAAGCTCTATTATTGCATTTTTTTTTTTTTAATATTTCTTTTGCCATGATGTTGAAACAAATAGAGACTAAACAGGACTGAACTTCAGTAGTTTCATTTCATTCCATCTATACACACTCATTCCCAGGTTGCTACCTGAACGCAGACTGCATCTTTTAAAATGATTTCAGGTTGCTTATAGATATTTAATTTCGCTAAGTGATCCTGTCATGTCTTTTGAAATATAGACAAGACTAATAATAATAATAGTGGCTAATCAAATAAACAACTATAGACAAGATGTATTGATTGGTCTGTGCAGTCTCATATTATCATACCAGCTTTTCATAGTCGTGCATTCAAACTGGTTGTTGACACCAGATGCTGCTGAGAAGTGAAAAGAAAAGCTCATACCTTCTCACGCATTGCGTAACAAGGTGCTTTTATAAAGTCTTGACATACAGTAGCAGAAAAAAACTTGTCCAACAAAGGGACTTGATTAATATACATGTGTGTGTGCGCGCGCGCCTGTTAGCTGACACGGAGTGAGATAAAGGCTGTGATGGCTGGTGGAAAACAAAGTTTCGACAGACCTTCTGACAGGGACACAGAGAGACAGACATCCAAGCAGACAGCGAAACCGACAGGTAGGCACAAAGGCAGAGCTCGGGGAGGTGCTAAGTGACAGCTTGGGAGAGAAATGAGTGACTTTAGTGCATTGTGGCATTCATGTTCTCGACTGTCAGTGAAAAAGCCCCCCGGAGACTCAGGTGACATGACAAAGACAAGAGAGTAGAGTATATGAAGAGAGGGAGACGTCCATGTATCCAGCAATTTCATTACCTGCACTACTTAATGTTGATGTTTAGTATCGTTTCATATGATCTGAATGTCAAGATGTGTTTTATGCATGTTGAACTGCGCGTCTTATTTGTGCCTTCGCGGGACACCAAAGCTCTTGCATGTTAGTCAGTTTTCTCAGTGTTTACTCTTCTCGGAGGCACTAAGTACCCGTCCTCGGGGACCCAATCATAAATTGCCGACGTACAACACTAGCAAGGGAGAGGCACGGCAGAAACAATACGCTGGCATATAATGAGAGGCTAAAGTTAGGTTGTCCCTCTAGAGAAATATGATGCACAAAAGCAGAGCACAAAAATGATATTTAAGGTTTTGAGGAGCCAGAAAGAAAAAAAAAAAACAAACAATTAAGAAAAGACACTCTTGAGAAAAGTCTGGCATAGCACAAATGTCTGCCTGCATTTTAGCCAGTGGCCTAAAATCTGTGCATGTGACATTCCACCACTTCTGAATGTATAAGATAATCAGATATAGTAGCAACAGGAATGGCAAAGAAGTGTTAAATTGAGACAAATATCTACATCCAATCCACTGCTGTGCAAGGTCATGTATTGAATACAGGAGTCCATTAGTTATGCAGAATAAATCTACATTTTCACACTCCTGGAAAGGCACAAAAGGATCTGACCTTGAGCGTTTTTCACAGTGGTGTGGCAGCACCGGAATCACGTTCAACGGTGACATTAATGGCATTTACACCATACTCACGTGGATGATATATGTGTATAAGAACTGTGATGCTTGATGGAATAAAGTGTCCATGTTGGATGTCAATGGGCTCATTAATGAGTCCTCACCAACAGCGGGCATGAGAGTATTAGAATAGTGTCTGGAGTCTGTGTGTGTGCGCGCGCGTGTGTGTGGTTGATGATCTGATTTAAATGTAGTCATATATCATTGATTGTCTAACCACGTTCTGTTAACCTTGCAAACCGGCTCTGTTTGGCTCTTTGCCGCACTTATTGATTTTGATGAAGTCTTTTGCTTCAGTCACCCTATTACAAAGTCTCATTTGGCTTTATGATACACTGTGACCGCCTCCTGGCATGCATGCTATTCGCTCATTAAATTAACATGAGCAGAATCAGCCAGCTCAGATACGGTCAACAGTCGTACGTGTTAAAACTCTGGGGGGTTCCATCAACTGCACATCAATACGCGCACACACTCGAGCACAGTCACACGCAGGCAGGGTCACACACTAATGCACACCACCCACTGTTTGAGAAATAGTAATATTAATGACAAAAGAAATGCTGTCCAATCTTCATCAAGCCAAACTGTGGCAACTGGATAAAATTAACTTTTTTTTTTTCTTTTAATACCTCATGTATTATTTAGCTCCTAAAGTTTTTTTTTTTTTAAACCATGGCACCCCCTCGTCGCGATTATTTTTTCATGACACCCCTCCACCCTCACCCCTCCATGCATATGCAAATCGTTTCAATGAATTCCTTTCATTCTGTTCAAAAGTAAAATTTGCTTTCAGGCTGTCAAAGAAGTTTCCGTTACATTTGCCTTTGTCTCTCGAGCTTACTTGGCACCATTGCTGCATTGGACATTTTAGTTTTTTTTTTTTTTCCATGGAGATGTGGAGTGGGATAACTAGCCTCCCATCTCAATGAAAAGATAGTGAAGCAGCTTTCAGTCTGGTTTTCAGTTGTCATTTTAAGTAAGCAATGTAAAATCTATAAATTCCTCTTATTTTGAAATGTAAGTAAAAATGTAAAGACCTTGGCCTTTCCTCACCATACACACTTTGGGAACCACCGTTGGAAATCAATGACATTATTAATATCTTTTTTACATGTGCTATATTTTTATATCTCTATTTCATGTTTATTGCTAGTTTTGCACCATGAGGGAAACTGAATTTCAGTTCTCTGTATGTCCTGTAGCAGTGTTGACAATAGTTGACTTGACTCAAAATAATGAAGTTCATGTTGAGTGCAATGAACTCTGCTTTGACAATTTTAACAATAGCACTTGAAAAAAGAATTATATCATAATATCACTCTATGGTTCCACGTTTGTTCTATAATTAAAAAGTGTGTAAGGCAAGTTTCAAAAGAATATTGATAGGCCTCTACATGAATCGAGATGTCTAGAGTGAGCTTGCTTAACATGACAGAATAATTTGGTATTATTACATTAACAAAAGCTACATATCAATTAAGGTAATGACAAAATATGGCTGCTGGTAAGGCAGGTGAGTGAAACATGTAGTCAGTGTTTCCGACACCATCTGATTATTCTGTTCAATATTTTCATTGTGTCAAACTGAGGATGAAAGCTGTCAGGCACGGGCAAAAACTTCAGTGACACTTGTGCAACACGAGGTAATAATTAGGCAAAGTCTCACACTTGTTCAATTTCTAACTTTCCACAGAGAGAAACATTGAAATGGGGTTATAGTTTAATGGTAACTAAAATCTCACCAAAACTGGAACCAAAACATCAATGTTTTGTAGCATATATTTAATCCTTTCTTACGTGAAACTCTTTTAGCTCGGTTTTGGTCTCCACCAATTCCTATGGTAAATATCTGATGCTCTACTATGTCCACTGGCAACTGACTAACTTTTTTTCTGTGCTGTTTGGTGAGAGACAGATTCTTTTCCTGGAAACTGCGTTATGGCTGGTTCAGTACAAGTACACAGTCACATTTTACATTGTTAACTTGGATGTATTTATTTATGCAGCTTTAAGTAAATAGAGTATGTAAAAGATGCTTTTGTAATCTGCATAATCCATTTCCTTCACGACCTCCACAAGTTTTCACATTTGTTCTGAAGATGTATTTAACTAAAAAGAGGGAATCACAACACAGGTGAAGGTGACATCTTCAACTCTATACATCGACCAAACGTTACAAGTGCAATTTCCTAACACACACAAGAACTTGTAAACATACCGACACGGTCGGAGCTCACAAAGATAACCGTGCCATGGTGAATGTCCCAGCAGTTTATCTGCACCTCCTTTCTCCACCCACAGCTGTGGGAGGAGAAAGGACTGCCTCTATTGACGGGGGAGGCTCTCCACAGCTTGCTCACTTCACTAAAACCTTCCTCAGGTCTATAGCTCAGTGGCAGGAGGAAGCACCACCCCTTGAAATATGTATGATTCAGGAAAAGGGAAAAAAAAAAAAAAAAAAAAAAAAGGAGGAAGAGATGAGAGGGCATGATGGGGCTGGATGACACAGCACTGACTACGTACATCAATGTGACACGCTAGTTATTATTCACATTAGATCACATTTGATCAAAGTTGCATGTTAGTTACTCACATTTTCTCCGTGTCGCACATCAAGGTGTTCTTTCGTCTTTCATGGCAAGAGACATGGGTTTGACAGCTGGAGTACATGTTATACAGTAGGTCCACAGAAACTTCAAAGAACATGCCCTTCTTTCTCACACTGTTCTGTAGTGCAGTGCAGCAGTCTGCAGAGAGACTGTATAGTACATACACTGATGCTCGCTTAAATAATGCAGAGGCCCAAATAGCAGTTGAGTATGAGTATGAGCAGTATGAGTATGTGTTTGGGAACATTAGATTATTTAAGTGGGATTAATCTTTTTTTTAAGATGTCAAGTGGTCTGATGAGTGAAATTTATAGCAATCTTTTAAAATAGGTTTTTATTCAGATATATTTATTGTTTGTTCCCAGACTGTGTTGCACATTAATGTGTAAAGTGCCCTTAACAGCAGGTTTGGGCTGAATACATTTAATGCATGCAAACACAGGTATATTTTCAATGCATTAGTGATGTACGGTGCTGCATCCTGAAGCGTCGTTTCTTTTTTTGGGGGGGAGCCGATGGCAGGGCGAGACAGTTTTTCTTACAGGGTACACATTTCTTTCGTTCTCCGAAGTCTGCTGTTCAGCTCACCTCTTCAGACTTATTGTCAGTTTGACTTTGGTTTTGTCTGCGTGAAGTAGGGCATGTCTAGAACTTAGGTCCATGAGTCACCGCAAACATCACATTTTCCTTTCATACCTTCTCGCTGTCATGCAAATGCACGCTTACAAAAACCTCATTAGGAACAAAGTTCTGCGTAAAAGGTCAGACACAGATAGACGAATCAACGAAAAATGGGTTTGAAGCTTTAACGATTAGAGAGGTCGTAGTACCATTTTGTTCTTGGTTTATTGTCCTTGAAAACTAATTTTTGGTCATCCAAATTGATATTTTTCAATTAGAGATTTCACGTGGAGGGGCAAAAAGCTGTGTAAATTTAGCTGTAGCTGAGATTTACCAAGCCAGATTGCGGTGTGCTTCCAATCTTCCAGTCAAATATGTAGTTACTATTTGTTTTACACACACACACAGAGGCAGGCGGGCGTCACATTGCTGTCTATTTAGATCCGGGGAACATGTGGGAATGTTTCCACTGCTTGTGAAGTCGAGGATCTTTCTATGCTGATGGACAGATGTGCCAACAGTTTGAGGGCAGAGGAGGGTTGCTTTGAAAAGCAAGAAAAGCTCGGGTCAGCTACAGCATTTGTCAAAATGCTAACAAAACGTGAAGAGAGAAGAAGAAAAAAAAAAACTGACAAAACTCTGCCTCTCTTTTGTTTCTCCTGTCTGTCTCTGAAACTAGATCTCCTTGTCCTAACCTTCACAGAACTACCTGGTTTTAGTTTGACAGGTGAGTCGAAGGATAAAATGAACACACACTGGCAGACGCACACACACACACACACACACACATATACACACCTCTTGTCAGGGCTCCCCGAAGACCTGCTGTCTGTTGAGGGGCAGATGAAGGTATAGCAAGACTAAAAACCAAGTGTGTGTCCATGTGCCTAGGCGTGTGTGTGTGTTACCCTTTTCCTCTGAGAGAGTCATTACGTGGTTTTCCACGTTGGGAATTGACATTTTCTTCCTTTACTTGCCATTTCACAGACGGAGCCGTGACTTTCTTGTCACAACACACACCCACTTCTCACTTTGAATGGCTGAGTAAAGTTTTCACACCGTCATGCACGCCCACACGCACGTGCACACACGTGCACGCGCACGCGTACGCGCTATCCCCTGTAACTTTTAGTAGGTCAACCCCTTAAGGGTGGCCCAAACTTACACTCAGGTAAGAACACAATGCATATTTCTAGATACATGCAGCCTAATTAGGCAAAGAACAAAAAGATCACATTCTCATGTACCTAGGGTTTCTAATTAAAGGAAATACCTCATTTTCCTCTCATACCTATTCATGACTAAAATAGACATTGAAGAGGAAGAAAATCTCCAAGTACAAAGTAGAATTGTATCTCTGCCTCAGGTGATTTGTCTCTGCCCCAGGGTTTAGGCCCACTCACTCTTTAGGAGTTTCACAGATTTTCTTTTGTAGTTTTCAGAGTCATCTCTATGCTTCTGTCTGTTCATATTAAATAGGCAAGAGGGTCATAAAAAAAAAGAAAGAAAGATAGTGAAATGCAAACCAAAGTCCAGTGGTTCCTCAGAAATGGACGTGCCTTTGACTCAAAGCTCTGGGCAGCGCTGGCTTATGTGACTTTTTTTTTATATCACACACCTGTCAGCTGTGGAGATCTGCGGAGCGAATAACGCCCGCGGTGAAGATCACACAGACTAGCGGGCGGGCCAGCCGTCGGATCCCAGAATGCGGCTGGAGGGCCTTGAAAGTAGAGGCGAGTGGGGGGGTGGGGGTTTGTTGGAGGGGCGGGTGCGACAATACTTGCAAAGCTCTGTAAGCTTGTAGTGACAGATAGTTAGCCGGTGTTAGCGATGCTCGCTGGGGGCAGTGAATGTGTCGAGCGAAGGATAAATAAACAACGGCACCTGTGTGATAGAAATCCCACAGGATTATGTGGCCGTGGTGCCGAGGCTGACGTACGGGACAACTGGGACAGATTTGAGAATGGCTTTCACGCGAAAGACACCTAGGAGCTGAAATATTAGGAGACAGAAAATAAGGCAGGAGGTTGAAGAAGCTGCCTTTGGTGATGGGCCGTGCTAGAAATATGCTTTCCATTATAACTCCCACATCCTGTTACCTACCGTACTTGTTTACCTTTTTTATCTTCTCTTATAGAGCTGGGTCCGCTGCTACTTTCTTGTAAATTAACTTGTTATAGCTTCACCTTATGTTCTATACTTTTTTTTTTCTCATGGTTTGTTTACAGATGAGGTGGAAGTTAAATTAAAAGCAACACATTTTCAGCAGAATCCCCTTTCCGGAGATTACACCCAGGCCTAACTAAATTAACTTATTTCTCCTCACGTTCCCCGCCTCTATCTTGTCTCCCTTCCCGAGTTATTATGGTTTTCACCACAAATGGCCACTGATTGAAATACTGTAAGCAGCAGGATGCTATTTAACAAAACAATCAACATATCCCTCATGCAGATGATGCGAGAAGGCCAGCAAGCCGTGGCTATCTGTTTGAAATCGGGCGTGGTAGAGTCAGCTCGGATTGCATTCAGAATTGTTTTGACACTGCCTCAAAGGTGAGATGTTATTTCAAGCTGCAAAATCAAGCAAACTATTTTCGGAGAAAGCGATCCGTAAGTGATGGGTGGAAACAAATAAGGAAAAGGTGAGTTTTCTTCCTTTCAAATCGAGAGACAACTTTCTTAATTGCGAGACAAAAGCTCAAAGAAGAAAACGAAGGGGAGCAGAACGCAGACGGGAAAGTGATTGATTTTTTTGCAGATCTCAGCGTGAGGCGTCAGGAGGGGAGGTATTGACTCGTCTTTCACCGATCTTTTCTCACCTACCTACGCAGCTGACAGATGCACCTGAGACATCAAGACGAACAGGGAGAGCAGCAGGGCGCCGGGTTTAATGTCATGCTAACTGCTACCTCCCGGAAGTCGACGTGAAAGCCCCCTGTCCTTTAAAATGACTTATTTTTGACACGCCTGATGCAGAATCCAGCCAGAACTCGTTCCTAAAATAGTCCTCGCTTTCATGAGCTCGGCCTGTTTGATTTGAGAGAGCCAAAGCTCGCCCCGAAAAAAAAACAAACAAACTCGAGGGCAATCTAATTTGAAGCTTTGTTCGTCCGCCTGGCTGTGCCACGTTTTCCTATTAATTACTACAGAAGGGATCTGGACAACAGAGGAAACAAGAACGATGCAATCAAACATGCCGTCTTTTTTTTTTTTTTTTTTCCCTTTCTGGCTGACAAAAAAGAAAGCGTCCCAGGTGAGTGGACTGCGAACCAATAGGGGTCTTATTGATCCAAGCCTTCTCTTATAAACCCATCAAGGATGTCTGTCATGCACAGGCTCGTCAAAGAGCGCTTTGATTTCTGGGACGTCTGTAAGAGCTGGACCTACATCAAATCTATCTTGCAGTTTGGCAGCGATATCAAACCATGCCTCTTAATTATTCAAACGTTTCAGACCGGAGGCCCTTTATTCTTTTGCCGCAACCAGGATGTAATCAAAATAATTCCTTCTTTTGTGAGGTAATAGCTCCAAAACAATAGGCCACAAACACACAATCAGTTTTAAAATGATCCTTTCAGAGGTATTTTCATGGGGCGAACATTTCTTGAATTGGTAAATTTCAAAACACTCACTTTCTGGCACATGCACAATACACACACACACACAAGCTTTCTGTGGCTGTGTGTTAAATTTCAGCCGTGGGCATGACAGTGAATCATTGACGGGTGAATGGGATAGTTGATTCTTTTTGGAGCTCGGTCTGAGGAATACCAAGAGCCCAGCAATGAATTTTGAAATGTGATGTTGGAGAAGAGAGAAAGGGTGGAGGGGTGGGGGCTTTACTCTCACGCAGCCAGGGATCAGAGGCCTGTATGAATCAGTAATGCTTCTCTCTCTCTCTCTCTCTCACACACACACACACACACACAAACAGACCATGCACTCCTCTTGCTATACATCATTCTCTCTCATTCTCCCTTTTATACTTCATTTTGTCACTTCCAAATCCAGCATGGTGCCGTGTTGTACTGCAGTGTTTTTTTTTTTTTTTTAAGAAAACATATCCTATCAGCGATTGAAGACATCATGATCACAGCTTAGTGCCTTCTAATATGTAACGGAGGAGTTTGCATGATAAGTTCGCACGGTTTGAAAAGAGACGCATACAGTGTGCACTCTCCTTTTCCTTTGATAGCTAAATGTGTGTGGGATAGAGAAAAAGAGAACAACAAAAGCATGAGACACAGCCGGTTTAAGCAGAGAAGAACACAAAAGCGGAAAAAAAAAAAAGACGTGAGCAAGAAGTGTAATCGATAACAAACAGGTTTCCTTTTTGGATGCGGAAACGGGAGGAAAATGAAGACGGGAAAGCTAACAATAGGAGGAACTTTAGTGGGAGAATAGTAGGAGGTCGGAGGTTTCACTTAAAAGTCGACGAGACAGCTCATTTAAAGTATGAACACGAGGCAGTGCTCTTGGGAGCTGGTTGCCTACGCAGGAAGTATACACAAGAATTCTGTGCTTCAAAAGCAGTTTGCACAGAAGTTCCCCAGCCTCTGGGGAATAAATCAATTACAACATTGTTCAATATTCACATGCTTTCTTTTATATTCAGAAAGAGAACATTCGTTTTAATCTAATGACCATTGTTCATGTTTTGTCGTGAAGCTAAATGGCAGAAGGATCTGTTGTTTCCTGCCAAAGCTCCAACTTTCATCCTCCATCATCATTTTGTTTCCGGTAAAAGTACAACATTTGTCATCATTGAAGCATAACTTGAAGAGGATTTATGTAGTCAACAAACCCCTAAAACATACAGTGCTTTGCAAAGAAACAGACAGACAAATCCATTCCTGCCTAAGCCTACACAAAGAAAAGTTTAAGTATTCCAAACATATTTATTTTGAGCTAAACAGGGTTTTTTTCTTTTTCTTACAGTTGAAGCGACTGCGAGCAGGATTTGTGCAGAAGACAGTGCTGTTTTGAGCCATACTAGCAGCAGAGCTTTAGGGATGACAGTGTCCGTCTGTCCACTTGCTTTGGTCCAAACTCCAACTCTCAACTGTCGTATGGGTTGCCACGACATTTTGTACACACATTCCCAGTCCCCAGTGGATAAATATCATTAACGTCAATGATCTTCTCACTTTCTTATCTAAATATGCAGTGAAATGTGTTAGTATTTGTATAATAATTGGAGGTGAAGTGGAACAAAATTTGGTTCCCAGACAACTTTGGCGACTTCATTTCGTGGCATGGTTAGAATTTAATAGTTTGGTTGTAAAAGTGCCTACTGCGTGAACATAACTGTTGTGTGCAGTCCCAATGCGTGCCAATCAAACTGTAACTTTTGAATGCCAAGTACATTTCACAAAGAGACAAAAAAATGTTTTTTTCAGGAGATTTAATGGGTATTTTTTATGTGTCCTAATGTGTCCCTGGAGCTGTTTTTTCCCCTGCTTTTAGCAGCTACTCCATTTCCTAGTCTCCATCATCAGCACATTTGGAGTATTTTCTTTGTTGTTTTTACAGTGTGAATATACGACAGACCTGTAGCACGGAATTCAGCACGCAGTCACAGCATCGCTCTCAATATGCCTGATTAACAGCAAAGCTGCAGCCATAACAGCTGCCGACAGGCCGTCCGGAGTCGACTTAAAACACGTTGGTTTTCTAGACGTGTGTTTGGTCATCTACACAAGCTCAAAACAGTAACATCATCTCGAAGTGCGTGCATCCTGGGACTGCCGGTTGTGGAACCGCAGAAACTGAAAGGAGCCAAGGACAAGAGAGCCAAAGATTAGGGATGAGTGGCTGAGTAGATGAGGGATAATGGGTAACAGTCCGCTTTTGGGAAGGCATCGCATCGCGTGGGAATTCTGAAGAGGACCAATTCAGGCCGGATGAGAGAGGAAGCTGATTATCCACCCTCCTTTTGTGTGTGGGATCAGGATCAGCAAGCAAATCCTCCGCTCGGTGAGGAGAGTGGAGTAAAGGGAGGGAGGAGGGGCAGGTGAGGTGAGGCGAGGAAAGACAATGAATGGAGAGGGGAGATGGGAGAAACTGAGATGACGGGTGAGGGGGGGGAAAAAAAGATGCAGAGGGGGAAGAAGAAAAGAGAATGAGAGGATAGGGAAGGGAATGTGAAGATTTCACCTTCTGCTTTAATTTGGCATATGCAACACGATCATCACTGATGTGGTTTTCACCTGCCATACATAATTATGTGCATACATATGATTATACTCTCATTTATGGAGTCTGATTTTTAAGCCTTAGTCCTCATTAGCCACTCCGTTTTATTGAGAACTGCTTTGTTTCTGTTCCCTTGTTTTTTTTTTTCACACCTCACAGTCTCTGATGATTAAATGAACTCAGAAATATCTTGCTCTAACAACCCGCACTGTTCCTGTTCGTCATGGGAGCAAGAGTAGCCAGACTAATTGCATGCATTTCTGGATTTGCTAGATACTCAGCGAGGCTGAAATGTAAAGTGTTTGTGGGGTGTGCGCGACTTTGTGCAACTACATGTGCGTGTGTGTGTGCATTTTATTTGTCTTGGTCCTAGCTTCTTCTTTCCTGTGCCAGAAATCCCTACCTCTCTCTGGTACCTGCAGCAATACAGGAGCCATTAGACACTCACTGAGTGATGAGACGAAGCAGTTTTCATTAAAAAGACATTTGGTGAAGACTGGAGGCCTTGGATTGATGTGAAGCGAGAGACAAAGGCTCGTGTTTGTCTTGCGGTGGGGTGGGCTGAGTGACTCATATGTCAGTGTTTCAGACTGCGAAATCAGAGCAAAAAAAAAAAAAAAATTCTGCCACTCAAATAAACAGCGACTGAAAGCGAGCCAAGGTTTGATGGCGACGAGAGGGAGGCAGGTGTGTGGGCGCTCGTGTAGATCCATGTGTAAGTGTGTGTGTGTGTGTGTGTCAGTGTTTCTGTGCTGGAAGGAGTAAGTGAGGGAGTGAAGGCCGGTGTGAAGTCATTTGGTGAATTTGTAGAATGCTGCAGAGTGAAACTGAGACACTGTTGCTAACACCTGTCAGTGAACTGTGGATTAACAAGAACTAACAGAGGGAAAGCTCCCTGCTTCCACAGCCTTCCAGGAGACTACCTAACACACCCCCCAAATGCATGCCTCCCCTGGGATAGGAACCCCACCTCAAGGCACGATTCATTGGGCCACCAGCCAACCCTGCCAGAGTGTATTACTGTCATCTGGAGACAGATTTGAAGAGTTCAGATCAGGAGAAGGCTGTAACTATTTCAAGCTTCAACTTCAGTTTATTTTACTCGAACATTTTGAACAAGGTGGATGTAACTCAACCCAAGGGCAGAGATTTCCGCCGGTTTGAAGAATAATGAGAGCAGAGGAACGACGGAGCAGATGTATTAGTGATGGTGGTGGCATGTGTGTAACAGGCGCATTACTAGATAATTCTCTGTATCGCGGCAGCCATCTTTTCAGTTAATTTAAGAGGTCCGTAGACACACTGTGACGTGCATAGCAGAGGAATTACAGGTAGAGTCGGGCGGAAACTCCATGAGGCTGTATGTGTGCATTACTGACACAACACAAGCTCTGTTAATGCGAAAAGCGCTGGATTTTTCTTAGCATGATCATTTCAGAGAAGTTTGTTTTGATTATGCATTTGAGGCTGTATTGGCCTGCAGATCCACAAAACCCTCCGATTTTGGTCGTAAACCAAACACTGTACAAATGAATTCTTTTAGAAACGGGCCAAATTACTGAGAGATTGGCTGGTGTTTGACATTATGTTTGAGGGCGGTTATTGCACCTGAATAATTGCCTGAATGATCAACATTTTGGCTGTTGGAGTAATTGGATGGATTTTTGGCATGTCTAAAATGTTGGCCTCTCCGTGATCACATTCCCCACGTAGCTGCAATGAAAAAAATCCCTCATAAACTGCACAGCATTTACAGCACAGCATTGTAGAACTCTGAATTAGACTGAACGTCACTGTGAAACAGGCAGACCATGTTTTTTTTTAGGTGTGCTAAAAACAAAAGTAGCTTCTACCTTTCGCTTTTGTGCCAACATTCGGGGCCATCTTGTTTGAATGACATTTTATTTCACGACAGAATTAGTCATGTTTGAGTGTGCAGTCGATTAATCCATCCGACAGGAGCATAGACATTGTGTTGTGTAGTTGTTGGCCGAGCAGAAAGGATGATTAAAACGTGATGTGTGAGTGTATACAGTATACACAGTATATGCATGAATATATGTAACACCACAGGACACAATTCATGAAAACAAAAGAAGGGATTTATTCCCTGGCTACTCAAAAAATGAGAGAGCAAAATTGCTCTATTCACTGGTCACCTGTTGCCAATTAATAATTTGGCTTTCTGTACTTCATACAAAAAACTCAAGGACAAAATAAAATAACACAAAGGTTGTCCATCCATTAAATCAAATGAAAACATGCTTCATGTACTCTTTTTTTCTTTTTTTACCATTTAAAAATTTTCTGGTTTGATTGTCAAAAGCCCTTGAAGCAAAATATTTTCAAAACATTTTGCAAGCACTTCATGAGTCCAACATCAAGTCCTCCAGCTCTGTGATGACCATGATGAATTCTGTTCAGTTTGTGATATCCATGTTACATATGTTGTGACTAGTAGAAGAAAATATATTGTTTTTTATGTAACTTTCTTGCCTCATCGTCCCCCTGTTATGAATGACCTAACCTTCCCCCTTTGGCCTTCTCAATGTTAAGGTAACCCCCTAAATTCTACAGACCACTGCATCCTTTTTCACATGGCTACATCTGGATACACTGTAAATCAATCTGTTGCTAACCTTGGTGACTGAAGTCAACATGCCCTTGGCTGTGAAGCACGTGGAAGAGCTACGGGAGTTACACAACCACTGAAAGCTAAACATAGAAATCACACATTTTCACCATTGACCACATGTTAAATTTATGCCATCATAGATCAGTCGAGGTCAGGAACCCTCGGGCTTCAATTATGGTAACCTAGGACAACCTCTCACTGTGAGAATGCAATAGGGGATGCAATAGAAATGCAAATTAGCCTGATATGGCGCTTTATGGCGGAGTTTATGAGTGCAGCAACATGCCAATTGAAATTTTTTTCACTTTGCCTGGAGGCGTCACCACTGCTTAGTCTAGCATGACAAATGCAAATGGTTTTCATACTTTACAATCTCTGGTGTTTTCAAATTTGCGTAGTAGGTAAGCTGACTTAATCCGTCCATATATCAGGGCAGGAAAATATATTTTCTTGTCAATATTAATGGCTTCAAGGAGGTTTTAGTTTTACAGGACTGCAAAGGCCATTTGGACAGACTGGACATAATGACAAAATGTTCTTACTTCGTGGAAGCTGGATGTGTAAGAATCTGTATACATGTGGGCAACGAGTAGGAAACATTTTGGAGACGACTAGCGTTGCTGAGAAAAGATGAACAAAGCGTGTGAAAAATGGGTATACATTGAGATGATGTGTCATATTATTTGATAAGCACAAATGCACACACGTACACACATACAGAGTGTTCTAACCGAGTCAACGAGATGCCCCCGAGAAGCAAGTGTAGCCAGTCATGAAATTACTAAACAAATAGAGGCTTACAGGCTTCCCAGCTCAAACATTTTAAGTGGGTGTAGAGACTTGCAGATAACCTGGATGTATGTGTCCTGATGGATATAAAAGATGAGTCTGAAGATGCTTATAATCACGAACATGATGTAAATATGTCAAAATGTCTAAAAATGACTTTCTTATTTTCTATTCTGTCTCTAGTGCTGCTATTGCAACTAGTGCTCTTAATGCTTTCTTTATCGAACACATTTAATCGTACCGTTGTCCCCATGTAAACCTACATATGAAAAATAAAATGAAACTAAAACTGTTCTCAAATTTTTCCAACAACCCTCAAACCCATTCGTCGCCTGTCAATAGAGTTATATCCCCTTCACCCTATAATTGCTACAACTTCTGAGGAAGCATGAGATACACCAGTGTAGGGGAGTCAGTGAATGTGGCTAAATTGTAATATAAACACAACTTGAATACATAACTTTGAAGACAATTATTGACTGGGTCACATCAGATAGATTTTCAGCTGCAATGTTGTTTGCCGAACAGTGAAAACAACTTCTATGACTCCATGCGTGCATATCTATGCAATAAACATCTCTTGGGTTCACATCTCGTGTAGTTAAGTCAGTATTGCTAGTAGCTCATCAGTGCTGAATGATGTTTGATTTAGTCTATAATACATTTGGCTAAACTAATGCTTTATGTAGTTGAGAATACAATTTATTTATGGTGGCTGCTTGATGAATTATACATGACCTAGAAACTATGCAACCACTTGCACCTGCAACTGAGTTGGCAGTTAGCCTAACAGTTAGCTAATCACTGTAGAGGGAGCCTCTGAAGGGGCCGCTATGACCTGCTAAATGACTACAGAGGTACTCTAGGGCTACTATTGCCTGCATCTTTCTTTCTTGCTTACTTCCGCTGACTGTGGGAACTGTTTTAACAATGTTATTCGTCTTTTCTTTGTTCCTTTTTTCTTTTTTTTCTTTTGTAATGTTATTTCACGAGTTAGCAAAAAAAATGTCGTCTTATGTTTGAGCTGTAGCTTACTGTTGACATGACCAGATAGTTCTCCAATTAGTGTTTTGCTGGGCACCCCACATATTCAAATATTTCAGGGCCATTATAATAAACCATATGAAGTAACTTATGTCCGCTTTTAAAGGCAACCTTAATTGTGGTTTTCCTACTGTTCAAAGTTTTCAATACATGGAGCCCTGGTAGATTAGCAAAGACACTCCTACTACCCGCAGAAGCTAACGGGAGAAAGCCTCCTTGATATTGGTTGTAAAAGAGAGGAACTCGTCTTTATATTTCGCCGACTGTGCAGTAGTCCTGTCTGTCAGCAGGCATCACACCAGCCAGATGAGAGGTTAACTGCGCTTGTCAGCTGCCGCTCATCATTATTACAGAGGATCAAATGTACCAAGGTAAAATTATTTATTAGCCTTGAGGCTAACGGGAGAAAACTTAGAAACAGTAGGCAGCACGGGAACATGAGGGAGGAAAACAACTGCACACTGAGAGAACGGTCGACAGGTATAACATTTTTCAGATGACATTCAGTGATCATATGTTGTACACATTTGTGTTTTGGAGTAAACATAATTTCTCCTTCTCGCTAGGAAAAAGCATGAGGTGAGGTGGTAACAAACAATCAATATTGGTCTCTAACACCCACTCCCGGCCCTCTGATTATGGACTAGATATTTGTTGTTCGCTGTTGTTTCATCTTTATGTTTATGTGCAAATAAGCTTGGCTTGTTATGTGTATCTTTTAGAGTCAGATCAGGGAGCCCGGAGCATGTGTGTTTCAGTATTTGAGTGTCTATTATGTGTGTAGATGTAGCAGTGTGCGGTATCTGACAAAAACGTTTCTCAGTACTAATACATCAGTAATGTAGGCTTATGTCTGTTTTAATGCATATGTCTCCCACCCTCTCCATGTGCCATGAAATTATAACCCCCACCCCTTCACCAAAGCAAGGCCATGAGATGTGATCGACCTTTTTAGTTGAGATCTTCAAATATAACTCAAATAAAAATGTTAATCGATTAGATTGCTGGAAATGATTTTCGCTAGCCTCCTGTGAGAAATGTTAAAAACTAAAAAGAGCAGCAATTTCACTTGTGGCACACGTTTCGTCCCTTGTCTCAGGAAACAGCGACCTGTAGTGCTCTGTGCCCTGTTCACTTGAGCACCTCATTAGAGCTCACATCCTATCTCTCCTCTCCCTCCTTGTCCCTGCACATTTATTCCATCTCCATCCTCCATGTCCACTGATTTTCTGTAGGCTTTCTATAATTGTCTTCCTTCCATCCATCCCAAACTAATTCCCTTCCCTGTAGGCAAGCTTTCAGCCTTTGTCTTGCTCTGCAGCGAGTGGGACCCTGGACCCTCAGTCCTAATCCCCCTGGTGGCCTGCGTGGGAGAGGGAGGGAAGAGGGCGTGGATTTTTAGCCTCTGGAGTTTAGGGCCTGGATCTAATGTAATTACTCACTGTAAATGACCCCGGTGACAGGTGACTGCAGCCTCAGAGAGCTGCACAGGACCTCTGTCCTTACTCCCATAACTCAAAGGGGGGTGAAGGGGAATAATTGTTGTGCTGGTTAGTTAACAAGACAGCGTGTGAGATTCACTGTGACCTTGACACTCGTGTCAAAATCAAATTACTGTCAATCATAAATTACAGCACACAACTTATAAGTACGTAGAAGACACACACGGGTGAGTTCTTGCTTCAGTCTGAGAGGTGAGGCTAAACCAGTTCACTGGATGCATGACTCAAGTGAGTGTTCTGTCATAATAAAAAATATATATATTGATGGAAATGGAAAATATTCTCAACGTTTGAGTTTCTCTCAGGTGTGAACAAACAAAAGGTCAAGTAGGTGCCCGAGTGTAGGCGTTTGCATGCTTTTATACGTCTGTATGTTTGTTCCACTGCTTGGATAAAGATACATCACTCAACTCCGACTCAGCGGTTTATTTGTGTCTTTACAGAACCATTTCCATGGAAACAAACGCAAAATAAAAAAAAACAAAAAAACAATACAGTTCTCTTGGAAAATGATGAACGCATTTCCTCTTGTTTACCAATGGGCTTCCTCTCCTGGATCTGACAACCTGTATTTCGCATCGTGCCTCAGTGTGTCCTCCCAGTAGGGTGCGTTGGACTTGTAGTCAATATATCATTTATCACTGACTTTCATCCTCGTAGCTTGACAACGTTGAAGCTTTCTGATCTCTGCTGCCAGCCCCAGCAAGTCCCTGGCAGAGGACAAATGTTCACAAAAAAATGCCAATGAATTAATGAGTGACGTGTGTGTGTGTGAACGAGAGCTTTATGTGCTGCTCAAGCGGCCATTTAACCTTAAGTAATTATTTGGCTTCCGCTTTTAATGGAGGTGTGAGCATGCGAGATAAATCAGAGCTCACTTGAAAGATACTAAAGGCTTTGGGAGTGAGAGACAAGTTGACAGAGTGAGTGCTGATTAGCCTCCTGAGACAGGCGCCCTCATGCACACACACGATTTAGCATACAGATGTGATGTATATTATCCAAGGACACGCGCACGAACAGACGCATCTTTTTTTCACTCCAACGCAGGCCATCGATGCTTTCGTTTCCACCCGGAGAATTAAAACAGTCACATAATTCAGCAAGGTCAAGAATGTGTAAAAAAAATCTGAAACGAGTTAATAATTCATTCTGCAGCTAGCGTGTCGTGACCACCGATCTATACAGCAAATCGATTGATATGCTTGGTATGCAAGATTATTGAACCAATAGTTAAAACTGCAACGACGGAGGAGCCATCTTTGAAGGGCTTAAAGTAAGCACACAGGGTCTCACACTGGTTTCTGAGTGAAGACGATTCATGTTCAAGTATCTCGGTTGCTGTCACTCAGCTTTCAACTCTGTAATTTGTTTTGAAAGGGGATCATCTTAAAGGGGGGTACTTTGTCAGTCTTGCGGTTTTGATGGATACTTGCCAGTGAAATGAATTGTTTTTATGTATTTCTGAGTAATTCATTTTCTTTCAGGAGCACTTAAAGGGATCGTTTTTTTTTTTTTTTTGTATTTTTAAATGGGGTGTATGCAGTGAAGTGTAAATGAAGAATATTTTTACTACTTTACTTTGCCATCAGACAGATTTTTTTATAACTGTAGAACTTACATAAACCCAGCTGCTCAGAAAGTTGTGACACAAACTTTGTTTCGTTTCTGAAGATTTCAAAGATGGTGCGTGCTTATACATATATATATTTTTTTCTGGCTGTGTTGCAGTAACTCTGATCCAAACAGCTGTATAATCAAGTGTAAACCTACCATAACATAACCGAAAGTTCGAGTTTGGCATTAAGGATGTTGTCTGTTTTTTGAGCCATAAATAACCATATTTAGATGAGAGTGTGGAGTTGCTACGTAGCTGACATATTGCAGGCAAAAATGGAGACCTGCCTGCTCACAGACTCGTACTGCATCTAAACAGTGCATTAAAAGATGTTTCTGAAAACATCTGAGGCTGTCTACTGTAGGTAGCGTACTGACTATGGACAAGTATCAAATACAACCCCACTTCAACATTCACTTTGCCTGTCTGTCTATCTGTCCAAACACTGTGCCATTGTCATTGAAGGCTGCGAATATTCATGATCTCCAGAGGATGTCCTTTACAGCGATGGTTCTCAACCTGGGGGTCGGGACCCCCGAGTGCGCTGTGAGATCATGGAGATAATGGTTGTTGAGAATAAAATAACATATTGTGGCAAGCAGTGCCAATCGAGAGACAGGGTGCAGTTCTCTGTGAAGTCTACCCGTTAATGACATTCAACACAGGGGACAAGTTTCAAAATATTATGTGTTACATGTGTTTTATTAACAAATATGCAGTATATTGTGGAATATTGTTTGTCAAGTTACTGCTGTTGTGAAATAGGGTTCATTAATATAGAGAAATTCATAATAGTACTTTATTTGGGAAGGTACTGAAATGTCCCATGTTCCTAACGGTCTGTGAATGCCCCATGACGTTACTTCTGTTTTATTTGAGTAGCCAGGTGTTAATCTGTGATTAGCAAATCCGTGCCTGTCAAAGACGAGGGTCACCTACCTATCGGCTTCTGACAAGGGGGTGGGACTAGAGAAATGAGAGAGACGAAGCTCAGGCTAGTAAGCCGTTCAACAGTGTCAAAAGTTACTGATGTTATGGAAACTTAAAACCGGAGGTATAAAATGTGAACGTAAGCCATGTTTGGAGCTGTTTCAGCAGAAATTATACTAAATGTCGGTGACGCCATTTTCTGTTGTGTATTATGCTAGTTAGCCTCGTCTTCGCTAGTTGAGAGGAGAAGGACACCGTGTGTGTGTGTGTGTGTGTGTGTGTACAATATATTGCACAGTATATTTGCAGTCGAAATGTTTATTTATGCTTGATGGATGTGGTATTGGTAGGGCTATGGTGTGTTAAAGGTATGCATGGGAGGTTGTAAGCTCACATAAACAATATAGCTACAAAATCAGCTAACCAGGCCTCTCCACAGTCTAGGCAGGGTCATACGCTCTAGCTAAAGTAGATATATACCAAATTCATTATTCTAGTAGACTCCCTCCAATCCGATACCCATGCTTGAGGTGTTAACAGGTGTAAAGGGGTTCGCCATGATTATTCTGTAGCAAAACTGGAGTTGAGTGGGAGGGGTACATATACTATGCGCTGTACACTCTGTATTTATACATGTTAACAGGTCCACTTACCTCAGTAATATGTTAATCTATTTCTATCTGCTGACCACAGCGGTGCTGTTATCTTAATAAACCTTGTTCTGTCTGTGGAACAACTTACATTATGCATTATGACACCTAACCTCAGGCCAACGTGTCACCTTTGCGTTAGACAGGTTGCCATGGCTGAGTATATTCATGCTCCTAATTGGATAAACCTTGTTGATTTGAAAGATTCTGCAGTCGTTCTTATATCAAGACAAAACTGACAAAACTGAGAATCTAGCAGCGGATTTCATTGATCTTCACCTGAATTTGATACCCAAACACGCGCAGAATTTCATTTATAAGCTGAGTGCAGTGTAGGTCATCATGAAATGAGAACAGCTTAGATAGAAAGTGAAGGACAAGGTCGACAGTGGTGGTCCTTGTCAGTAGCTGAATTACACAATATTTGCACTGAAAATTATACTTTTGAAAATGTGTGTTCACCGCAAAAATGGGTTTAGATTTATAGTTTTGTTAAAGGAAAAGTTTCTCGTCTAATTTACACAGCCTTGGTTGGAAAATGGTTGGTTTACACAACCCGGCGTTTCAGGACATGTGGATGTATTTTTAAATGCACCTGTAGGTGTGTATGTGTGCACATGTACTTTGTTGGTGTTGCATTGTACCATTAAGTCAGATGAGCTGGCATTAAAATGATGACAGAATAGGTGAGAAAGTGGGAGGGAAATGGCATTTCGGCTGAAAGTACAGATGTGGCATTATTGGCTGTGTAATGAAAATGGTAGTGGTGGAGTTGTGTCGGCGTCCATGAATACTTTTCTGCACTCTGGCTTGTAAATATGTAAAAAAGGGTGCTTTTCCCCATAAAACCTCCTCCTCTTGAAATTCCAGCCCTTTTCTTTCTTTGTACTTGACACTCTGTGCACCATAGTATTGCACCCTACAAATGGCCACATATCTACATTTATAGGCCGTTTAAATGTGTCCATTCGTATGTCAGTTAGTCTGCTGAGACCAGGCCTACACAGAGCCTGCTAAATCTAAAAACATATTTTTATAACATATTTTTCTCATTATTATAGACCTTTCACCACACTACACTGGCGTTTCTGACATCCCAGAATAGCCCAATACAGAACAACGGAGCTTTTTCGCAAATGGTCTCCAATGTGGATAAATGTGACATGGGATGTGTTATATATATTAGAAAGTTATATTACTATATATCATGTTATAGGATTAATATTAGTACATTTTAACTACTTAATATACTGTAAATGTACTGTACTATGTGCACTGAAATGTAGCGTTAGACGTATAAATAGCATAACATTGAAATACTCAAGTAAAATACTTCAGAATTATACTTTAGTCCAGTAATTGAGTAAATGCACCTTGCTACTTCACGCAAATATAACAGAACAGGTTTTATACTTGTCTCACATATAAAAAAAAAAAAAACCCCAAAAACTGAAGAATATGTCATTAAGAACAATTGTGAGTATGACCATATTAAAACACAGTACGGGTAATCAAGTTAAGCAGGAGGGGGCAGATTAGAGGTTTGACGAGGAAAGCAACCCAACTGTGACGGACATATGTCTCTATGAAAAGATCCCGGTGTTGTTTATCTGATACATTTATCTGAGGGTCATCCATGCAGTGAAGTAAAATAGACAACATTTTCTCTCATGGTTGCTCCATTCAGTGCAGTGACGTTGTGAAAAGTCACTTGGATTATCAGCAGAATGCAATATAGTCCCAAACAGCAGGAAACAACAGCGGCTAAGAACACATTTGAACTCAACTGGTACACAGTGTTGTATATGCCTTTTTTATCAATTCCTTCTTGTGTATTGAGTATATGTACTGTACATGTTCATGCAAGGATGGCAGTATCTCCTACTGGGCCTCATGGCAGTGTATTGATTGCAGTGGTGGATGATGACGATGATGACGATGATGGTGGCTGATATAGATGACGTGGCTTGCCTCGGGCTGTAGAAATCAGAGATGTCCTCCAAGCCCCATGCTTCACTCTCCTTTGATCAGGAGACCCAGATGGATCTGAACTGTAGTAATGGGGATGTGTGTATGTGTGTGTGTGTTAGTCGGGGTGATATAAAGACCAAATCACAGAGTGGTACACACCAGTAGCCCACGGCAAGAGACACACTTTGATGGAGGTAGCTCACACAAGCTCACTGCTTCATCGGCTGACTGATAGAAGACAGAGGAAAACACGGCAGCATGAGAGGAGACTGGGACTCCCTTTTTTTATCCCCTCAACATCTTCTGTCCCTCTCTGGTTTACTTCATCTTTTGTTCAACTGAAGCTCTAATTCTGTCTAGACCAGTCTCCTTTTACACTGTTTGTGACATTTGGGTTCATTTACAGATGGATTTCCTCAGTATATTGCTGTGAAGCGTTAGCAGTCAGGAATGTAGAGAGAAAATCAGCCCAGTGATCTGTTTGAGCTTTCATTTCATATTTCAAAGTTTTATGCTATAGGCTGCTCTCCATTTAGAAAAAAAAAAATAGTGCAGGCTTTGAAGAAGTTCTACGGGCGCTATATGGTGTCTCTAAATACAGTCCATTAAAACTGCTATTTCTATTTTCAAGGTTTAAAAGTCTGTAAACTAGCCAAAGAAGCTGGATTCTTTTTTAAAAAAAAAAAAAAATAAGACACCTTAATTATTTTGAATGGATTCCAGGTAAAGATAATAATGTCAGTGCCAAATCTGAATTAGTGTTCAGGTCAGAATGGTGTTTTTCGTAGCAGAAAAACAGTTAGCAGTTTCCAAAACATGCTTCTGTTATGGCAAAAGGGCCTTTCACTGATAATTGTGATCATCATTAATGTGCCAATGCCCCTGCTAAACAGGATGTTCAGCTTGTAACCAGTTGCAACCAAGCAACAACAGTGAAAGCCATGCTGCCTATTTCTCTAGTTTGTGTGATGGTTATGGTGGGTCCACAATGTCGTTTTTTGCTGTCATCGCTGGAAATATATATATATTTTGCCATAATCGACCAATTGTACAGCTAGCTCACTCGCCACATACAATGCTGTCTCTATATACGTGTTTCTGTAACAGCTTGGATTTAATACTCATCTTGAAACTCACCAGAAAAGTACAAAGAAAGATGAGAAAGGAATCACCCAGAGCTACATTTTATATTCTGTAAAGACCTGAAGAAAAAAAATGTAATAAAACCATCAGTGAAAGATGAGGGTCAGCTTGGGATTTTTAAGGAGAAGGGCCCTGGTACAAACCCAATTTTAAGATTTAGGCAATGTTTCACCTTCATATTCATTCTCTCATTCATCATTCTTTCACTAGGTGAGACATAGGAGAGCAACTCTTTTATTATTCCAATAATATTTTGCAGTTAGTCTTTTTTGAAGCTTGGGCAACTCACGGGTACTGCTTTTCACTGTAGATCATTAACCGTCTTGTCAGTGCATTACAAGTCCTAATATATTTTTAATCATTGTTCTCTGGTACCTCATCATTATATATTTTTAAACTGTGAGTTTACCTCAGAGGAATGATACCAGCCTTATTTTACAGGATGCTTCGAAAATTTTGTTAAATTATAGAGGGGTTGAAGCCGAGAGCCATTTTAGCCTGTCGAAGGAGCCCCTCAGTCTCGCTGCCCTTGCCGTTTTCCCTTTGACCTGCTCAATCGTCTGTATCGCTGCCTCCTCCACACTATCTTTGACCCGCCACCTGCTTCTTTTCCATCTCATCAACATCAAAAAAAGCATTGCCTTTTGCTTTTACACTTTTACAATGCAACACACTGCCATGCAAGGTGCCAACTGCTCATCAGGAGTGATGCAATGCTTACTATCCAAAGCATTCACAATTATACTAAGCACACCTATGCATGCACATTACCCATCAGGAGTAATATGGGGTTCAGTATCTTGCTTAAGGACACCTGGACTGGACTGTGGGGAGCTGGGAATTGAATCAGCGACCCTCCGATAACTAGATGACCTCCTCTACCACCTAAACCACAGCCGCCTGCAAGCTTAAAGCTCCATTACAAGGTTTAATATATTTTTCATTGTTCTCTGCTACCTCATTATTCCCATTAGATATTTCTAAACTGGAGTTATAGCTTGGAGCAATGATACACAAGGCTTGTTTTTACATGACGCCTCAAGAAATGAGTTAAATTATGGAGAGAAGTTGAAACAGGGGGTCATTTTGCTTGTTGAACAGGCCCCGCAATCTCACTGCCATCATCATTTCCCTTTGACCTGCTCCACCTTCTGTATTGCCACCTCCTTCACACCTTCTTTAACCTGCTTGCTGTTTCTCCTCCATCTCATCAAATAAAGCAGAGAGGGCCTCCTCCTCCTCCTCTTTCTCCTCCTCCAGAGAAATGTCATTTCCTCCATAAATGTTGCCATTGCTCTAAGCCTTTCTTTCTCACACCATTTCACTCACAAGTGTTTTTCTTCCTTTTTTTGCTCTTCTCTCATCTCCTGGGAGGGAAGACGAGGGCCAAACAGGCAGCCGGTGGGGTAGAAAAGCCGGGACATGCACTTCTCCGCTCGTGCGTGGTTTCATCCCTCATGTCCTTGGCTGCCTGACCCGAGAGCCTCCCTGCCATGTGTTATACTCTCCTCTTTGCTCTTACCTTCCATCTTTCTCCCCTCCCTTTCTATTTCCATCCCAATCGCGTGTCTCTTGAGCAGGCATGGTTTTGCTACTAGGTGTTCATGCGTACGCCGCAGTTCATTCATTCACTCACGTCGTCAATGGCCTGTAGGCAACAATAACAAGTGTTTGTTTTTTTCTTTAAAGTAAATCCCAGGTGTAGCCTCACTCATTACGGATGACTGACAGAAAACCATTAACCCTCTGCTCTGCCTCCTTCTCTCCCGCCTTTCTGTCTCCACGTAAACACATTCCGAAAAGTCATGGCGGATATTACAGTCAAGCCCCCTCTTTTTGCGGTAATTAGTCACAAAATGTGACACGCGGCGCACGTGCTCCGCCACAAGTTGCCAGCGCTCCTCTGGCATCGTCACTCCGCTGGAACTGAGCAAGGAGACGGAGAGTGTATTAGGTGCGTGATTGAGATGGGGAAGGTAAATGTGCCTGTGGGAAGTTGATTGATCAAGTGGATAGTGTAATATCCTTTGTGATTGTGATTGCTTATGTGTGTGTGTGTGTGTGTGAGTGTATGTGGTGCAAAACAGTGAGGAGACAGGTGAGAAAGAGAGAGAGAGAGCCCTGTGAAGAGGGCCAGCTGTTTCTAGTATGTTCCTAGTAAGTTTGAAGGATATTGGGGTCACAGAGTTTCTGCCTGAGAAGAGACCGCTTTTCATTATAAGGCAAGTGGGAGGTCATGCCAGGTCATCTTTCTCTCTCTCTCACACACACACACACACACACACACACACACATTGAGATGGTCAATGCTGGGCAGAAAACCCTCACAGGGGGACTACCACATTTTATCCCCTCGTTAAGTTTGCTTAATCAGCAGGCGATCAATAAGCGCTCCATAGGTTATTTGAACAAATGGCGGTAGGTGATTTAAAACAGCAAGCAGCTTTGATTACTGATCAATACCTTGTGTGTTTGTGTATTTACTGTAATAGGATCTACCCGCGCGCTTCTGCCATTTTATAGTTAACAAGATAATGATTAACTTGGACTAAAACATTTTATTCTTCACCTTCACATCCAACGTCTAACTCTGACATTTCTCTATTTTCCACTGAGAAATTGGGGCGGCTGGTTCGGTTTCCCTAGCGAAGCCGCCGTCACTGCAGTGACAGAATCGAACTGAACACGTTTACACTGACAGCGAAATGAAAGAAGTCTGGCTTAATGGCATTCACAAATAAAATTAAACTAATTAAATGTGGGGGATAGTCGGTCTCAAAACACTACTTTGGAACCGGCGATGACACAGACTTGAGAAGGAAGAAATAAACTTTTTGTCTGGATGTGAAAGTGCTGTCTGCTCCAGCCAGCATTTACCCAGCAAGCTTATTGTGATTATAAATCAACAACCTTATGATTTCCTGCATTATACATCATTCAATAAAACACCGAAACACTCAAAGTGTCATTTTAGCCTGCAAATATACACAGTGCAGCGAGCAAGAAATCGCACATCTTGCACTGATGTGCAAAATGTTCTGAACAACATGACAGGATCTTCAACGTGTAACAGGCTCCACAGCGTTTCCCCTTTTAAAATTGGAAAAATCCTTCACATTCACTGCAGTATTATTGCACAGAATTCAACGTGAGATGCCAGCACAGTTATGCTGGCTGGTTTGCTTCTGCATTCAGCAAGGATTCGTCTATATGCATCATATGTAATGTATCAACGATGCCAGATGTTCTTGCCCGCAATGACTGGGGTTATTGCTCGCTCTGTACTATTTTCCATTTTTATACAGTAGATAATAGACCTAAAAGCTATAACGAATGGCCACAAAGATGACACTGTGGTGAAATAAGCCACATAATTCACAGAAAAGCATCTTTGTAGGCCAAACAAGCATATTCATGTAAAAGTCAAGAAAATGTAAATCATAGAAATGGTTAAATGTATGTTAGTGCAACAACTTTAAGCACTAATTTAATCCAATTTGATTTCTTTCCTAAAAAAACAGGGGAAGATGAAGCTGAACACACCCAGGAGTCACACAGGGGCATGTGTTTGTTTGGCAGGTGGAGCAATGTCGCACTTATTCATTATCATTAGCTGAAGTTAATCGCCTGTGCAAACACTTTACGCTCCAAATTGATTTTAAACAGCCAAGAAAAGAGGACGACAATCAAGACCGGGGATACACATGGAGATTACTGTGTTCTTACCTCGACAGTAGTGTGCCCAGTCTGTCAGGGCAGCTTAAGATCAAGTTGACGTAGATATATTTTGATTTGCATGTCATCTGAGCCTGCACGTCTTAACTTTAAACCCACTAAAAAAAACCCCAAAAAAAACATCCTGAGCCTTGACACATCAAATGAATGCTCCGTCAAGTGTTTCAAGTTTGGAATTTTGCTCAGTTTCATTAAAGAATGTAACACGTTGTTTGTCGTATTCATGCCAATCACATATAATTGGTGGCTGTTATCCTGACAGCAGACACACAAAAACAAAGCTGCGTAACAGAGAATTGTGGAAACCTGATCACTGCGCCGCTTTTAAAATTTTAATAACTTTCACTTTGTGTATTTGTGTGCTCACTTCATGCATAATAAACACATCATGTTTCCAGATTGACAAATTCATTGTTATATTTGGTGGCGACAACCACAGAGTCTGACAGTTTAGCTCATTGGATATGCATCTTTTCTATTTATCAAGTGTTTGTCAGGATTCAAATATTGTGCACGTTCGTCGCACGGGGTGGCTTTGGCACACGCCTCCTCGTCCTCCTGCGTGAGCATGGCTAAAGAGCTACAGTAAGTCGGGGCTCTGTGATTGCGATCCACCATGTTGTTGTTGAGCAGAGGAGACAGGTCTGAGCCTGCGGTGTCAAGGGCTAGATGGATGTCAGCAGCGTGGGTTAAAATGTGTTTCTGCCTGCTGTCCTTGGGTGATTTCCACAGCGCACTGAGCAGAGCACACAGTCCTGGCCAGGGGGCACCATTACTGCCACCGTGTGCAGGAGAGATGTGGCAAATGTACCTGGATATGATCCACAGAGGGACAACAGAAACAAGACACTGCTCCCTCCCTCTCTCTCTCGGCTGCATTTTGATCTCAGAACCTGGAATCTGCACACACACACACACACACACACACACATATATAAAGTCCAAGTGGCAGTGGTCACATTGGTGCAGTTTTCCTTGTAAAAGACCGTTTCAAGCTCAGTGAACAAAGTATCACACATGGTGGACTGTTGCGTATCCTTATTCCACATTCAGAGAACGAAAAGCCCTGAAGGCTCTGGATGCGGTAATTGATGCATATCATTGGGCGCTCTAAATTTGATGTTCTCTCTTGGCCGAGTGCAGATGAAGGATTTTAAGCATCAGACTTGACACCTGTTTTTCATTACTGCAGCACTCATGCAACTGCACCCTATTTCTCATTTTCCACATCTTCCACGGTCTGACTTGCTCAGATCTGTATTTGAAGAGCAACTAGTAGCACTTCTAATGATTTATTTTAATTTTTTTTTAGAAATTTAGCACTTAACCAGCGCACGGTTTCAGTGTTTCACCTCGGATTCCACATAAAGCCCCTACAGTACACGTGTGTGTCCTCACACCATGGCAGTGGTGTCACTGTGGAATTGGGTCTATATGAGCACACAAGCGTCCCCTCCCCCTTATTTACCCAGGCATGCTTAGCAAAATGCCAATAATTAACCTGTTAATAACAGTGTCATTTTCCTGTCATCATCATTTAGGCAAAATGTCACAGACAATGGCGGGTGAAAGAAAAGACCCACTGCCTGTGAAACTGAAACTGCAGAATAAAAAGTAGAGGGTTTGGGACATGGTTTGTGAAATGGGAATAAAAAGAAAAAAGAGAAGAGGCAAACGGCCAATGAAGCAGCTAATGATGCAGAACATTGTTTTTTACTGACATACAGTTGTTAACATATCTGGCAAGTCATAAAATGTTCATATCTACAAACTTTTCAGGGAGTTTCAGCTGCAGTTCACTTTCCTCTACAGGAGGAAACGCGCCACACTTCATTTTGAACACACTTCAAATGATAGCTGACAGATGAAGTTATGATTTTATAGGCGTCTTTTAGCTTGTAAACTCATACAGTTAGGTCTTTTTGCGGTTCACTGTGAAGGGGACAAATCCTTAATTTAACATCATGTACTGCATAACAGCGGTCCCCAACCTTTTTTGCACCACAGACCGGTTTCATGTAAGACAGTATTTTCACGGACCGGCCTTCAGGGTGTGGGGGGTAAATACGACGAAATAAAATGATGCGACAAACAAATAAAAGTGCATAAAAATACAACTCACCATTACGAACACCGAAGTGTGTTCCTTATGTCCAGTCTATTCCGTAATTTTGTTGCGGTTGCTGAAGAAGCTTTCCAAAGACGTTTGTTTTGTACTCCTTTTTGCTAGCTTTGAGGGCTTAACTGGGGTAACGTATCACGTGACCGAGACGAGTGTCTTGGCCTGTCTTAACATATATAATATATATATATATTTTTTTTTTTCTGTGTGGCCCGGTACCAAATGACCCACGGACCGGTCCATGGCCCGGTGGTTGGGGGCCGCTGCTGTATAATATTATGTCGTCCATCTCCATGCCCTGTCCCTTGACCGCAGCCCATCTAACTTTGTTTTAGCAAGTCAAAACGGTGCCGCTCTAATGATACACAGTGACAGCAGTGTGGGGTCTTCATCTCACTCATGAGTAACCTTTTGATTTTGTTTTTTAATCTTCTCCCTATGAACATGTGCCATTTCTGGGGTCGAAAAAAAACAATCACACAGTGTCACTGGATGTGTCAGTTTAGCACACACCGAATGTGACAGAAGAAGTCATCAAGTTACAGTAGCCTGTATGTGCCTGTCCAGTGAGAAAATACAGAAAAACTGCTGCCTTTCTGGAGATTTGATATGTGTCAGTGCCTGGAAATAGAACACTTCCTGGTGACACAATGTCCATCACCCTGCATCAGATGTCTTTCCCCGAACATCGTAGTAAAGAAAAGGGTGGCTGTACGTTTCAGTGCATGCCTCAATAAGAGACCGTCAATAAAATAAATCAGCGTCATCTGTTTACACAGTCTTTCACAGAGTCATTGCACAGTTTGTGACAACCATTAAGGACAATTTTCCGCAGTGGCAACTTAAGTTATTGCTTAAATATGAAGTCAGTGTTTATTGTGTTGAAAATGATCCTCAGTAAAGTCCCAATTACCTCATACAGTGAGAAACAATTTAACTGACACTTAACATCCACAAACAGAAGGATCACTGTGCTTTGTCTGACTCAAGCTTTTCTCAACCGCCCAGAGTAAGAACAGCTATTGCACTTGAAATTCTTGTTTTATCTTGTTTTTGCATGGTACTAACAAGATAACACTGGAGGCGCTTGACAAAGAAGACCAAGTTAACTTTACTTCCAGAGGAATGTCGGATAATAGTCTGCTCAACATGTTGTACCGGTTGGTGGGCAGCACACCGCTCTCTGCAGCCGGTAGCTGTGGAGGAAACATCAAGGCAGGTTCTGCAGGAAAGATTAATAATCTTGGTGGGAAAAAAAAAAAAAAAAAAAAGGATGGCTGCCTTGTCGAGGCTGGACACCCCAGAGGCAGGAGCAGACGGGGAGGATCAGCACTAAAGTGAACTCCATCTTGGACAACACCTCCCAACTGTCTACGCTGTGAGGAGCTGGGAAGGTGAAGACACCCCTGAGGTGTTACACTGAGTGCTTTAGGCTCTTCTTTGTGTCACAGCCATTACACTGCTCAATGCTTCATGTTCAAATGGCCCTAGTTTTAGTCTACTGGGAGGGGATTGACAGGAACACTGGACCGCACTCATCTCTATCTACACTTCCTGCAAAACGATATTATCGGCATCACAGGTGACTCTTTACCTGGTCCTTGCTTTATGACATGAAACAGCTTTTAACAGACACGGTCTGCACATGTTAGTCAATTAATTAGATAGTGCACTTACGCAGTATATATGGCATTTTATGTATATGACCATATTTAATATGGAAGGCTCATTTGCATACAATTTACACCCCGGAACACGTACTTAAATGCATTCAGTGTTCACATATATATTTTTTTTATTAATGTAATTTCTATCCATAAGGGTATACAGCATGTATACAGTTTAAAATGGTGTCGATACTGATTATTCTATCATTTGTTTCCCGTCGTTATGTACTGTATATAATTGATGCAAGAACTTTATAGAATCTAATAATTTGTTTTATGTGTAGTGGTGTTGCACTTCACTGTCTCAGTGTT
This sequence comes from Protonibea diacanthus, assembly GCA_028641955.1. Taxonomy (NCBI): domain Eukaryota; kingdom Metazoa; phylum Chordata; class Actinopteri; family Sciaenidae; genus Protonibea; species Protonibea diacanthus. Next base: position 10,693,897 of record CM053993.1, read on the forward strand.
TATTTTCCTTTTTTGTCATTTTTTCATGCTGAATCCTTCTGCAGCTGGGACTGTCGCCTTTTCCTGTGGGAATGCATCATGCATCCTCTCTTCTTACCTGGGATTAGTTTTGAGAGACAGCATTGTGTCTGCAGATGTTTTCTGGACCTAAAACAATGCCTTGCGAGATCCCAAAGGTGATGTTCGCTGAGAAACGGTGATTTGCATGCGGTGATACAGAATGTTTGGTTGGGATCTGATATCAGCCAGCACCGAGATGAATCTAAGCCACCCAGCAGTGCTTAAGGCAGTTAGTTAAAATTGCACAATCTAAATATTGCTGCATGGTCTAAAACAGTTAGAATCAAGTTTTTTTTTTTTTTTTTTTTTTTTTTTGCATCTGTTGTTCAAACGAAGTCATTCCAGGTTCATTAAATGTGCCTCAATTGATGTTCCTTTAGTTGCTTGCTTCTCTGTGGCATAATTTTCAAATTGAAATTGTGGGCATAAATTCAAGCCTAAAATACTTACACGATAATGAACTTTTAACTGGTTCTGGGACTTATTTGGACATAATTTACCTTTTTATATCCCATTTTCCTCAGAGTGTTTGCTCATGTTTGTCTTCTGTATTTTATCTTCTGAATGTGTGTTGTGAATGATGCTCAGCAGTCGCTGTTTAAGTCTCAGATGTCGGAATGTCCTACCAGCACATGCATGGGCATGTAACGAAACACAGAACTGACACTCTAATCACAAATGCATTCTCTGACATGTTTATGCTTTGTTGTTTAACATTTTATTGAAGCAGTAAAGTGATAATACTTTCTACCTTTAGGTAAAGAGAGAAGCAGCTGCTACAGCAGCCGTTACAGCCCCAAAATAATGGTTTTCATTATCAACTCACCTTCATGTTATGAGAAATACCAGTGAAGTATATCTATGCACAGCCTGTAGATACATAGTGCATGTTTTGTTGCGCAGAACCATCTGGGAAGTCGTCATTGCAAAATTTTGGAGTGAAAACATCTTTTCTTTTTTTTCAATGCCAAAATATTCTGCAGTTCTGGTATAACTGATGCTAGCAGCATCTATGCTAAGATCTTTGGTTGCCACCATTGTTGTTCTTTGACCAAATACTTGCCCTCTGTTACATATACACACCTAGCATTAAACCACACCTGCAGTTCATGCAATAGCTTGCAGTAGTTCCTCGTAGGATGCTGATTAGTTCGTAACCAAACCAGTGCTTTGACACAAGTGCATAGCTTGAAGCCTGCAAACATGTATTCTGTGATTTTGCGAGCCCAGCTACGTCACAAGGTTAACCATACTGCAGAGTAAAGACAATGACTCCAAACTGCTTCTTGTGGCGCACTGAATTTACTCTTCAGCAAGTTTGATTATTGGGTGGCAGAAAGTGTGTTTATGACTCGCTATGAGTAGAAAATTAGAACTGAAACCATTTTCTGTTACTGTTTTGAGTTTGTTTCTGTGCTTCCTGTTTTATTTTGTAGCTCCACCTGGTCTGTCTTGTCTTATTCTACTTCCTGTTTTCTTTCCCGCCTTTTTTGATTTTGCACTTCCCCCTGATTTGTTTCACCTGTTCCTGATTAGTCTTGCCTGTCTATTTAGTTCCTGTGTTTCCTTTGTTTCCTTGTCTGTCCGTTGGTTGTTTGTTGCTTGTTCCTCTGTGTTCTCATGAATGTGTTCTCATGAATGTGTTCCCATGACTATGATTATTTGACTATGGATTATTTATTGGGGTGTGTGTTACTACAGTAGCCGCTGTAAACGCAACATAAGTACTTTAATGAAGAGTTCATTAAGGACTTGTATTGATGATTTTAGCTAACTCTAGCTTTTCTGAGAAATGTTTTTTCATGTAAAAAGGAGCCACTATTTAAACTAAGTTGTGCACTTTTTAAATTAAATGAATAAACTTTAATACATAAATAAATGTTACTTTTTTGTGAACTTTTACTGATTGTGTGTTATTTGGAGTACAAAGGTTCTGAAGTGAACCCTCTTGTAGAGATGTACAAATCGTGCATTAATGCTTCTGTTGCCTCCAGAAAATATAGTTTTTACCCCTCGCAGCAGTGATGTATGAATTGTGTACAGTGCGCGTGTGTTTGTTTGTGTGTTTGCTTATGCATGAGTGAGTCATAGTGACGGGGTTGCTCATGAGGCAGGCGCTCTGGCACTATGACAGAATGAGGTCGCCCCGCTGCAGAATGACACACTCACAACGTCAGCCTCTCTTTCGCACACACACACACACACACACACACACACACACACACACACACTTCACCATGTCCCTGAATAAGTCAGCTTGGATAATGGTGCTGCCTTTGGCTGTGAAACACTGCCCCACTCTCAAACACACACATAAACACAGACGAGAGAGCGTGTATGGGTACACAAAACAGTGATATGGTTATGCAGTCCAAGCTGAGTCACAGCTAAGAAGGTGTTTATGGGTAGTTTTTGCCTTTTTTGTTACCAAATTATATGCATTGTTTGAAGAGTTTAATTTATATTAAAGCACATGGTGTTTGTTGGAAATAAATAACTGAAGAAGCACTGCTAGGAAGGTCCAATTTCTCACAATATTTGGCATAACATGGCTCGTGTTGCATCATGGGAATGGCCAGAACACGTGAAATGAGACTTCTTGGCTGAAACGACACTTGTTGTGTAATGGTTATTGAACACAATAGTGTTCTACAGGTGCTGATGGTGGTGTGCAATTTCTGGAGCGAGGGTGGATGTGAGCCAGAAAATACGAGTAACAACCTACAGAGTGATGAAAATAACCGTTTTATTTACTGAGAATAAGGCGGGAGAAATGGAACAGAGCTGAACTCAGAGAGTCCTTAAAAAGATGTCCTTCAGGTGTTGATGTGCTGTCAGTCACTAGGCATTACTCATTTCCGCCAATGCCAACTCATTTCCTTTTCAGAAATACAGCTGCAGCTGCTTTATTGGTATTATGTGCATGCCATAACTCATGCTACTAAATCAAAATGCTTAATACCTTTCTCAGTCTGCATTCTTGTATGTACTTGTGTGTTCTTACAATAGCTAACTAGCTATATACTCTTTTAGCCCTAGTCTAGTAGCTATCAAGTACCAATTTAAAGTAAGAATAAATATGTGTTCTGATTCTGGTGCCTCAGTGTGTCATCAAGCCACCCTTTAGGACCGCCCAAAAAATGCTGGACTGAATGAAAACTGGAGAAAAACTGTTTTAACCTCTAACTCCACATTTCAGTAACATATTGTAAGTCTTTTCACGTTTTCAGCAACTGTTTTCCAACATATAATGTACAATGAAAGAAATGTCACGGAAAGCTCTTACATGATCTTTTTATACAATGTTCCTGTTTTAAACTGAGTCCGCTGGAAGAATTAAAAGGTCAGCCAGGAATTTTCAACCTACTCATCGACCTAGCGTTAATTAGCTACCTAGCTAGAGCTGATAAAATCTTTCCCGGTTCATCTTTCCAACTTCGAACCCCAAAGGAGGTAACTTTGAACTCGGTGTACTCTGCATTGAGGAAGGCCTTTTATATGTGTATCATTTCAGCAGACTATAGTATTGGAGTTCTTTTTCAGCTCTTTCTATCTCTGTGCTCCGAGCAGCAGTGGTGTATTTATAGTTGTGACTTTTGATATGAGTTTAGTACAGTATTTGCCAAGACACTTGCTGCTGGCAAGCAGCCGATGGAGGTACAATATCACTTTACTGGCATCATAACCCGACTACTCTCTAAAAGTCTCATAAGATGCTATTTAAATTCTTGCTGTATCATGTAGAATACTTAGCCTGTAAGGCAGATGTAGTCACCAGATCCCATGAGAATCCGTCTTGCCAGGCTTCAAGCTATGAATTCGTGTCCGAACCATAATGGTTCAGACCAGTCCAACGAGGCACTACTTGCAGCTAGCGGTGTGGTGAAGGTGCGACAACAGGGAGAAGTGATTGTTCATTCAAAAACAACAGTAGCCATAGCAGTAGTAATGTTTCCATAACTGTAGCATAAGTTATGTAAAGAACAGCACTGAAGGCCTTTCTCTGTGGGAAAGATCTCTTCAGTCTTCTCCTGACCGCTGAAGTTCACCCATGGTGATGGACAGATGGTTCGTCCAATCACCTGCCAAGTATTTTTTGAAAGTGCCTGCTCTTTTCCAGTTTTACAAAATCATAGTGCACTTTGAATATTCACTTGTTCCCGGTTTAACACAGCCTGACTTCTCAAACTCCCTTGCCCTTACAGTCAGCCTCTGTGCTTTTTTTTTTTTTCTTTCCTCTCTTCTATTGTGCTGCACTGCTCTTTAGGTCTGTGTAGTGCTGTTATCAAAGGGCCTCTGAGATTGAGCCAAGTCCTGCTGAATAAAACATTTAGCAGCTGAACTTCACCAAATAAGCAAAAGGAAAAGAAAGGAGAACTTCTTTCTCTTGTACTTTTTTGTATCTTTTATTTTCATTTGCGTGTGCATGTATGTATGTGTATGTGTGTGTGTGCGCGTTTGTAGGGTGAAGTTTTAAGGTCCCTTCAGGTCGCACTCTATCTCTCTCCGTGGCCTATGTAGCCCCGCAGCTCTGCAGAATGGAGTTGCATCCCGATTATTTTTACTTGTAGCATCTTTGCACTTCTGCACACTGTCAGAGTAATGCATAGACCTTATCTTTGACACATACCTTTCTGCATATGAACTTGGCCTTGGGCGGACGACAAAATGATATCACCACAGATTCTTATGGTCGGGGAGAGAGGGACGGTTAGAGGAGGAGGAGGAGGGGAGGAATAAGGAAAGGAGAAAGAGGGAGGGATTAGGTCACATGAAGAGTTGATAAGGCCAGAAACACGTCTGGACATTTTTTTTTCTTCATAATTTAATAAAATTATTCTTTGCCCTTGTCTCTTGGGTTTTGCATTTCATTACAAAGATAGGACAAAGTATTGAATAGTAATATGTTGAACAGTAATGGACTGAATTTTAATGAAATAAATGAGGATAGTTAGTTGAAGAACTTTTAGATGCTAATAAAAAGGGCACAAAAGCTCACTGTGCCCTGACAAGGCTGCAGGAATTAAACGAGATTATTGTTAGTGTTTTTTTTTTTTTTTCTAGAAACACCACTTATTCAGACTCATCTGCAAATTAAGACAGAAACGGTGTATTTTTCCACACTGTTGTCCATCCTGCTTACACAGAAAGTGTTTCAGGTACATTTTTAGGTCATACGTCTGTACATCTGAAGGAACACAAACACTTCTTCAGAAACACTGCGGCTAGCTGTCTACACAGGCCACCTAACAGCGGCTTCCTTCCGGTACCCAATTCAAGAACCTGCAGTGATTGTTTATTGCGTTCTCAGAGCTGCAAACATTCAGGTTATCTACACAGCAGCAATGCCTCTGAAAACGTAGACTAAAGGAGGTCTGAAGGAGGACTTAATCAAAATACATTCATTGCGACAAGTATTTGCAAACCAGATAGTTAATTAAAATGCAAATTGCATAGATGGGCTACATCCTGTCTTACACTCAAGCTTGATATACTTAGAAACTCCTCTTAGAAGCACCATTCAGGTCCAACATTCATTCACTGTCATTAATGCACATAGCACATTCACCCACATGTGCACAGCATCCTCTCTTTCTGAGACACACAATATACAGACACACTCCTCATACTGCCAGGCCTAATCATGCTCCTGTGTTGCTGCCCTAGGATATAGCCGCCACACTCCTCAGATATTTTAGATAATTGAACAAATTACGTACGCCTTGCTGTCATGTTCTGGGGTAAGTGTGGCTCCTAGCATTGAAAACTTGCCCTTATGTCTATTCTTACTTGTAAAAGTTGTTGTTTTTCAATTCTGTTTTTGCTGTGCAGGCATCATTAGTCACCAGGCAGAGCTGCCGTAGGCTACACTCGCTACCAGTCAGCCAGCCAACCACAGGGGAAAAAAATGCGACCAGTAAGAGTGATTGTGGTTGATGGTGTGCATGTGTTGTGTGTGTGTTACGCACATACCTGTGCTACAAACCTGACGAGGCAGTTCCAATAGTTAATGCCAAAGGGCTTCTTGGTAATAATCGTTATTTTAGTTTTAGCATTTTGTCAACCACGGATGTGGGAGTGAAAATGTCAGAAATCAGCCGAAGTTCAGTCATCAACTCTAATAGTGTACACAAAGAAGTACACAAAAAAGGGGGCTGTGCACCTTTCCCACGGAGATGGATTGTGAGTTCATCCGGCTCAACAATCTGTTTTTAAGAAACAGAAAAAAATTGGTTCTGCTTTGACATTCGCCGCCTTTCTAATCTACTAATAATTCCATTAATATTATAGATTTGTGAAAGCTTGGGGAAATCCTCGGAAGAATGTCATTCACCTCCAAATAATCCTCCAACGGGAAGCAATCCTGTTTTACTACTGCGGCTGTATATGACCTACATATGGTGTTGAGTAGTGTGGTAGTGGGTGTTAAGTTTTACATAATCCATAGACAGAGATGTAAATGGTGTTCTTTTCACTCCTCTATGACCTCAGTCTCATCTTCCATCCCCCTTTTTTTTTTTTATAAAGCTTTGCATATGACTGGATTTCATTGACACTAAAATTCATAGTCATTCAAGGCAGTAGCAGCACTTTACAGCACAGGTACAGCATTAGTTTTAACACCAGTTAAAACATTTGTGAATTTTGTACATTTACAGTACTTATCCTTTTAGCAACAGCAGTATCAGGTCAGAGAGTACCACCAAACATGGCATCTAAAAAAAGTAGGCCTATTGAGAGGCACAGTAAACAAACATAAGACAAACACATGAAACATATGAAATATATACTATACTATACTTATTTTAACCCAAACCATGAGCTTGCAAGTGAGCTACAACGGTTACACTACTTTAACAATGTGTTTAATGTCACATGAGTTAACTGTAACATACTTTTAAGGTCTGGGACACTATGGTTCTGGGAGTCATTGGCAAACAACCTATTCTGTTCCTTAGATATGAGGATGTTCAACCTGAAATAACTGGTGAACCTCAAAATAATTGCTGCTGGCAAGGTTCACGATGTGAAGAAGTTGAGCAACTTTACACCAGAGCAGCAACCTGAAAACTACCAAAAACCAAAGTTCATAGTTCTCCACCCTTTCAAACACATGAAAACAGGAAAAGTGATCAGTCAACAGCTTCCACATGCTCCATGATATAACTCAAACTAGCTACCAGGACTTGACACATCACATAAATTGTGATAACTGTGTAAAAATTGTGGTCTGGCAGTCGGCAGAAATACAAAAAAAGAAATGCTGCTGTAGTAATGCTGTACAATGCAATAGACTTTAACACTGTACAAAATACTTGAGCATGAAATAGTAATGGGTGCCATTAGGTATGGCCAGTGGATAAGAAACGTTTATTGAACTTTAAAAATTCATACGGAATCACAGGGGCACCTCATAGAGACTGCATTATTTAAGGTCCACTAAGCAGAGAACAAATGTGATGGGTATTCTCTCACCACTAAGTCTATGTTTAAATTAGAAAACGTTTAATTTTGTTACCTTGAGTGCTTTGAAAATGAATGGAAGATCGAGAGGGGTTGTAAACAAGGCTTAGAGTTATATTGAATTGGGATTGATTCCAGGTGCCGGGAACCTGGAATTTCTTGCCCAGACTCTGTCAGTTTCCTGCTCCGGGACTGACGTAGCAAAATCCCATCAATGTATATGGGTAAATGCTAAATCATCACTGCTTTCTAAGGATTTAAACAAGCTGAAAATACAGATACAAATGAACGAATCACTGAGTGCATTAATTGATTAGGGGGATGGAGAATGTCACTCAGTGGTCTCTAAATGGATGTTTCGGGTCTAACGACTGCTGCCAACTTTTCTCTTACAATTCCTTTACAATTGTGCCAAGTCTTTACTGCCAGGAAACCTCAAAGCGGTGCAGTGATTGAGGTAGGGGGTGGGCACATGACACCACCACCACATAGCTGACAGATTTGTCAGTCAAGGTAAACAAATCTCCCTAATATACATGTGATATTTAAGTTTTAAGCTTTCAAATTTAAGAAAGTACACACAAAAGAGCGTACGGTTACATTGCAACCTCGGTTCTCTGAGTGGAGAGATAGTCCTGAGACGATAGAGAACACGATTATTTGTAAAATTCCCTAATAAATAAAGTTGTGGATCCAAGAAACTAAGTGTGGATTTCAATGCACAGCCAGGTGATTCCCTGATTCTTCACCTAAAGTTTGTCTCGGATAATTCAGCTTTAGATTTATGTAGCTTCTGCAGTGTGAGGTGAGTGGAGGACACTGTAGTGTCCCCAAAACATATGACCATAATGAATTGATGGGTTAGGGTTATCTATAAAATTAAGATCTATTTATATCCCATACAGTGTCCTGACTGTTTGGCAATATGGTAATAAAATGCGTGGCTGTCCTAAGTTGTTACAGCACACATGGCTTTCTCTCCTTGGACACAGCGAGCAAACGCTCTGCTCTATTCCCATGACACTGTCCTTCCATGGCACCATGTCTTGGGGACAAATTAAGTAGTCCTTCAGGATGTTGTGGAGCTCCTTGACTCCCTCGCCCACTCTCCCTAGCCTGGATATTCACACCCAGCCCTGAGACTTAGAATTTATTACAGAAATGGATTTGAATAGCTCAAAGGCTAATTCAGCTCAGAATCATATGGCTGAAGCTCACCGCAGCATTCTCAGAGGGCTAAAACTTTCAAGCAGTTCTGGCCGGACCCCAAAAAAACTGTCACAGCAGGTGTTTTCATCATCTGTCAAAGGCAAAAAAAAAAAAAAAAAAACATCCCTGATTGGGAGTTTGTTTAGAAGTGCACCTGCTTGTTTCTACCCGTGGAGAGTAGTGCAGAATCAGTTTTTAGATTTAGTTTTGATTTACCATTTAAAAGAAAAATCGGGCTTCGCCGGTATAGAGGCAAACATCTATGGACAAGCCTTGAAGATTGAGTAAACAAAGCAACACGCAATTTCTCGAGAGAGAGAGAGAGAGAGAGAGAGAGAGAGAGAGAGAAAGAGAAAAAAAAAACAGATACACCATTTTTCAATTTGCTTGTTCACTACTTCACCGTTTACAATCACAGCACTACATTTGCAGATAACAGAAGCGACAAGAAAAGCTTTCAAACTGTGCAAATAGTTTCTCCCTGGGCATAGTGTTAAATGCTGCAGACCTTAAAACCCTAGAAGGGTTCATGCAAGAACCCCATTGGGCATCGTGCCTAAGCTTTCAATCATCACTTAAGGCCCACTCTATGGATGCCATTAGATGATGGATTCCAATTTTCAATTTCAAGCCCTGCTGTCGGTGGCTTGCGTCCAGAGGGAAGAATTTTTTTTTTTTCTCACGAGAAGTGTTTCTCATGCAAACAGCAGTCACTCCTGTTAGTCATCAGCGGGGGAAATAGCAGATTTTTATCGTTGTTCACATTCGCAATGCACGTGCAGAGACCATGGGCAGATTATTTGCAGACATTCTTTTTTTTTTTTATCACTAAACTATAAAACACGTATAAGACTTAACAAGTATCATAAGTCTGCACGAGTGCATAGTGGCTTCATACCAGAGCCATGAGACAAATATACATTCAGATCAGTGTGATAAACTTTCAACTGACTGTCACCTTTCCGTAACTGTGTCCTTAGTCGTGTGTAAGGGGTGTCTTTAGTAAGCATATTAGCACGAATTCAATGAAAGATAATGATTGTTCTTTTTCTCTGCGCATGCTCTCGCTTGATACGAATCTCCCTCTTCTCTTCTATTTTGTGAAGACAGAGCGAGCGATCCCCAAGGAAAATCATATGCGGCCGGAGGGCTGATTGTGCTATTCAATAGAAGCATTATTACAATCAGTCCATGGCTGGCAATGCAGACAAATTACTGATAGGGAGTCTCAAAGAGAAGGAAAGAAGCAAAGAAAGGAAACCCAAGGAGATGCTGTCAAAGTCTATCACAAATCCTGCCTTCACCATTGAAAACTTTTAATTTGTTCAAACTGTCACGGCTGAATGCATTTCGAAACCTTTGTTTGTCATCAGAAAAAGTGAAATGCATTTGGATTACTTGTGATACCCAATACATAGATGTGGGAAAGTGATTTACTTTTTTTCCCCCTCAGTCTGTTATTGAGTCAATGGGGTATCATAGCAGTTAGTTTAGGTTATGTATACAGAGCTGGACTCAGTGTGAATGGCATGAGGAAGAAGAAGCGAGAGGAGAAATTGGACTGTCTGGCTGTATTATAGCAGCTATCAAACCCTGCTGCTGCAGTGCTCATAATCAGGGCTAGGGAGGCAAATTGACTGCTGAATAGATTTTGAGTTTTGCCTCCAGTCGAAAGGCCCTGTCAAAACTGAATAGAATCCTAGCTTGAGGCTCGTGACATTACATTTTTTTTTTCATGTGGAAATTATTCTCTCATAATGGTGGTGGCTGACCTTTGACATAGCAGGGATGTGTCATTCATTTACCCTAATGGCCTCATCCTGAGTCAGAATCTGTGCTCATAAACAGAGAGAGTGCACCAGAGAGAGAAGAGTGAATTCATTACCCTCACATCACTTTAAGGGGAAATTTCTATTAATTCAAATGTATTTTTTACAGTTCTCGTTACAGTGAGAACGAGGAACAAGCATGCCAGATACCATGAAATTACAATGATAGGAGCCCCAAGGCTGCTGTCTTAATTAAATCACACACCAAAGATAAGTAGCCACATATGTTTATTCTAATACATACAACATATAGCAAAGGGAGGGCTGCTTTTACTAATAAACCCTGACGTTAGCCTGAACGGACAAGATGAGTTCAGTGCTCGGAACATTGCTTCCCTTGCTACGTTGAGTAAATTTAAATCAAAGAGCACATTACTCACCTGTGGCTTCATTCAAATCACGTCATGGTTTATACACTCCAACATGTTAAGTGGGTGGACCCAATTTGCTCCAACTAGCACTGTCACTCGTCCTCAAACACCTGACTAAACCAGTTAAAATGTCCATCTTTGGATATTGAAGCTGGCAGGATTAAAAAAAAAAAAAAAAAGTCAAAATTCGAACGTTTCTGAGTGGCCCTAATTTCCCTGGATGACAGTGCTGGTTTTCTACCTTGGTGGGCAGTCCTGTTTAGACAAGGCAGACTACCTGCCACGGGACATCGTCGGCAATAACGCATTGGCATCGCACCAACTCAAAGTAGATCTGACAGCAAGGGCACAGAGAGCCATTACAGCTTGTCTGGAGGATTTATGGGATATTTAGGAAAATGTGATGGGTGCTTATCGCTGCAAAATTATATCTGTCAGAGAAACGGGCCAGAACAAGCAAAAAAAAAAAAAAAAAATGTTGATGAATATGAAAAACAAAAACAAAAAAAATGTCTCTGGAGCTCAGTCGGTTGTGAATTGACTTGGCTTGGGAACCACCAGAGGGTGGCCAGTTCAAGCACAGACCACAGTGTGCGGCATGCTGGTAGCTGAAGATGTGCCAGTTCAGCTGCTGGGTACTGCCAAGGTGCCTTTGAGCAAGGCACTGAATCCTCTAGCTGCTACCAGGTCATTGCCATGTTGGGGTCCATCATTCCACCATCTCTCCACATTTGCATGTCTATGAGTCCTTTGTGTGTGTGATTGTATTTTGGGCCTATATGTGTAAAAAAAAGAGTTCGGAAGGGATAAATAAAGTAAAACTGTCTTCTTCTGGTACAAACAGAGACCTGTTTAACATTGTGCCTACTACATGAGCAAGGTGAGGGCATTTAATAACATAGCCATTTTTGTAGTTGGAAACAATCCTCCATCCTTTGCTTCTGCAAAGCGTTGATTCTCTTATTGGGGTACAGCTGTCCCAGTTGACAGTTCTAATAAAGTATGTTAAAAGCAAAGCCAGCACACTTGGAGTGACAAGTTTCTCACCACGTTTCTATTTTCACACATCTAAAAACAGCTCAAGTGTGTCACTCAACCAATAAGTTCTGTGATGGCCTATTCAAATAATAATAATAATAATAATAATAATAATAATAATAATAATAATAATTAAAAAAAAACAAGTCTGGACATGAACTTTCCTCAACACACTCTGCCAACTTTGCTGCAGTTGGAACATCATTTGTTCATTACTTGTGACTGGAGAGGCTGAAGCTGTGTACCCCAAGTACTGTTTTGTTGTCTGTTTTCCCGAAAATGACCCAAAATACAAGACTTTGACAAGGAATGTTATCTTTTTGATTTTGGGTAGTGATACCATTAGACAAATTTAGGAAAATCCAGACCACCCATTCAAAGACTGGTGATATTCTGTATTCTGTTATTGCCAGCACTTTGTTTCTTTGTTTTTCAATACTTTGTAGCTTTCAGACTCCGGTTTGGCGTTTCACGCTGGACCCTTTCAGTCTTACTGAAAGCGTATATATTTAAACACAGGTCACAAGTGTATACTTCTAAGTACAATTAGAAGTCTCAATAAGTTCACAACTGGAAGTTGTAGTTTTTAGCGTATATTACTCAAAGCAGACTATTTCCAGCTGTGTGCTGAAATGAGCTACATGGTCTTTTCATGGTATGTGTGGACAATCAGAAAAATATAGGATGTCAGTGGACTATAACATGTTGCAGCGTAAAAATCAATGAACTGTGGTTTGAATGACGCCCAGTGGTCTGTATGAGAGATGTGCTCTATAACGTCTTGATGATTTACTGCTCATTTTGTCAGAGGCAATTTCTTGGGTAGACAATATAGTTTGTTCTATTCTAGTCTCTAAATGCATCCCCTATAGCGTTCCATCACTGTCTTTCCTCCTTGCAAACTCTGCTTTAATTTCTGTCCATATTTCAGCCTCAGCAGATGATTTTTAGAGTCATTCTAGTAAATATAAAGACGTTATGATACAGGCAGAGACGACAGTGACTATATGTTCTCCCTTGACATTGTGCAATCTCCGCACAGCTTTATGCACTGAAGTTCACGTTCATGCCCCAGTGCCTCTTCAATCCCTTAATCGCCGGTCCTTAGCGGGACCGCTGAATGTCATTACCGGCTCCTCTGAGCCACTGACAGAGACATGCTGGGGACCAAGAATGACACGGGCCCCTCCCCCCCAAAAAAAATCTCATTACCACCAGCTCACATATCTGAGAGGAGAACTGGATGACCAGTCTCACACCATCTTCATTACACACCCTGCTGTGTCACTGCACCATTGAGAGGGCAAACTGTTTGAAGACAAATGGACATCCATTCTTCTTCTACTTGTCAGTCCCATTATTAAAGTTCAGGGGAGTCTTACCTCCTGTCAAGGACTAACTCGCACTCAAGTTTAAGGACTGTTTAGGTCTTTCAGTAAAGTGCAAAACCCATTCCATTACCTATTTTCACTTATTTATCCTTAAATTGACTTTGAAAAATTGAGAGAGTTAACATTTCACAGTTTGTTTGAAATTTATAGAAAGCTGATAGTTGCTTATATGCTTTTAAAATGAATAAAAAAAAATCCATCATTTTGCAGATACAGTCCAGTGTTTTTGATAATTCTAGGTCAGCAGCTCGGTCGGTGCAGAGGTCGCTTTTATCATCCACTGCTATTTATTTTAAGAGGTTCACAATCAGAGCTCTCAGCAGTGTGTTGACCTGCCTTTCTGCCTCCCAACAATAGCAGGAAAGTTTTGCTTTATTACAAGGAAAGAAGCTTTTTGTACTATTTGAATACATGAATATTGTAACAACTAATATAATAATAGCTAAACTGTATTTTTTTTATTTGCTATTCATCAAATGCGGGAAGCGAGGATAGAAAAATGTGAATCTCGACTGTTAGTTCTTTGAAAGCAGCAGTTTGCTCGCCCGTAGAAACACACAGAGGAATCAAGCGTATCTGTTATCTGTATTTCATTGACATGTAAGAACAAACTCAAAACTTGTTTAAGGATATTTTGAAATTCGGGACATTCTCTTGTTCACTATTTTGTAGCAAGTTAGATGAAAAGATTGATACCACTGCCATGTCTATCCACTAAAGAGTATTTTCAGGCAGAAAAACAGCACTGAACCAAGACAACATATCATGATTACACCGGAGTAAATTGCCATGGTTGGAATACAATTGGCATATAATCAATGTTCTTCATACTTGTGAGAAAGACACAAATGTTTTCTTGTTCATGTGCTCGCAGATCATGTGTGATAGTGTGCTTAATCTAAATAGAGCTAATCATTATGTGAAAGTCTTAATTACTGTATGTACTCATTAGACGATAAATTCTCTTATAGTCCATGTGGTCCAACACACAAAGTGACCAGGTGTGGTTTTGATAAAGCATTCCTTAGAGAAAAAAAATGCTAATCAGTGTGCTAATCAGACCTATTTAAAGTAAATCAGGCCTTAATTAATCTTGAGTGGCTCTGATCTAAAGGGAATGTGGGTGGGTTTTGCATGTTGAAGGGTGCTTTGGTACATAATGTGGTGACAGGGGAAACTGAAGACAGCGGATGATTACAGTATTTGAGAAGATGACGGCTGATAAATGGGGAAGTGCTGATGAAATACGAAGCCTTCAAAGAGATTTCTTCAACGTACTTTCTGTGGCGCTTTGAAACAGAGAAAGCAATAGTGTTACTTCCAAATGGAAAATAAATTACTGAATTAACTTTGAAATAGCATGAAAGATTTCATAATGACTCCTCTCAGGCAACGCGTGCAGAGATGTGGAGTCATTGTAACATGAACTTGAGTTGACTTGAGTCACTGTTTTGATGACTTGCAACTTGATTTGACAGAAAATACATGACTTGAGCCTCTTGACTTTACTTAATGAGATGAGTAGAATGACTTCATTTTCTATTTTCATTTTAAATATTAAAGTTTATTAAAATGTTTAACATTGTCAGCGTTGATGCTACAAGTGTATAATGTTGGGAATGGCATTGTCATGAGGATGGATGACTAGGATGACTCTCAGTCAAGAACTGGTCATCAAAATAGAGCCAGCCAGAGTACAACATCATCCTTTGCTAATCATTTGAAGTCTCATTTAATTGGTCATGTGTCAAGGTAACTTGCCTTAATTAAGAGCTCAACTTGACTTGACTTGGCATAAACCATGCTCGAGAAAACCTGACTTGAGACTTAGACCGGATGACTTGAATAGCATTTCTGGTCTGACACTACAAAGATATGATTTCATCATACACAGGCACATTTGAATCATCAGTATCATCATAAGTAAAACAATCCTCACATGTAAAAATCAGTGGAGCGCCCCTTTAAAAGTCCAGTGTGTAGGATTTAGTGACACCTAATGGTGAAGTTGCAGGATTGCAACCAAATGAATAATCTCCCACACCTCACCCTCTCCTTCCAATCATGTAAGACAAACTCTGGACACACTGCCCATTAAAAGCAAAAGTCCATATCTATATCAGTCTGTTCTGGGATACTCTAGAATAATGGTGGCCTCCATGAAAAAGGGCCCGCTTTCACTGTAGATATAAAGGGATCATTTTAAGACAATGAAAAAACACAACCATTCGTATTTTCAGGTGATTATACACTTATGCATAACACATACTAATAAATATTGTATCCAATTGCTGCCAACAAATCCTCATATCTTACACAGTGGACCTAAGTTGATCTTAGTATGGGAAGTGATTGCATGCTCTGTGAAAGACTAGAATTTGTTCCTTGGCATGGCAACTTAACACATCCGACATTAATATTGCTACATGTTCTCTCAGCATGTTGCCCGCTGTTTGATTGTTTACTATGTATTTTCAATCAAAGCTGGGAGTGAAATATCTAAAATAGCCCCTGTCTCCTCCTCTTCCTGTGTAAACAAACAGCAGCTGCCAGTATACTGACTCGCATTAGCCAGCGAATTGCCTTATTTATCCCAGTGCCTCTCTCTCTCTTTTTTTTTTTTTTTTTTTTTTTAAACTGTAGCTTATGATCTCATGAAGATGCAGTAAGAGTGGTTTAAAAGACCCGTCTCATTCTGAAGATTTAATGCGTTCCTTTGGAGCAATGTACTAAGCGTATCTGACATTGCAACAGGAAAGCTGTTTGCCAAAGACTTCTTTTGTCCTGCCAGTCGTTTTATCCATGCAGTCTCTATTTCTACCGCCCTCCCCTTACATGCTCTCACTTGTCCATCACTATTTGTGCTACATGCTTAGAGCAGCGGACGTTTGAACTGCATCTTTATTCATTCAGGGTGAAGAGCATGATACGCGGGATGAACAAATTGACCTCTCTTTGAAAAGTGCTGCATTTGCATCTGAAAAGGAGGCTTGTAGAGTTCAAGTAAAGATAAGGAGAGAATAAGAAATGCTCCATCTCCACTGTCTCCTCCCACCATCGTGCCGTGAGGCATCTGATCTCACTGCTCTTTTTATTTTGGTCTGTAGAAGTTTTTGTACACACACACACACACATGCTACATATTCCCTTTGTTTGACCTCTTGTGAACAAACACACACACACACGGACTCATTCCTATCCTGCTACATCTCTAGCTAAGCTCTTGAACTCTGTAATAAGCACTTAAGAATTCGACAGAGATTTAAACAGTGCTGTGCAGTGGCTGTACTGTAGCAAGGGAATTATGGTGGAAGGGAGCAAGGGGAGAGAGAGAGAGAGAGAGAAAAAGATCTCAGCAAAAAATCCAGAGTGCCCTGGCGAGGGATCACGGCAGAATCCACTGCTCACTCCATCCATCCTGGGTTGCTGCTCGTCATTAGTGCCCTCCTTCGGGCTGGAGAAAGCATTTATTCGCATTTATTCATTTAGCAAAGAATTGTTCGTGTAAAGTGTCAGAAAATATAGAAAAGCAAATTTTTCCCAAGGTGCTCATTTTATTAATATAAATCCAACTGAGCAGCCATTTCACAATCTGTATTGTTTGCCATTTCTGCTAGATTAATTACATGGGAAATGGCTTGATGTGCAAAAATGTTGATTAATTCATTATGTTAATCAAATTCTTTCAACACTATATGTGCTGCAGTTGGTGCATGCAGTACTCTAGTAATTACGTACACACTGTATGGGTCCAGGGCAGTGCAGTGGCTCAGTGATTAGTTAGCACTGCTGTTTCACAGCAAGAAGTTCCTGGGATAAAATCCACCGCCTGGCTGGGGCCTTTCTGTGTGGACATGTTCTCCGTGTGTGCGTGGGTCTCCACCGGCTGCTCTGTTTTCCTTCCACAGCCCAAAGACACGCAGGTTAGGTGAAGCGTAACTTCTCAAAACTGACAATAAGTCTATTACTGTATGCCCACTTTCCTCTGTGTTTGGCCAGGTTTGCAGAGGTGAGACCGTAAGATGAGATGCTCTCTTTCAAGCTTTTTTTCCTCCTCATTCAGCCCACGCTTTTAGTGTGTATAAGTCAGTGTAACCAGGAACTTTTACTGCATATGTTGTCAAACAACACATGCTGTGATAGTTGGCTTATTTATCTTCTCATGGAGAGTCAGGTGAGAAGACTGATACCGCTTTCATGTCGGGCTTTCAAAAATAAGGATACAACTGGCTAGCTTAGCTTAGCACAAACACTGAAAACAGGTTGAAAGGCTAGGCTAGCTCTATCCAAAGGTAACAAAATCCACCCAGTAGCACCTTTGAAGCTCACCTATTAACACTTTTTGGCGTATTTGTTTTATCTGTAAATGAAAATGGAGCATAAAGGTGACGATTGTTCCCATCCATAAGCATTTAAGGAATAGAGGACATATAGGAGTATAAAACTACAAGAATTTTGTCCACCTCCTCTGTCTGTTTCTTTTTCTGTCTTTACAGGAAAACTTGACTTGGAGGTTGTGTATAAAGTGAGGTGACCGCTCAACCCTACTGCTTTCAGAAGAAAGCACTCAGCAATGACCTCCAACCTGTGCACAGCACAAATCAACCGGCACTCAGTATATTATCCGTGTGAATCAATTAACTTTTATGTTTGTTAAGAGCCATGCACTCTCAACCCAATTACATCATTTTACTCGAGAGGAGCTTATTGCATCATGATTGTACCATGATACGAAATTTGAAACGCCACAAGCTGAGGAATTTGATGTGCTTAAAATTTATGATGCCGCATCAACAGATTCTGTAAGTCATTCAAACTCCACTCTCATTACTCAGGAGCCATCAAATCTTCCGGCATGCTCTTGCAGCAATCTGTCATTGTTATTCATAAAATGTGTAACTATGAATCGGAGGGTGTTAAGTGAGTGACAGTTTAATTTTCACCGTCTGCATTATTGGTCCCCCATCCCCTCAAATGCTGCGGTGTGCACCATCACCTGCGAGGGCGTTGCTATCAGTGACATTTTTATCCATAACAATATATCAGCCTTCTAGGTTAAGGTTAGGCTACTTAAAATTGATGTTTTCGTGTCATTTATTTATCATTCCAACTTTATTTTTCACTTTATTTTCAAGAGAGAGTTTGATGCCTGAATCCATTCAGGAATACATCACCAGAAAATGCAAGATAATAACTCCAGTAATTTTGTCAGCTTATCGTCTCTTGCATTGGCATCAAATATCCACTTTCTTTTTTTTTTTTTGCTGGTATAATAATACACTTGCTCCAGTCACTCCTTTTCTTTAGTTTCTCAGTTTTCCTCCAACTCGTCTGCCAAAGTCCTACTAAAGTAATGCCAGAGAGGTCAAACGACAGTTAATTTTATGCTGATATGATGGGATGTGACACAGCCTGATACAATACAGTTTGACGTGATGTCAGCTTGCTGATTTTCATTTGAGTTGAACATCTTAACCTTGCCTGTGATTGCATCGCGGATGCCGAGACAAACCGGTGATGGAAAACGGCGAGGCGAAACAAACAGGTGGCTCAATCTCGTGGTGTCCTGCCCTAATTAGACTGTGTTTATTCTCCACACCTGCTAAAATACCGTCACTGTTATTCTCAAATCATCTTGTTTGTGCAAGCAATCATTTGCTGTTAAGACTCTTAGGTTTTGATTACTCATGCAGTTATCAGGTGGAAGATGTTGTTGCTGTTGTTATTCTGGATGTTTCACTAGAACCTAAACATCATAGAGAGGTAATTAAAGGATTGTTTGAGTTTAGGTGAAGATTCCAACAAGATACATTTTAGTCCCAACCTACAGCCCTGTCAGAAGAACTTGTACAGCTTCATCAGCACCAC
Organism: Protonibea diacanthus; assembly: GCA_028641955.1. Lineage (NCBI taxonomy): Eukaryota > Metazoa > Chordata > Actinopteri > Sciaenidae > Protonibea > Protonibea diacanthus. The sequence goes on from CM053993.1 coordinate 10,713,127, forward strand.
TGTCATTTCAAGGTCCACTGTGTAAGATTTAGTCGGATCTATTTACAGAATATGGCTGAAATGGACAATAATAGACATGTTCTCATTGGTGTAATCACCTGAAAATAAGAATCATTATTTCTATATCTGGGTCCTCTTCCACAGTCAGCCATGTTAAGCCACCATGTTTTTTTTTTTCAGTAACCCAGAACAGACAAACCAAACACTGGCTCTGGACAAGGCATTTTCACACATTTTCTGTACACCATAGTATCCCCATCATACTAGGATCGGCATCTACCCCCCTCTGTCAAATCCATGTTTTTTTTTTCTTCTGGAAACTGAACTGGAGGCTTTAGAAACCACTCCACTCAGTCTAAGAAGAACTTTACAGATGTTATATTGGATCCATGACCTGTACTGTATGTTCTGCACCATCTTTCTCCCCCTCCATGTTTGGTACCCCCAAATCAGATACTGTAAATGCCCCTTTGCCAAGAGAGGCCTGTCCATTTCACAACACAATTAAACTGCATATGTACAAATGCAGCAATATTTATTAAGGGGGAGCACTGCTGCACAACTGTGTGTATGTGTAACAAGCAGAGTGTACACACATTGTGATTTTGCATACGTAGGTGTCCACATCTCTGCTACTTTAGCTGATTATTTGTTACTTGTGGCGTACTATTTTAACCATTTATCTGTTCATTTAAGCTAACCATTTCAACCATTTATTCACTGCTTTCAGCTATTTCAGCGACGTACCTGTTAGTTCTTATGATCTAGCAGCTTTTTGGCTTTTATCAAATGGCTTTAGCTCAGTATTTGAATTGTTTATCCATTAGTTTTAGACTAATGCAAGTTCGTTTTCATGCATTCAAAATCACAACACGTTATGCGCAGGTATCACAGCTCACTCTGATGTTGTACAGGTATCTCTGCTCGGGATTCACTGGTCTATAGATTTAATGTCAACAGCTCCCTCTGTTATTGTTCTCTCCGCTGGTTCTCAGCGATGTTCTTTATATCTGAGCTGCATTGAAAAGCTACTCAAGGAGCAAAGACAAACCGTTGGCAGAGTTAAACTATATCAGCCTGTTTATCCAGCACACCGTGAATAATAGTCAGCGTATACTCTGCATAAACATCATCTTAAACCAGCTCTGCCTTGCCTCTCCAAGATGAATAGAGCTTTGGGAAGTCAGACACTGAGTCTGTGCCGTGACTTTGGGAAACAGGCCTCATTTGTCATGTAATTAGAACCTTTGAGTTGTTTTTGTTGTTTTTTTTGCGCATGCACGTGCCTTTGGTTGTTTATTGCAAGACCCTTCAGCACTATGACAAACATCCACCCTCCCACATTTTCCACTCGTCCGGTGACACACAGTCATAAGAATAATGGACATAGCCACAGGCACAATGCCTGCGGAATATGTTTATATCTCAATGGACATGCATTATACATCATGCTGCTAAAGTTTACAAAAAAAGACACGGCTGTCTCAAGGAAATTGTCGGCTGAACGATGTGTGCGGAATATCCTAGCCTCTCTAAATGAGATGTTGATACATCTTTCCGCCGTTACGGCTACCTCTCCACCCAGAGGAAAGGGCAAATCTAAATATAAGAGTAAAATTCAAAATGTTGTAAATAGCAGCAAGTATGACAAGGGAAGTTATATTTTCCTGATCATATGTATGAGAAAGTATATATCCATCTGAGAGAGCTTCCACTTGCCACATGTCCTTTGATCCTCCATCTATCCCCACATCCTCCCTTTACCTCCATGTAAAGATAAGGAGAACATAGAGGAGTGGAGGAGCAGCAGTGTAAAGCCTTTAGGATGTTTAGGAGGCCCGACAGACAGATGACAGTAGGGAGACCACAGCCTTAATCTGGAGCTTGTCAGCCTATCCACTTGACTCTCCAAGCTCATCAGAAGCCCTGAGAGAGACGGCCTCAACAGAGGCAGATCAATGTGCCTCCAAACCTCCTCCCAAACTCCGTTCACTCAACTGTCTTTCATGAGACGAAGGCTATGAGGCTATGTTCTATCCACCTCTTCTTCCTCTCGCCACAATGTGTGGGTAATAACTCGCTTCATCATTTAGCGTCCCAGTCCCTTTGATCGCTTAGGTCCAAGTGTGCTACAAGCAAGTGCAAACCTAATGCAGAGCTTCCTTGATTATTTCTTTGATTCATTCAGCACAAGCAGAACAAAGCCAGCCTTTAATCCTCAGTGAACATTTCATAATAGCATAAAATCACTCAATGTTTTTTCTTCTGTCTCTGATGAGGCCTAAGCAAACTTAGCATACTATAATAATGAATTGTGGACTAATAAAAGCAGCCAAGAAGGAACTGTGCAATTTTAATGGGATAGCAAATCATCTTTTGTAATCACCATGTTTTCTGTAACATGCAGTGTGTGGCCCTAAAACCCCCATTAAAAACTGGCTGAAAATATAATCACATATACAGATTCGCGGGGAAAAAAAAAAAAAATCAATCACTGTAATTATGAATGATTTTCCGAGATACAACGAGCAGAAATTACACTGTTGAATAATGGAAAAGATGTAGAAGGAGATTGGTTGAGGTAGGTCGACAACATTACACACCACCTCACTCGAGGTTCTAAAGTGTGAGTGAATAGAGCCTTTGTTAATGACAAATAAAAGCTTAATTATAAATCATGATAATTTTTTAAAATTCTAAATCCATATTTATTAGTAGTATTGTCAAGTATGCACTGATAAAAATAAAATTAGTTTTCGTAGTTTACGTTTTCAGGTACACTGAATGACCTTTAGTCAAGTCAGAACAGCAGACTCATTCTCCATCGTCCTGTTTAAGCTTAAAAAGCCATTTCCTCAAAAAAGCACCTTGTGTTACTGTCTCCTTGTGAATCATTTCCCAGCTCTTCTAATGCCTCTAATTGATCTCAAAAACCTATAACTCCCTGCTTAGCCATTTCTTTGTCCTTCTCATTTCAGGAATATTACCGGGGCAATGCGGCTCTCACCTTGACCCTTATTGGTGGCTAGAAGGAAGTGGAATAATATATCATAGCTCTGTCACGTACAGGAAAAAGAGCAAGGGTGTCTGCTGCATTTCCAGCATGGTTTTGGACTCAGTTCAACCTGGAAGCTGTTTTGCAGTTTGACTCTATTGGCCACAAAGAGACGTGTTTCTGAACTGACAGTACAAACGTTTTCTGTGATAACAAGCTCTCTTCTGTGCGTGACAGTTCAGAACTTAAAACCAGAAAATCCACTTTCACTTCATTTCCTGCTGTCCTTCTCCTCCCCGCTCCTGTCATTCATCGAGTAAGACAACTCCGGATAGCCGCGGGTTTTTGTGCAAGTTGAAACATTATAAGCTCAAGAAGATGTATCCTCACCTCAGGTTTTTGCTGCCTTGCATGGAGCTATCTGTTTGATTTCATGCGTGTCTACCCATTGAGGTATATTTCCACACACGTTCACTGTTTGCTTCAACAAAGTCGTTGTAGCTGTATGACATCCTCATCTAGACATGTCTCTGTTCTCTGTTATGTACTACACAACAGTGTTCTCAGAGCAGATAACCTTTGGTGTACTATGTTGGCAAATATAAACACTGTAGTAACTTTACACTGAAAACCCTCCAGCTACAAATAATCTATAATAATTCTCTGGCCAAAACTCCCTTTCAGTTGCTTCATTATAAATCAAGGACAAAGTATTGATTCACAGTATGATGATCCGTTGTACAAGTAGTCCATTTGAAGCATACAAAAGCCTGAGAGAAACATTTTTTTTTTCACCACACTACATACAACTTTTCTTGTGTATGTGACTCATTTTCTTTGCATGTTACTGTGCCAAGTTTGCTACAGGCTAAACTGTGTGCGAACAACACTGTGGAAGAAGAAGCGCAACATAAACAACCACCGTTACAGTGACATTGAAACTGTTCTCTACATATTTTGCTTATTATGTAAATGGATTATAAATACCTCTTCGATATGTGTTTTTTTTTTTTTTTTCAAGTTAAGTTGCGTCAATTGAGAGAAACTTATAGCAAAAAGGCTGAAAAAAATTCCTTAACTTTGCTTTGGTGTGCAAGTATTAAAAAAAGCAATTATCTCTCTACCTGTGAGGCATAGAGATGTTACAGGTCCGAATGTTGGAACTGAGTGGTTGTGGTCTTCTGAAAAATAGTGTAAAGTCAGAAATCAATATAAGGGAGATGAATTGGGATGAGAAACAGAAGAGGGACAGTGAAGAAATACAGTACCTTCACCCTGATAAGAGAGGTTAGCTTCCCTCCCCATTGAGTGTACAAACACACTGTTGGGAGCACATGTAGTATACAAAAAGAAAGCTTATAAAATACCCGAGTGACACATTTTGTGATATTTGTGGGTCAGTTTTTATCAATTAAGAAGCAAGAGGCCACAGCCATGCTACAGGCTCTTCTTAGGCACAGCAATGCTTTGAGCTTCATGCTAATATCAGCATGCTAACATAACAATGACGGTGCTGTTTAGTGGTTATAAAGCCCATTTCCACCATCTTAGGCATCTTAACCTGTTTGCATGCAAACATTTGCTAATTAGCACTAAACACAAAGCACAACTGATGCTGATGGGGATGTGAATAGTTTTGCAAGTCAGAGATGACCTTTCAAAGACGAAAATGACTTATGAGTTATTGTAATTCATTCTGAGTGGACATGAATGTCTGAACCAAATGACATGGCAATCTATCCAAGCCACAAGTGTAAACCTCATGGTGGACCACCAGCATTATTAGGATTCAATATCTGAGCTCCACAGATATTTTTACTTATTTATTTTTTTTACCAAATGTGATGGCAGTCTGATACATCAAGATATTTCAGTCTTTGCTCAGTCTAAAAGCCCCCACACATGATTAGCAGTAAGAACGCACTGGTTTTCTGATCAAGAGCGATGACGCACAACCAGTCTAAGCGCTACTGCTGGCAGAGTGCACTGCTCCAAATTCTCACCAAGGGCTATTCTTGAAGTTCAAATTATTTCAACTTTGACCTGTGGTTCAGCTGGCCTTTCAAAATGTAATCAGATAACAGCTCTATGGGAATAGAAGGGGAGGTAGAGGACAGAGAGTGAAGAAATGTAACTAAGCTTAAAAACATAGTATAATCACGCCAGGAAAAGTAATAGATGACAGCTTTACAGCTTTGTGAATGGGCATATAGATTACGGATTTAGCTTGCTCATTCGAGTGCTAAAATTAGCTTCATTGTTAAGGTACATTACCTATGCCCAGCATACCCAGTGGCAGGGGATGCGCTTCTATCACAATCAAAGCTATACAAACAGTTGGAGACCAGAGAATGTTTGATAGAAATGCTGATTTGTTTTTGTTGAAGAGAAATGTATTTTTGCTGACCGCTCTGCAGTTTGCCTCTGTAAGCACTCTGTACTTACCCTGCGGTGAGCCAAGAGCAAATCTCTTATCATGTGAAGGCAGCTTAAGTGGTGGACTGACAGACCAACAGAGAGGACATTGCCAACGACTAGACACATAACTTAACGCTAACGTGACCAAAAAATATACCTCGGTATTTTAACTTTTCTTTATACTGACCTTACTTTCCAACTTATCGGTTATCAAGAGACAGATATCATCTTTCCTGTGAGAGAGAAAAAAATATTGGTCATATTTATATTGGTCATCAGTGTCTTTAATTAGTCAGTTTTTCTGAATTAAAAGCTATTATATTTCAAGTGAACTCCTCAAGAATTAAATGAAAGTTAATGAAATACATAACTGCTTTTGATAAAACATACCCATGCATTTTCTAGTAAACATTAAAAATGAACTTTATGGCGTATAAGAGGAAATTAGAGCTATATTTGTGCTGTTTAAAAAGCAGGCGTTCACCCCAGCGCTATACAAATGCGGCTGGTTAGAGCCAACTTTTGCAGCCTTAATGTTACAGGGGTTTTTAATTGTGTTGTGAGTGCGGTTGTGTCAAAGTATCAACCCTTTATTCTTTATTGTTTATTCTTTATTTGGATCCCCATTAACCTCCACAAAGTGGTCCCTAGTCTTCCTGTGTTCTTTTATAGGAAAGTGCCCTTGCACTGTCTTCCAAAAGAAATGTGAATAATGGCTCAACAGTGGAGACACTTGCAGTTATTATGTGTAGTGCACTTTTTAAAAAAATTTTTATGGCGTTTGTGCTAATGCCTTTTAGCCACATATGTGCACACACACACACCACAACATCTCAGTGTTCTTTTTTACTACATCTTTAATGCTCACTGCACACAGTCCCTTAAAGCGGGATGAGGCGTGAAGTGATGTAATCAACTATTTCAATTACGTTGATTAATACGCTGTGGAGAGTCCCCAGAGAGTAGTGAGAGATCTATGAGGAGGGATTTGTGAAGAAAGTGGTGATTAGTTTTTTAGCGTGTGTGTGTGTGTGTGTGTGTGTGTGTTTGTGCGTGAGGGGAGAGGTGGCACAGAGGGAGGTACAGCGATCGCTTAGAGGCGAATGTAATGGGTTAATGCTTCAAACTTATTGTTTCCATGACAACAACAGTCTCCATAGAATGTTAGCTTGATGAAGGAGCTGCACTGAAGAGCTGAGTGACACTTTGTTTGTGATGGTGGAAGTATTTATTTATTTTTTTTGTCTGTTTTCTTTCTACCCCACTCCTCAAATCGTGTCCTTGCTGATTGAGTGAGACCTCACATGACTTGATGTTGGGTTTGATTGTGTGTGTTAGTATGCAGAGACTTGATGGAATTTTCAAACAGGCGGCGTCTCTTTTCAACGCTGACCCGAGGCGCTTCTTGAGACATTGGTTTGATTTGAGAATCAAATAAGCAAGATCAGATGTTTGTGCGCGTGGATGTGTGATAGGAATCCAGATGAATATGCAAACACAGCCGGCAGACGAGGAGATGGATGTCGAAGCTTCTGGAAAAAAAAAAAAAAAAAAAAGGGGTACTCTTGTCTTCTGCAAGAGTAACATTTCTCAAGATCATATCTGTGTGTGCTTTGATTTGAAAATTTGTTCTTCTCCGTGCTGAAGGATCATGCATGAGCAATAAGGCTATGTGCAGCCTAACCCCATGTGTGTCTAACTGTATGGATTCATCTGCCAAGGCAAGGCAGGCTGTTTTTGAGGAATGGCTGAAATGAAGCTGGAAGAGGCTTGTTATCCAGAAATGAGGTTGACAGGCAGCACCATGGGACGGAGTGATAAGGGACACTCATTCTCCCAACAGACACACATTTCTCTCTGTCGTTCTGTCTGACTTTCTTTTGAATTTCCCGTGGCTACCTCGCTGTTCTCTTCTGTACTTGCCCACCCTGGTTTCTTCGCTTGTACACTTATTCGCTCTCAATTGGCAATAATTTCAGTCATTACACTTCAGTCTTTATTACATGGCAGACTGCATTGTCAGGACCTAAGTGATCAGGCACACATTGTCCTCCATGTCTTGAGTTTTACATGAATACAGTGCGCAAGACAATGGGTTTCTAGCTTGCGGTAAAGGTCGAAATGAATAAGATATGTGACTTTGAATTCACTGAATTTTAAAACCAAATAAGCTCGTGGCATCTCAGGAAGGCATGATTTTCAGGCACTTGACTCTTGACAGCATTGCAAGTTTACAAAGAACATAAGTGCAATGAAAAAATACCCAGTAAACTCTAACACACAGGCCCCCCTCCCAAAAAAGTTAAAAGGACTAAAGTGATGCACAGAAAGGACATTTTAGGACACACAACTCAAATGTCAGTCCTTGAAGCAGATAGTTGAAGCTATCTGGGCTCCTTGTTAAGATACACATGCATTTAATATTGAACATAGGGTAACTGAAGAGGTAAAAAAAATAACCCTACAATGTTGGTATTAAAAGCATGAAGGTTATGTTGCCGCTTATAATGCCTCTTCAGACAAACTCGCCATACAGGAGGCTGCAACTGGTTTTTCGCTGTTATCTATCCATTATTTTCTCAAATTCATTTAATCAATTCATGTTTCAGTCTATAAAAAAAACCTGTAAAAACATGAAATCCAAAGTTTTTTTGAGTCCCAAGGTGAAATCCACAGATCGCTTGTTTTGTTTCTTCTCTTTCCAAGTTCACTCCAGTTCAGAAAGACAACAAGTGCAATGTACAGTGAAATAAATCAGAAAATAATTCAATGGTCGCATTTTAGAAGCTTGAACCAGAGAATTCGTGTTTTTTCTTCTTAAAAAATAATCAGGTTCAGATCCAAGTTCTTAACCATTCACCTAATAAATAGTTTGTCTGTTTTTTGGATTACGTCAGAAGTATTTGGTTGAAACTGGCATCTGTAGATATCAAAGGCATGTTCTAAACTAACAAAACACAACTGTTCTTATTTTCAGATGACTACACACTAATGACCTTTAAATACTTGACAAATCAAGGCTTTTACCACATTGATGCACAATGATCCAATTCACCTGCAGGATACTTTATTAAAGGTTTAGCTACCTCTGTAGAAATGGTATGCTCGCCACTGTTGACAGTTCTCTGTTGTTTCATGGTATATATCATGATATCGTCTAACCCTAACACTCAATACAAATCCCTATGTCTACACTGTTGGCAGCGAGATTGCATGTCCAGAGCTGGATAAATACACCTCTCACTGCTGCCTTATCATGGTGGTTATAGACCCCCTCTGCTCCCTGACAGCTACCTTTAGAGCTAACTAATAGCCCTGCCAGCCACCTTTAATTGGAAATCTATGACTGCATTTATTTTAGAGCACAGCTGACAAGCGCAAGTCTCTGTGTTTATGTATTATCAAACTGCAAACAATCAATTACTGTTAGACAGGACCTGATATTTCATGGGCAATACCTTTATCAATACATAAGCAGGCTGAGAGGACAGGGCCGGAGAAAAGAGACTGGGGAACAGATGGCAGAGTGCATCAGATGAAAGCTCTTCTTTAGCTGGGCAGTAATAACAGGCATAGCCTTATCGTATGCTGTCAGCATGTGAGAGGGCAAGAGACAAGGACTCTTAGGGGCTTTCTATTGTCTTAGAATAGATCTAAGCAATTGATCTCACAAAAGTGGCTGCAGAGACATGCGCCCTCACCTTGCGGGATAATTCATATGTGTGTTTGTCACTGATTCTCAGATAAGAAATAAAGTGAAAGAAATTTAATATCAGATGCCTTTGGATTCATGGATTTTTTTTCTGCATGCTTCTATAATGGACTAGTATGGCGGCTATTGTTCTGAAACCTTGCCTAGAATAATGTAACTCTTATAGATCCAAATAAAGCAGATCAAAACAAAGCTACAGGTTAGCATTGTGGCTGATGAATAAATGGTTGAAATGCTCGGTTCCGCCACTTCAAATGGCAGATCTGCTCGACCAAACAACCTAAACCTAAATAGAGTCTGATTGTATGGAAAAAAAATATGTTAACAATGTCCACTTTTACATAATGAATAGCATTAATTACCATTTACTAAGTTCAAAGGAACACATCTGGAACATGATGATGAAGTGGTACTCGAATGAATGAAACCTTTACTTGAGTTAATCTGACTGGGCTGTGGGCCAAATAAAGCCTGCCCGGAAGGAATATATGTAAAAAAAAAAAAAAGAAAAAAAAAGAAATTAAAAGGCCAGGAAGGAAGGAAGGAAGGTGTGCTTGTAGGTGTTCTACATTCATCTTCACCTGCTGACGATGATACACAAGGTCACCTGTGCCTCAGTGCTGTCATGGGGAAAGATCAGTAGGTGTTTTGGCCTAACTTTGTGATTTAATGCAGTGTGGATAGGGGCTTTGACCTACTGCGTGTACAGTGTGTGTGTGTGCCTGTGAAGCCCTGGCTGCTTGCATTTGCATATGAGTGGATGTGTGTCTAGGACTTTGTGATTTAAAGCTGTGCATTCAGGGGCCAATTAATCAGATAGTGGTGTCACTATGAGAAGGGCTTATGAATGCGTTGCCCTCTCCCTGGGAAACAGGATGCAGAACAAAGACTTTACCTTAATTATGAACGAGTTAAAGGACCCTCGCCCAGCTCTCCCTCCTGCTTCCTCTTTCTACCTTCACGCCCCCTTTGTTTATCTTGTGTTGCCATGCGGTGTGTAATTTGTCCAGTAACCAGATTTAAGTCCCATTGTGCGTCCTTTCTACTAGAAAATAACTAGAAATCATTAATAAGGAGAATGTTTTCTATGTCATTCCTACTCTGCTCCCCGCACATCTGTTTCTGCACTTCACTTATTGTGGTGAAACTGCTGCACAGCCACTTTTGATACATTACAGTTTCCTGATGGCCAGTGAAAGAAGCTGCTGCTAACTAAAGCAGAGGCCGCAATGTCAGAGGGGCCAAACATATTAGTAGCCCATGCAATGAAGGAGAAGTCAATAGGTCATCACTATAATGTCTTTCACCTTTTTTTTTTTTTTAACGTTGACATGCAATTTGTCAGTGGGGACATGCACGTTTGTCAGGCTGCATGAGGCCTTTGTGAGGGGATTGACGTGAGTGATGAATTAGCATAGTAATTGATAATTACTCAAAGATCAGTGGGGCCATTGTTTCTTAGACGGCTCAACATGTTTTCCCCCAGGTTTAGGTCAGCTCTAAAAGGAGAAATATAATTGAGTGCCTTGTGGCTTAATTAACAAGCTCGCACTAATTAAAGTAAAATGAACGAGGAAGGAGGCCACACATGCACACATGCGCGCACACACACACACCAATTAAACTATTTTCATCTAAGTTACTATGAATCACCTTTGAACAACTGATGATCAAGCAATTTATTGATTGTTTGTTGTTCAGTCAAAATTTTGATAATTGATTGATTAAGGCACTTATTCAGAACATTTACTGGATTTTCCTTTAGAGGTTTGACTTGACCCTGAACTCTGATTCTGTACCAGAAGTAAGATAAAAAAAAACCTTCCTTAAATCTTCCTTGCAACAGTATGCCATTTGGTTCACTCCATATGTTTAGATGATGTTGGTAGATTTAAAATATCTTTTATTTATTTATTTTTTTATATCTTAAACAATATCTTTCCTTTAATTTTAATCTTTCCTTAATCCCAAAACCATTGTGGTTTAAATGTCCTCAACTGAACCGATGGAAGTCATAGCTGAGTTGAGTCATCACTAGTTCAGGCATGGCAGCATCAATAGCAGGATTTAGCAAGCCGAATAGCATAGATGTTTTATTGCAAAAAAAAGTTTGAGAGTAGAATGGTGTTGGTTGATCTCATGGCTCAAAGCTGCTCTGTCAATTTTTCTTTGCAAGATGTATAACTGGTGTTGCATGCTAACAAATTCATAATTTAATATTTTAACATTTGACTCCAAAGGTTTCAACTTCTAATTGGAAGTGCTATCAGGTCACTGTTTCAGAAAGACTGATGAGAGAAATGCTCAATTAGAGATTGTTTCTTTTCTTTCTTTCTTTTTTTTTTACATTTCCTTAAAAATAGATAACGATTGGTTACTGCTGTTTAAAAAGTCCATCGTATAATTCCATTGCACACACAGACACATATGCTGCAATGATGTTACAACTAGCCATGCATTTCCTAAATGTAGAGACTACTAATAATTGATCCGAATTGTATGCTAGGAGTCATAACGTGTGTGTGTGACTGGGATCGTATGAAGAAATGCTAGTGTTAGTTATGAGTTTCACATGACTGTTCATTCTTAAGAGACTATCCTCCCAAGAAAACCAGCTCCAGCAGTTTCAGCAAAAGCTCAATAACAACATACGTTCATGGTTAAGTGGTCCTCCAGCAGTACAGGGAATGATGACTTTTCCATCAGGGGCAAAAGAGAAGTAATGTGACAACCTTGGACTTCACTTCCCATACTTCTGACAGTGAACGTTGCTTTCTTTTAACCATGACTATGAATATTCCCCAACCGTAACCAGTAAATTACATCAAAACTTCACTGATCTTAATTGCTGGAGTCACAAATGATTATAGAGTCACAAATTCCTCAGAGGGAGAAGGTTAGGATAATAAAGTGTAACACGTTGTTTGTCATTTCTGTTTCCCTACTGACTTCCAATGTTTATTTTAAAAGGGCCAATATTGTATTCATATCCATATGCTTACCTCCTCCCACACGTAATGAGAGGATTGTTTACAATTAGACACTAACATAATAAACCACGTAGTGTCCTCAAAACATGTATAGATAACTTCCCCAATTCTCATAACAGTAATGCCAAGTACACAATATTACCGTGGAATCAGTTTTGTTAATTTGCGCAAGTAACTGTAACCAACTTATTAACATTACAGCAGTATAACCCCGAAATGAACAGACTTTGCTGTGTTTTGATTTCAAAAAATGATGCAGAAACAACTACATCTGTATAAATTCAGATTTTGAAAAAAAAAACACAATTCATACAGACATATTTTTTTAGCACTAACCAGCTGTCCAACTTCCTCTATTGTTTTTCTCTTTAAACAGTCTCCTTTTTTTTTTTTTTTGTCCAGTCTCTTCTATAAATGTGAAGTAGTATCATGGAGCTCTGGGTGCACCTCTGCTCCGGCAGACAGGTTGCAAAGCAAGGGTGAAAATAAATCCACTTTTTAATGCCAAAAGTTAAAAATATAATCTCTAAGCTCCATCTCTGCTCCATCCCACTATGGCTCAAGATCAGAGCAGAATCCAGTGTGACTCTGGGTATTTTTTTTTTTCCTGACTGAGGGCAGACTGAACACTACAGCGACTCACTATTGCCTCTCGAGGCACAAGTGGTATTACAACGGGCCAAAGACAGCATACTAATTTCAGTAGATACCTCCCCAAGTGTCCAAAAGAGTTATTTTTCCCATGAAAGCAGAGGTTCCCAAACCTTTACAGAATAGTTATTTCAACCTTAACAATGACCTTCTCTAACCACACAGTAAGAAGAATGATTTAAAGGACAGATACTAATATGCAAGGTCTTTCCAGGTTCACCTCCATGTTTGCCTGTAGTGCTTTGAGTAATCACATCTATTGTCATTTCAACCTTTTTTCTCCCTATGAATCTCTCCATCTTTATCTCACCTCTTCGGTCCTCATCTGTTTCTCTATTTAGAAGTAATACCCAAACCTCTGACTCTGATCCCCCTGGGTTCTTTCCTCTCCCAATGAGGCCACCATCGCTTCTTGTCTGCCATCTAATCTGGCAGAGGTGTTATCAAGCTAATGACAGGCACAATTTCTTCTGCCTCTAATGACAAGTAAATAATACCATCACATCAAACCGAGAGCCAGATGAAAGGGAAACCACGGTACAGATAAAAGAAGAGAGGGAAGCGATGCAGCTGTTTGTCAGCTAAGGAGAGGGGTGTCTGTCTATCTTTCTTATCTCTGCCTCTCTCCACGACATGTTTGTTCTTCGTGTGCCCGCCTCTGCCTCTGATGTCAGATGGAATGAAACCGGGCTGTTCGTCATCGGGATCCAGGAGACCGTTGGAGCGCTCACCAGGGCCTCCCATGAGCGTGATTTCCATTTCAAAGCCATCTCCTTTTACCGTTATAATTCCATCTAAGGCAATTGTTAAATGAACATTCCTAACTGCTGACTAGGACAAAGATATTTTGAAAAAAAAAAAGCCAGGGAGATGTGCGCATCGGTAATGAAGTGGGGAGAAGGTAGGTTGAGCGCGATCAAAGGTATGGTAATGCCTATGGTAAAAAGGATGGGAACTTGCAGGGCCTCTGGAATAAGGGGGTGCAAGGGAGAGACTCAGTAACTGAAAAGGACGTCTTCTGGGTAATGGTGTGAGGAGGTAGGCAGGTGGGGGGACAGAGAAGGAGGAGATATTTATACAGTTAGGTTGGACTGGGGCTATAGATAGGCTGCTTCAGAAATCACCTGAGAAATGTAGTCCCCCTACGGAGAGGCACCTGGGGAGCTTTTCGAACTATTTTATTCCCCTTTTGCTACAACCTCAGCCACTTTGAGCATGCAGCGCAGTTCGCTTGTCTCAGATAAATCATTGATACTCCAGTCGGCAAAATCAGATAAAAGTGAAGCAATGTTTTTAGGGTAGAGTTCTGATGCTGTCAAAGCGGTGGCTGCCCTTTAAAAACTGTAGACCTTAATGAGAAATCCGGGCGCTTTCAAAAGTTTGTCAAGAACTACCAAGTGATTTAGGAAGAGGCTGTTAACGTTTATAGTCTCACCTCTTGTCTTATAATACCAATAAAGTTTGGTTGCTTCCTCGTCTGACTTCCTTCTTCTGTTTCTTTTTCTCCTTGTAAGCTTTTGCTTCACTTGCTATTATTTTCTCGATTTATATCATTTATTTATCATGGGCAGATGGATGAGGTTGGACTAAGGCCACAGAGCGAAATATTGAGGGTGATGAAACATTGACAAGTGCGTCTGGGGTGGGGAAGAAAAGTCTGCAATAAAAGATTGAGCAAGTTGCAGTTTGCTAACTTTGTGATTTATAGATCAAGGAACAATGAGGAGTGTTACAACAGTATTGTCGGATTCAGCTCTTATTTCGTTGATGCAAGGTCACACGGCTTCGAGATCTGTTCTGTGAGTTCTTCACAGCGGACGTGATTTCCCACCTTGTCGAGTCAGAGAAAGTCTAAAGATAAATGCAGATAGTTATCGCAAAGACTTTGAGAGATATCACTAGAAATGAAAATAACTGATGACACGTCAGCACTCCAAGACAATATCCACCAACTCGTTCACTACATTCAGGTCTCTGTAACGTCTGACGTGACAATTGCAGGGCCTTTCATCTTGCTCAGCTGGAGTTGTTCCGAGTCAACAAACACAATCTGTTTCTCCTCTCCTTCATCTACATCATTCTTCTTTCATTTTTTCCCCACGTCTACAATTAATGCATTTATTTCGAGGCCTACTCTTGTTCTTCAAAGACACTCACCGGGGACACAGCTGTCGCTCCAACCATCAAAGTCCTCCTACACTCCTCCTTCTGCCCTCTACCTCAGTTTTTAGTCTTTTTGTTCTACCCACTTTCGGGGCCTCGCTTTTTACTTTGGCAATGATGACAAACCAGCAGCAGATTGTGAGTCCTCACTGTTTGTTTCTCTTGATTCCCGTCCATCCTGAAAAGATACATTGGTAAATAAGTATGACATTAAATAAATTCAGATGCAAAACAGGGAAGACCAGTTTATCCATTTTCCAAGTCTCCATTCTGTGCCTGCAATCGTCCTTTCATCTCCCCCCGAGGATTCTTGCTGAGTGATCCATGTGCGCACGGCAAACACTCATTCATCTCAGAGTTATCATTTCAGCCATGATACCTGACTCTCCAGCGCCACACCACTCTCCAGAGCACGGCACTCTGGGATATGACTAATGCTTTCTCCAAGCGTTGTGATTTGTCTAATCTGCCCTGCCTTCTGGGATGTGAGTAAGACTTCTTGAATGTTTCCCGAGCTCGCCCACAGCTGGTTTCCACCTGGTTGGCTGGCTGATATCTCCCACCCTGCTTTATATACTATTTCACTATTTTCCTCCCCTCTGTGTGTGTACGTGGTTTCCCTCCGAATCTCCCCGGCTTCATCTCTTTAAACGCAGATGCAGGAGCACACATGTACACAGCTGCAGACAGCGAAAAGGTAGTTTGAGGAAAGTAGAGGGAAACATAATTCATGGCACCTGGCAGGAGAAGCACATCATTATCACTAACAACCGAGGTTGTTGTGTACTGTGCATGTTTATATTCTGGTAGTTGTATAATAGCCCTTTATTTTAGGCTTGTTATTTTTAAATAAAGAATACATTAAATTTCCAGGTACGGATATTTGTCTCCTAAGAGATCTCTCCTTTAATTCACCCAAATATAGCTTCTTAAACATGTTTTTCTTCAGGCTTATTTAGTTAATCAGAGAAAAGAAATTCTATTGTCAAGAGGTATTAATTTATATAGTTGAGATGTTTGAAAGTTTAAATTGCATGAACACACACACGAAAAAAAAAAAACTGTATAAAATAATCCACTGCAATAACCTTGAAATAAAATAAGAAAACATAGAGTTTAATGATCCCACACCGGGGAAATGAACTTGTCACATCAGCTTGTATACACAAGGTTGATAATGCTTGCTAGTGATGATGCCACCGCTATGAAGTAGAGATCTTTATGAATCTAGTAACAGACCTGACGCAGGAACTCTGTCAGGCCGAGTCTATTTGGGTGAGGTGCAGCTGTATTACCATGAGTCTCAGGCCTATGTGTTTGAGATGTCAAATATTGGAATTGAAGTGAGCAAATTTGCCAGATTGGGTTATTTCAAATTTGTTTTAATGAATTTTGGATTGGTTTTCCATGAGTCCATTATGGATCAAGTCCAGAATTATGGAATTAAGATATCTGCCAGGAACTAAGAGGTCCCACGAACTTACAAATTAACAACTAAAAGTCCCTTCAGCACAAAGACACAGCACACTGGGAGCACTGGAGAAATATTTGTAGTTAACTTCTAGAGGAATTAAAGCCTTGCAGCTATACTGACTGCCATCAGATAGGATGCAGGCCTTTTCTCCCATGAGTCTGACAGCGATGCTTCACTCAGTGTGGGTGGTTGTGAGCTGGGCCCAGGGTCCGCTTGTTAACCATTGCACAACCCGTTACAAGGCTCGCTGTTTGTTTCTGTGTATGTTAACAAATAGGCAAGAACGAAACAAAGAGTACTTCAGGGATGGGCGATTTTATTCATTGTCCAAATGGAGTCACTCACAAAACACCAACTTTAGTTAAAATTTGTTTCCATCCTCCTCTTGGTGTCTGTTTTTGACAGGTTTATATTAGACCCGCCATCTTGATCTTGAACAGTTTTGTTTGAGATGTAGCTTTCGCAAACAGGGACACAACAGTCACCATACTGCAACTGTGTGATGTCTGAATGGATTTTTTCATGCCGAAAAGGCCATGTGCACTCTGATACAATAGTGATTGTTCTGTTTTGTTTTTCTGGTTATTGTTGTTGCTTTGGAACATTGAACAATGACACAAATTGCAAATAGTTTCCAGGAACTGTTGGGGTAGAAAAAAATAGATTTTCGTAGCTGTAATTGAGTAACTGTTCGTGGAGTGGAAAGGGACGATGACTTCAGACACTGAGGTCTTCTTCTTTGTATAGTGTAACTGGTATTTTATCCAGTCTTTTCATGTCTTTCATTATCTCTTTACTGTGCCTTTATTGTCCCCGGGGCACCCTGTCACTTATCAGCTAACCAAACGATGAATGAGATAAAATAGTGCCAAAAATTGGATTTTCTGGACATATTTTGTTGCCTGCAGCACGGACACAGCTACTACTGCGCTCGTCTTTTGTTACTGTGATCACAATGCTGTATTGTTTTGTGTGAATTTGAGGCTGTTTGCCATGTCATCTGTTTGCAGCTGTTTGTTAGCTTGTGCATACAAGAAAGGTCAAAGCAAATGACCCATAGCATCCCTACAGGGAATTGGGTCATCAGACGTATGCAGACACACACACACACACCCACACACACACACACACCCACACACACATACACATACACATACACATACAGCCTCTAAAGACATCTAAACCTGTGTGAAATCATGTATATAAATCTCTGAAATGCCCTCACCTTGACCCGGATAACAAGATCTAAATTTACATCACTCAGTCCAGCTTTTGATGCACAATCCTCTGCACTGCAGTAACACCATATGGCTACAGAGCTAAAAGCTTTAGGTTGTCCTGTCACTAAAAATCAGCTGGGACAAACACAGATATGAGTCACCATCGGGACTTGGAGAGAAATGTATCCCCATAACTCTTTGAAGCCATGAAATATTGAGTGTGATTGTATCAAACAGCAAAGAAATACAGGTCTCGGGACAGAACAAGAACAATCTATAAAGAGATTCAGTTTTGATAATATCTCCAAGCAAGTGAAGAATAGGCAATAAGGTTCAACTGCAATGACAGACATAGATGATATCTGTATCTTGCATCAAGCCTCCTCTCAGCCGCAGTCGAGAAGCTGGCACATAATGGATTTTTTTACTCCCTTATTCAATCATCCCACAACTAAATGGTTAAATATAAGTTGAGCTATGAATGTAAATAACAGCCAGAAGCGTTGCGGAATTAACATTCTACAGTGTTGCTTAACCTTGACTCTACATGGTTATTTTCCCATAACCTAAAGGGTGTGATTCCAGTGATGTGCTCTTGTTGAGTGATTACCCACTGTAGCTTGACCACTCCTATTCACAATGGCTCACAGGCATAGCAAGATTTAATCCATCAAAGTTTTTTTTTTTTTCTTTTTTTTTTCCTTTTTCTATTTTTCTTTTTTTCCCATTAATCCCCATTATTGCTTTGGGAGCGTGAGCTGTGATAGAATTGATTTGAATCATAACCTTTTGTACATTTCTTCTGGTTATAGTGAGAACTCATAATAGTGAGTTGGTATCCAGTGATATTAAGTAAATTATTTTTAGCAGGGAGATGAAGAGTTTCATTTTCGGGAGGAAGGCGGTGTGGATGAATGTTGTGAAAATGATACATTTTATGTCTGTAGGTCACATAATATTAATATATCTATTATATATTGTACAGTATATTGCATATTTTATCATATTAATTTATTTAATTAATATCCATTATTATACATCTTTATAAAAATATTTTAACCAGGTTTTCATCTTTTTATCTGTATTTGACACTAAATCTGTCTGTTTCTTTTCAATCTAACTTAAGTAACAATAAACAATAAATAAATGTTTTCATACTTGCTGTGTATTTCTTCTATATAAGTAGTTCCTCTCACAAACACATCCTGTTTCACACTTTTCACAGTTACAGAACTGTAATACTTGAATCTGGCCTTGGTTTCAAGGCCTATCCTATCAGAACCTTCTTTCAAGGGTGTTGCATCTCTCTGGCTCTCTGTCCTTGAGTCTCTGATCTTGACTGAATCCAGAGTCCTCTCGTGCTCTCTTCCCTTCTGTTAAACAGCTGGATTCCACCGTGTTACCTTAGAATAAGCCTCTTATATTTAAATACACGAGGGGTCTTCCTCCACAGAGTCTGCTATGTTGAACTGTCATGTTTCTACAGTAGCCCAAAATGGACAAACGTAAGACTGGGTCTAGAAAGGGCCTTTTGTGCTTTCACACCTACCATAGTTTCTCCACGCTAAAAGGGATAGTGTGAGTGGAGGGGTTCCTTGATGCCATTGAATCCTCCACACTGCTCCTTTAAACACATTAAATCTGAGCATGAATGAATATTAAATCACCGCTGAATCAAATTGTATTGAGTCAGATTTGAATTGGGTTGTATCACATCGGTACAAATGCATGTGTATTGTGTTTGTATTCAATCGTGGACAATGTATGCAGGTATGCATTGAATCCTCTGAGGGCAGATACACTACTGAACCTGTAGTCACATAAATGAATGCCAGAATCCATGTTTGTGTGTGTGTGCGTGCATACTGTACTGCAAACAGCACGCACCTATATGCAGAACATTTGCGCCTTGTGTGTGTGTGTGTTGTCTGTGTGCCTTTCTCCCTGACCTGTAAGTGCTGAAAAGTAAGTGAACCCTCCACTGATAAGTCCCACAGCAACATTGTTCTTTGCCCTGCCATGAACCACCTTGTACTCTCACTTATTCTCTCACCAGGCTACCAGGCACACGCACACACACACACACACACACACACATCCTGGTACCTTTCTATGTCCCTTTACTGAACCCTGTAATCCCCTGCCCATACTTCTAAACAGAACACAACACAGACTTATACCCTCTGTGCTGTGCCGACTAGTAAAAGCCACAGGGAGCCCACTGACCTCATGCCACCTCGCTCCATCTCCCCACGTCTGAATTGCAGCAGAATGACACAAAGTCTCTTGTTCCCCAAGGCAGACACTATCGCACCCACAAACAGACACACAAACGCATCAATAACTCTTGTTTGTTTTCGGTATGATGGAACTTTAGTGCTTGCTGCCAAAATGTCATCCAGTCTCTTATGACTGGCTCTTCCCAAGGACTGAGAAAGTCATCTTATAATTTAAAAAAAAAAACTATATATCCAGTGTGAAAAACTGCATTCAGTTTTAACATTAACTTACAACTTGCAATTAAAACAGGAAATATTTTGATATTTTGAAAAATGTGTGTGACTGTTGTTGCCCCTTGTAGGATAATTTATGGTGTGAGATATCACAGGCATTAAACTGTATTGCTTTATAGCACTAGAGATTCCTTTATGTGCCAACACAAGAGGAGAGCACCATTCAACAAAAGAAAGAAAAGCACCGGGCCTCTGAATTTATACCGTTTTCAATGCACCTGCACTTGTCTGGTAATTGTGTTGCTCCAAACAGGCTCTTTTGCATCCCGGTGTGCTAAACGTCGCAGATGAAGTTGTGTTTACGCGGATCGGAAGATGCGGTGCTGTTTTGCAGCTGATTTTAGCATCAAATGCGTCTGTGTCAACTGTATGCACGTTCATTCATTTGTGGCTATCACATCAATAGATATTTTTATGTAGTACATGTAAATTCACATTAATTCACTGTATAACTTTACATACAATTGAGTCAGAGTGTATTTTAAGTAAGCATGTGTTTTCCATCTGTAGTATTTCATTTCATGGTTGTGCTCCGTGAGAGCCAAAGGGAGTGTATAGGATAATTAATGAATGAAAACTTCTGACACGGGATCAGACGCTAACAAAATAGGTACATGACCTGCTGTGCTTTTCTTTACACCGGAGGGAGAACTGTACCACACACACATTTAAACAGTAAAAGCAGCATTCTCATGCGTCCTGAGCTCCACAAATAACTCTGGGTTATGAATATTATATTTTCGTGTCAGGTGCGTCATACCTAATTGCACTGATACAATTGTCAAATAACTGCACAGAAGTATACACAGGCAGGCTGTAGTCCTGTAAGTTTTATGTCTTGTGTCATGATTAGTCTGAACAGTCGAGCAGTTCTTCTCAAACACATTTTGAAACAGTTAGAATTAAAATAAGTTTTACGTGACGTTCATTATGGTACAAATTGTTATGATGGTCGAAATGAAAAACAGCATGTGCATTGAATTTGAAACCAAAGATTCTACAATTTAGTGGCTGATGACTTTCCTTTCAGGGAGTGTTTGCGACACAAAGGCTATGCATTGTTCCTCATTAAAGATTTCAAACATCGAGGTTGAAAGTCCCAGCAGTGGATTGGAGGATACAAGTTTGTTTGTTTGTCAAGGATCTCATCAAGCACCAACGGTGCAGATACGAGATTTCATTGGGACCTTCAATGCAGATCAGAGGGCTTCAGTGTAAGGAAGAAAATCAGACAGATTCTCCTCTACAGTAAAGAAAGTCTTCCCCTGTTCTGCAGCCATCATCTTGTCACTATATCGTAGATGATGACAACACCGTCTAACCCTCTGAACAAAACATTCATTCACACATCATGTTCTGCCAAAGTTACAAGAGTTTAAGTTTTGTTTCCCATTTTGAGTTTTGTCTGTGTTGTCCTCTCTGGTTTGAAGTGGGCTTGGATGTGTTGGTGTTACCGGTGTAGCCAGCAGAAAACTGGTTACTCATACTGTATGAGGGCTAAGACCTCCTCTGCAGCAGCTATAATGCATTCTTCATTATGCATTGGGACAACCTTGTTTAGAACAGAACTTGTATACCTCAGGTTTAGCAGTGATGTGGTGTGGACTTTTGATTGTTTAGCATTTACCAGAAGGTGAGGAGGAAGACATGCAAGACAGGTCTCTGCTGGAACTGCACCAGTGACATTAAGATTACATGATATATATTTAGGACCACTAGCATACAGCTGCATGGCGATGTGAACAGATCTATAACCCTAACGTTTCTGAACCCCAGTCTTGCATGAGCACCAACAACCTGGTATTTACCAATGATCAGTAGTCTGCTATGAAATGTCAAACTCAGGATGTTTCTATTTCCCGGTCAGACACTGGGTATGTGTGAAAGATGAAATGATGAGAGCGAGAAAGAGACTCACTCTGTCCCCACCCTGTGATTCCTCACAAGGTGTTCCTTTTAATTCAGCAGTACATCCCTTATGGGCTGTAATTTTGATGCAAATTTGACACAACAAAGTGCTCTCAGTAAAGATTTTTGGCAAGCAACTCTGATGAATAAGGAACAAAGTGTAAAATGCTGAGCAATGTTTTTTTTTTTTTTTTTTTTAGGAGCCTAATTGGGAGGCACACCGTGACAAAGTTGAATGAGTGACGTACTTTTTTTTTTTTTTTTTTTTACTGATTCTTTAATAAGGTTGAGTAGAAATTGTTAAATAGGCTGTATAGTTTTTGGCCCCTGGGGGAAAAAAAAACAAACTCTATAGACTGTTCTCAGCTGCATAATTGTATTAACAGAGAGAAACAAACAAACTGTAATTAACAAACTCACATCCCTAGTAAGAGATGAAACCTTGCTGACTAAGAAAGATTCAACACAATAAATGTTTGTCTTCAAAATAGGTCACTTGCTACACTGGAGTGATTTATGACTTTTTAGTACAGTCTCGGGCAGTTATAATTCCTCTCTGTAGCCTTTTTATATGCTCAATATTGAAATATAGCCTCTCACCAACAAGCACGGTTGGCATTATTTACATTAGCCCAGGTTGTTTATTCCTGCCCATTCCTCCCCCTCTCCTCCCCTCCCCTCCCCACCCTCCCTCCTTTTCTCTCCATCCTTATTTCATTTGCTCTCCCCGTGGTGATTTACCTCCCAGACCTCTATTTATCCACCACTAACAAATTGGGTTATCATGCTCCACCACTCCCCTATTCCTTCTCTGCCTCCTCTACCCTTTACCTGCCTTCCCTTTCTCCTCTCGCCACCCCCTCACCCATCGCTCCGTATCCTCCCTCACCCTCGGCAGCTGACTTATGAGATGCCATGTCAAAGTGAGGGATGGTGTCTGCCACAGAGGATATGTGTATGGTTTCGGCAGTGTTTGTGTTGAGGTTCCGTATGAGTGTGTGTGTGTGTGCATGCTGTGTATGCGTGGAGGAATTGTGCTCCTGCCTTGTTGTTCCGCATTGCTGCCTCCTCTGGCCGTGGCCATGACAGGTGGCTGGTCTATGACAGGTTGAGGACAAGTGTGTGTACGTGTGTGTGTATAACCTAACATACGAATCCAATAATAGACTTCAAGATGTCATATATTAAATATATCAGCAATAACCTCATAGCATTTGAATACTGGAGGCAAATATATGGTGTGTTTTGTGCATGGTACACTAACTGTGTGTGTGTGTGTGTGTGCGTGCTTGTGTGTGCAAGGCTGAACCCTGGCTGTCTGACAACCAGTTGTATCCATGCAGACCCTCACAAGCTAATGTGGGCTTGACATTTAAACTTGGGTGACAGAGTGGGTGTGAAAGGCCAAGAGCAGCTGCGTACAGCAGCCATTCTGCAAAGTGTACCAAGCTTTAACTACAGATAAAGGCTTTCTCAAGAAGCTTTAATGTCAAGAGGCACTCCAGTACAGAATGTGTAGATATAAGAAGGGAACCCCTTCCATGTCCTCCCCACTTGTGGGCGCTATTGGTTCTAAGTGTATAAACAATATTATTCCCTTGTGGGGCAAAAGATAATGTTTTCAGGCAACATGTCACAAAGTCGGTGAAATTTGGTCTACGAAGAGTCAAGTTTGATAGAGGGGACGAGGTTGCTGCTAATAAGGTGCTCCATTGCTTAGCGCTTAACGTCATCTTGTCCGTGAATTAGTTTTGTGGGACGAGCTGTGGAAATTAGTTATGGAAACATTAGTAATATTATAAAATATAGTCAAATTTTGCTAACAAATAGCAGAAAAAAAATAATTAGCTACAAAAAAATAATAATAATAATAATAAATAACAGACTTCATGGTTCTGAGGTATGGACTACTTTTTAGAGGGAGAAGAAGACAAAAAACAATAAGATCGAGTCCCTCTGCAACATCTGTTCATAAGGAAAATGCTGACATAAGTTTACAGCTGCAATGGTTTGGCAAAAATACGAATCACTGGCAATCAGCATTTGTTGTGGTTACATTTTACTTGTTGCAAAGCATTGTGTTTATTTGAACTCTGAACATCTGTGGTTTGATGTGAGTTATTTTCTATGCATAACCACACAGCTCACAATTTACATGAACCTGATATAATGTGGGTCTAGGATTCCATCAGGCACTTCCTCCTTGCAGGAAACATACAAAACAGCTTTGATTTGACTTACCATGTAGCGGCTAGAGAAGCATATCCGATACTACTAACTGATTTTTTTGTGTGTGTTAATGCTGTGAAGCATAGCATTGTGTGGAAATCCAACAAATGGCATACAGATATTCAGTTATACAACATCAACTCTTTTATTTGCCAAGTACACAGAACCTGGACACCCCGGTTGGCACAGAAAACAAAGAACTCACCCACCACAGCAGGGTCCTGGTTTGAAGTAGTGGCCACCTGCCAGTTCAATACAGCTGGCAGCATTCATAAGGGGGGAAGCCTGAGAGGGATCGCGCCATTGTCGCTACACTAGCAAGTCCTACTGATTGATCGGGAAGAGGACATGATGTCTTTACGGCTTGCGGTGACGACTGCAGTGTTCACAGCTGACATTATCAATGGGTGGGAAGCCGGTGAGGGATCATTATGTTTGTCGATGCACTAATGTCTGCAGCCGAGTGTGGTTAAAGAAAGCATTTTTGGCATCTGTTCTAATCCGATCATCAACAAAAATGAGGGCGAACGCTGTGAACCCTCAGAAGAAAAATGTGCTCACGACATATTGCATGACATATTCATGATGGAAGAATGAATGAGTTCGCATATCTGCAGGTTCCCTAATTGCTAGTAAGATTTTATTGATGGCTTTAAATCATTGCCCCAAGCTATAGCACACGACTCTCAATCCTCTTGAGGTAGAGCCCAGCTTCAATTCTTTGGGCCAGGACTGTTTTTTTGTTCCAAAGTCGAGTTTGAAAAATAAAGGTGATCGGCTTTACTCCATCAAAGCCTCTACGCTTTAGGAACAGTCCGCCCGAGGAGAGATCAGGCATGCTGAATCAATATATTCTTTTAAGTTAGTTTGAGAAACTTACTTCTGTAGCCTCACTTTTTATCGAGTTGTTCAAACTCAGACCTACATGTCTTTTATTCCCCCCACTCCTGTGTTATTAGCTCTTCTCTAGGTTCGACCTTGTGCAGTGTGTTGTCAAGGCTTTGCCTGTTCCCTCTTTACGTACTTCACGGCACTCCAAGATGAAGAGTCATTAATCAAATTTATTTATTTCATTCTGTTCATATTAATTACATCATGTCTGTACTAATGCCACACAAGTGGTTTCTAATAGCTTTTAAACAATCTTTTACTTTTTAATAGTGTTGTACAGCTTTTCATTTACAAATTGCGCCTGTGGATTCACTGTGTAAGTGGCTGGCTGGGTGTTGAAGCTGTTATGTGTTTATCACAGGTTGGCTCAGCAATCATTCACTCCATAAAGAATGAACAGATGTGTTTTACAGTCTCGTAAAGTAAACTTGAAACAGGGAATCGAATTGCAGGACTGTTCCCGGAACTTAATCTCATTTTCTTCCAAAGTGAGGAAATGTTACAACACTGACTGCTCATGAATACATGCAATTAACCTTTCAGCAAGATCTTCTGCACCTTAAAAACAGTAAGAATTATGTATTGTGTTAAATCAGTGATATTGTTTCGGGCAGGAGTTTGCATATTCTTTTGTCCATTACAGTAAAGAATGAAACTCATGTGCCCATTTTGTGAAACTCATTCTTTCTTTTTTTTCCATTCAGGCTGTAATGAAACTTAAGGAGTGTATTTGGAAAGGGATAAAAACAAAACAAAACCAAAAAAAAAAAAAAAGCCACCTGCTGCAGGCTTTAGTCTCCCATCTGCTGAACTTTACTTCTCAGGACCGCAGAGGTATATGCAGATATGTGTGTGGGCAAACAAAGCAGTTAGAATGATAATTACACAGTCCCAAATGTTTGATTCTTTTTTTCATCACTGCTAATTTATTTGTGCTCAGTGCTGCTGAATATGCAGCATATTGAAGTTTAAACCCTTTTCGTTCTTAATGAATGATAATAGATAGCGCAACATGAGACTTTGACTTGGGCTATTGAATTTAATTAATTGAATGAACAAGAGCCAAGAGGTATGTTAATGGTGATTGATTGAAGGTCTTTAAAAACTGAAAATGTGTTTAAGAAAAGGAGTTTCCTGACGACGGCTGGTTTATTGGACTGAACTAATCTGAAAGGCGATGTTGACTCTCCATATATTGTATGGCTTCAGATATAACGAGTGACTCAGGGACATTTTACATAGCTCAAGTTATTCTTATTCTGATTCCTTGTCTCTGCAGAAAGCCTCCTCTCTCATCTACTCACAGTGAAGATACATTAATAATGGCACTTCAGGCAGGTATGTTATTGTCAAGTGGGTGTTCATGCGTCACCTGCTGCTATTTGTCGACCCACTGAGACTGACGCACACACCCGTGCACTTATGAAAACAGAGCAGTGCACAAGTCCATTTATCTCGTGGTGACTGTTGCCAACAGTATGACAGACCTGTTGCCAGAGAAAACAAATTGGATCGATATGTTTTTTTTTTTCTTCTTTTTTTTCCAGATTTAAAAGTGTTGTTGCATCCAAAGTCATAATTGTGTTGTATCTTGTTTCAAACCTGAATTTGGCCGTCAGCTGACAAGCAGAGTGTAACCTGCAGGGACTTTCAAAAGATACTTGTAGGATGATTGGATGGACCATCTGTCTATTACAATTCATCACAGGTGAATTTCAACCAAGCCAGTCAGGAAAAGAGTGAAAACATCTTCTCCATCAAGAAGAGCCTTCAGTGTTGTTCTTCTTTCACTGAAGAAATGCTCTCCAGTTGTGACATTTAACCAATGCTAGCAGCAGCCATGCCATCATTGTTTTCAATCAGCAACTTCGCCACACGTCTAGTGGTAAATTATGCCTGTGCAGTAGCTCATGTCGTAGCTGCCAGAAGTTTCACCTCCTGATTGGCCCAAATTGTTGCGGTTTAGCCTAGATAGCAAGATGGATTCTCGTGCTCCAGCTGCCTTGCAAGAGTATCAAGAGCTGTGTTACATAACGTCAGGTGATGTTTTTGTGCCTCCACTTTATTAAAATCTAGGTTGATGCCCCCCAAGGATGGATCCATAACGAGGGGTCTGAGTATGACTGACTTTTTTACTGTTCACTCTTGTGTCTTTTTTTCCATTCTACATTGGGGAATCACATGCGTTTTTGCCAAGACGATGTCCAAACTAATGAGTTTTCCCTCCCTATCTGTCATATCTTCTGTGACTCAGACTCTGGCAAAATGATTGAAAGCCCAAGATTTAAAGATTATCGTACTTTATGGGAGCGCTTGTTTGATAAAATGACAACACAGATAGACTAGATCTTCTACATAGGTACGTATTAAATGATATGATCTATCAAATGAAAAAAAAAACAGCCTATTGGAATTATTATCTGGCTTTCACAGCTCAATGTCTGCACATAAGTCTAGCTCTAATTCTGGCTGTATAGTCGTGGAAAAAAAAAACATTTCTCCAACAAAATAAGTCATTGTTGCTGAATTAGATTTTGCTCAGCCCACACCACGAAACTGTAAAAAGACAAGAAATAGGTAAGCCGGAAGGCATGAGCATGCAGTAAATATTTTTCTAAAACAACGTATCACTTTTCAGGCTTTGTGCGTAACAGCGTCT
Source organism: Protonibea diacanthus (assembly GCA_028641955.1). Classification (NCBI taxonomy): domain Eukaryota; kingdom Metazoa; phylum Chordata; class Actinopteri; family Sciaenidae; genus Protonibea; species Protonibea diacanthus. The sequence goes on from CM053993.1 coordinate 10,740,950, forward strand.
CAAAATAGCACTGAGAAAAAAAAACAAAAAAAAAACCGTCCCGTCTCCACACAGTGCAAACACAGGAATTTTGACTACAAATAAAACAAATCTGGTCTTGTTGAGGGGAAACATGTCAACAAGGCAGAATAATGTTCACATAGATGTATAGCAGTACACCGCATTCCCCTACATGTGAACCCCCCTCAGCACAAACATATACAGTATTCCAAGGATCCTATGAGCAGCCTGACGTACCTAAAACTGGGACTAATGCTCCCTGTGGATCTACGTTCACATGTTTTACATAATCAGAGAGAGAGAGAGAGTGTGTGTGTGTGTGTTTGTGTGTGTTTTGTTCTCCGAGTACAAAGCCTGAGAGTCCACGAGCTGGGGTACGTTAGTGTCTGCGCGTGACAGCATTTTCTCCAGCTGCCTTCTGTTGTGGATATTTTCGGCTGCCAAATAGGTCTCAGGTGAGGGAATAACAGTCAGAAAGCAAGAAAAAAAAAAAAAAGAGGGTTAGTCGAAGAAGTCTGCACCTCTCGCCCCACCCATCCATTAAAAGGTAAAATCCAAAATGCTCTTCCTCATGCCGAGGGTAATAGGGGTCCAAATATGCCTCGGGCAGCCAGCTAAAGCACCAGACAGACGCATAAACACAAACACACACACACACCTGTGGGGAGATTTGCACACGCAAACAGCAGACTCCTAACAAGGGACACAATCTGGTCAGGGATCCCTCGAGGCTCAGAGAGACAGAGGAGAGGATGGAAATGAAACTGGAGGCGGAGAAGTCTGGCACAATGCAAAACAGTGTCTATTCTCTGCCTCTTTCTCTCTTCATCTCTCTGTTCATGAGCCTATGACTGACTGACTGGATATCTATCTATCTATCTATCTATCTATCTATCTATCTATCTATCTATCTATCTATCTATCTATCTATCTATCTATCTATCTATCTATCTATCTATCTATCTATCTGAATTGTGTCATTTAAAAACATGTTCTGGAACCATTTTTTCCAGCATTTGCGGCAATCTTTCAGCAATCATCTTTTCAATCATCTCTCAAATCTGTCTGCTGTACTTTTCGAGCAATTGGAGACTTGCTGAATTTAACATGTATCAGCTGTGTAGTCAAATATCATCCTAGACTGATGTTAAAGGCCGCACTGATACATTTGGTTCGTTAAATTTCACAATTCGAAGTCTGCCGTGTTTTCCCTTGATAGTTTGATCCATGTCTGGGTAATAAAAGTATCATCTCAGACCTTTTTTTATGTTCTCATTTATGTTTTCACCTTTAATCATCTCTGCTATTGTTTCTTCTGTGTGTTCCTTTGTGCCACCGTGAACACTTTTCGCCACTTCAGCACAGTGAATAGCTGAAGTGGCTTTGTAACCTTGTTGCATGATTTCCTTCAAATAGCTGATAGGCAGCTGGACACGGAAACAACAAAATCGAATCTCTGCACTGTGCTTTTAAAACATGTTACGACATGTTGTGCTGTCGGCTGAAATGACATTAATGTGCTTCAATTCATTTCGCTTGCACCAGTCTCCAGCTGGCTGGGGAATCTTTCTACACTGGACTGATGTCCACCTTATGTTCAGAAATCTAAACCCTCCCTTTAAGGGATTGTTAGCTAACTGATCAGTTTAACGGAAGGTGAACGTCTTAGATAAACCCGGCCTCATGGAGCCTGCTTTCTCCATTCCTAGTATGTAATTTCCTTAATTAAACGTGGCATGTATGCTGAGAGGAGGTTGCGCATTCCTCTCGCTCATCCGGTCCTCACTTATATGAGTCATGAACTTGTGATGTTTGAAATGTTTGTTGACTTGTGGCTAATCTTTCCGCTCACACCAGTTTTCTATAATTCCCTGGCCTGCCTGACCCTTTAAGGTGTGAACTTCTTTTTTGTCTTTGTGCATAATGTTTTCTGCCATGATGCTATCAGTTTCAAAGAAAGGATTTTTTTTTTACTGGTTTATCAACTTTATTAACAATACGTATATATTTTAATTATGCCTCTTAAGGGGGTAAATGCTTTGTCAAAGTACAGTTTAGCCCTAAATGAGGGGAGCTTGATGCCTCCTGGGCCAAAGTGGCATTAATTCCTGAGACCTTCCCTGATTGGCCACAGAAGCAGAGGACAGCGTATAAGGATAGGATCAAACATACACAAATCACTCGCACTATCTATTTATGTATAATACTATCTATATCTATATCTATCTATACTACACTATGTATATGTACTATCTATGAAAACAAAGAGGCAAATAACAGCTTTTGGCAAAGCAGATTCACTTTTCTGTTTAGTGTGGAGTTTAACATTGGTGAGCTTTGACCGGTGAAGCTGCAGCCTCAACCAATAGCACGTATTCGACTTCCTTGTGATGCACAACCCACATTACACACATTTGGCCCTGGCAGGCGATGGTCACATGCTTCATTCTCTTATAAAGCATGTGACCATCAACTGGAACTGAAAATGTTTTGGAAAACAACAGACTGGTTGGTCTGTTTTGTTTTTTTCCTACACACCAGGCATTGTTTTTGTGTACTGCTTTTTTTTTTTTTTTTTTTGGAACCAGTGTGGTAAATCTAATTAAATGATTTTTTTTTTTTTGCCAATCTGAATAAATTTTGTTTATCTGAGAAATCAACCCCTGCATGTTGCTCTATCCTTCCCACTCACACTAGCAAGTAACTCCAATTACAACAATAATTAAAAAAAAAAATAATAATGTGCACAGGCGATAAAATTTTATTGCTGGTTTTATGTAGAGTGACAGATTGCTTTTTTGTTGCAGTTGTCAACAAAATATCTTCACCACAATGGTAGTAGGGGACATAACAAGCCAATACCCATAATTTGATCGAATAGTGTACCAATATATTGACAAACCGAGGCTCTGACCCCACTCCAGGTGTAGCTATAGGTCATATCAGCACACACAGAAAAGTGTGTACCTCATCATTTCCAAACACAATGGCAAATTTAGTGATGAAGTGAAGGTTGCTCTGTTGACTAATCTGCAGTGGAATGCCAGACACATTCAATAAATCAATTGAAACTGGAAACTGCAGCAGATGTATGTAATTTATGGCTTACTGTCTACTATGTGTCCTTTGCAGGGTTATATTTTATGTGTATCTGACTTTGTATTTGTACGATACAACCTTGATCAAATATTAAAGTCAGTCAACCAATGCGAGGACTAGTAATTACCCACTGTCTCATTTGGTGACTCTGTTTCTGTGCGTGTGTGTGTGCACATGGCATGCATGCGCGTGACGTTGGCACTGCCATCAAAGCCTCGAAGCCTCCATTCATTTGTGGCACAAGGATTTGTGCAGTCAGGCAGATCACCCCCCCCAAAGGACTCGCATGGAAACACAGAAGTTATTGAATTTATTCATTCAACAACACAAGGATATCAACTCTATCTTTAGACAGCAGATAACAGCAACACAACTGACTGCACGCCAGTGACAAAGCACGGCTCAGGTTCATGATATAGCCTGGTCATCATTCATGCAGCTCAGTCATTATGCACCGCTTCTTCACGTGTTTTGAATAAGTTGGGTGAATCTAAATGAAATCAGTGTTTCATGTATGAGCCCTCATCCCCTGCTCTGAAAACAGAAATCCTCACTGACGTCTTCATGAACTGCTTTGTTAAAAATCACGTCCTTTGGGTCGATAGAAAGTTTACAGTATTAGTTGCGTTTTGTGTTAAAAGAAAATTAGAAATATAGAAAAACAACTTGTATTTTTCATTCATTAAATAAATGTAAAAGGAGGTTTTTGAATTTTCTGTCTTTGGAAGGTCGGGTGGAAAATGAATAGTACCTTGTTTTGTATCTACTCCAATCTTTTGGCCTTGGCCTTTATTATACTTGCTCACTTCCATCAATTTCTGAAGAAGAAGAAGAAGAAGAAGAAGAAGAAGAGATACTCAGTTTATTTTACATGCATTTTAACCCCAAACACACATACAAGGGCTCATAGACATGCAATGTGGAGTGATGGGCAGCCCGCCATTTATGCTTAACATCAGCATGTTACTATTGCTATCGTGACCATTTTGGTATGCTAATTTGTACAGCTGTGCTTCACAGAGCTGCTAGCGAGGCTATAGGCTCTTACAGTGTGTCCTAAATTTGTAATACATACTCATTATCAACAGGTTTTGAGTAGTGTGCTTTGTTTAGTTTAGTACTATAGTTTAGCTTAGTTTCACCATATTTGATGGAGACGGTGCATGTTATTAATTTTTCTGAAAATGTTTGCAAGAAAGGCAGATTTTCATGTCTGCAGACAGCCAATTGTTGAGAACACAGATGCCGAGAATGAAAGCAACGGAAATACAATCAGTGATGAAAGCAGTCAAACCATGCAGATACAAACACAGTCTGCACGACAAGAGACGCAGACTTTAAAAACTTCACACTGGAAAAATGACAAAATGAAGGCCACCTAAACAAGAAAGTACTTTGAGTGTGCTTTTGATGGACACTATTGTACCAGAATCCAATGCACAAAGGAAATGAAGGAGCTGTTCACAATTGAAAAAAAATAGGTGTTTTCGAATGAGCTTCAGAACAATCTTAGAAACCAGAACAACCCCAAAAACAAAACAAAACAAAAAAATATACGTTTCAACATCTATTTTAATTGGTATAAGACTTCACATGTATCATTTCCTGTCTGTATACAAAGGTAAAGTTGAGTCTCTAGTGCTAGTACTTTAAGGATCTGGTATGTAGTAGTTTTCAGTTCAGTTTCTCAGTTTTTCTACTAAATGCATTAAATAAAAGGGGCGTTTGGAACATATAGGTGCCAGCTTTCATGCAAGTGTGTAGGTGCTCTTTTGCTAAAAATATAGATACATGGCCCTTTAATGTTGTATTATCATTAAGGTGGAGTACAAAGCTGCAGGGGATTTAAAAATGATAGCGGTAGCATCAAGGTATAATTAAAGTATTAAGTTAGTTCATCCAAGAAACTTGAGGCTTATACATTTAAGCTGTGTGTGCATGTGTGTGTGTGTGTGTACGATTCCCCCTCAGCTCTACTTGACACCATAACTGTCTACTTCTCTCCCAGAGTAACTTTTGGCATCAATTGAAATAACATACCTCTCCCAAAACGAGTACATCTCTCCCAGGGAAATGTGCACACTCCCCTCTCAATATTTCATCACTTAGTTATCTTGCTGAGCAAGGTAAAGTGCTGTAGCGTTGATGCACTGTTGGGCTTATCATTTACTGTGTATTATACAGCTCAGTGTCTGCTCTTGCCTTATGGCAGAGAGGCTAACATTTTAATCCCCACAACACTGCGACGCCATTTCACTTCCCGCTTCTTTGTCCTTTGTTGATGTTTTGGATCCGCCTGCGTGCATGACAAATAGGATCAGGGTGCGTTTGTCACTGGCGTCTCAGCCAGCCCATTAAAAACTGAGAGCGCGCTAAGAGTAGCGTAATGTATGCACTTACACGTGCACATGCACGCGTGCAAAGGTGCTAGCATTCATACAGTGCACGTACAGTAGTGCCATCAATCATGATTTGAAAAACCACACTTACGTTAATGTGCAAAGCATAACGCTCCTTCTCCACACACATGTTGTTGTCAGTTTCTCAAATAACATATTAAGATTTATGCGGGGGGGGGGAATCAAACAAACTCTCTGCACCTCATGCTACTGTAACAGTGTGTCAAAAAGCTTCATATTTAGACAGGCTGGTTCCATATGCAGTGGACTGTGTGCCGTGTCTGTGTGTGGGGGTGGAGATGACTGGGGCAGGTTGAGTGACACTAACAAGACTGTAACAGGCCTGAGATACCCCTCATGTCAATGTGAGGTGAGGGGTGAGAGGAGGTGAGTGGGACCTTTATGGGTCAATTACCCATGGACATCCAGTAAGACACACTGCCTGACTGGGATGACATCAATCTGTGGGTGTCTGTGTGTGTGTGTGTGTGTGTAATACTTGCAGCGTGTAGCACTTGCAGAAGCTCCATCAAGAGGAAATCATTGTCTCCTCCTTCTTCAGTTTGCTGAGTTTCACTCACAATCAATACACAGTACCTCTGCTGTCTTTGTTCCACCCAAGACTGTAATTAATTTGGGAAACAGAAGTCAACAGTGTATTGCGCCTCTTTTCTTTGCCCTCTGAATGAGAACAGAATCTGGGCACTCTTCTTGCCAATTCTGCCACCTACTTGGGCTGAGACCAGACAAATCCCTGGTGGAAGGAACATGAGGATATTATTTTGTGGGCTGCTTGGTGAATTCAGATCATTGTGATGCCACAGGCATCTGCACAGGAGAAAATCCTGCTCTGTTCTTGATACAGAGACGTTTGGATTTTCCCTCCCTCCTTCTCTTATGTTTTCCCACTCGTTGTGGCGACTGGTCGGCCACACCGTATAAGCTGACTTGACAGACAGAGTATTCTCATTTGCAGTGGGGATACGGCTCCCTTTGACATTTCCCCAAAGAATTGACTGCTTTGATGGTTTTTCTTCTCTCTAAGGGCCTTTTCCTATTCTGTCCAGTTCACTGTGTGGAAGACCCCACGGCGAGTGAGTCATTGTCTTTCTAACATCTTCAATCCAATTTACTGCGGCCACACGTCACACTCTATCGCATGTCTCTCTTTGGTCACGTGGACGCACGCACACACTAACTTTGCACGTGCACATTCAAAAATGCTGCGATTTTATAGGCTCAAGTGCACATCCGCGGCACAAGCATGCACCGAATCAGAGGAATAGGTGTCATTTTGTGTCTTCTTTGGCACCCATGAGTCTGTGAAGATGAAAGCCTGGAGGGAAATGAGTGTGAGTGGAATGTGAGACTTCAACAACCCCTATTTTCAACTGAAGAAGATGTAGAAGAATAAAACTGTCACTTTCCGTCAGCGCACCGCCGACATTGTTGCTCCTATTATCACAGGAAGACACAGGTGGATGGGAGACTGTTGCATTTTAATATCATCCTGATAATTTTGCACGTTGTTCGTGTTAGGGAGGTATCGCTGTATGTGAGCGTGATGTTTTTTTAATGATCTAATTCACATTTGTCTTGCGCCAGACCCCTGAGTGCGGCTGTTATCTCGCTACCATTTTATCCATGTTATTCATCTCATTTCATTTTCATCGGTCACACAGTGTGTGTAACCGATTGGGTGTGGGGTGGAACAAAATTCGAAGCAGCCAACTGTGTTGCAGGCTCCATACCCGAGCGGATGCTTTAAAGCTCCAAAAGAAACAATAATTAATTTGTAGAGACTTAAAGTTTCAAGTAGCTGCGCAGAAACGAACGAGCGACATAATACAGTTGATGCATCTCATGGAGTGAATAGTGTCTCCTTCTCACTCTGTCCCCTTTTACAGCATGTAGCTTAGCAACCTGCTGATAGGTTGAGTTTTTCTGTCTGCGACAGGAAAAACAGAGTTAAAGTGTAAGAACACGGTGACTTTCCGTGATTGTGAGAAAAGGTTTGAGGATAAGGCATTTCAATAAGAGTGAAATGTTCTTGAGTAAAACTTAAAAAGCTGTTTTTTAAGACACTCTAGGAGAGAGCCAACAGTCATCTCTCACTGCCTAGAGCTGTTAAATGGATTCAGTAGCCTACATCACAAAGATGGCTGCCTTTTCTTTTCTTTTCTTTTTTTTTAATCTTAGGATGGTTGATTTATGCACCACTTTGTTCCAGACTTGAATATCTCAACAATCAGTTTATGGATTCCCATGAACTTTTGTACCGATTCATGGTTCTTAAAAAGGGTTTCGTGATTTATCTATACCAGCACCATTATTGTGCTTTCAACTGAATTGTCTCAACTATTCAATAGATGTCATTAACTTAAAATGTTCCCCTCATGAGGAATTATAACAATTTCATATCCTTTATAATAGCATTAGCATGCTAATACACTAAATTATAATGAACATTGCAAACATTACATGGTAAACATGGCTACTAGGATAATATTAGTGAGCATGTTAGTATGCCAATTCTTGCACTGTGTGCAGTGTCACAGATCTGCATGGCTGTATACTCTTATTACTTTGTTACTGCATACTGTATGGAACTTTTTTTTTTTTTGATACAGTTCATTTCTAGTAGAGAAAATTAAACAGCCATTTAGCCTCAAAGTCTATGCAAAGTTGACATGACATCCAGCTGGCATATACTATATCAGGTGAAGGTGAATTTTAGAATCCAAACATGTACATCATAATTTCATTAGCCAAGTGTCAGGTCATTACTTTACTTCCAGCAAGAAACAGGAAGTCCACAGATAATTAAATTAAAATTTGAAACCAGAGGCTCAATTTACTATCTCCCGAGTACCAAATGCCAGTTGCAATAAATTAGTCGCTGACAGACAAATCAAAAATAAATTTAAGGGTCAGTCCCCTTGCTGACCGCTTACTTGCTAATCTTGGCCAGTCATTATGATCCACTGCTTAACAGGCTAAACAGTGGACAAGATACATATTCATTCTGCAATCATGCGATTTGCAGATTTTCTTCTGGGTTACGTGCAATGTAGGAAACAAGGAAAGCAGAATATGGTAAAATAAGGACAGAGGGAAATAATCAAGCTTGTATTCATTGCTTCATCGTGCTGGAACTTTTATGTAGCCTCAATGCAGAGCTAACATTTACACAATCCATCTTCTCCTTAATGCTATCATGGAATCAGTTCAACTTGAACACAAGAGTTTAAGTTAGAAGTGGAAAATTAGTTTTCGTGATACGTCTACAATGATGTAGAAAGTTTTCCTACTAAGCTTAAATACTGAATACAACTGTGCTTTCCTTTTATCCAGAGCTTTAGTTCATGTAACTTGTGACAGGATGACAAGGTGGCGCTTAGATCAATGAGGCGGTTTATTTGTCATAAAAGATCGGGAGTGGTGCACTTGTCTCCGAGAAAGCTGAGTCGTTGTGGCAATTAAGGCCTCGATGTGGGTGGTTTACTTTATTTGTTGTACAAATTGTTAATGAGTGCACATCCAGTCAGACATGATTATTCAACAGCGGGTGAATCACACTAATTTGGGCTGCAGATGCAGATCACAGAAATCAATGAGGGAAAGACGGCAGAGTGAAAGGAAGCGGCGAAACCAACAACCGCTGGATGGGAGACATGGAGACGAACATGAATAATAAATGTGGGGAGGTGAGGTGAAGCCATGCGGTTGGGGGAAGAGATCTGCACCAGCAACTACATCCAAAGTTGACTGTGCAGAAGTTAGCAGTTAAACGCTAACTTTATGAATCCTAAGTACAACTGGGGGTCGAGGCACAATTTCCCTCCTAAGGATACACCATTGCTTCCCGGAGGTAGAAAGTAATTACATTTACTCAAGTGTTGTACTTAAATAGAAGTGCCTACTTAACTGTGAGTGCTGTACTGTACTTAAATGCAAGTTTTACTACTCTGTTTCACACTTCTACTAAACTAAAGCCTATAATAATATAACACGCTCAAAGAATCCCCTCTGCATAATAGGTCTTTTTAAACTGCACTTATCAATATTTTTAAATGAACATTGGATCAAATGGCTGTGTGATCCAACACACAGCAAATTATCACCTGAATCCGTAGCTCTTAGTTCTACAGAGCATTTTAGCCCCTTTCAGCTCATTGTTTTGGTTCAGCAAGCAACCCAAATGCAGTGTTTGCTTTTACAGCTCACATCAAGCTTGTTTTTAAATGCAGCAGGCAGCTGTTTTCAACTAATAAGCTTTGATAAACCCACTTCGCGTACCTGCCCAACAAAGTTAGCGTCTAGGTAGTGAACGTATTGGAGCATTTGGCAGCTAAAGAGCAAGATATTTCCCTCAGGAGGTAACCAAAACAAAAATAAAAGCTAGGAGAGCAGATATTGGACTTTCATTCGTCAGACAGACACAACCACCAAATTTCCAAATTTGTTGTTTCTTATCTGCTGAATGTGTTAATGGAAATTGTCGGCTATAACACATTCCCCGCATCAACTTTGTAAAATGATATGTCAATGTTGACCTGAAGGTGCCAAAAACATATTGATGCTGGTTTAAGCGCATTCACTTTTCTTTTCTTCTGTGTAAGAACTGTGTAAGAGCCGGTAAAACTACTGCTGACCAGAACACAATATTACCCTTTTAAAACTTGATTTCACTTAACACTTAAAGCTGGGCAGGAGATTCTGGAGTGTGCATGGGTTGTTATTTAGCAGCTTTTTTGTGTGTGTGTTGTTTATCTCTGTGTCGAAACTAAAGGTCAAGGTGTAATCACAGGCCTAGACATCACTGCGGCACATGGACAAAGCAGCTGATCAGCCAGAGGAAAATGTCAGCGAGATATAGAGTGCTGATTGTCCATTAGAACAAGGCAGGGTCCATGCCTGAATGAGATTAGTCAGAACCTCAGGTTGTTCAGCTCCTCTTGACAAGGTCACACACTCCAAATGCAACGGACACAAAATACTGATTGTGAGGATAAATTCGACTTGATTTGAGGTCTTTATTCATGTATCTGTGTGTGTGTGTGTGTAAGTCACCTTATTGCCTTAGACTTTTTTTTGCCTTGCCTTAGAATTTTTTTCAGACTTGTAGTCATTCTGAAAAGGTAACTTACCCTACTACTTTGTGTTATGGTTCATGCCTTGTACCACTTTAATAATCTCATAATTGTACACCAGTATCCACATTTTGTAGTTGTTGAGTGGGTGTCTTTAATTTCTATTTCTTTATTTTCATTCCCAAAATATACAGCTCCATTTTCTAGGTGCAAGCATGAAATTAGGCTTTATGCAGATAGAGTTACTGCAGTTTCATTCAGGGGGTGGAGGGTAAAATACAGAATAAATAAAAGTATTCCTGCTAAATTAAGTAGACAGTTCATAAGGTCATGAATAAATATAAGCTGCTAAATATTTCAGCTTCAGAGCATACCTTTACAGGTGGAAGGAAAGGCTGCAAATCTCCTTCTTTTAAACCTCATGGTGAAAAAAAAAAAAAAAAGAGAGACAGAGGGAAATGTAGATATGTGTACATGTGCAAACAACGCTGTGTATGGCTGTGGGTGTTAAAATAGACAGTTAGAGCTAATGCGTGAAAACTGTTTACCTGCTTTTAGGCATATCTCTTTGTTTGGTTTAACATATTGTCAGCCTTCTGGGGATTTATGTGTGGGAGGAAAACTTTGTTTTAATTTATAGAACTCAAAGGTTTTTTTTTTTTTTTTTTTCAGTTAGTGTTCAGTTCAGTGTTGCTTTGTGGCAAACAGTTTGCAGGTGTTAAGCTCAGTTATTACCCAGGATAGGACCCGGAGGTGAGAAAACGTGCCACTGAACTATTTTTAATTTATTTTATAACCTGTTTATTAAATACACACACACACACCAATAAATCTGTGAAACCAAAGTTTATTTGTTTTTTTATGTATTTTTACAGCATACACAGTCCATGGCCATTTCCACAACCTTGCATGTGGCACTTCTCAGCTTTTAAGGTGTTTTTCACAGTTCACAATCCACAGTGCAATCTGCTATCTGCGAGATAATGTTAGAATTCTACACTAGCAGCTTGTTTGTCGGCGAAACTTTCAAACTACATCCTTATTAACACTAAAATCTTCGAAACTCTCGCTTGCTCTACATCTCCTCTCGGATCTGCTTCACTGCTGATGTGGCTGTGCTATGCCCCTGATACACGTGTGGATAACAGTGCTGATGAGCCTCGCACAAATACATAATTCATTTTAAACCAACATTTCAACTGCTTTAAATCAGATTTGAATCAGGAAATTATTTGTTTACCTACACACCTTGCATCTGTAGATTCTCAGCCACTGTTTTCCATTCACTTTATGTGTTCATGTGTTTATACTGTATAATATGTTTAATTTGCAAAGAATTTAGACTTTTAGACATGGTTGTGGAGGGCTGGAGCCTGTCCTGGCTGACTTAGGACAAGAGGCAAGGTACAATAGGTAAATAACCACTCTGTTTGTTTCAGCCTTTCTTTTCCTCAAAGGTGTATCATCATCATAATCATCATCATCATGTGTTCATAATCTATTTGCCAACCAGGAACTGTTTTGAAATCCCTGTCAGTTTATTTAATGAGTTCCAACATCTGAGATTATAAACTTGGCTGCCAAATAGAAACCCTTTCAATGCCAGAAACATCCAAAATCACATCCCCCCTTTTTTTTTTCAAACATCTGTCAGCTCATTGTCTGGCTCTAGGGTCTGACTTAATGTCTATAAATTTAGAACTTGGAATTTAGACCTTGTGTGCACACCACCAATGCAGTGTGCAGTACGGTCCCCTGCACAAAATAACTTCGCAACGCTAACATTTTTAGGAAAAGAAAAAGGTTACAATATGTTCACTGTAATAGATTAAATCCTCAAGTGTATGTTAGTAAATTTATTCTTGTTAATAGTTCAAAGTAAAAGGAAGGAAAAAGGTCACCTGGGAAATATCAGTATGATCGTTTTTTCCTCAGCCGGCTGGAGGGACGTGTCGTGAAATCCAAATATAAGTTTTCTTCCTATTCGGTGTCAGCTTTTTTTCTCAGAGGAGAACACAGGACATGTGTTTTACAGAGCAGATATGTGCTACAGCAAAACCAAAAATAATGCAGTTTCAGTTTCACTTGGACTTATAGTTACTTTATAGATACTATTGTGTGTTTATCTACTAAAACTCTGAGGCGCAAAACAAGTTGCAGCAATCACTAACCACTGTGAGAGCTAAATTAGTAACTATAAACCCTTTAAAGGAGCAGGGTGTAGGATTTAGTAACATCTAGCAATGTAGTTGCTGATTGCAATCCCCTCACCTCACCCCTCCTTCCAAGTGTAAAAGAGAAACTACGGTGACTGCAAAACATGCTAGGGGACAGGGAACAACCCTGTCTAGTGTCACTCGTCTGTGCTGCTGTAGAACTGTGGCGATTCATCATGGTTAAAGTGGTCTCACAGTTATACACAGTATATTCCATGTCTGCCATACTCTGTGAAAAGAGCCCTTTAAATCTTAAGCACCGGACCTTTAAGTTTGTCCATTTAAGTAGAAGAATAGTAAACCGTGCAAGGTAACACAGGGTCATAAATAGGCAGCATTCATAGTTCAGGTTTGCCTACTGAATGGCACATAGAATAGCAATGAGTCACTCATTGAATGAATGAATGATATTTGAGAGAGTTCTTCTCTGAATCTATACAGTTACAGTTGAAAAGAAGCTACTCTTCTCAATGAAAAAAAGAAAAGATACACAAAAACAATTTTTTATTCTTCATCCCAGTCTTGAAAACCCTTCATATAAGGCCTTCATAAACAACAAGGACCTGTTTGTGCGCGCAAGAGATAGTTTGGTAGTCCACGAGTGCCGTGTTCTTATAGAGCGCTATTGATTTGCATCTGTCCTTCATCATGCAGTGCAACCTCTGTGCTGCGACACTGCCATTCTCCTCTGGGCCAAAGCTGCTCCTCGTCAAATCAATTTTGCAACAAGGCTGCAATGTGCGTACCGTGTGAGAGTACATAGGTGCATGTGTGCCTATGTGCCGATTTTTCACAACCACCACGTTTTCCCAGAAGCCACAAATCACGGAGTTTAAGAGGAAGCCGCGCAGCTGCAGATAGACTAATGAGAAGCTCGTGCGCAGGAAACAACAGGTGTTATTTGAAAATGTGTTATCCACGCCGAGTGACGCAAATGAGAGCAAGAGAAGCGCCGGTGTCTCCTTCACCATACCCGAGGTGGTGGTGGTGGAGGTAGGGGGGCGCCCATTGGTTTTGTGGCCGTAACCATCGATCACAAATGCAACACGTCTTTGTGATGTCGTTTGTCTCCCCTTTCACGCGCGACTGGAACCCCTTGGTGGCGTCGAGCTGAATGCCCAATAGAGTGATGGCACAGTGTTTACCCTTGCATGGGATATCTATCAACCTCTGCTGTGTGATATTAGATCAAAGAGGCACTGAGACAAACAGTACAGTATGTCAAATGTGGTAGTGGATTAATGCTGGGACTCTGCGAGGCTGCTGTTGTGTTAATCGCAGCTTGAAGCTGTTTTCCCTCATGAAGAAATGAATTCCCTTAATGATTTTGCTCAGCGGCTTTAGGCGTCATCCGCATTTTTTTTTCGCTCTCCATGCTAGAAAAAAAAAAAGGTATGACTTAGTTTGTCACTGCTGTCATCCTGCTGTTATTTTTTTTTCTAGTCTCTGGAGGAAGATGAAGCCCCAGATCTGGCAGTAGAGTTTAACGTTCACATTTCTAACAAGTGTAAGGCTATAAGACACAACATACATTAAAGGAGAAACCACATACTTACTGTTTCTATAACAACACAAATGGAACAGAAGAGGAGGGGGGGGGGGTATTCAAATCAAGGATGAGGCAAAACTGAGGAAGGCCGTGCCTCAACTAACATGTGCGGGGGCAGATGTGAAGGTGTGGATTACTTCGCTGCACTCACCTAACAGATGTGGATTGTTGGCGCGTGAAGCATGTAAACAGGTGGGAAGGTTGGACTTGTTCACACATTAAAAAAAAAAAAAAAAACACTCCACACACTGCAAGAATTTGCCTTTTCATTATTTTCAGTGCGCACAATTACAATGTCCCACACTCCACGACACTTTAAGGTGTGAAACTTCTCAGGTGCAACTTTTGTTAGTCCCCAAAATGTCAAGTAAAAAATAAAATAAAAAAAAAACATGGATTAATGCAGTACACGGGGTAGTACTATAGGAATGCTACTTCTGGAAAGTAATTGCATGGTTCGGTTCATAATAAAATGTTAATAGATAAAGGATTGATGAGACTCTTATTCCTTGTTTTCTTCACCAGAACTGTGTACTAAGCAGTATCTTCTCTAGGAGCATTATTCCAAGTCTGTACTTACTTATCTCTCGCCTGTGCTTGTCTTGAACCTCTTTATGGAGGTCTGTGACTGTCCTAGTGATTTCCCTATTGTCATATCGTTCAATACGGCTTTTATTTTCCACCAGTTTTCTTCTTCCAGATGATGCCAGAGAGCACGAAATTGCACACTGATATAATCTCCTACAGGATGTGACATTTAATGGCTTGTGTGTGTGTGTGCCTAAGTGTGTTTGTATTGCATGCGTGTGCCCATGGGTGTGAGAATAGCCATATATATATGTAGACAAAGTGTTCCGCATGGGTGTTATAGGATGAGGGTAATTTGGCGGGGATGGATCTCTGTCTGTCCCAATACCTGGACACATACATCTTCAATCTCCTCCATTTCGCCACAGACTGCTGCTGCATCTTAAACCGCTGCATGGAGCTTTATTATATTTGTGCATCCAGTGTGTAAAAAAAAAAAAAACAGAATGCACTTGGCTCCCTAATGGAGTGCTCCGGAGCCAGGCAGGAGTGGCTGCTGGCTTGTTTACTGAACAGCACAACCTAGCAGCGCACAGCAATTGCTATTAATCCCAGGCAACAGAGAAAGAGAGAGAGAGAGAGAGAGAGAGGCAAAGGTAGTCTGGAGAAAGCAAACCAGCTTGCTCTTACATCATACAAGAGTAGAGTCAAAAGCCATTATCTTGAAGATCCGGTCTCTTTTTAGTCCCTTTCAATCACTCTTCCCTCCAACACAACCTTGTCTTTTTTTTCCCTACAGACAATGATGTTAATAGGCTTTTGACTTGTAGTATTCAAGGTTAAAAGGGGCTATTTGTTGTCCTCAGCAGCACTCTCCAAAAACTTTGCATCTCATTCACTTACAGCAAATGCAACTCGTTGCTTTAGCTTGTCGGCTAAGACAAACATATTGGTATAGCTCACAGATAACGACTAAATAAAATTTCAATTTTTTGATGATCCTAAACTTGGAGGCGGTGGAACAAGCCGTAAACACGCTGCACGTAAGCAAGTTGTATGGTCAGCAAACTATCGCCTGTGTACACATTCAACCTAAGCAACAATTCTTTCATCTGTCTGGCAGTCTTCACCAAGTCTTCGAGAAAACATCTGGCTCTTACACTAATAAATGCTCCACCATGCCCAGCTGGACATTAATTGTGTACAATGATCTGAGAAACCCTTAAACACTCCACAGAGCTGCGAGCGTTTAGTTTAACAAACTTTAACACCAATTTTACCAACTGTAAATGCAAAAACGTTGAATATTGATCCAAAAGTCCAATTTCATCCTGCGCACACATTTGAAACAGCAATATAATCTAATCTTGTTAAAACAAATAATTTCCCATCAATGCAATCTTTTTGCAGCTTCCCATATATCAATGACAGAATCGATGCTGCAAGCGAGGTAATCACTTTTAGCTTTCTCCTCAGCTCAAACAAATTAACGTTATGTGTATCCAGCATTTTATAATCAGATTTTTGTGTTCCGCAGTAAATTATTCTTCATGTCCAATGTCACATTTATGGCCAGAGGATCATTTAATATTCTGTTTTTTTTTTTTTTTAGACAGCAGCTAGCTAACCCTGATTGTTTTCTGCATTTCTGTCTCTTGCTCATTAAATTGCTTTTGGGGAAGAATGTTGCATCTTAACTTTCTTTTTTTACTTTAAAGAAAGAAACCTTCTTTTGAAATGAATTTTATTTTGCTCACACCTGGTGTATTTTTATTCTAACAAAGACTTCATCAACCTTAATACAGTCCTGGATCTAGCAGCTAGCATCTAGAGAGCACTTTACTGTTCAGGAGCAGATAGGAAGGAATCCCCTAGTTCCATTTTCACGTATATCCTCTTGGTATTTTAAGCTCATCACGTAACAGCTTTGAACGACTACCTCCACAGCAGTTAGGGGCTAAGCAGCTGCTTGTCCTGTTAGTCTTTTAAAACTCATGACACGTCAACAAAAGCTGTCAACGGTATCAGTTAAGGGCCATCGGATCTCAGACAATCCCGGATAAAACACTACACGGTTTTATAGCCGACCTGCTCTACAGTATCGAAATCAAATATTCCCTTTGTCTGGCTAATGGCACACCCCGTGATGTCAGAGAATAGTAATTTACTTGATCAGAGATGTTCATCCCTCATATGTGCGCACATCGTGAAACCCTGTGGGCATCCTTTGCTATTCTATTTAACACTGAAGGAACATTCAAGGAGTGGTTATTGATTTAAAACATCTCTGTATTTTGAAAGCACCTTCAATACGGAGCTGCAGGTGGCATGATCAGATAACTATACCGTTGACTCACATTTGCAGGCCTTCACATGCGCTCATAAAAAATAGTACACAGTGAAGTGGGTCCATCAGTAGCATGTTCAGGCTACAAGGGCTGTTCTTCCTTGACTTGCTAAGATGCCAAGTGACAGCTCTTGAAAGGAATATAACAACACCATTTTCTCACCACTGGAGGCTTTAGACACTTGTGTTGTTCTATTGAATCTGTTGTGTTTGTAGTTGATGTATGTGGGGAATGGGCCTTCCCAAATGGATTAATACCATAACCAGTTCCAGATGGCTGCGACATCTTGTTCGCCTTCCCGTGATCGTTTTAATGCTTTATTGATTGCTGTTGTCCAGGGAACTGAACCTGCATGCGGTACTGCTTATTCCTTTCACACACATACACACACACACACACACATCATCCTCCACCACACACCTTCATGATTCCCACACTCTCCCATCCGTAAACCCGCAATCCATTTTTCATGGCGCTCCGGAATGATTATGCCACGAGCTGATTGGACACACCTTTCATCCGCTCACGCTGGAAGGATGGCGAGGCATGCTGGGAGTGGGGATCAGAAGTGATATATAAAAACAAAGGCTCCCGTTTTTTTTTTGTTTTGTTTTTTTTTTTTAAACAAGCAAGCAAGCGCAATGACCATTACAGGGTATCTCCAGGCGCACTCACAGATCGGAGGGTGTGATGATTAATAGATACACCCTCGCTCAGTCACTTCACTGGTCTCATTGCTCTGAAACAGCTGTGCCAATCACACTGACACATGACAACAACAGCTCCACAAATTAAGAGACGCTTCTTCAGGAAATTATTTTGTTGTCTCGATGGTGCAGAGCGGCGCGATATTAACACACAGCGCCATAAATCTGCAGCCAAAGGCAGATGGTGTGTTTTTTTTTTTTGGTTTTTTTTTTTTTTTTTAACACTTAACTAGATAGAAACAAATAATAATCTCACATCATATCTTAAAATGTGATACAGCTGCGCTTGCACCACAGCGCGTCGCTTTTATTTTCATTAAATTAATTCTTTTGCAACAGCCTGGCGCAATTTGCACGCAATTTGATGAACGTAAACACAGTGGACTGCCGCGTGTAATGGCACCGCACTCTGACATGGCTGCAGATTTATCTACATATGTGTCCTGCTGTCTTCAGACGGCTGCGGGGATTTAATAAACTGCAGGAGATGTTTTTTTACAATGTAAAGCAGCTGTGAAGAACAGATACTGTAAGAATCAGTCATATTAATTGAGAGATAAATTCAGACTGGTTTACTGGTGGTCCTGTTTTAACCGCATTAGAGGTTAATTTTTGATGAGGATTTTAATGCACCCACAGACTGGGGAGTGTTTAGTTTCATTAGTTTATTTACATCGCAGTTATTATTGCATTATCGCTGTGCATTTGCTCCAACTATAAAGTTTGCGCCAGAAACAGATGCGATCCAAAGCCTATAAAAATACAAAAAACAACTTGCTCTTCGCTGCCTCACCTCACCTCAATTACCACACGAATGTGCAAAACAAGGTGCTCTAAGGTTTTACAATTCAATATGCTTAATTTCAATATTCTATGTCACTGACGCATGTGCCGTATTTTTGATGATACCTCCTTTCACATACAAACAACAAAGAACAAAGAATATTTCTAGGCTCATGCGTTGCTCATGTAGTGGTTTCGACCATTCATTCTCATATGGATTACATGTTGAGTGAGTTCCCTTGGTTCCCTCAGGTAGAATAGTCAATGTTTGCATGTGACTTCCCATCTGGAAATATTGGTTTTATACAATTATGTTGCTTAGTAACACAATCAAAGCCCAAACTGAAGATACATTCACATTGTATCAAATCATCATGTAAGCAAGATTAATTTTCATAGCTGTACAATTTGCATTATAATGTGTTGTGAAAATAGTTGCTGAAAGCATGTGAAAAGACTTCAGACTTCAGAAAAGACTGAATGATATATTACTGGAATGTGGAGAAACAAGTTTCACCAGTTTTCAGTCCAGGATTTTGTGGGCGGTCCTAAAGGGTGGCTCGATGACACACTGAGGCCACCCTGAGCAGAGAGATAGAGATTAATTCATCTCGCTCAGAGTGTTTCAAAGTTAGTCATGTCATTTTTCTGAACTGATCAGACACACACACAGTCCTGGAGCTGAGAATACTCAGCTCATTTTCACCCGATTTTGACATTTAATTTCATAAACATGTCGATAATTTGTCAAATTTGTCTGGGTGGTTATTAACACTATCTTCTTGGACCAGCAGAGTGTTTTACTTTGGCTTTAATGTAAAACATCTACTATATATTATTGAGGAATATTGCTGCTTCTTTGCCCACTGTAGCTATAATGAAAGATGGAAATTGTGCTACGCATAGGAAAAATATCATAGCTTAAAAAAAAAATCAACTCAAACAGAAAACTTCCAGATCCCTAACAAGTTAAGTACTGCGCATATAGGAAGGGGAATATCAGAGAATATATCGTCCCTGTGACAGCAGGTCCTGGTGGATATTCCCGGTGGACTTCTTTTTTTTCCCATTCTTACCCCAGAGTGCAGTGTCCATGGGCAAGTGCAATTGACTGCACTCTCCTAGTGTTTATTTTATCCCCTTGCAGACCACAACAAGGTCTGTTACCCCACTAAACAAATCAATGTAAGGTGTAAAAAAGTAATGATGTGACGCTGAACTCTAACACCCGAAGCTATGGCCTACTAAATCAGCCCCAGTGCTGGGCTTTTCCCCTTGAGTGCATGATTAAGCTGCTCTGACTGAACGGGGCTCACAAGATTCAGTGTTGTCAAAGCATCATGGAAGCGTTAAAAAAAAAAAAAAGACATGCCGAGGCCTCTATCTTAAACATCCACAAAGGCAATGACTTTGCTTGGTACCTTCTTTAGAAACACTGTTTTGAAGAGATACCACATCAATATTGCTCCTCCTCTGCGTTTCCCAATACTTCAGTTAAATTGCTGCAGCTGCAGCACCAGTTGTGGAATGTAAGTACAATTGCAACACAAGTACATTTACTCAAGCGCAATTCTGAGATACTTTATACTTTACTACCATATTTCCATGCTATGCAACTGTGTAATTCTACTTCACTACATTACAAAAGGGAATATTGTACATTTTGCTCCACTACGTTTACTTGGCAGCTGTATACTTTTTGCTGTAGTTACTCTGGTTAATTGGACCTCTAGTCATGTGTAAATCAGGGGGAGCTATGCAGTGATCAAGCTTTAAGTACTATTCAATGGTCAGGTTGACCAGAGTCAACTAAGTTTGTACATGCTGTCACTGTCCTGAGAAGAGGTCTAATGAGGCTACATAAGTACACATGTACACGGTCTTTAACATACAAACACAAAATATGACTGAGTTAACTACAAAACAATACCTCTCTGCCTCTGCTTTGACCTTATACAACATTAAAGTGCATTAATAGTAACAAGGCAATACTGAAAATATGCTGTTGACAGGGTACATTGACTATACATTTCATAGCAATAGCTGTAAGTAATATGTTCATTGTTGACTTTGTGCCTTTACTGCTTTTACTGAAGAAAATCACTGGGACAATTTTCCACCTCTGTGGAGCAGGCCTGCTGTGTAATACCGGTAACCACTGAGGTACTCAAGAAAAGACATGATGGGATGGGAAAACAAGGAGTAAACAGTAATTAATCCACCTTTCATGATAACAGAACATTCTGAATACAAAATGAAAACCAAGTCAAATTTGGGAAATTGCCCCTGTAATTCTGAGATGAATGGACTCGGTTGCCATTTTGCCATCTCGACTCGTCACAGCAGGAAAAAACACAGGTGGACTTCACAACAGTAATGATGGCTCAGTTCCATTAAGTGTCCCAATGACAGTGAACCAGCAGCACAATAGCAGGACCTCCCCTAAGTGGAATGCAGCTGTGAGCTTCCTGCTGTCCTTTCTGTTCTCTGCTTGTGAATATCACTAGACAGAGTTATAGATATGTATCAAAGATGCTGATTATTGTTTCTTTAACAGTAACTTTAGAGTTTGGTACGACTAATACTACATTTAGAATTTTTTTTGTCAATAAATATTTTGTGATCCAGTGATACTTAGACCCACAGGCCACATTTGGATCGGTTGCTGAGTGTCCTGCCAACTGTTTCCCCCAGAGTCATCTTATTCTGCCACTTCAATGATCCTAATGTTTATTCATTTCATCTGATAAATGTTATTAATGTTTGTTTATTAACTGGGCCCTGGCCACTGGGCAAAGCACAGACTTAAAATGTGCATCTCTATTTCCAAGTTAAGTCATTGTAAATACAAAAACATTGACAAGGTTTCTGCATTAATTTAATGTATTCTTTTTTAGAAGATGGTGTAGGTGTCAAGATATGACAGGAAGAATGAACAGTCTACTGTACACGATGATATGAATATACTCAACACAGACGCCGTCGAAGAATAATAGAACATCGAGAAACCTTGGCAAAAGTAAATTATGTCTTCATGTTTACTGCAATGGATTATCTGTCACTGTTTTGTTTTTTGTTTTTTTTTGTTTTTTTTTAACATGCATGAAGGACAGCATATTGCGTCACTTCAGAGGAGATGGATGAATCTGTGCAGATACAATGAGGAACAACAGAAAGGAAACAAAACAAAACTAAAACTAAAACTAAAACTAAACTAAACTAAACAAAACTAAACTAAACTAAACTAAAACTAACTAAAACTAAAAATTTAAAACTTCAGCATCTGCAAATCATTTCATACCGCGTCTGATTTTTATAATTTTGGTTTACAGTTTGCATTTCTAAAGGTTTGATTTGTCACTTTATCTACAGAGTGGTCTCCATACCAACAGAACTGTCTTCATCAGACCTTCTGTATCATAAAGGCTGATGTGATTGTTTTGAATCGATATATCAGTTTTGTTGTTTTTGCTCATGCATTTATTCTCTATGTCTCTATTCTGTTAATCCTAATGCGGAATAGGCAGTTAATATGTGTTCTGGTCCTTTGTCATTGGCAATCCCCAATCCAGCAGCAAACACAAGAGATTTTCTGGCAAAAGGTTTGTAATTATAGATGTCCCTGTCACTTCTGATGCAGTTTCTTCAATATTGATGATCTTCTCGTACCCATCCCAACTTCTTTATCAAGCAAAGCGTGTTTACTGAGGCATGACAAGCGTGTGCATCATCTCCTTTTGTTCCAGTGGGTCTGGCAAAAGAAGCATAGCAGTTTTAATTTTTAAAACAGCATTTGGAAGTCCAATAGAAGTAAACGTGTGACTGGATACTTGAAGGTTTGCACAAGAAGAGCCTTTCTGAGACAGATCTATGACATTTCTGAATCAAGCTCACCAAATGGCTATCTTCAGACTGTGCTATATACTGTATAATCTGCCATTTGTTTGATTCATCTGGTAACTTAAAAGGAAATTCTGTGGCTGTTCCTTTTAGCTGGGGTTCATTTTCCTCATTTATCTTGCATGAGTTGCTTCAGACGACTGGAATGCGTTCTTCTGCTCAGCATGTTCCACTTCACTTGCAGTTTTATGATGAAAAAAACAAAAAAAAGGTATCCAAGCTACTGTCTACCACACTCTTCCTCTTTTCTGGGCAACATGTGTCCCTGCTTGACGTAATCTTTGGCGCTAATTACATCTGAGCAGTGGAAGTTGTAGAGCAGAATGCTTAGAGGTAGAAAGATGTGTGAGATAAGTAGATAAGTATGGTGACAGAACTGTGTTCCTACACTTAGTTACACGCAGAGGTGTATAGATGAAAAAGTGTCCTTGGGTAAAGCGTGAGTGTGTTTGACTGTTGCGACAGTGTGTGTGTGTGTGTGTGTGCCCGCAGTGTGCAATTCTGCTGACAGCTCAGGATCCTCTAATAAGTGACTTCCCTGTTTGGGAAAGGGATGGGAGGGAGGAAAATGGCTCTTTCACCTCTGTAACCTGCTGAAGTCCCCTCTGTGCTAACGCTCGGCTGCACACTTTGGTGCTCTGC
This sequence comes from Protonibea diacanthus, assembly GCA_028641955.1. NCBI lineage: Eukaryota > Metazoa > Chordata > Actinopteri > Sciaenidae > Protonibea > Protonibea diacanthus. The sequence goes on from CM053993.1 coordinate 10,764,214, forward strand.
TGCACAAGCTCATGCCCGGCTGCATATGGTTTAATTAGAGTGGAAAGCATATGTCTCTACAGCAAGGTACCTGCCTGTCAGATTAAAACCAGATGACTGTTTTATGCAACATTATGTCTCATTTCCCTAAATACTGACTATTAAAGAGGCAGTAAGTAAAGTTTTTACTTCCACAAAATGGCCCAAATATATCTGTCTATCCGGTTGATTAGGTTGTTGATTAACAAGTAGAGCAGTAGTTCAGAAATGATTTCATCAAATGGTGAGATTTGAACCCGGGCTTTACTCCTGCCTCATCAATTACAGTTTTCGGTGATTTGTGTACTTTTAAATTACACAAGTGGAGTTTTTGACCTCTAGTGGCATTATGGAGCAATGTGTGAATGAGCAAGTCCTTGCTAAGTCTCTTTAACTCTACGTGCCCATGCACACGTAAATGCACTCGCAAGCAGAGATTAAATTGGGCCGGAGCCCTCCGGAGCACAGCCCCGCCTCCACACCTGGGCAGTACAGCCAGCAGCAGGAGATCTGAGCTCCCTCTGCTCCGCTGTTTATAATAATCATGGGCGTAGCTAGCATTATAGGACTTTTTAAAATCATCAGTTTGGACCTCCCCTCTTTTACCATGTCAAAAATCAGGAGGCTACATGAGTCTGTTTACTCATCGCTGTTTCCAGAGCTTCATTAATGAATCTGTTCCACTTGTTTATTGATATAAAACCTGAATCAATGAAACTCCAGTCCATGTTTTCACTGATACGGGCACCTTCTCGCATACCGAACATGCATGCATGCTATGTTTTACAAGTAGTTATCAGTTTTACAAATTGCAGTGTAGATTGACGGTGAAATGTAGGCTAAATAAGTTACCAATATGTGAATTGATGTGAGATATAAACAAGTAGGTTATAAATTGATAAAATATGTATTAAACCGATGGTGCAATGTTTTGAGAGATACTGACCCCTGTGAGTGAAGACGGGCTCCCCCCTCCTTACAAAAGCCAATTTAACCACTGCTCGCAAGTGACATGATACACATTCCTGTGGATGGTTTCACACCGTTTCCATAATAAATAGCTCATCTGCTGTTTAATATTGTAGTTCCATCATGGAAGAAGTCTTTGAAGCAGAATGACTGAATCGGGAGATACTTAAATCCGGCTTTATAAAATACACATCTTAAATACATCATAAAAACAGCAGCAGCCGCTAATATCTAATCCAATCTAAGATTTCAGAGGATGGAATAAAGGCTCTCTTAAAGCTGATTCTCGTTACTGTGGGTACACTCTGTCGTCTCCCTGAAGGGAGTTTTACCAAATTCATCAAACAAAAGATGTGAGAGGTCCTGAACTTTTAATGTTGCTTTCCTCATGGTTTATGAGGTGTGCAGCTGCTCCGGCTGTCTCTGGGGGTTCTGAATTATCTTGCTGGCTGTGTTAACTATTCCTTGCAAGCTTACTTTTGCTCCTATTCGAAAGAAATAGAATAGAAATATTCTATATAATGTACCTATATAGAGAAATTTGGGTACATTTCTGTACCGGCACATGACGTCGAATCATACTTTCATACTTTTCTGGTCATGTAAAGGCTATTTGAAGTGCTTTAAAATTTAAGCTGGTGTCTAAAATCATTCCTAAAGATTTTTAATGACCTACCATCTCTACAGCTTGGCCCTCAGTTGTAATCGGCTGAAACACTGGTTGTTCGAGCCCTATTGTTGAGTTCCTTGGTCTTCTTAGCATTTAACAGCAAGGCACTCTCTTGACACCATGTTAATGTAATAAATGTAGGACCTCGCCCGTTCGTCAGTACCCCTTAACATCAATCTAGCTGTAATATTCAAATCCATAGATCATAGTTGAGCTAATATTGTATTCCCCGCTCTGTAGTATCACTATAACTTGGTCAGAGAACAGAGGAAAGAGTTAAAGCAGACCCGCTCTTCTGTTATAAAGCCAGCTTACTGAAGAAACTTCCATTCACTCCTCGAGTGTGTAAGCCCTACTGTACAAACTTCAAGATTAAAATAAGAACAACAATTAAAGCTCATGCAAATCTGTGACAGCGGGACCGATGCCTTTGTTCTTTAAATCTGGTTGTCACTGGTTTTTAATTAGCTGACTCCCTTTAGCGAGTGTGAATACAAAGCTCTTATCAATGACACAACAGAAACATATGAGGGGCCGTACATGCTAACAAGGGCCTTTAATCAATGGCTGCCACACAGGCACCAGGCAGGGTTTAGCACAAGCTTCTTCATGTTCACGGGCTGAATTGTTGCTCTAATACTTCAGTACATAAATGTGTGCGCATTTGAGTTTTATTTGTTCTATACCTGTTTGTTTTGTGGGTTCCTGTGTTTAAAATCTGCCACAGCATTGAACAATTTACCAAGACAACGGCGGAGTTGTTTGTGCAATACATAATGCGGGGATGAAAGTAGTAATACACATTTATAGAGCATGTTTTGATGAGATGGAAAGCAACACAGTATGTAGAATGACAAACATAAAGAGAGTAGCTCTTTCCTTTCTGCAGCAGCAGCAGCAGCAGCAGCAGCTCATGTGCTTCAATACAGCTGTTGACAACAAGGCAGCGTGTGTTTATGGGTTTTGGGATGAGGCTGATTTCTCTATTTCTTCCCCCCCCCGAAAACACGCAGGTGAGTGCGTGCAGATAAAACGGCGGTGTGCCTCTATCAAATATCCAGCACTGTGATCCCCGAGGCTGGAGCGATGCTGCAGCCCATTCCACTCTCAGTGTGGAGCCCCATTAAGCTTTGGCTCCAATCAAAGATCGTCTCCCTGTATCAGATTTACTTCATCTCCGAGGGCCCACTCCACCTCCGAGACACGGCACTCTGACAGCTGATTGATCTGTACTCTGGTTTCTTATGCTTTCGCTTCGTCTTCCCCTCGCCCTCAAGAAAAAAAGAAAAAAAAAAAAGACTGAAAATGGAACAAATTTTGGTACACAGAAGAAGCAGCTGTGTGCGTGTGTGTATGTTTCACTCTGTTTGGGTGTGTTTTTACACTGATTGCAGGTTGTCCTCGGGTTGTTGTTTGTGAAAAGTGGCCAGCATTTTCTTTTTCAATTTCAATTCTATATCCTCCATGCATATCAATCCATGACTATGTATGAGTTAAAATCTCCAATAACTATGTCTCCATTCTCTGTATTAGGCTATCTATCAGTGTGGTGTATTATGTGTGTGTTTGATGTGATTGTGTGTGTGTGTGTGTGTGTGTGGTTTGGTGGCAGATTGATGTGTTTGTCTTCCCTCTGTTGTTTTCCATCCTTTGTTTCATGCTGTTGTTTGGACAGGCATAGGCTAGCTGGAGATGGGAATAAATGGGACTGTTAGGAGACATCCGTTATATGCTGACACAAAACCATTATAAAAGAACAACTCCATATGTGTGTGTGTGTGTGTGCGTGTGTATACAGGCACGTACAGTACAGTATGTGTGTGTGATCTATTGTGGGGAAACAAATGTGAGCTTGTTTCTGTGTCGGACAATATTGTATTTCATACCTGTGTGTGTGTGTGTTCGTTATCGATTATCGATTAGGCAGGTTGATTGAGCGGAGAAGTTCATTCTTGTGCGACAAATCTATGAACTGGTCGGACTATATAATAGTCATTAACGCCCATCACGTGTTTCCGCAACCCAAGATGGTGTCTTCAAAGCTTCAACTAACAGTTTGAAAACAAACAATGTTAAATTTACAATATGCTGAAGCCATGAACAGTTTTTTGTTTGATAAATTCATCAGTTCATTATAATTAACTGTAAAGTTTTGACATTTCAAGTTAAATTTTGTTGGCAAATGTCATGACACTGGATGTAGGATCTGTAATAATTATGTTATCATTATAAAATGATTTGTATATTGGTTAGTAAAATGAATAATCTATAATGTAATCACACACACACAAAAAAAAGAAAAACATTATTTACAAGGTGACAAAATGTGAAATAAGTTAAATCAAGAGCTTAACAAATAAATATATAATAATAAAACTACTGCATTCAACTCTGAAGCTCTCTGGCGCCTTTTTGAAGGCAAGACTGAATTTTTAACAAAGTGTTGTAGAGATCAGGACTTCATCTCTGCCATAAGATCTGGACTTCTGATCCACAACACAACTAATACATTAATACATGCAATACATGCAGTGTGTCTTTAAACCTATTCCTACCCACTGTTCATCACACAGAACACTAGTGCTATGTTGTTATGCTATGTTGTTGTTATGCTATGTATTATGTCATCGAGTACTAGTGTTATTTAACCCCAGTGAATTTAAACAGTATAATCTCTATAAACAGATATCTGCACATTAATTCTCTTTCTTTCTTTCTTTCTTTCTTTCTTTCAATGAGAAACAATTTTGTCTTTACCCAAGAGAGCAGTTTATGTGCTGTAAATGAATATTGATTTTGGATTAATAATCAGATTTTCTCCTCTTCCACTGCTGTGTCAGACTGTAAACGTGATAAAAGCCATAATGAAATTACAATATACATATTGTGTCTTTAAGAATGTGGGTGTTAAATGGTTAATTTTATTTTAAACAGTTTCAAAAGTGGACAGGAAAAAAAAAAAAAGACTTAAGCGCTTCAGTACCACATCGTCAAAAACATGACATGCCTGTTACCCTGCTTAAAAATTCCCAGCAGAGCAAGAGCACAACACGCTGCAGGAATCTCTCACAGTTGATCACAATTGACTGAATGAAGCAGTAAGGGCCCCGTTTCCCTGCTGTTTCCTCTCGTATGTGCTCTCCTTCGTGGCCATAGACATGTCCATCACAGAGCATTATCAGCACTTTACTAACAGATAATATAGTGCCAACAAACCCTCTAACTGACATGCAGTCCATCAGGTTACACCAATTACAGACGACGATATCGATACAGCCATGAACCACCGTATCAATATTACCAGTTAGCCGCCTGGGTTTGACATTCAATCTCTGCCTTTATGACCTTGATTAATTCTCTAGGTACTCTGGGACATATTCATATCCTCCAAATGGAGGGTCAGTATGAGGATTTCTCAATAACCTCTCGATCTCGGCAAATAGATTGTAACTCCCCCCCCCATCAAAGGCAGATATTGAAGGGTCCGCAAATTATAATGAAATACGCACAATGAACTGGCAGGGAGGTTATGAGAAATTAAGAATGATACTCTTGGGTACGGCGACCGTGGTCACTGATGAAGGCTTGAGCTTAATCTATTCTTTATTATGTCTTTGACTGTTATTCTCTTTGCTGCATCTACTTTCCCCTCTCTCTCTGTGCTCCATGTATTGTGGCTTGTTTTGCTCCCGCATTATGTTTTGAGTTTAACAACTCATAAAATGAATGTTCTCAGCCTCGTCAGGATTTAAAGGGTAGGACTGAAGCTGTAATAAAAAAAAAAAAAAAAAAATAGCGTGGGGATATGCATTCTTATGTGTGTCCGTCCCAGTGTTGTTTGCCAGTATGTGTTTGTTTGGCAGGGCAGGCGGATGGTGCTGCAGTGCTTTATGGTGTTTCATAAAAATAAATGGTCTCTGTCCGACTTCAATTATAATGGTGAATATGCAAAGGAGCCTCGTTCATTAGTTTGCTTGTGCTCTGTGAGCGGGGGAAGTGGATTTGGTGTATTTAGTATCTGACTGTTGTCCTAAGTAGCAGGGATTATTCTAATGCTCTGTCAGTAGCAAGGCCTAGACCTAATTCCCCTTTCTACTCCTGATATCCATTACAAAGCATACACTAATAGACCCCCGTATTTTCCAGTTCCATATGTTCCTTAGCCAATCTCGCAATTACACTGTCATCTGTGGCTCTAAATGTGTGTGCATGTGTTTGTGTGCGCGTGTGTAAGCTGCTACACAAACGGGAGTGAAGGTGTGTTTGCATACGTGCGCGCAAACACTTGACCATGTCTGCTCAACGTCTTTCACACATCCAGAAGAAGATTGGTTCAGTGAGCAGTGTTTGAGCTGCTCCAATAGGCTCATCAGTCTTTTTGGCTTCGCTCATTCGGAACAACCTGCAATATTGTGCAAACTGTACGCGCGAGTGCTACAAAGTGATATTAAAAGGATAAGAGAAGTGAGAGTAAACAGATTACAGAGCAGAAACGAGAATTTTAGGGAAATTTTTAGGTGAAAAAAAAAATCTTTATTTCAGGAGGATTTGATGAGCCACTGAAAGATATTCTCAACAGTATTTTCAAAGAACTCGACTTCAAGCAAAATAACCTAATTCACCTCATCTAGAAGGAGCAGTTTATCCTGCTATAGGTCACTGATGACACACATATCACTGTGAAACATCAAAATTTCACGATTCGTGTGTTACTTAAAGTAAAACACCAACTTTTTAAAGATCAAAACAGTACAGAGTGACGATCTCTCTCTCTCTCTCTCTCTCTCTCTCTCTCTAACAAACTGTCTTTGGCCGTAACATACAGACACTGGTTTGCAAAGCACGTTTACCAGATAAAAACCAACAGTTTCATTTCGCAGTTTGGCTAAATCACAAAAAAAAATCAATGTTGATACAGCTTATAAAATCTAAAAATGAGAAGCCTGTTAACGGCACTGACCCTGCCCTTGATTTTTATGGGAGACAAATGGGGTGGAGGGGTTGTAGTTACTGGGCATTTTATCTTTTAAATGGTTGCATTGTTGCAATGGCGTGCTCTGGCTCCAAACCGTTATGGATCTAAAGAAAAATAGCAGTGTTCACTCTCAGGATGTTTAAAACCAAAATTGCTGTATCGTGATATTAGTAGATGATTCACAAAGATTTCCACTCGCCGTACGGAAAGCAAAACCTTATTTTTCCAGCTGCTCTAATTGAATACTTGCATGTGTATTTTAAAATGCAAGAGCTTTGAGAGGTTAAATGCATAATCTGCGCCATCATTTGCATGGCCGTTACATGGTTCACCCAGACCTAACATGAACGTCATGGGATACTTCTAGAAAAATGCTATGCAGATACTTTACAATCAGCTGATTAATTATCTTGTAGCTAATGGAGACAAGATTCACGTTTGCTGCCAACCACTCTCAGCAGGTGATGCACATAGAATATGCATTTTGCATAATGCGAAGTTAAAAAAAGGGGTGAAAAGATGTTAATTATATTGAACCCTCTGATGGCTATGAGAAAATACTGACATCTTTATTCAAATCACTGGGGAATTTTGCATTACCTCTGTAAATGTTCCATAAATGTCGTGAATGCTTAGTTAGCTGAGTCTGAAATGGTTTGTGATTTCACTGTGAGTTTAGGGTATTCCGGTTTGGGGGTTTGGGGTGAGCATAGCTCATAACTTTACTCAATTCACTTTCTGATAGTGAGGGAGTTTCAGCCTTAGGGAACAGAAAGGAGAGCGAAGATATGGCTTTAGCTGAGTAAGACACACGTAATGGGAATTTGGTAACTGGTTCACCGGCCATCTGAAAGTAATGGACACTTTAAAACATTCCTGGAATCATGAAGCGTTCAAGCCACTTTTTGTCCTCGTCTCTTCTTTTTTCGCGATGGACTGATTACACTCTCAAAAGGAGGGGAGATGAGAATTGATAGAAGAAAGGCGAGGTTGTGGAGAAGAGGAGGCACTATATGTCTGGTATAAAGTTGTGAAGACGTTGGTATTGGTGGGCCTTAAAAGGACAGATATAGAAAAAAAAAGTGTAGCACATAAAAAAAGACAAGGAGAAAAATCACAATGGAAAGGTGATGACAAGCAGCAGAACAATCACAATGTAGTTTTAGCGGTGAGCGTTAAGAGTGTAAATGACTTGTCAGGCCTACAGCACAGTACATATTGGAATTAATGAAGGAAAATGTTCCAGCGGGGCTACATGGGGCTACATTCATACAATATGAATAAGTAAAACACAAGGTCACACAGATACAGAGATGTAAGGGAAGAATCTTTGATGGATGGATAGATGTGTAGCGTGAGTATGGCCTGTGCGTGTTAAAGCTGTGCAGACGCAACCATAAAACCACACACACACACACACACACATCAGGCATTCTGAATAAAGATAAAACATTTGGTTCCTTTAATATCAAACCTCCAAACCAAAACCTTAAAGCATACCTCACTTCCATATACTGTAAGGACATTTCCAAATGTATTTCTTATTCTTTTACACGTTTATTCTCTTTTTTTTCATATCATGTGGTTTTATTATGTAGTCAGTGAAATGCTGTTCAAACACATTCAGACTATACACAGCATATTATTAAACTCACTTTCAAGCGCTGCGGCTACATCACCAAGCGGCTCGCTCAGAAATATGAACATATCATCTCCGGTATTATCGGAGTTATGTTCCATCAGTGAGACGCCTCACGTCATGAGTGGTAGCTATTCATTGATCATGCTGATTCTTTAAGCATTTCCGCTCGCGGAGGAGGAACACGGAGATGTTTTATTCTGACCCGAGGGTGACTTAATGCTGTGTGATATCTGAATGTGAGTGACGGCGTGTAAAAACGGTAACTTTACAAGTAATATATACAAACCAGGATTTTGATGCTGAGGCTCTGGTAACAAATGCACTTTGATACGTGCTTTGATACGGACTGAACGAATGAGGAACCACTGGCTGTGTAAAAGGGAGGAGAGGCAGAGAGAACCTCAGGTTAACAGAAGCAGTTTCTATAGCATCCATCCCGAGTTTCCCTCATTTCAAAGTTTCCACTAAACCCGCTGCCTGGAACTCACTCCAGATACACTTTGACCAGAATGCATCCACCTGTTCATCTCCGTTGCTGCCGCGGTGTTTTGAAGTGACGTTTGTCTGCAAAATTGCAAAACAGCACGAGAGCGTGACACCCTCACTTGCATTCGAGCAAAACAACTGATATTTGTTGTGAAACAGCTACAAGCCCGATGATATTCCATTGCGATTTTTACACCCAGAATGCCGTTCCTGTGCGTTTCACCCCATTTCCAACACTGACAGCAGTTAGCTAATGACCTGTCTTTTGCTCTCTGAAATAATGGCAGCTTACTGTACACAGTACGCTAGTTATCCAGGTACGCTAACAGCTGCAGCTTACTCGGTTTAATCACAGTTTCCATTCCCTAAATGTGTGCTTTTGGTTTTGAAACGGTGGTTACATAAAGACACCGCCCCTCAAACTCTGATAGATACTGGATATTGCTCTCACTAGAGCTCCATCTATTGTACTTCAGACAATAGTGTGAGTCATGATGTTCTCAGTCACATTTGCCAGTGAAAGAGAAAAGCAGAACCGTTGCTTTTGATGGACTAAAAATGAAAAGTTATCTGAGCTTTAATTCTTACCTTGAGTTTTTTTTTTTTTTTTTTTGAATGGCTCTGTACTTCCATTTTTTTTTCTCTACCTTAATTCTTATTGACCTGCTGGTTAATGCTCACTGCCACTCATCTCTGTCCAAGCAGCACTACTTAGGAAGCAAAAGAAATTGTGACTGCAGGGCTTTTATTCCTCTGCTACAGTCTAACTTGAGGCGACTTCAGCACCAGAGACAGACACATACGCAAGCGTGAAGTCTCTTGCACAGGTGCATGGAAACTGTTTTTACTATTAACCCATATTAAAGATCCCCGGCAGCTGCAAATGTTATCTCAGCTAAAGCAATTGGTCATTATGAACATGAAGAGGAGACTGTAAGAAGAATTCGGTTGCTTAAGGAAAAAAAAAGAGAATTCATCAGCGAATACAAAAAACGTTCATGACATCTCGACACCCGGGCTAAATGATACACTTGTGTGTTAAGAGCTAGCTACAGCGAGATCCATCTATTCCTTTGTCGCCGTTTAAGAACTAGCATTTTTCTTCTACCTCATAAATGTGCAGGACTTTAATTTATCTATCCGTGGCAAGATGTTGCAGGCTCGTACGTGTTAATTGTAAAACGCCTGTCATGCTGCATCACCCTGATGTTTGTTAGCTGCCCCGACCTTGACACAGTAGCAGCCACTGGATGCGGGATCTTCAGTTTAACATCAGTGGAGTGATAGTAAGGCTGGTTCATTAAAAAAAACATGTCATTGTGTGTGTTAATTTGAATACATTAATTAATTTGAATAAAAGAAACATTGGGTAGTCCATCACAAAATATGAAACATATTAATACAATTTAGAAACCCTTATGTTCAAATCCAAGTCATCCCAGTGCCTGGATGCAACCCATCAGAGACTAAAAAGAAAATTTCTTTTTTTGTTCTTTTCTGTAATACTACTTCTATAAATTTCATTTCCAGACATGACAGTAATGATGTTTCAAAGCATTATCCACACTGCCAGGAATATAATTCTGGATGAAAATGACATATTCCTATATTTGTTTCTTTTTCTTATCCTAAAAGTAGCCTAAAATACCTGAATCTTTCCATAAACTAAAATGTTTTCACCACAGATGCTCAAACCATCAAAGCTGCAGAAAAATACAGAGGATGTGACCTCAGAGTTTTCAGTGTTAGTTTCAGTCCTGATTGCTTTATAGATCTGCTAATCACTGCTCTTTTGTCAATAGACAAACCTGACATTAACCTTGATCTTCCTCACGTCCTACACCCAAATCACGAGATTAAGTCAGCAGGTTAGAAAAGTTAGCCGGGTGCTGCTAACTGCGGCTGATTCGCATTCCAAGTCGGCCCACGTACGGGAATACTAAACACATCTGGCAGCCGCGTTTGAGCCAAGGTTGGTTTCTGTTTGGCCTTCTAGCTTCCAGCTACACAGTCAGCTGTGCTGCCACTCCGCTGGAATAGACATGGCACTGTCTCTCCACAATCAAGTCTGCTTCAAGTTTCAAATCTTTTCATACATTTTCTAATAAAATTAATCAAATGATTCAAAAACCTTTTAATGTGGTCCGTAATGTTTGCTGTGTACCCCATCAGTCTTGGGAGGCTTATTTGAGCTTAGACATTTTTGGAAATCTTTGAATATCTTATCAGTCGTTGATTGAGCACAAACTGAATCTTTGTACATAAAATGCAAAACAGAGGCTTCCTTCAATTTACATTTTTGTTTAAGCGCACACAAATTTTTACTTGTTCAAACATAGATGCACACACACACACACACACACACATATAACATGGTCTGGAGCCAGTGCTGGGGTGCATCATATCTGTTTACAATAATTAAATATTGATGTTCGAGATCTGTCAACGACGTTGGGCCCAGCCCACTCCTTCCCCATCAACTCCCCTCCTTACTAATGTATGAACAAATATGATTTATTAAGCTCATCCCAGGCTCCAATTGTTTCAAAAGTTTCTGACTACGTAATTTGCCACCCTTGTTTATCAGCCTGGTTTTGCATCTCGGAACACAATGAGGCACAGTGAAGAATGTCGAACGCCGTCACGGGAGAATTCGATAAAGTATGCACAAATTACAAAGTGGAGACAATTTTCTTGCTCTTCTCAGTCTCCCCCACAGCCCCCCGCCTACTCATTTCCCTTTTCATCTCTTCATAGCTTGCGTTCTCAGTGATAAGTGCGTGTCTATTCGTCTGACAGTCAGTGAGCATATGGAGGGTGTGTGTGGTCCTGCCAAGCAATGGAGAAATCACAGACAGGACGGCAGCACTGTAGCGCATTAGAGTAATCAGAGGGAAATTAACGCCCTTAAGTAGCTTTTGGACATCTGCACGGGGGTGCACGCATATTTTAGATACAGCACACACACACACACACACACAGAAACGCTCAGATACCTGACAGCGAACAGATGGACTCGGCACAACCTGTTTCAGACATCCTTCTCTATTTTATAAAAGTAATCATAGGAAACTAAAAGCTGGCGCTCCCTCTGGCTAGTCTTTCTAATATGAGCATGGGTAAAGCCTTTTTTTGGATGATGAAAGAAAACAGGAAGTCGGATGATGAGCTCGCTTAGAGGCGCAGTCGGCCGACTCGCCATCCTTTGCATGCAGGTGAAGTAGATGAGCATTAAATTTGATAGGTGTGTGTGTGTGTGTGTGTGTGTTTACCTTGTGAAAAATAAAGCAATTTTATTCAGACCTGCTGTTGCCTTGCGCTTTAAACCCCCAACATGTGGCGGAATGTTTTCGTGGGGAGTTGCTGCATATATATATATATTTTTTTTTGCAGATCATTTGCTCTGATTCTAATTTGCTCAGCTTTGCTTGTCATTTGCTGTTTTCAACTTCGTAAGTCATGTATGAATGAATGAATAGCTCATGAAACATGACTTTCTCTTACATATTTAGGTTTCGGGGTGTTCTTTTTGGCAGCATGGCCCTATGTATGTCACTGTTGGTTGGTCCATCACAGGTTGAAATATACATGATGGGCAAGTCCCCAATTACTTTGTTGATCCACTAGCTTTTCATCTAGCACCACCAGCAGGTCAGAGTTATCAACTGTCTAGTGAAGTACTGGTGACTATGGTAAGCATTATACCTGCTAGGAAGCAGCATGTTAACCTGCTGACATTAACGGCTTAAAGCACTGCTGTGTCTAAGTTACAAGTAAGGGCCTCTAGCAATGCTGTAGACTCCTAGTCTTGTTCAATTCATCATCGTGTCTATAAAATGTCAGAAGATTTTGAAAAATGCTCAAGGTGACGTCTTCAAATGCCATGTGTTGTCAAACCAACAGTCAAAAAGTCAAAGAAATGGATCCACGGTGACATATAACAGGAAACAGCAGCGAATCCCCACAAGATGAAATCGGCAAATGTTTGACATTTTCAATTGATCAGCTTGAATTAATAATTATCAAAATCCTCTGTTGATTGACGTTTTCTTCAACTGACTGACTGATGGATCAACAAAGTGTTTCAACACCACTACAGTGAGAAAAAGGGGAAAATTAATATGTTTAGTTGTGCAACATGATTAGATTACCATTAAATATAAACCTCATTTGTACACCAGAGGTGCTTTCTAGCCTGAGATAGATCATGAGTCAGTGTTTGTTTTTTAAATTCTCTTCTGCTCTACATATTTTGCAATGCAACGCGTTTCACTCTTTAGAAGTACAGCACAAAGAAAGATAAGTACACATCAGTCATGTCACAGCAAATTATACCGTTGTGATATTGCGGCGTCTCTTTGTTGAACTTTGAAAATCCCTCTCCAGAGGTATTGGCTGTGGTGCATTTTCCTTTTTATGCGTGTGTCACCTCATTCATGGCCTCCTTTTTTTAGACGATGTGGTCAGACGTGTTTCGCACTACAAGCGACTCTCAGATTTGCGCGGCTGTCAGGTCTGTTTTGTGCAGAGATTTTTAAGAAGAAGAAAAAAGGAAGGAGAGAATGCAGGGGGTAGAGCGAGTACGCACGTCTGTGCGTGTGTGTGTGTGTGTGTGTGTTTGCGTGGTACCATCAAACCATAAAGTGTCAGGCTGTGTCTGTAGGAAGCCTGATGTGAGTGTGATGGGGGCCCTCCTCTGCCTGTCCCCTCTCCCCTGGTTCTCATTTCACAGGTGGACAAGCAAATTAGTTCCAGCCCTAATCCATCACCATGGATCCCAGCTCACATGTAGGGGAATACACACTAACAGACACGCGCATGCACCACATATATAAACATACACAGGCCTTTGTCAACTGAAATCTGTGGAAGGTCGCTGAAAAAGAAAAATGATCTTGTACAGACGGGGGTATCCGTGCTGGCAGCAATCACACACACATAGATGAATCTTATATTTATCCACCCAGACGCTGGATTTAACGTCTCAAATTGTTTTACATTTTGTCTGAGCTTTGCTTCTGTACTTAGCAAGCATTCCCGTTGTCACACACCGCCCTCCTCCCACTTACAGATGATTCCATGTCACTGGCTGCTGGTGTTAGGTCCTTTTTTTTAAATACAGGGCATCAGCCTGAGGTGAAACGTTCCATTCTGACATTCATGCGGATCGTCATCTCTTAAAAAAAAAAAAAAAAAAAGGCTCCAGTAGTGCTGCTGCTAACAACGCGGCCGCGTTGTTGTGAGGACATGTCAGCAACAGGAAGCGAGAGAGGAGGGTGACAGAGCATGAACTGTGTTGCATAGATGTTTTGGTTGCAGCTGACTCCAGACTCTGTCATCTCTGCGACGCAACGTGTAAATGAGCGAGCGAGCGAGTGCGCGCGCGTGTGGCCTTTACGTATTACCCGTACTGTATGTGCTATTTCTGCACGTTTTCTCTCCCTCCCATTTGTATTCATGCGCTAGCTAAAAGCATAAGCACTCACTCTACCTAGGGGCTAGTGTCCCATTTTTAGTGCTGATGTGAGTTTAACCTCACAATGATGTTATAAACACTCCCTTACCAAGAAATGAAAAAATCCATCCAACTCTTCTGGCTACCTCTGCCATGGGAGCAATTTACAACTTTCTCATCTCAAGGCTATTTGTCTGCATCCACACCACTGGGGTTTTTTTTTTTTTAGTTTGTGTGTGTGTGTGTGTGTGTGTGTGTGTGTGTGTGTGTGTGTGTGCGCGTGCTGAATGCAAGACTAATCCTAATTTGCGGCATTTAAAAAAAAAAAAAAAAAAAAAAAAGGAGAGTAGCACAGAGAGAATACTCCTGCACATGACACATCTACCACATGCTCCATGCCAATAGACAACCTTCACTGCCACTTAATTAATACAAGAATTGGGGGAGTACTGAGGCAGCTCTAATTAAAAAGCTTTTATGGCTAGTTCATTTTATTCACCACCGCTTTTTTTTTTCTGCTCTGCAGGGTAGATTCATACTGGAAGAAAAAAAAAAAAAAATCAGAGCCAAGCTGTGTATCTTTACAAAATCTGCTTGTTTGTATGTCTCTAGTCATTGGCAAAATGTCTGCAGTATCCTTTGTGCAACACTATGTGAGCAACAAGAAGCAGCTGTCTAATGTAGTTCAGAAAAAAGTTTGTTTATATAAAAGATGCTTGCATCTGCCAGTCACAGCCGAACAATTCTACCGTTTTATCACTTTTGTTTCCGATTCCACTGCAGAACAATCGGGAGTTTTTGTAGCAGCCATGTTTCAACAACTCACTCGCAGAGAAACTCGCAGCCCACGCTGCTTAAAATTCAAGTTGAGCCCGCTATTTTCCGTGTGCCTGACTTGGTTTGATGGGAACAGCCCGCGACGTAGAACATTTCACCAGACGTCACAGAAGTAATTCAGTCATTCATTATGGTCATTTAGTGTCGAGCATTAGCATGACAGCTGACAATGACTCACTTAAACCCTGCCGGAGATTTTCCGCATGTCACGGCACCCTGTCGAGGATTTCAGCTGCTCGGTCCGGCCAGAGCCACTCAGTTTCAGTTCAGTGAGGCCAGCTCCACCCTGCACACAGCTCCATCTTCTGTAGCTCAGGATGAAAATGACTTCTTTCTTTCTCCCTTAAAGGTCCACTGTGTAAGATCTAGGCGATCCTATGTGTAGAATATAGAAGACATGGAATATTATATGCATAAATGTGCTTTTGTGGATGTATAATCAGCTGAAAAGAATAATTGTTATTTACAAATTCCATGGGATCTCTTTCATGGAGTCTGCCATGTTGAACTGACATGTTTCTACAGTAGCCCAGAGTGGACAAAACAAACTCTTGGTCAAGATACAGTGTTTCATTTTCTGCACCATATTCATAATCTAAAGAACAACTATTCAGAATATTTCTGGTCACTTGGATGTGCAATAAAAGATAAAAATGTGAATTCAAACTGAAATAAGGATCCAGACAACATTTTCTATCAAGAGCTGAGGCCAAGAGGATGGATTAATTCCACAGATTCTTTCTCCATGCCAAAGCCTGCCTCCTACATGAAGTCACAACTATGCTAGTAGCGGCGAATGTAGCCTAGAGTGGCTAACTTCAAGCAGAAATGTGTGCTGCAGAGGTCTCTCCTTTCTAACTCTACACCTACCACACCACAACAAATGTCCCTCTTTGTTTCCACCAGTGACAGTGTAAGTATATTATGGACAGAGCATGAGTGACGTCACCCGTAGTTTTCCAAAGCGCTATTTCGAAACGGAATATATGCACAGTTGGACACCACCATTTGCCTGTCAATCAAACGGTGACACTGTTAATCATGCACAATTTTATATCATTTGAATGGGTGAGTTGAGAGAGCTATAGAGACTAAAAGCTGTAAGTCTTATACAATGAACTGTTTTATGCTGTTATGCAGGAAATCAAAAAAAACAAAAACAAAACAAAAAAAAAAACGTACATATGTATTTTCTCAGGTTTTAATTTTCGCATTAATTCAGACAACTGAATTTCATAACACTACTATATTGATCTATACTGAGGTTATCGCTCAGCCTTGCACTTTCTGAATACCACTTTCACAGTACAGCAATACAATAAAAGGAGATTTCACAGCTAATTATCATGCCTCATACACAATTAAATATATATATATATATATATATATATATATATATATATATATATATCGGTACACTTTCAGATCCAGAGGAAGAATAGCAATTAGGTAGCAGGAGTTAAACCTTGTACTTCGATCCGATAAAATGTCAGCTGCAGAATACCAATACACATGGGTCCAGTTTTGACACTATCAAAGAAATTCCTGTGAGGAGAGAAGCAGATAATTGCAGGCACATTTTTTTTTTTTTTTTTCATATCTAGGATGAAGAGATGTGGATCCCAGAATAAACTAAGCATTAATCAATCAGCTTTAGTTTGATCAATGATTTATCTGATTTTTAATTGATGATTACAGTCTTTTCAAACATTGTTTTGCTTCGTAGTCATGAATTCTGTCTTATTTGCGATGCGAGGCATCCCTCGCAGCGCTCAGATTAAGGTTTAATGGTGTTGATAAACAGAAGCCACCTGATCCTGACAATCTGTTTTGTTTTGATCATGAGGTAGCGGGCAAATTTAGATTAATTAGCAACAAATGGCAAACTCAATTGAATGAAACACGGCAATCCGATTTGTGGCTGGTGTTTAAAAAGGGAGAAAATGACAAAGTGATAGAATGTGTTTCTTTTAGGCTCGAATTGTTTGTTTTACCTCATCCTTTAATGATCGTTAGCACGCTTCGATTTTTCTCATGGTAAGGACTAATGCTAGTTTGTCACAGCTCATTTATTCAGCATACCTACATCTAATGCAAATGGCACAACAGCCCTGCAATGAATCCTTCCTCTATTTTTAAGCTTCAGGGTTGTTCGATTGCTGTGCTTACATTTATACCTCGTATTAATACGCACTCACAAAAGTGCGCACATGGACTAATTTAATTGGAATGAGCTGAAAAGACTTTACTTTCCATTCTACTGTTGTGACATCCCTCGTCACGAGTGTGGCTGATCTGATAAATGAAACAGCAGTCGGGTGCTAAAATGTAGTTGCTAATAGCTAGCGTTGCTCACTAAAGACCTGCTGACTGAGTGACTAACAACAGTTCAGGGTCTCACGTTGGTCGGTTTGACAAATTAAGGCATGTCAGTTGGTGAATACGAAATGATGATCGCATACTGCAGAAAATATAGACTGCCAGTATGTTACTGAGCTGTTTTGTACAAACTGGCAAACCAGCAAGCATTTGTAATTCACCAGAGGGCTAATACATGAAGAAACGAAAGAAAATGGCTGCACGTGGTGGCATGTGTGTTTGCTATTGATGATAACATTATTACTGTACTGTACTTGTGTAGCTCAGCGTTACCTGTGTTTCCAGATATAACTCTAATGTTTCCAATGTTTCTTTGTCACAGCCATCCTGCTAATCCCAGGATGCTGAATCTCGGCCACAAACAGTAATAAAGCCAGTTACAGGACATACACTGAATGACTCCCACCAGATAAGTGTAAGATATTTAGGAGTGATAACCCATGATATAACATGTCATGTTAAAATAACAGATATACATAATGTATCCAGAATCAATGATGATTTTGATTTCAGGGTCCTGGCATGCTGTATGCTGGCTCACTGTCACTCTCTCTGGGAAACTTGAATAGAGCGGAGCCATCTTTAATGTTATGCTTCTCCAACTATGACAAGTCAAAATGTCTGCTGTGATAGAGGCCTTTTTTTTATTATTATTTGATGTTTCCAAGATTGGGCCCTTCATTCATTTAAATCAAAATAAATCAGCAGGTGAGCTCAACAGCTCACCTGGCACTTCAACAGGAAAACGTTTTTTCAAGGTTCTGTGAGACATTCAAGTCCTTCCTGCTGGCTCCTTACACATGAACAGCATGAAACCGGATCACTCATATACCTCTTCTCCTAATCTTTATTGGATGCAACTGCTCAAATTATGATGCTAGTGGGAGTCAGTATGAAGTATTTGTGACACTCGGAGAAATCTATTTATCGTTTCACAGCAGCATTGTGTATTAATTATGTATGGGGGGAAAAAGCCAGGGGGACTTCATGCGACCTACAATATGGACTGTGGCCACTGAGCCAAAATCACTTTTAAAGTCCAGCACTGTTACTTGGGGGGTTGTTTTTGTCTGAATGTCTTGAGATAGCACAAAGATTTCGAATTAGGTTACATTTAACTTATTCAGCAATTTTTGTCTCTCTGTCAAGTCTGTGGCCAAACATGACTGATTGCAACCAGTTGGCTCGAGATCTCATCACGATGCCAGTCTGACCAGATGTTATCTGTCAGATCCAAAGCCATTTTATTTCCAATGCATTCTGCAAAACTTTTTTCTTTTTTTCCCTTATCCAGATACAGCTACAAAACGCATGCTAATAAACGTTGCGCTGCCTGATCTCTATGGTAATTTTTAAGGCTGTTGATACTGTAGTGTTGTTGCTGTTTTTTGATTCCATTACGTTAAACGTGTTTGTAATAATTCCCCTACCCCTATTTACCGTAAATATGCCGCAGCATCAGTATTCCTCCATCGTTCGTGGCAGCGGATGAGTTATTCTTTTCCTCACTAAGCGTTATTATTTGTGATCTACTTCTTTGAGCGCATTAGTCACCATTTTCCACAGTCCTGACTGTGGGAAAACAAGCTGCACTTGTACCCACATGGCTGTGGTTTGTGTTCATGTTTCTAAGTGAATGAAGCATCCTTGAGGAAATAAATACCCACTTTAGGTACACAATGGTTTGTTCGATACTGAAAAATGCCTGAAATGGCTTTTCCCTGTGTCTGTCAGGCCTTACAATATGGCTGTGGATAGGACAGTGTGCTCTCTAAATCACATATAGACATTCTAACCAACAGCCATGTGAGAATCGATGCCCATCCCGGGTCCGGTAATAGATAAGGTGTCCCTCTTCCTGTCTTTACTGGCTTACAGTAGGGATGACCTGACTGCTACTCTGTGGGCACTCTCAGCTCACTGTTCACACATTTGAAACATAATGTCACTCCTGCTGGACTTTATCCAGCCTGATAAGCAGAACTGCAGCTGAGGAGAGCAGACATCTGTTTGCCAGCTTCCCATTTCACTATGAACAGGATTAGATCCACTGTCTGGAAACAAAATTATTTTATTCCGCCAAACAAACTGCAGACGAGCAATAGGCTGCAAAGGATGCCTTGTTGTTATCCATCTTAAAAGCTAGCGAAGGCTTTGTGAAGGTTTTTTTGCCAAATGTTGCCAGCTAGCCTTCACTTCAGCATTTCAACCAACCAACAGCTCTGGCCTCGTTGTTCGCCTCGGGGAGAGGCTAGAAGCTCCCAAGCTTTCATCTAAAACACTGCTTCTAAGATACTCTCTGAGGACTTAATTTCTGTCAGCCAGCTTCCCTTTTGTATTCTACACTGGACATTTTTTTTTTTTTAAAGAACATCTTTCAAGACGTTGTACAAAAGAGAGAGAAATTCCCAAAATGCTGATGCGTTTTGTGTTTAATGTGTCATCGAAGTTCAGCATCTGAACTCCTCGAATTCAAACCTGAACTCCTCTGCCAACACAGAGAACATATTGGATTTTTTTTTTTGGCGGAATAAGAAAAGAACTCATGTGCCTATAGGCTCTGTTGGTCTATCTGACACATCCTCAGTCATATCATATCACACTGCAATGCTTGTCATCTGCAACTTTCCTGCAATGAAAGACATGTGGAACCACAATGCACAGCACTGCCTGACTGAGTAGCAGACGGCGACGGCTCACTACTAATTTAAGAAGGCGACGCGTTTGCTGACTTAGGACCATGCAAAGTGAGCAGCGCTAGCATTAGCAGCATCTAAGTGGCCTTCAGCTTCTCCTAGTTAAGGGAAGTCAAACTGTTTCTGAAGCCAGTTATGTTATTTACAGGGACGTGCACACATATGGAGTTATCTAAGTGCCAAATTCTGGAGGATGACACATACCAAGGAACGGAGGTCAAAAATAGCCGTTCACAAGCATTTTAATAACAAATTATGCAATGTCTGCTACTGTTTCTGTGCCAGAAGGATTCCCTCTCTGATTTCTTTCTTATTTAGTACTTGAAATAAAACCAAATTGATTTGTTTAAGTCACACTTATCTATCTAAAATCATAAAATGCCACATCCTAATTGTCCATCCAAATAGCATAGAATCGCACATCGGATGGCAACGGCTGTATAGCCCAACGAGCTGAGAGCTAATCATTGCCAAAAACCCAGGATAGATGGATGATCATAACATGATGATCAAGCTGCATTAAATTTATCATCCACATGAAGAACTGACAGTATCAATTTGCTGAGCTCTCAAACACAGAGACACTAAAAATCTGTGTTGCACTGCAAATTTGGAAAATTTCTGTCGCAGCTGTGTCGAAAACAAAATGGTGTCTGAGGAGCGAATGAAAGCAGCTGGTTGACGGGAAGCTGAACAGACGTGCACGCGTGCACCGGATTGTTATTTCTAGGTTACATTTTACTTCAATTTATTACTTATTGCAATGGAGGGATGGGCTCACATAGTAGCTGCTGCCTGCTGGTCATTTTCCCTCTCTCAATTTTGTTGTTGGGGACTCTTGGCTGACTAAGTGCTCCAAATGGATTCAGTCTCCTGCCAGGGTCCTTCTTTCTTTCTCTGTCTCTCTGCAGCTTGCTCCACTTCCTTCAGCCACAGTGCACTCTCACTGCTTTTTATGCGTTATGAAGTAAAAAAAAAAAAAATGGGCGAGTAGACAAAAGATGTTGGGAGATGAGTGCCAAATAAAGCATGATCAGTGAGGGTGGAGTTAATGGAATAAAAAAAAGCACGACCTCTAACTTCACCAACTGTGTCAAGCAGTGGAAGTATTCCCAGGCTCTGGCAAGACGGTGCTATGTATGTTTGTGAGAACTTGATAAGGAGATTAACTGCCAATCACAACACATGTATTTTCCACACCATAAACTTAAACTGAAGGCCATTCTGTGGTCACCACACATCTGTGCATGTTTATGAGTCCTGGAATGACTTCAATATCGAAAGGAAATGAAGGGAGATGATGGAGGAGGAGGAGGAGGAGGAGGAGGAGGCGAGCCGGAGAAAAAAAGGAGGAGGGAGAGGATCTAAAAGTTAAACTGCATACTGATATATATATTTTTTTTTACTTCCTGTCTGTGTTCCTCCGTGATGGGCTGGCAGCTGCTGCCAACGCAGGCTTCCAGTTCAGCAAACATCTGGGCCTCCCTTGCCTGCTAAATGTGTGCAAAAAGGGAGGCAGAGAGGGACAAGCTGCATAATAACACTGGAATAAAGGTGAAGGATAAAAATACTGTACGAGGTGAAAGCAGAGAGAAAGGGAGCAGCTTCAGGCATATCTTATAATATGATCGACTGAGGAATTGGGGGAAATATGTAAAAATGTACCACATACTGATTTCCCTGAACACTCTTTAGCCAAGCATCCAATTTATGTTACTTGTAGGATATATTTTTTTTTTTTTAGACCATAATCTCTTCATTTAGACGTCCACGCACAGCTCGAATAGGCACTTGTATTGATCAGGCTTTTAATTTCTGTGTTTTGGTCTTATCTAGTCTGCAGCGCTTGGACAAACGCCGAAACCATTCAACGCATATTCCAGGTGGTCCGCATATCTGTATGACGCTAACGTCCATACTTGATTGGATTTTGTTATCTCTGTAATTGTTTTAATCAGCCAATCACAATTAGCCTCCAGGAAAAATAGACAGAGAGAGGCACAGCGAGAGAGAGAGAGAAAAGGGGGGTGGAGAGGGGAGTCGAGTCAGGCTATTACAGATGGAGCATTTTTTTTTTTGCCTGTGCTTTGTTTTCATTCTGATAAATTACAGAAAATGTGCACAAACTTAGTTTAGGTCCGTCGGCTGAGGTCTGTTTGTATGAAGCAGCAATAATGCATACATCGGTCAAGCTGTCAGTCAGGCGTACTGTATGGCATCTCATCCCATCTCCCCGTGCTCTCTAAGGACAATAAAGTGGCTTTCCAGGAAAGCACTGACCAATTTACGACTCAAGAGACAATTCACTAAATGACTCTGCGCTTCTATGTTTTCATGTGAGGAGGATGCTGCTGTCTTTGCTCTTCTTCTTCATACTTCAATGTGCGGAAACTGCAAGCGTGTACAGTACCTGTAAACATAACAATTTCTTCATTGCATAACGATGCTGTGCAATTCATCATACCACTGATGGATGCAGTAGGACGAGGTCACCTGTTCTGAATCGATAATTAACTTAATTTCAGGTCCTCAAACTTGCAATTTTACGAATGAGGTGCAGATATAGAACACGTCAAAATGTGCCACTTTGCAGCTCTGACCTGTTCTAAGCTTTACCTTATTTTTAATTCCGAGCTACCTACCGAGTGTGCAGCGTCATATCTAAATAAATCTTCTAATACACACGAGCATAATATGTAGCTTTTAGTTTATTTTCTGTCATCTTCTCATATGATTTAGTTTGAATTCTTTTCTTTTGTTTGAAGCTTAAATATCCTGTTGGCAGAAGTACCACTTTCTCCAAGGCTATAATCCATCACTGTAGACTGCGGTGGCTGTTTTATGTAACATTTGTTTTTTTTGTGTGTGTGATACTCCATTTCTATCCAAAGAAGAAATTTTTGCTTTTTATTGTTCTGTTTTCCAAGGAGGATTAAATGGACTGAGAGATACAGTATGGTACTAAGTCTAACTCATTATTTTATCCCAAATTACACGGCAAAGTCGGAATATGGCATGAGTGTGTGGCTAAAAATTTATAATGACTGAATAATACTCTCATTTCTTTCAACTGCACTCTACTTTCTCTGCGGCCTTCTGGCATTTTGCTCACTTAAACATTTCCCTTTAAGTGCTTGTCCAAGTTAAATAATAAAGTAGTCTCTCTATCTCCATTTACTTCCTGGGTATGTTGTTGTGTTTCATAAATATCTACACTGACACTGATTTAGTTGCGCTTTTGATAATTCAGTGATAAAGTTTTACAGCATGATATTTTATTTCAATTGTACATTAGGTTATTGCTTGCTTGCTGTGGATGCCAACTTCAGAATTCTGTTGGCGTCTGTGCTTTACAGAACACCAGGCCTACAGTATAAATAACAGTTGCCTCAGTTACACGCTTTTATCATTTATTTTTCACTATACCATTTCCTTTTTAGAACCTGCCATTTGCAACCTTTCTTTTGTTTTTTCCAAGTTTAAGTGCTAAGTGACTCAAGTTTTAATAATTGACTGTGCTAAAGAAAGCTTTAATTATATCCAATGCAACCCAATTTAAAATGTGGCAAAACATATCATGATTCTCATTCAAAACAAATGAGAAAAATATGTTTTGTTCTAGTTTCCTGTGTATAGGTAATATTTGTGTTGTTAGCCTGCTGTCAGCTCTTAGATATTGGACACATCTTGAGCTCTTTCACAGCTGCACAATGTTTCCGCACTTGCATCCTTTGTTCCTGGTGCTGATGGGTGATTTTGAACAGTCGTGAATAATTGAAAATGTGAAAAGTTTCTAAATATGGACTACTGCAGTACATTGTGTCTTTAGTTCTAGTTTGTTGTGTTTAGTGGGGAGATTTTGCTCTAATATAAAACAAACAAAACATCATGTCCATAGGCCATAATTGGCCTGTTTCACATTTGATCTTTTTACTAATAACATTAACTGGCTTTTAAGCCATGATAGTGTGACAGCAAAGCCAGCATGAACAATACCCTAAAATTGAAACAATAAAGAGAATTCAGCCATCATTAATTTTATTTTTTTCACATGTTCTTTCCAAGTGAAATGTCTTTTGTGAAAAGGGACTATTGGAATTAAGAACTAAAAAGCCCAAATTTGTCAATTCCCCCCCAAAAACCTGCTAATGTCATGCAATATTAGCAGGTGAAGGTGCAGTGAATATGAAGAGGGCTGCTAGTAAACCTGCACACTCCAGCAACTGCTGCACCTCTGGATGAAAATGCCTTTGTCTTCGACAAAATGCCTCTTTCAGTTTCACTTCTAGTAGACAGCCAGCTTTAGCCTCAAGTCTTGACAATGAAGTCCACAACAGTTAACCACTCTCTCAAAGATCCTCCCTGGACCTGTTGTAAAACATGTAAAAATAGTACGCTGTTTTTTTTCCACAAAATAATCTAACACTCTCCTCTCTCATTGAAAAACCTAAAAGACCTTGAATATGAAAATATTGTTGATTTAAGTTACTTCTGGGCAAAAGATGTCTCCATTCATTGTGCGTGTCTGTGTGTATCTGTGTGTGAGGTGAGAGCTCGGGGTTTTAGGTTTCCACATAGTGTAAGTTGCCTTCCAAACTAGTTGTAATGTAACATTTTCATCATTTCCTTCAACTGTATTTTATTGGTCCATATACTACAAGTCATTATGAACATTATAAAGCCGTGCATCCTGCATCACAGAGCGAGTCTTGTGTTGTTACTCAAGTTACCATCATTGGCTGTATATACCGTGTGTATACCGTATGTATACTAAAAAACTACAAAAAACAGCATATCATGGAAGTAAAATGTTCAAAAATCTCAATCGGCCAGTGGCAAACTTTGGCAAATTCTTTATGCAGTGCTAGAGTACTAGACTTTCAAATCTAATTGTCTGATTTGCCATCATCAAGTAAAGAGTCCCTTCAGTAATGGCCTGGCACAATGGCATAGTGAAGGAACCTTAAAGTCTTCTGTCTACCTTTTACTGTGATACCAGGAGAATATTCAAGGGCTAAAGGCATTAACTCCTCCACTGGCCTCATGCCAATTACATTATGCTATATAGGTCTATTTAGTCACTTACTGCAGTGCAGACAATGCTTGGCATCTATCACTATGCCTGCCATAGCTCTTTTAATTGGATATTATGCTCTTTCTCTCATTCTACTTTTACACTTAGTGTTTTCCCCATCTTACACAGTCCTACCACTTTGTGTGAGATTCGCTGAGTTTCTACAAAGCTAGAAATCTCACACCATCTCCAGGAAAAAAGAAAATGAGAGGAGATGTTCACAGAGATATCAGAGGTAGAGATAGTGTTTGAAAGGATTTGGTGTAGGAGGGAGGGAAAGTGCTTGCGAAGACAAATGCTCTTGTTTGTCCGTTGTCCTCAGATGCAGGTCTATATCATAACTTGGGGTCATACAGTATAGTCTGCTTTATCTGTTTAAAGGGAAACAGACTTTTCCTCTTCTTTCTCAACGCCCCCCCCACACTCCACTCCTCCCTGTGACAGTGCACAGAAATGTGTGCAATTATGCAGCCCTTACAGCCATCCTCTTTGCAAACTGAGACACGGATCAATGAGGACACCGAGATCACAAGAACAGACAGGTTGGGGGTGTTGGTCAGCTCAGATATGGATCAACTTTAACTTGGCATGTACCAAAGAAATGCCGGTGGGGGGTGCGGGAGGGAAAACCCTGCAATAAATCAATCTTAGCCCAGCATGCATACTGCAATCAGGGACGGGTGTGTGAGGGAGGGGTGCACGATGGTGAAAGAAAAATCGATCAACATAGATGATCTAAAAGGAATGATTTCTTTCCACTTTTTTTTTTTGCTGTCACTTGTTACACACAGACATGAATGAACAAGCACTCACAAGCCCTAACACAATAAATAGCACGTAAACAGAGTTGTCTCACATCTCTCTCTCTCTGTGTAAGGTACGTTTCTGGGTCGTGTGTATGTGGTACAAAGTGAACACGAGTTTGGAGCGGATGTTCTGTGTGTCTGTGTGTGTGTGTGTAATACACAGTCAACATGAATCCAGATATGAAGGGGCAGTGAAAACCATTAAAGATAGGAGCCTTGGTCTGAGGCTGCGTCTAATGCAAGGCTACTCAGCCAGTCAACCAAAGCCTGCTTATCGTGCCATGAGTACACAAAGGACAGAAGCACACACACACACACACACACACACACACAGGCTGTCCACATCAGCTTCCTCGTCAACAAATACATAAAATGCAGGAAGGCATTTCTGAAATCAGTTCAAGTGTGTATAGTAAGTTTGACTGATATTATTTTTGTTTGTTATTTTGTTGAGTTTTCATTTTATAAATGTTTCATCAGATTATTAATAATAAGATAAATAATTTATTATTTATTGTATATTGTGTATAAATAATGAGGTAATAATGTGCATACAAAAGCATACATTTCCCATAATGCAACTTGACTGTCAACAGGATGGTCTAAAATTTTGGTGTGTTATACTAATGTAACTGTAACTAACTGTATAAAACATGGACGTGGTGTTTGTGACGTCACCCACAGGTTTCTGAAGAGCCGTTGTGAAGCTCAGGATCTGGTGGCTTTGGCTGCTGCCATGTTGGCAGTCCTAAGTAATCCAAAAATGGGCAATAGTTATGAATAATCTTTGATATAGTTTGAACAGGTGAGTTCTCTTTACCCATTCATGAGTTGTCCTGCACAAGGAAATTAGCCTATCGAGACCAAAACTGTTTTTGTACCAGGCTGTAAACATATTTATTTCTGTTGAAGTTGAACATTATGATGGAGAGTCTAAAACACCAACGTGTTGAATATTAATATTAGAAAGATATTTAATATTAGAAAGATATTTTAGATTATAAACATGAATCACTATAAAGATTTTACCTATATCACCACCTCCCTCCCTCAACTTGACTTTTTGGTTTTTTAATGCACAGTGGGGCTCATGCATGAGCACCTCCTTCCTGCTGACAGGTTGATCTGTGCCGGCATTTATTGATGTGGCCCAAAGCCCATCCTTAAGCCTCTCTCTAAGATAGTGTCGCCCGCGATGGAGGGGTTGAGGGTGGAGTGGTGGTTGGGGGAGATAAGCCAATGTTGCACACGAGTGCTTTGTTTATGATGAAGTGGTCCAGGCAATTACATTAGAGGCACGACGAGAGCCCTCGTCTTTCTCTCTCTCTCTCTCTCTCTCTCTCTCTCTCTCTGTGACTCTTTGTCAGCCCACTCTCACTTACAATGCCTTATGCGTCACTCCCAACAAAATGCAAGGAGGCACCTCTCAAACCTTATCGGACCAACAGTCAAGGACGGGAACTTTTGTACCGTCCACCTTTTATAATGCCTTGCATGCTTCACCAAACGAGGGAGGAAGATTTATGACATGACAGCCCCGGGCCCGGCACCTGCACACAGCATCTCTCTGTGGAGAGTATCTGTTCACTCTTTATTGGAGGTCGTGATTTAGGAGGAGTAATTGACTGGAAATGGACTAATGCAGGTGAGATACTTTATGGTCCAAGTAGCGGCTAACTGCACAGGATTCTTACTTGATGGAGAAGAGGCAGAATGGACTAAAGAGAAGAGAGTGTTCAAAGACATGGTGCAGCACAGCAAAAAAAAAAAAAAAGAAAGAAAATCCAAGCCTGAGCAAGTAATTAAATGGTGTATTGAGTCTTTACAGTCTCTTCTTCTTTGGTGCAAACAAGATAAATTGCAGTGAAACAAGTGAAATTATTTCAGCCCATTGGCACATTTCATCATCTTTTACCAGAGAGAGAGAGAGAGAGGGCGGTGTAGAATAACAGATTTGAAGCTTCAATACTACGTCTAATTACTTAAAATTAAGATATGCAATGTGATCGCTCGAGAATGTAATCCTCCAGGAGTGTCTCTGACGTGGTGTTTTCCTTCCCTCAATTTTTGCCGCAAGATTAAACGATTACTGCGACATTCAGATCGTTTATTCTATGGATTTATTATATCCTTTCATTATATCCTGCTTGAAATTCATTTTGTGTTGTGGTAATGCCAGCGAAACACATTATAAAAGAAAACAGATCGTGTAGAATTAGACAGCCAGCCAGATGTCAACAGTATCAACTTTTTCTTTTTTTTTTTTTTTATCTTTTTCTTTTGGCTTTCACATCTGGGTTCAAAACTTCTTGCAGCCCATTAAACAGTAACAAATAAGGAAATAATTAGTTCTAAAAAAACCCCACATCCTTATTATGTGCCACAGCAGAGGCAGAACAGCACAGAAGACTGCCACAAACGCAAACTTACAGCAGGCCCGATGGACATTATGGCTTAATGCTGTCATGCGATGGGTTCCATATGTTCACCTGTGTATGATTTCTATTGGTTTAGATCTTTAGCATTTTAAAGACTCCCAAGATGAAGTGGGCAGGCAGAGATGCGGCGAGCGAGAGAAAAGAAGATGCAGAGGAGTGTTGCTGCCCACAGGAAACAGGCTTTGACATATGTGGAAGCACATAGCTTCTTTGGGGGGGCGGTGGAGGGAGAGGAGTGGAGCTGAGAGACTCCATGGAGCTGTGGGGAGAAGGGTGTGATCATTCTGTCATAGAGTATTACTGTCACAATGCACACTCACACACACACACGCAGCAAAAGTACACACAACCGCGAATGCGTACACAACACATACGCGGTGAAATGCGGATGTATGATATACTGCGGCAGCCCTTGTGCACGCAAACACGCACCTCCCCATACACCTGTACACCGGTGACGGCAGCCCCCTTAGGTGGAGCCCTGTGGGGGCTGCCATTTTCTGCACCAGCACCTGTCACCTGGATCATGCACAAGAAATGAAATGAGCACGTCAACCTCTGCTCCCCTCCACACTGCTTCCTCTCTCCCTCTTTCTCTCCCCCCTCCCCACCTCCTTCTCCCTCTCTTTTCATTCCCAGGCGTGTCAAGCCAGCCAGCTATGATAATTCAGCACCTAGAGACGTGCTCACTTTGCTTGTGGAGTCACCGATTGCTACAGTTTCCCAGTTAAGCTCCCAGAAGCTCGGCCCCGGCTGTGAATCTGACAACAGGAAATACCTCAATTCAAGGTGTTTTTTTTTTGTTTTTTTTCTTTGAGTTGACATGAAAGGCGAGGCAGAGACTGACAGTACAGAGCTGCGCATTTGGAGACTTGAATGAGGAATAACCCTCAACAGTGGAAAAATACTGATATTGTGATACTGGGCAAGCCACTTGACAAATATAGTCCATCATTATAACATAACTTAATTAAGAATTTTCTTTTATATTAACAATAAAATTATGGGCCATAAAACCAAAATTGTTTAAAGAAGCTCCCGTATCTGGTTTTATTATACTTTATTATATATATATATATATATATATATATATATATATATATATATATATATATATATATAACATTTAGTGTATGTAGTTAGTATATGCTCTGAATTTAAAAGTCCAGTGTGTATAATTTAGTGGCACCTTGTAGTGAAGTTGCGGATTGCAACCAAATGAATAATTTCCATTTCTCATCCTCTCCTTCTAAGCATGTAGGAAAAACTCAGCCGAAATTCACATAAAAAAGTACAAAGTACATACCTAGATCAGTGTTTGGTTTGTCTGTTCTGGGCTACTGTACAAAAATGGCGGTTCAACACGGTGGACTCCATGAAAGAGGACCCGCTCTCAAGGAAAACATACAGTACAAATGAATATTTAGTTTAATTTCTTCCAATAGATACTTCTAAGTGTTACAAACTGAATGAGTAAATATGAAAAGGACTGTACCCTATAACTTCCAGGTAAACATCACTCAGTCAGGAAATGTCAGAGAATAAGAGAAGTGAATTCAACCATGAACAATGTTCTGCCTGAGTCACGTCAGATAGATGCTCATCAGCAATCATTAATGGTGGCTTATAAGCTTACCCATGACCAATTATATCTGCTATCCAGCCTAAATCCAACTCCTTGTGAAACAGCAAAAAAAAACAAAACAAAGAAAAATATCAAAGAAACAGTCACTGGAATTATCGCTGGCATGGTAATTATCACGTTTCAAGTTGTAATTTAAATGACTCACGACTAGAAGAAGGAAGAGAACATTACAACGAAGAAACATAACTGTGACATGCTAATAATGCATCGCTGCCCAACAATATGTGAGCAGACAAGCATGTGGTGTGTGTGTGTGTGTGTGTGTGTGGTCAGAAATGACTATTGGCTGAGTGGAGAAAAGGATTAACAAGTCATATGTGTGTTTGTGTCAGAAGGAGCCAGAAAGTGCTTTCAGAGGCACAGATGGGTGCATTAGCACACAGAGGAGCTTATGTTTGATTTTTTTTTTTCTTTTTTTTGTACAGTCATAAACCTTTGTGGGGGGTACAGATAATTATTTTGGTTGCAGGTTTTTTTTGGGGGGTCCTCAGAGAGAAGTGACTGTGTGTTGCAATTCTGGGAATAGGTCGCTGCTGGCAGATTCCTTTTCTTGTAAAATAATCTGAGGAAGCGAGAAGGATGACTGCCATGAGATCCCCCGCTGTCCATTTTTAAAGGTCACAAGTGAACGAGAGACATCTTTAACACTGCTGGGCGTCTACTCTTTCGTTTTTGTCACTTTCTGTGTGTGTGTGTGTACCCGGGCTCTCTCGTTTCTTTCTCTCTCTCTCTCTCTCTCTCTCTCTCTCTATGTGATCTTCCATCTATCAGTTTCCTGTCCAGATGAACATCCCAAGCTGTGATCTCTAAATTCCCATCCCGCGTATTGATCAGTCCCCTCCACAGACCGCTGTCTGTCCTCTTGCTCCCTCTGCACTTTCTGTGCAGCCGCCTCCACGCCTGTTTATCTCTTCTCATGCATCATTCCCCATCATTGCCTTCCTGCCTCCTGCATTGCGTTCCCCGTCACCATCATCTTTTCTTCCACGCGAAACACCTCACCTGCTGCTTCTCCTTCCTCTCTCTGTTTCCCTTCAGGTCAGCTCCTCCTTCTCTTTTGTGCATCCTGCTACCCCACCCGCCCTCCTGCACATCCGTCTTCTCTTTCTCTGTTTCTCTCCCTCAGTCCAATTCAGCATCAATTCAGCTAACTTTATTGGCATGAATGTCATAAAAATCCTTCCTCATTATTTGCCAAAATGCCAAAGCTTCTAAAAAGGATGCGCTACAAGGATACATTTTTCTCCCAAGAGAAAACAAAACTAACCACATTAGTAAATAAATCTCTCTTTCCATCTCTGTCTCTATCCGTCTGCAGTTGGTTTTATGTGGCCAGAGATGGCAAGGGTTCAAACTGTGATGGAGTGCCAAGACGAAGGCTTCATCATCATTATTATTATTCATGATTTAGACCCATAAAACAAGTCCTTCGTGAAGTAAACAGGACATGCCTGCGGTAAAGAGAAGCCTTGGCCCCTCTGCTATAAATTGCCTTTGCAAAAGGACACTTCTTTATTAGGATGCCCTTTCTTTTGGCATTGTACAAGAAAGTAAACTGTCATTCAGAAGTAGATTTAAAGCCCTTCTTTTGATGGAGAAAGTTGTGGAGAGATGGGAGATGATGGGAGACAGATAGGGCAAGGTTTATAGCGAAATGTGGCGATAAATCAGCATGTAAATAGTTACTAGAAAATCCCCTGCTTGTCAACAACTCAACAGAAAGGCTGAGGCGTAATGACTTTCAGCATACTTGATTAAAAATAGATAGACTTATTCAGTCAACAAGTAAATATGAAGTTTGAAAACATGTCTGTTGACAAGTACAAGCTTTTTTTTTTTTTTTTTTTCGCTTTTTGACTTGCTGTTTCATCATTCCAATCTCCCCGGCTAGTCAGAGAGAGAAAGTGACATAAAGATGAGAGCAAAATGGAAAATGAATAAGCAAAACTCTCATGTTTATTTTTATTTTGGTAGGAAACAGAGCTGAGGAGACAGGGGCCGGACAGTTGCAAAAATAACAAAAGGGACAAAGGGAGGTAGAAATCAAATGCAACTGCTTCACATATTGATTAAAAAAAAAAAACAACCCAGAACTAACAGTAAGAAATATTGAGCTGCTCATTAGTTGAACTGTATCCAGCAGCTACTAGTGATTTTCTTGACACTTTCCCACTCAAATAAATTCTGAGAAAGACAGCAGTAAAGGTGGATGACTGATTAAAACAGATGATGGTTAACTTAATGACAGAAAAAAAACAACAAAAAAAAAAACCAGATAGATCCAGCTCTTCGACCCAAAACAAAGGGATGACTTCGCAAGTGAGGTGTTAACGAGCTGCTGAATAATAGAAGGACTGTAGTTTTTTTATTTGGTTCAAGTCACAGTGGCCTTTAAGGTGCATTCCCAGATGGGTACGAGCATTTAAAAAAAAAAAAGATGCGAGGACCGAAGAGGATATTGACAATGTGTCTGGGAAGAGGCACGGATACACTGTGAAATCTCTGCTCAGTCCACTCGTCTCTGGATATCAATAGCAAAATGTCCTCAGGGATCCTCACTTAGATCAGACTCTGCTTTAGAGCTTTATATACTGCAAGACTGAACAATTTGTAGCATTATGGTATGGCAGCTTGAATTAGAGGCTTCCATGGAATCAATGAGGGCAAGAATGAAAGAGTAAATAAATGGCAAATTAACATTTTTTTTCTCTTCAGTTTAAATATCTGCGTGTTGACATGTTCAGGCTGCGTAGACTCCCCTTAGTATCAAAGGGAATATATGAAGTATAAAACTGGGATGACTTTGCCACACAAGGATGCAACACACACACGAGCATGTACATTAAGCATTCCAAATATGATGCATTTTCCTTTATCAGGTATTATACAATCAATAGTCAGTTAACCATAAGAATTACTTGAAGCTGCTATAATCAATATTATTGTATTATGGTTGTTCGTATTCAACTCACAGAAAATTACCTCTGCAGGTTGTTTCAGGTCTACAGCACTTTATAGCAGCTTTTAGATCATTGTCATGGTTTTCCAGCCCATAAGCACCCTCATAGCCTTTTTTGGTTGCATCAGGCAGCTCTTTTAAGTTAAAAAAAAAAGTTTTAATAAATCCACTGTTCACTATCTGATCTGCACCAAACGGCTGACATACAAAGTTAGTGAGAGGTTGGTGAATATAGTCGTGCGTTTAGCAGCTATACACCCCTCCCTTTTCCTATAAGAGCTGGTGGAGACCAAAAACGGAGTGAAAACAAAAGCGCCAAACTAATGGGAATGTTGGTCTTATTTGCTAGATGTGTAAATAGTCAACTGTTTGTTAGGTAGCAAGTTTGTCACCCATCAATATTCATTTATCCGTTTTCTGAACAAGTCGCCAGTTCTTCACAGGGCCGACACATTAAAACAAACAACCATTCACACTCGCATTCACCACTACAGGGAATTTAGAGTGACCTATTGACCTATAAAGGGCGTGTCTTTGGACTGTGGGAAAAATACCTGGAGTACCTGGAGAGAACCCACGCAGATGGTGGGAGAACATGCAAACTCCACAGAGAAAGCCCCCAGTCAAGGTTCAATCCAGGATCCTTCATGCTGTGAGGCAACAGCGCTAACATGAGTCATATCAAGTCCAACTTTGTCAACTTAAATCGTGTCAATATTGCGTTGGTAGTTTGTTTTGTTTGGTAGTGCCCCCAAGTGCCATTTTTTAAAATGAGAAGTCATTTTTCTTTTGTCAACAAAAGGGAATGCATTGCAGCAGCAACTATCTGTTAGACCAGTCTGCCAACATGTCGCTGTAGCTTCCAGCTGCTCAAAATGACAGCTCGGATGAGGCAGAATTTACAGGAATGTCTGAGAAACATTAACGGCTGAGGGAGTTAAAACATTTTTCACTTCCCAAGGTAAACAGAATTTACACCCAAAACTGGGAGGAATGTCACTGGAATGTCACCGTTGCGTTTTTGTTGAAAACAAACTGCTTGTCTCCAGCATTAGCTTTTCCAACCACAGTGGTGCTATTTGCCTGAGCAGCTGTTAGCTACTTGAACTGAAGCTGTAGTTTAGCATTATCATCAAAGTCAGGATAGCTGCCAGACAAAACTTGGTGGTGGATTTTGTGGAATATGTTAGCGTAGTAACTAGTTACACAGTTGCAGGAGGTACTAAGGCAGCTCTGTGTCTTTCATCTAACAGTGGCAATGGCAGAAAGGCTCTCGTTTTATCTGTGTGCGCACTAACTGATATTCAGCACGGTTCGATGACTTTGCTAATATAAATCAAAGATTAAATAAAAAAAAAAAAAGCAGTGTGCATAGGAAGCACTGATAGAGGTGTACTGCGGATTTGATAGTGATAAAGTGTGTGTGTGTGTGCGTGATGCACCTGTATGAACTACATCTGACATTGAGCGGCAGCGCGGTGGTGATGGAGCAGCTTGGAGAGTGATAGATCAGCACAGTGAAACAGGAGAGGTGAGAGGCAGATTTCAGCTGAAGATGTGCGAGGAAGAGTTCAGGATACGTGGGTGTGTGTGAGTGTGTGTGTGTGTGAGAGAGAGAGAGTGAGAGAGAGAGAGAGAGAGAGAGAAAGAAAGTAGGTCTGTTAGGAGTTTTTTGCTGTCTACAGTGCAGCGGCAGGGATGAAAGAGTAAGGGTAGATTTACACCACATGAACATGAACCTTTTTTCCTGCTGCACATATTTGTTGTGTATGAGTGTGTGTGTGTGTGTGTGTGTGTGTGTGTGGTAAAAGAAGAACAGAAAGAGACGATGAGGGGAAAAGAAAGTCTCTAAAATAGATGTACTGTACGTGTGTCTGAAAGCTGTGCATGTCTTCGTGAGCGGCTGGTGTAACTTCGGGGCATCATATGAATCTGAGGATATTCTGGTGACTATTCTCAGCATTAATCAGAGCTTCCTGCGGCTAATGCCATGCATCACCCTCTGTAATCAGGCAAAGAGAGGAAGGGAGAGACGGACAGGCTAGATTGCAGCAGGCCTTTTACGGTAATAAGAATAAAAATGATGTGGTCTAGGCTGTGTAATTTGCCTGACTTCCATCCACGGAGTAAGTTTTACCCAGACTGCAGACTTGAAAACAGGAAGAGAACAGTAATGGCAGTGACCTCAACCATTTATACGAATTTAAAAATCTCTGCACACACACTCCAACATCTCAGTGCGTTTCACTTTGCCTCAGTGGAAAGACATTTTCATCAGAAGAAACTGTCAATATCATTGTTTAATGAGGGGCAGAGGGTCTGTGTTTAAATGTGTGTGTGTGTGTGTGTGTGTGTGTGTGTGTGTGTGTGTGTGTGCGTGCGCACTGATAGTCTGTCACTTTATGATTCCCTTTGATCACATGATTCTTGACCACCCTCCCATAAAAAGCCTCTCGGGGGGATGTTAACGGGACCACTTTACACCAGGTGAGGGTCGTGTCACCGTTTGAGGTTGTTGAGTTAGCACGTAGCCTTAAAGGGATAAGGCAGACAATATAGTTATTGTTAACAAATCCAATCATCCCCTCTGTCACTCTCAGTTCCAAACCATTTATTCCTGCTGAAGATATAAATCTTAAAAAGATGTCACAAATATGCATATCACATAAACAGGAATGCATTTGCTGGGGACTATTTCCAGCTGTGGATTTAGTGCATTAGTGATTTATTTATGGCAACGTCATTCACTCAAACTCGCCCAGGAGCTAAGGATTAAAATAAGGTTTTAGATGTCTCTATGTATGAGGCATCAGATTTCAAGTGTTGAAATTTCCTCCCCATGATCCATATTAAATAAAAGTGTAAATAATAACAACAACAGTGCTCAAGTTCATTGTGATGATCCTTCATTACAATGAACTTGGGCATGTCAGCCAGTGCAACACTGTGTCTAAATGATGTGTTTGTGGACAACAATGGAGCTCCGAGGCACCGAGGAATAAGCTAAATTAGGCTTTGGCTACACAGACAATGCTTGTCACTAGAGTCAGTTCATTGGTGGTTTTAGTCTTTTGAAGGGATTTAGAACGTCAACACTTATCCTTCAACTTATAGAACATAATTAGCTGTGAGAGCAGTTGAAGGTCCAGTGTGGAAGGTTTACGGGCCTCTATTTACACACTGGAATATAATGTTTTCATTAGTGTGTAATCACCTGAAAATAAGAACCATTACTGTATGTTTTTATTACCTCAAAATGAACCCTTTATGACTTCCTCCTTTTTTTTCAGTCCACCATGTAGAACCAGTTCTACAGTAGTTCTGGATAACTGTAGAAACAAGCAATGTTTTATGGTCACATGGCCACTGTAAGGGTTAGACAAGGTGGTTGTGACTACATTGCTAGATGCCATTAATTCCTACACAGTGGTGGTGATCTTGTATATCTTGGGTATCGTGGGTGCAAGTGTTGTTTTTCATTATTAAGTTTTACTTTCAGATATAGCTAGCCTCATCATAGTTTTAGTCCCAGGCTCCATGTTACCATACATGAAAAAAACGATACTCATGACTTCTATACAGTCCATCCCATTTGATGTGAACACTGAATCTGATTTGCTTCTCTTACTGTATAGTCATATTTATTTGATTTCATTCTTAAAGTTTTTTTTTTTCATTGAGGGTTTCATAATGAAAAAGAAACAGGCAGATTGTTCAACAAATCATACCCTAAATATGATCTTACCTTAACTGTCAAGCTGTAGTTCCAGTATTGTCTTGAAATTTAAATTTCTAAGACATTTGTGTTGTCTCCGGTGGTCATGTGACCCTTAACAGTCTCCCTTCTTTGTGCTTTCTCTTCTTAGCACATGACTGCAGTGCAGTATACCGGGGCAGAGCATGTGTGTCACCATGGGTGGTAGTGTGTGTTATTACCAGCATGGGAGCTTTGGAGAGGGGTCACTAGTGAAACACATGGGGTCATGTCAGACTGTTTGTGCATTAGGCTGTGGCCGGGTATGTTCTGAAGTGTGTGTGTGTGGCCTTTTTCCAAGGGGTGACTAGGTTTCTGAAAAGCATGGAAAACACAGTGACAGGGTTATATTGAAGAGGAGGGAAGGGTCATGTGCCAGGCTGAGCATATGTGTGCGGGTGAACATGTTCGAATGTGACGCATGCGACAGTGCAAGGATGGGTGAGGCGAGGTGATCCATACCAGGTGTCACGTCGACCGTGATAAAGCAGCGATGAGAGATCACTGAGCTCTGTCTCTCTCCACCCTGGGGAAAGCTGGGTGTATTAATATCCACAGAGCAGCAGCCATTGATGTAGCACGGATTCAAGACTCTGGAATACCACATAATATTTTACTGAACCTGTGAGGTGGAGGTTTTTAGTCATCTGTTAGAGAACAGCCTGCGCATACATGGCACTCTGACAAAAAAAAAAGCCTGTTTTACAACTGCAGGCCATACAATATAGATGTGGAGATGGAGTGGCTCTTCATCCTCGTTTCTATTCTTTTGTCCTGTCCTACAGACCTCTACATTTCTCCTCCCGCAGTCTGGCTTGCTCCCTGGTGAAGATAGAAATTCAGCAAACAGATTTCTCATTTTTTATTCATTCAGGCTGAGTTTCACAGTTTATTTCTGCTTTGAATAAAGCGTTTGTGAAATGTTTTCCTTAGTAAGGACTCTTCAAATATCAGTTGATTGTTCAGAGGAGCTTCAAATGTCAGTATAGTGTGCCATTTATCCTGTGATAAGTAGGTAATGTGGACTTTCTATGTGGCTGTTGAGGCTATTGTGAATGTACGTTTTTTACGTGCCTTAAGTTATAATCAGCTTTATAGCACCTGCTAAAGAAATGAATATATAACAAACTTTACAGACAGGACAAACAAGTGTGTGTGTGTGTGAGTGTGTGTGTGTGTGCCTGTAGCCCAGGTGCGTCTGATGAGAGGGTCTCTGATTGGTTCACTGCTCCTGCCACAGGTGTATCTGGGAAAGTTGAACAGCAGCATTTTTATGAAGACAGATGAAAAAGAAAAGGCAGCATTTTGTTTTTTTCTACCAGATGGATGAAGTCAAATGATCCATCTGGATAGTATGGGACTGAAGTTTCAAAACAAAACTCTGCAACATTAAACATGCCCTGAGAATAATATATAACTACTGTTACACATGTTACACAAGTTTACCTCTGTTCTACAGATGTTTAAAAAATTAAAAAAAATAAAAACATATAAATCTGCAATTTCAGGACGGGAACTAACTGAAATGCTTGGCAAAGAAAATGCTATCTCAGGTTAGACATTGCCATGGCGTTACGGGAATGCAGGTTTCCCCAAATCCAATTAAAGCAGGACAGAGTGGCTGTCACCAACTACTAATTATGTGCTCTGGACTTATACTATTAGAGCAATACTACATTAACTTAGTACGGTTGATACTAAGCTAGTTGACAGTTATGCTAAGGCGGCAGGTGTACAGTATGTTAGACCAAACGTATATACTTTATGGTTTAATCCACTCCTTTCAACTCGGCTCTAATGTTTTGGTTTTGGAAAAGCTTGACAGAACTGCTATCTCTAGTTACAGTTGCTAAGCTATAGTTTGAATCATTGGTGATGTTTATAGCTTACAAATCTGCTCTGAACTCAAAAAAGAAGAAATTTGTATTTTACTGTATATTCTTCCCCTAGTTTTGCAGTAATTCGATGGAATAACATTGGGCATCCAGTCACATCAATGGACACCTTATTCATTTGATAGGTAGATCACTCCAAGCAAGACAACAGCCTGCGACCAAACTAAGGGCCAACCTCCACGGCTGTGATATGAAGCCATGTGGAAGTGCCAAAAATGTACTAAACGGGCACCTGAGGCTGGCTACAGAACAGACCAGAAGTCAGTCTCCTTGAGCCCTCATATAAAAATGTCAAACTTCATGTCCAACTCACCTGTTCAAATATATTACAGCTTAAAGTTATAAATAAGTAAGAGCGTGACGGCATTGATTGACACGTGGGTACCATTGCAGGTGGCTTGTTTGAGCGTCCAGCCATCATTTAGTCCACTTCAGCTCCATCCATGTTTCACATTGCCCATTTTTGGATTAGCTGGAAGGTGGACGAGATGAGACTGCCAAGATGGCAGTGGCCGGAGCCTCCACACTTTGAGCTTCACAGTGGCTCTTGAGAAACCTGTGGGTGACATCACAGACACAACGTAGATGTTTTATACTGTTTATATACCCCAAACAACCAAACACACTAGCTTTCCTGCAAAAGTCTCCTTTTTTATCTAAAGGAACTTACAAACAGGGACACGTGTCTTGTCCAGCAACCAAACAAGAATCCACTGGAGAGAAGTGTACTGCTAACACTTAACAATTTGCAGCTAATTAGCTGCTCAGCTGCCACACATTAAAGAGCAAGTAAACATACCTGCAAATGTCACTTGTGTCCAATTGGATGCTGGTGTGATCCTCGCTCTTCAATGCCACAAACAACTCGCTGTCTTCCCGTGACATATAAGCTGCAGCCCGACAAGTTTGTTTACTTTGTCTTCATTCCCTGCAGCGTAACACCATCATTCTGGCAAGCTTCCAGCTGCTGTCAATCAAACGCAGACACGGCTGAGGTAAAAAGAAGCATTTCTGACGATTCCCTAAATACCTTCTTTTTCCCTTTAATAATACAAATCTAAAAAAATATATATGCATTTAACAAACACATTGACTTTATCTTTGGAAGCAAGGGGATGTGATTTCAGCTGGACTTTAAGATCAGTGTTGTGTAAATCACAACCTGTGACGAAAATGAAAACAGTCCTGAGATGTCCAGTCAGATCTCGTGTTTGCAGCCACTCTGCACAGGTGATTAGGTGCATCATACTGAGCATGTGCACTGTGCTTAAGGATTCCTCCAGTGGCAGACTATCTAACAAATAGCGGGCTGCGTGAGTGTAAACATTCAGGCCTGTAATGAGTCAGATCAATCACCCCACAGCGTCTACAGGCCGAAGCTCAGCTGAAATTAGCCATGCTGAAAGGCTCAGAGGGAAAGAATTGAGTCCACCGAGACACGGGAGTTAACCCACCAACCACTACATGGCTATGGACACTACAAGAGATTAGCCAGGATGAGAGCTTGACATTATGTTTCTTCCTCTGAGAATACTTCCTGCTGCTCTTTCTCTCCTTTTTTTTTCTTTTTCTTCCCTCCTCTGTGTCTCTTTCTCTGTCTGTCGCCACCGCTGCCTCAGATAAAACCAACAAATCTTACCATCACATCTCTTGCCCCCATGCCCGGTGCCTTTACTCACCCCCGCCTTCTATATTCTTCCCCCTCCTTTTCCCATGATTTCTCCTTTTTTCATGATGTATTTTTCTCCTCTTGCTGAGTTATGTCTGCTCGCATCGTGACCTTTTTTGTTTTTGCCAGAGTCCTCCAACAATAGCATGACAAATAGCTGATAGGGAAGCAGATATTCTCTCGCTCAGAGGTTTGGACCTGGTTAAAATTACTTTCATTTGAAATTACTTCAGCCATCTATCCAAATTCCTCCCCCGCAAGTACAAATAGGCCTGTATATATGCAGACCACGTATCCACGACGCCTCATTAGGTTATGCAATAAAAGAGAAAGGAGGAAAGGGGGGAAATGGTAATGTGTGTTTGTGTGTGTGTGTGTGTGTGTTGCTGTATATCCGTGCATGAGTTTGCTGTTTTTATTTTTACCTGTGCTTCACCTCCAAACAACATAAACACAGCTACATTTAGCATTAAATGATGATGATCAAATAGATGTAACGACGGTAACAATAATATTGATGGGTTTTTTTGTTGTTTTTTTTTTTGCCAAAAATGTATTATTGGAGAAACTGCAGTTACAGTATGTAAATGGGTTTGTGCGACTGAATTAATTGGCACTAAATTGGGACTAAACGATGAATCGAAATACCAGTCATCACGTCACTTAATAATGACATTCAGCAGGTGCCTTTGGCCCAAAAAACCGACCAAAAAGCTGTCGGACACATTGGTTAACTTCCATGGTAACAAGAGCTAGAAATCATCAAAAAGGGCATCACTCTCACACAAACAAGTTTCCAGAGCTTCAAGTGCTTCATACGTATAATACAACAAGTACTTGTAGTTGTGAATGCGGTCCATGTATTTAGACAAGTGATAGATTTGTAGGATAAAAGTACAGGTATTTATTTACACCACGATTGGACTATCTCTGTTGTAGATAACAAGACGAGATTAAATCTGCTCAAGGTGAAGGTGCAGAGAGAAAGCTCTCCTTTACCCACCAACTTCTCTCTTATCCGACACGAGGAAGGAGAGGCCTTGACATTATCAGGTAAAAAGGGCTGGCTAAGAGCGATATTTCCTGGATAAGGCCACAGATAGGGAGGCCGAGACATCATTGGAGCGGGATCAGGCTAGAAAAAACAGCAGTAAAGACTCATTTGACCCATCTATATATTGATAGTTTGAAAGAACCGCTGAATAGAGTCGCACATTTCAGTGTTTATTTGTTGAAAATCTCGTATGTCTGGTTTTGATGGGAAAGTTCTAGAAATGCCTGGTGAGTTCTGTCGCGTCCAAAACCAACTTTCTTCTTAAGCTTCTCCTTTCATATGATCGCCGCAGCACTTGACAGTGATTATTCATGTGAATTATGCTAGTTTGCAGATTGAGTCCATAAACCATTGAGGTAAACAGTCAAGCATTAGCAATTCCAGAAGCTGTTTACATGGAAGAGTACAGCGATGCGTGTTGAGCTCATGCATACTGCTGAATAAATTCAAAGATTATGATGAGAAGTGTTTGGCAATGATAGACATGAATTGTAAGGAAGTAGAGAGAGCTATAAGTGTGTGTGTGTGTGTGTGTGTGTGTGTGTGTGTGTGTGTATGTGTGTGTTCCCGCGTAGATGTACGTGTACACACAAACATGCGTCAGTGATATTAATGAGTGTATTCAAAAGATGGATTTAAATCGCTGGGGCAGGGAGACAGCAGAAGAGCTTGTCGGCTTGTCAAAAGCATGCACAAACAGCAGAGACAAACAGCGTCACTCACCAACACCCCCTCCTAAGAAACAACAATTAAGTGGTTGAGCCAGCAGTGGTAACGCTGTCAGGCAAGTGAGGGTTTCTGTAATGCTACTTAATTAATCTCTGCAAATCAAATCGATGGTAATTTTGCTGGCATAGCAATCGGATTTGGAGCCTCAGACTGTGACACGATATCCAGCTTGCGAGCTGAAAGAGCTCATTTTTCACAGCCATCAAACAAGCTCGTCCATATGTTCACAGAGCATCTGAAAGAGGGTGATGGGCGATGGATGGAGAGAGGAGAAGCAGAGGAGGGGAACGGGGTGAGACTATGATCTAGCAGTATGTTTATAGCCCAGAGCAACTGTTCGCACCTAGATGACATCAGGCATAACCTTGATGACGACTGAAAATCACTGAGACCGGGGTTAGAAATGCAGTGCCCTGAGGCTTGTCTGTCACTGTTAACCATAACCTTCCTTCATGTGACATAATATCTATCTTGCGTCTTTTCGTTTGATTTTATAGAGACAACTTACTCACCTACCCCTAAATTCCACCGGGCACGGATTTGCTGTTCTGTGCGTGCCACAGCCGCCGGAGCTATAGGCGGCCGTTCTAGTCAATGGTCTGGTTCAGAAACGTCCCAGAAGCAAGCCTCCACTCAGCTCTGCGAGGATGTTGTATTTTTGACGGACGCCGTGAGCAGCTCAAGCTGGACGGAAGCCAGAAACAGAAGCAGCATAGAGAATCCAACTCGGTCTAGACGCATATTTAGAAAACCCTAAACCAAGGAAAAGGACCAAATCTGAGCAAGTAAACAAAGTGTGCGTTCCACTTGTGAAACGGTCCTGCTGTGGTTTGAAGTCATGCGGAGGACAGACGAAAACATGACCATGACGTGACAAGATATACCCGGTGGGGTTTCAGGGTTACTTCACAATAAATAGTATAAAAGTATGCGCCTACAGAACAATCAGTCTGAGAGTAACTGAGTCAAAATTATACACCTGCAACACCAGGAAAGTGGCAGCGAACGTGTGCAAAGAGGTTAAACTGAAATTATACCGCAACCGATGATGAAACACCAAGATATGGCAATGATGTGATGAGAAAGTAATGACGCACACTTCACAAATGCAGGAACAAATTTACAATAAAGTACCTGGGATCACGCCAGTAGTATAGGGAGTAAATCCTCTCTCTCTCTCTCTCTCTCTCTCTCTCTCTCTCTCACACACACACACACAAACAGAAGCCGGACCTCATGATTGCAGATTTGAGAGCAGTGTCAAAGGCAGATTCATCAACAATGAAGTGATGCTGGCACACAAATTTGAGAGGAAATATCATTTGTTACGGACTGAATAAATGGAACGCTGCCTGAAATTGTCAAGATATGAAACAATACAAAGTATTAATTCTCCTGCAGGCACATTAGGATCAGCCTGAGCTCTTTTTAATTGTGATTTACGGTGTTGTGTGTTTTCACAACAGATATTCACTGGAAATATACTTGATACCTCATCTGTTCTTTTATCCGTTAATGCATACAGTGTGATCTACAACAGAGGATTCTACTGGGGGGATAAGAACTGAATGAATGCACACATGAATAATGACCAA
The DNA here is from genome assembly GCA_028641955.1 of Protonibea diacanthus. NCBI lineage: Eukaryota > Metazoa > Chordata > Actinopteri > Sciaenidae > Protonibea > Protonibea diacanthus. Next base: position 10,807,959 of record CM053993.1, read on the forward strand.
AGCTGACATAAAAATCAATTACACTATATCAGTAAGTGAGCAGCAGAATCTTAAAAGGATTCACCAACAAGAAGGAATAAGCCTGATTGGTTACATGTAACCTCTGGATCCACAATTTCCATTATGCTTTTTTAAAGTCAGAGGCGGGTGGCTTTTGAAGATTAAGGCAGAACCTATGTCATCATTAATAGTCCTGCAGCGTCATGGATTATTTGAGTCCCTAAGAAGAAAATGTCCTGAGCACCACATGCAGTACATCCACAAATTACTCTTAATTATGATTATTGCCTTAAAAGCCACCTCAAACCACCATCAGGATTATACACTTACACTTATCCCATGGCGGGTATATATTGACTTGTCAAACCTATGTATAACTTAAAATGTTAATAACAGGGATGCCAGTAGCATGGTCCTGGTGTACATGCTATCTTAGTGGCTCAAAGTTTACTAGCACATCTAAATGGGACAGAGCCATTGTTAGTGTTATAAGTCACACCTGTGCGTTTTTGCCTATGTTTAATCAAAATTTCCACGGTGACACAGGACACGTCTATTTTTCACTCTGTCCCAGTTCAAGGGCTTCTGAAATCTGCATTTATGGACTGAACATAGGAGAAATAGTGAACGAGGTGTATGTCTCTTTTAGTGGCTCCTCACAATGTGATCTTCATTTGGCCAAATCTTGGAGAACACAACTGGGGTGTCCTTCGCAGCTGCCAATGTCCCTAAATCCATTGTATGCTGATAAGTCTTTTATTGGGGCGTTCAGTTGATTCGAAAAATATTACGTGATCATGTAGTTTGTGTTTGCCATGTGGTCATCAGTTACTGGTAAATATTCCACGTGAGTTACATGAAAGACAAAGCCACTGTATGTTCTCCATAGGCATTGTAATAGGAGATGCACAGGTGTCACTAATACCATTAACAATGGCTCAGTTGCCATGACAGTGTGACGGTGAGCCAGCATGCACAATAGCAGGAACATGAAACTGAATCATGGAATTCAGCCTTTATTCATTTTATTTTTTACACCTGTGCTTTTCCTGCTGTTACATGTCAAAAAGCCTTCTGTGAAGAAGGCTTATTGTGTTGACACCATCTCTCCGACCTACATAGAGTCGATAGAGTCTGTCCATATGGGCACTTTTAAGACACGTCACGCTATGTAGCTATAGAGACACATATAAGGCCTCACTGGTTACAGGGATTGTTATTGTGGGAACTATGCTTTCTTGCTGAGAGTGAGATGAGAAGATACCTGTTGTCTGTGCTGTCTGTCAGGCTAGCATCTGGTTAGCTTAGCTTAACACCCTGACACGAAACAGGGAAAAACATGTATAACATGTTTATGTGAGAGTGTTAGAAGAGCTTCTTTTTTAAAAAATTTTAATCTTCCCTATTTTACAATTAATAAGACTCATGTTGACATAAAACACATGGAAGAACAACAGGCAGCGCAAAGCTAACAGCTAGCAAAGAAATGCAAATCTGATGTGCTAACACATGGCAGCACACTCAGTATACATCCTAGCGGTTTGTTTTGTTCATAAATCAACATACTGTTTGGTTTAAAACACATTTAATATGCAGTATGATGAGAACGGCTGATGTCGACCATGAAGGAGTTGATGCACACTATGCAGTTTAAACACACCACATGCCCATTTCACATCATGTTAGAGTGTAGCAGGAGTAGTAGCTGCTCTGGAACATGATGTTGCTCATATTGAGTGTTCAGCTTGTAATGCATCTTTGATGTTAAATGAAAGCTTGTGGGTAGAGAGCGGGGACATGCTAGAGTAGCATAGTATGTACAAAGCTCCAGTCCGAGACATACCGGAGCCCAGAGGCGAAACACACAAATGTTTTCAGTGACTTTAGAAATCTTTAAAGAGCACATAGTCAAATGTCTTGAGGCGAGATGGCAATGCTCAGTATGAGGAAAAGGGAAAAAAAGAGTAAGGGCACAAAACACTCAAAGCAGAGCAAATGACCTTGTCCAGATGATGGCTAAAATTTACAAAAGGACAGGTTGATTTTCTCTTCTGTCATGGTGCACTCCGATATCAGAGAGGGACAGGGCAAATGACAGAAAGCACAAAATCGCAAAATAACAACAGTCTCCTTACAAGAAAAGCTTTTATCTCTCTTTGCAGATATGCACACACACCATACAGCCCAACAGTTACAGATGCCTCACTCGCGATGGAAATCGCCTCAGTATTACCGAGCAAATGTGTTTGATGAAGAAAGAAGAGGTTACAAAATGGAGGCTAGGCTGAATGGACTTCAGTTCATGGCAGTGCTTCAAATGCAGTCCCATATATGTGTGTGTGGGTGTGTTTGGTGTGTGTGTGTGTGTGTGTGTGTGTCTGAATCTTACTGAAGTTAAAATGTCACCATGTGTTTTAATTGAGGGCTTAGTTGGTGCTCTGTTCAAACTGTCAAACAGCCATTTTATTTCATCTATTGAGATTTAATACTTAATGTCATGTATAAATCCAAGCAGTTGACTTTTGTGGTCTTTCAATAACAGCAGAACAGAGAACAGTTTGAGATGTGCTGTGTCTTGACATACTTGACATACAGCTTCCTCCATCAATAGATTACCAGTACAGCCGTCTGATGATAAGGACCCTATTTCCATGCAAGCATATAGCAAAAAGAAGAGCAGCGTGACATTTTCCTGAGGTACAGAGATGTTTAACCCCACCTTTGGATGATATTTTGGTGACACCATATGCCAAGTGGGAAGTGAGCTGTAATATGAGGGTAAGGGTAACCTTGGCATATCAACCCAAGTCAACACCACATTGTGTAAAGTGCACTTTGTACTGTTTTTGTCACTTTAGTTGGGAGCAGCGTATTGTAGACATTTCTATATTTATGTATATGTATATGTATATTTATTTATTTATTATATATTTATCATAATTATCCTTATTCTTCAACCAAATACAGTAACAGCATCTAATGTCTGCAACTGATTTGAAGGCAGCAGGGTAGGAATAAATGTACAATGTCTAATCTTGATTTTTTTTTTTTTTTTTTTTTTGTCTTTAAAACAACACCGCATTTAACATTTAACAAGCTGTCTCGACTAAAAGTCAGTCCCAGAATTACTCTTGTCTGCAAGATTCTTGCTTGGTCACTTGGTTGTTTCTTAGACCCCCCTGCTCTGGTTCTGGCACGACACTGGCTCTACTCCCTGTGTCCCAGGCCTGAAAGCCTCATCTTCCCATCGGTCCAAATCACCTGTGACACATATGCACCCCTGGTGCACAGAGCTCATAGTCCAGCTAACAAACAACAGCTAAAGTTCACAGCTTACTTATCCCCTACACAGTTTACTTTTCCGTCAATCAGGGGCAAAAACATCAGAGAGAAAACCAGAAAACATTTTCTCAATAAAATATGACCAAGTTTCACTAAAGTGCGTATGTAATAGCTGGTCATGTGTGACTTAGAGACATTAATCCTAACATATTTCTCTTGTGTTATCATGACAATAACATTATTCACCTGATTACACAGTGTAACATTCATATGATTTAAAATCTGTTATTTTATGGTAGAAAAGTTACACAATGTTGCTTTAAATTGTGGATACTATTCACAGTTTTAACCATTTCCCCCCTACAAAACCTAGCAAGATAGACCACAGATATTCAACTTGTGACATTCAGGAATAGTGGGTCATATGTGCACAAAGCCAAACACACACATATAAAAATGTCATGGCACCATGGGATCAATAGCATTTCCCTCTATTAGCTGCTTAATTAAGCCTCTGACTGATGGCATTTCAGATCAATAGAGGAATTGGTAGAAAAAGACCCCATACCTCAATTAACATGGGGAAGATCGATAAGAGTAAGCTGGTCCCTGAATGATGAATAAATGGAATGCGTGTGTGCTGTGCATGCTAGGTAATTTAGCTTGAGTAGCCTTCAGGGGAGGTGGTTAAAGGAGCAATGGGAGGGCAGGAATGACAAAATTGGGGATAATTGTGGCGACAGATCCAAACAACAACGTTAACCTCTGACAGAGTTAGGGCCTAGCTTGGAAGTGGCTAAGAGGCTTAGCCGCTAATGCAGCATTAGCTGGGCACATGAAACAAGTATCTTTGCCTTCACATATCCACACAAATGCAGGAGACAAGGCATACTGCACATACACACACACACACACATTATGCAGTCGTTCTGCGTTTTCTCATTAAGACATATGAAAGGCTTCTAAAGACTCATGGGAGAATTCCATTAGTGCTCTGTCAAGCCTAAATCTTTGCTCATGCTCACACCGAAGTGCTAAGTGTGTTTGCAATGGCTGTCACAGGACTAAAACACATATTAAACCCCGGCAGGGTAAAGCCAGATGGACATGGAGCCAGAGGACGTCTTATAACTGCGGATCAATACAATTATGCGAATGAAGCGCATAAGTAACCCATAACAATGAAAGCGGTATTATTACTGAGCTCAATTGATTGAATGATGTGACAAAACGCTTTTGCACCTGTGGGTGCTTTGTTCTCCTTGAAGAAATATTCTAGCATGAAGTTTTGGCTCACCGATTCCCAATTCAACATGAGGAGATAAAACTAAAACTAAATTAAAAAATAAAGCTGTCAATAAAGTAGCAACTTGGAAAACATGCTTTTTTTTAATTCATTAATTTAACTCTAATTTCCCTACCTGACATGTTGTATCAGACACTACCACCATCCTGACAAGTTTAAATTCAACTTTAAGAATCATCCTTTCTTTCCTTAAGAAAGGTCAAAACCTTAAGATGATATTGGTATCAGTCTGAACTCTGCATTGCAATTGATGCTGCACAGATTAGGGACAGTTTCTAAAGCAGACTAAAGTAACTTCTAGTAGGTTTACCTTCCTCTTCATCCCTAAAGATAAGAACCACATTAAAGTCACCTGGCTGCCACATTGCCCCGATGGACCTGCCCTGTCCGCTGTCTTCACATCAGCATTAAGATGGCAGAACATTTCCCGAGTGAGAACTTTGAAATTAAGGTCCTCACGTCCTGCAAGACCTGCTATCAGCTAAAATTGAGCACACGCATGTTGCACACGTGTCCGTGTTGTAGTTTATGTCGTTGTCATTACTCAGACAAGCGACAGATTCAGGATTTTAGGAGCAGTTTGTGCAGGTTTCTTAAGTGAAACTGCCAGAGGCTGTGATAAAACGCAGGGCAATGTGGACTGCCATCTTTTTACTTCCAAACTGCTCGCCTAACCTGTTCACATCTTCTTGTTTTTGTAACAACTCCGGGGACAGAACAAAGAAGAGAACGAGACAGAAAATGACGGACAGGGAGGTGGGAGGGGGGTCTTTGATTTTCAGTGTGTGCAGATGGCATAACAAAACAGAAGATCAGGCGAGCAGAGAGGCTCAGACTCGGAGACAGGACAAAAGAGTCAATTAATAAGGGATCGTAGTCAATGCAAGAAGACAAATGAGCAGTCATGTTTTAAAAAAAATGAAAAACACAATATATTTCACTGAACTAGTTCCCAGATATGACAGTTCAAAGAGAAGCCCTCACCTAAAACACTTGTTCTAATGGCATTATCACTGAAGAACAATTGTCCACACGACATTGGGGAAAGGTGCTAATGGCTTGCATTATATTATGGCAAGAGACTGGAAACCGGAGAGATTTTGGTTCATTCAACTCTACTGGGAAGAGGTGGATGAAAAATTAAACCATAATTCATTAGGCAACTGAGGCTTTGAGTATTTCCTTAATTTAAGCAAGAAATTAATGTGGGCTCAGATGAGCTTTTCCGCAACCGAAAAATGAAATGGATGTAACACATTCACATTGGGTCTTCAACGGCCTCTGCTCGTCGGAATCACACATGATTAATCATTTGAAATCCACACATTAATTACAAAGCGATTAAATGTTCTAGCTCCATCTTTTGATCCAGATATAATATGAATGCTTGAACACCAATAATAATAAGATTAAGTTGGGGTATGACTGGAAAGACTCATGGTTTTACATCACAAAAGAGGTATTTCGGCTTCAAGGGATATGATTAAATATGTACTACATTATTGCGATAAGCTAAACATGTGCTTTGAGTACGGTTATAAACCTATCAAACAAGTCACATTTCATTTTAGGGTTTTGCCTTAAGAGGAATTATCATGTCATTTATTTTATTTTGTTTTCCGCCTAGAAATCATAGGAAAAATATGTTTGCAGAACTTTTCTTATGAACTAGATTCTGTTAAGATGAAGCTTTTGAACTGTAGAACAGAGAGGTGTTTTCAAGTTGTTTGGTGTCTATTTCTTTGGCAGACTTTGGCAGATTTTCAAAAATATCATTAATATCCTCTGTCCCTACCAGATAAAGTAATAAACTAAACAAAACATTTTCTGCACAAACAAGTTTTCTTCTGTATCAACAAAATCCAGTCACTGTCTTTACATTCATGGGTACTGTACACTGCCAACAGGAAATGCTTATAACTAATTTGGCATACTTTAAATGGTTTTAAAAGCTGTTTGCTTGTTGTCTTGTCGGAAGACCAGACGTAGAGCCCACAGGTACTATGCTCACAACGCCCCATCAGCATGGTTCTTCTATTCCTGAAACACAAACAGTGTTCTCTATAGAGTCATGACCCTGCAGAATAATCAAGCCGGTCCTCATGAAATCGCTTAGAGCTGCTTCCTGTCTCTCATTCAGAGCCGCTTGCCACAGTATGTTATTTTATTCTTATTCTCTAACATTTGGCGACCTCTGGAAATTGTCTGTTAATCCCCCGGGGGGTCCAAATCCCCAGGTTGTGATCCACTACTCTACCTATTCATAAACATGAAGAAAGACGGGACACCTACAGGTCAAAGCATTTTGTATAACATTAAATGATGCATAAGGAAAACCTAAATCCAATAAAGGGATTTTTAATTATTGTTGTTATTGGTTATTTGTGTGTGCTTTGCATCCTGCACCCTCTCTCTTCCTCCCTCTGTGTCCCTCTACCTCTGACATGCTACCAGCAGGTTATGGCACAGCAGGTTTTTTCTTTTCTTTTTTTTTATTTCTGACACCGAAGTGAACATAAGGCTCAAAGAAACTCGTCATATACCATACTGACCTCTCCGTGAACTCTGCAGAATGCCAACTCATAAATACACAGCTTACAGCCATACACAGCATAATGCGCCTCCAGCAAAAGAACATTCCCTTCCGCGTCCACTTCACCAGTTTGCACAACACTTATTGAACCATCCACTCTGTCTTTTTACTGCGGGTGAAGCGGCGGCTCATGTCTCACAGGGTTCCTGATGTTATTTCAAGAGCAACGTCAGAATCCATCAAGCGTTTTTTCCCTTTATAAACGGCTCGCTACGCGAAGAGAGGCATGATTGATCACGCATTTTTTATTTCCTTTATTTTCACACTAATAACTTACAAAAGAACTGCTGACGTTTCAATGCACAGTAAAAAGGGATGGCTGTGTAGCCTTGTGCACAGGCACTGAAAACAGGTCTGCCCTGTAATGATGGCAGTGAGTCTTAAAGTAGGCAGTGAGTCTCTTTAGGAAAGCAATCTCCTATTTTCTGACAGACCTTTGATGAAAAATGTAATTTCCTTTCAGACGTGAACTCTTAATGAATGGATTTTTACAGCTAGCCGGCGCTAGTTTTTAAACAGTTTGCTGTACTCATTATAGCAAGCATCTATTATTGAATGTTCTTCCTAATAGCTTTTCTATGCTGTTTGCATTATTACGTATGTGGCCCATTACCCTGACAGGGATCGTAGAACATCAGAGCGACAGAAATGCAAACAAGTATAAGCCTTTGTGAGAAGGCAAATTAATCCTTATAAAAGGTTTTGTTTAGGTTACTAACACTTTCTCTATTCCTCTCCAGGGCCCAGTGTAGTAAAAGGAAATGTAACACTTATGAAAACTGTAAGAATTCTTTAAGATACAATACTTAATTAGAATTATATAGACGACATTCATTTTGGGCTTGCTTCTAGGTTATGTATTACAGAAGAGCCTGTCTTTCAGTTTTCGCCAATTTCTACAGAAAGATTCATTTAAGGGAGACAGATATGAACGTATTTTGTCCCTAACCACTATTACTAACTGACTGTTTACTAACTATTTTGCTGCCTCACTTTGCAATAAACAGGGTGTGCGTTCACAGTGTGATACACATCACAGAAAGCGAAGAGAACAATGGTGAGAGAATGCAGATGACTTGCTGCTGATGAAGTATCTCAAAGTAACAGAACACTGAATGCTTAAATTACACCGTGCTGTATTTTTAAAAGCCAGGCTTTACTATCATAAAAACATCAGAAAAAAAAAAAACAGAAATATGAAGTCCTGCATTCATAATATCTTCGACTCACCAAACAGCATGGCTTCTTTCCTTTCACTGAGCTTCAGTTCATGTGCAAAGGAACTGAAATCACTACAGTTGTTTCCCAGGTTTGAGAGACTTTGAGAGAAAATAACGCGCTCTTGCTGAGAAGATAATGATTCATCAGCACATATTCCACTTCACCTAATCCGTTTCCGACTGGATGTGCTCCGAGCTTTCGTGAACAAAAGTATCAAGTGTGCTTGGATCATTGCCCGCATTCACACGACACACAGCATCTGAGCTGGTCATTGTGAGTGTCGTTGCGAGACAATTAAAGTCCTTATGTGATGGCACGATGACAACAATGCACCTGTGATTCATTGCCGTAATCCCCGTATGATGCAAACACATGTTGTAATTTGTAACAGAGCGCAGTGTGTTTTCTATCTTCATCTTACAGGGATCTAGGAATATTTCTCCAAGTCAAGAGACATAAAGTCTGTGCGTGTCTACGAAGCAGTGTGCTCATCACTTTAGCTTACCCCACACGCAGAACCATTTTTTTTTATACGGCTGCACTAAAACATGAAAACAGATTAAGTCATTTGCCAGGCTATTTGTGCTGCTTGCCAAATCGACATACATAAAATTAGGCTGCGTCTCTAATTGTTGGACATTTTACCCGAGAAGGAGGCAGCTGCATTGATACATTAATGTATGATTCTTATTCTTGGAGGCCAAAAATGGTTATTAGTAACAACAATATTTAGGGAGTATTAGAAATGACTAAATCTTTTTTTTATATAAAAACACACATTAGACCTATTGTACTCTATGGTTATATGCCATGGCAAGGTAAATTGCAAGCATCTGATTGGCTAACAGTGCAGTCACTACACAGTGTATATTAAAGTACAGGTAACCATAGCCACACTAAAGGCTAAATAATAGATGTAAATAATAGAAACAAGCTGACATTTTGAACACAGCTCACATGTACCAATTTTCTTCTGAAAGTATAACCGCAGTTCTCCTTCACATCCGCTGATATATAAAATAATGTACTCAGGAAATAATGTGCAGAAAATACCAGTTATTTGGAGCTATTTAGGGTTGCCTCTGTTATGTCAGTATGTCACTTTCACATGTCCGTTGCGGTGTTTCACACAAACACTATACACGCCTGTGTACAAACACAAGTCCTAAGCAGTTGCACAATGTTTCCCCTGTCAAAAGATTTGGTAAACAAATCTATCACACCAGTGACTGATTTAGTTAGTCAGCCCAGACTGGCAGACGTTACACAATGAGCTCTGGGCTTTCTTCTCTACAACGCCTTTTCATTATTTACCAGCGCTGTGGAACTGAGCAGTCCAAAATTAGGCATCCCTAACATTGTAAAGTATCAATTTGAAATGACAGCATAAAATAATTGAGATCTGATTTTATGTGCTGTTGTATGTATGTGTTTGTGTGTGTGTGTGAGAGAGAGATAGAGAGAGACAGAGGTAGTGTTGGGAATGTGTTAGCATGTGTGCCTCAGAGATATTGTGAAGCAGTGTTATATCCTCCCAAATAGACTTCTACATTTATGCTTGTGTGTGTCTGCAATGACATTTTTGTATGAAATGCTGGGAATTTCTCCGTCCTCACACAGAAGGCTAAATCCACTGTAGTCTCTATATTATGCTTTACCTTTAGGGTGTTAGCTTCAAAGTTAATCAGCCTGAAAGTCTAAACTGTCTAAAGAGTTGATGCTTCAGTGACCTGTAATTCACCCTTCCCGTGGTGTATTTTACTTATTCATGCATTTTTAGAATGATTGACTTGTTGAGGTACAGCTCCAAGTATGAATTATGAATGTAAGTAAGCAAAACAAAATGTTTGTGACAATGCCAATGTAATGACCGTAGGTCTTATTCGAAGTTATTCACACTGCATTAACAAGTTTCCTCTTTCTTACAGTGCGGTTTCTATCCTATTTCATTTTTACCAACCTGTCCCATGCTTCCCGTTGTAGTCCACTGTGCCTTTGGCAGGGGTGAGCTATCAACACCTGTCCCTACCACACATACTGTATCTGCAGACCATCTGTCCATATAATTAACTAAAGAGGAGCGAGCCAGAGAACGACAGATTCATAACTAATCCCAAATCATGTTGTAGCACTATTACATGTCCTATGTGTCCTATTATGTGTTCATCCAAGTCAGCATGACAGAGCGATTGAACGGGGCATCTGATGTGCGTTACTCAACAACGGGTATGTGGGGTGTACTAATATAAAGTGCAGACTCAGTAACTGGATTCTTTCCATGCTATAGGGTGCTGCTACCTTCAAGATCTCCTCTGGGAACCTCCAGAGGCTTTATTGTCTCGCTCATATATTCATCTTACAGTGATGCATTTCCTACAAAAAGCACTGGCTCCGAAATCTGGCCACGCCACATTACATTATCCACGGAGATTTGCACACCAGCTCCTCCTGCTTTAGATGAAGTCCCCGTCATTAACTGTATACACGGCATGGGAGAAACAAGCAAGCAAGCCAGGAGTGACACCAGTAAGTAGTAAGTCAGTTGTGGTGCCCAGCTGTGATGCTTAAAAAACCAAAAACAAATCGAAGTGACTGAATTTCCCGCGTGCCTCAGGATCACCTTTGAATCGTCGAGCCCTTAGTTTAAATCTCTGCATTCACTGAAATCTAAAAGACTTTGGATAAAAGCATCTGCCATTTATTTACCATGATAATCACGGTGGTATTCATCAAAATGTCAAACACAGTGCCTCGTGGCCAACAAATTAAAGAGAAAAAGAAAACAAAGTGGGGGATATATATATATATATCTTTTTCTTTTTTTAAATTCCACACACAGATCCAAATTTCACAGCTGAAAAGCAGAGGCTTGAAAGGGCAACTTGCAGTGAGAGCCGCTCACATCCCCTCAACTTATCACGCACGAAAGTCGAGGTTGTTAAATGGCCGTAAGCTATACCCATTGGAGCTCTACTGCTATATGCACAAACACGTTATCCTCCTTGTGTTTTTTAACGGTGCAGGGACTGCTTGTGAATGTTGCACGTTTAGTTCTCCCGCGGCCGCATTGCACGCGCAAAATCAAAAAGGTTGTTTACAGTTCAGATGTAAACCCTTCTTCACCCCTCCTTCAACTCTCCATCAACAGGAAACCAATCACAAGTAATGCTGCTTTAGCAGCAAACCTCATAATGGGTACATTTCCTCACTGCATCTGTGTGCACGTTCACCTGCATGTGTGTATGTGGGCGTGTCATATGAGCATGTTAAGCATGACATGATGATTTTTTTTTTTTTACTAAACAGAGATAAAATTGCTATTACGCTTTCCCAGCTAACAAATGTCTAATTCTATATTCATGGATGTTTGCTTGTATGTTTGCAGGCATGGAAAAGTGTGTGTGTGTGTGTGTGTGTGTGATTCCCAGGGGACCTCCACAGGCCTTAATTGCAATAGCGTGCTACTCGCTGCGGTTTGCATCGGTTACAATCTGTCAGCGCCCTCGTTTGCATTGGTTTACATCAGCATCACACCACATACGCTCTGTGGCAAGTTGAAGCACACCTTATCTGATTTGACAGGAGATCCCACTCCCGCTAAAGAATTGACTATGGCTCATTTGCTGCGTCTTCTCTCGGTTTTAAAGAGGGATGTTTACCTGTATGAGGAGACCTTCACAATGCTTCATCCCACGGTGCGTGCGTTTCGATCAATATGACATTATAACTACGGTGAACCTTGGATCGTGCTGTGTGCTTCTGCTCAGTGGTACACGCTGAAACAGAAGCATTAGCAGGCTCGCAGTGTACGTCCTTGACAATAGAGGATCCCGAGTGAGGGATCGGTTCATTATGTAATATTTCTCTCTAAGGGACGCTTCTGGTTCCACTTCTTTAGCTTAAACAGCAGCAGCAGCAGCATGTTAGCGCGCGGCCCTGCTGTCTGCCCCGAACTATCAAAACTGAGGATGTGATTTAGATATGCTTACATCTGTCTTTTTCAAAGCGATAGAGCACATATAGAAAGATGCATTAGAGAGTATGCTGAAAAGCATTATTTCTCCTCTTTGGGTATGATTCCAAGGCAATCCTGACCACGCCCACAGATGATGAAGTGTATTGCTCACACTGGGTGCACCTTTATACATCACTGAACTTCAATTTTTTAGTTTTTCAGTCAACAGGACCAGGCATTTGGTTATACTTCACGTGTCAAGGGCACATTTCCCTGTGGAATCACACACAGACTCACATTGTATCTTTAAGGTTTAACAAGTGTGTCCTTTCATCATTTAACACTTGCAGAGCTGACATCTTCTACCATCTGTCTACGTCATGTCCACTGTCAGCAAGCTGAACATTGTAAATATTATCCCTGTTTATCATGATGTTGCCGTTCTGAGCGTGCATACTGATATTAGCACAACCTCACAGCACTGTTAGCATGACACTTATGGCTTTTAATCTTGTTAAAATGTTTACATCCATGTTAACTACCTTACAGTCTTCCTTTGCACCTCCTACGTAGGCGCATTGCCACACTTCTTTGCGCAGTATCATTAGCAACAGTCTGGTTACCAGGGGAATAACATGAGACCGACCACAGGAATGTGTATCACGGTGCCCCTGTGCCTGTGTGTATATGTACGTCCTTGTAGGACCCTGTCGTGAAAAAAACTTCCTCTGTAGTACTACTAGTGGTTCACAAGGTGCCTTGGATCCAGTCTCAAACTCTCAAACTTCCTATTTGATTGTGTAGTCAGTTGTGTAAACACCAATCTGGCCAAAACCTGGATATTGCAGTCAGTATCATTTGTCAGCAGTGTCAGTGTCAGTTAAAGGGGACATATTGTACTATTGTACCAGGCAAAGAAACCTCAAGGAAAACACAGCATCGGAGACTTAAGTGTTTCAACTACAAGAGACTGACATTTTTATTTTGAGACACTAAAGAAATAAAAAAATATATATATATATGAACTCTATGAAATCTCTCCACAGTCTGAAACATAACAACAACTTAAACTCCCCTTTGCACTGAACCCTCAATATTGTTTACCTATTATCTTGACCCGTGGAGGGTTTTTACAGGCGGAGGAAAGATCGATCCAATCACAGATCCAGAGTTCACCTTAAAGTGGCAAGTGTGTTTGGAAAAAGAACATCTAACCAGAAGGGCTGCACTAAATCTCTAAAGTTCTAACTCTGGCCTTTTCTTGTTGGTGCAGCTCTTCTCGTTTTGGGCTGTTGCGTAGTGTTTGGGGCGAACAGCTTTTTGACTTGCGATAATGGAAATCATTATGAAAATGTTGGCGATGATTATTGTTTTTCTTAAAATGAATACATACACACATTCCGTTGTGCAGTGTGCTGCAGTGCCGCATGGTGCTGAGTGTAACTGCTGTCTGTGGTGAAAAGGAGGCTTTTGTGCAATTTACAATGAAAACTGGATGTGCATGCATCCATTGATGTTTGCTGTGTGTGTGTGTGTGTGTCTGTGTCTGTGTGTCTGTGTGTAGACCATTTCCCTTGCCCGCCACTGTGCCCGACACAAGGTTAATGTATACACAGATAATGGAGATGATGTTCCGGAAAGCGTCCCCACTTCTGTCAGGGAATCGCAACTACATTGCATTACAGAGCTCATCAGCATGATGGAACAAGCTCCTTAACATCTCTTTACAACATGTACGCACTTACACACACACACACACACACATGCACTACTACCTTTTAACAGGTTGACAGCACTGCCCTGACACACTTATGGGCTTTCACTCTATGCCAGGGTTACTTATTGCATGGCTTGTGAGCCTCATGGGGCCCGCCGAACTTTACTTGGTGACTCACATGGCAGCTTATATGATCACGCAGCCCATACACATAATTCATACAAATGCCCCAAATAGCAAGGCTATTCATACAAAATATGGCAGCGTAGGCTACAAACCTTCTGCTACAAGACCTACACTAACTGCGGTCTTGTGAAACACCACAAATGCTGTTGGATGGATGAATAAATACTGTGCTGTTATAACATAAATTGCGTTATATATACAGTTCACTGCAAGATAAGTGTGGAAACTTTTCCCAAATTCACATTCGCATCGACACAGTCATAATGTTTGGTCTGTAAATGACTGTTTGGCTATTGTAGTCTCATGCTAGCTAACATGACGTGCATGGACAATGCAAACTGATTCATTTCCAATCAAAGAATGTCACAAAGTAGATGGACAACAAACGAAGAAAAAGGACGGGCGGGTGCGTGCAGCAAATGGAAATCAATGCAGTGTAGGGACAAGCAGGCAGACAGCGGGTGTTCTGAGGAAAAAAAAAAAAAAGCAAAAGATACAAGATAAGCATAGGAAATTTTAAGAAAAATGGAACAATACATTTTTATGTCCCCACCACTGATCCATCCCTTTGTGTTGCAACCAAACTCAATCCAGTTTCAAGTAAAGGAACTTGGAGCACAATTTCCAAACCATGCTTCCAAAATTTAATGGAACTAATCCACCCGGGGTTGAACTCAGGGAAAGAAAAATCGAGCAGCTTTCTGTTTTGCTTTGTGAGCAGCAAAATTCATCCACAGAACTTTTTACACCAGAGCCTTTAACTGATCTTTTGAGATTGCGTGGATCTTGGCTTGTGCGATAAAAACCCTTCTCATACTCGGAAATATTAAAAGACTGTTATTCGGCTAGAGCAGAAATGTTGTTTCACAGACTTGGACGAAAAGTATCGACGTGGCAGTTGCTCAGTTGTGTGTTTGGGCAAAGTCCCGAAAGAAAACTCTTTTCAAGAATAAAATTGTGTGCTTTCTTCCACTCGTTGGCCAAATGGGAGGTGAAGACACTGAATGCACTTTTTTTTGGCTAAAAGAAAACTCAGTTGGTCAAGTCTTGCAAGTACAGTATGTGCTTGTACAGTATAGTGCCCCAAGTAGGTGTGGCAAAGAGAAGGGGTTTGTTGGTCTCTTGTAAAACAAAGACGATCAATGACGAGTATCAAAACTCATAAATAATGACTTCCAATACATGATGCAATCGGTTGTGTGTGTGGTCAATTTAATTGGTTCCAGACCAAAAAACCACAGATGGTTCTGGTTCCGACAGTTAATTGAAGACTATGACACAGAGTACTGTCATTTAGTGATGCCTCCACCCCAAGATGCGCACTTTCCTGGACTGTAAGGAGGGACATAAGCCAGAGTTGGAAGACCCACACTGGGTCATACAGCTGGCCCTTCTCACTGACACGAGCAGTCTGATCTGAAAGCTCTTGAATGGAGGAATAAGCTCCCAAACAACATGCTAAACACAATCAGAGCATTGCAGGACAAAATAACTGCTGCGTACCTGACAGTGAATCCATTCATGTTCCAAAACTTAGAGCTATCAACATGATCCATCTCTGCAGCAGCACTTCAGTCATCACTTGATGTTTTGGAAGAGCTGAGGGAAGAATATGACCCCAGATACAGTCATGTGAACACTTTCTAATCGAAAGCAAGTGTTGGCTTTTTTTTTTTTGGAGTTTGGCGTCTGAAACAGATGTTCTTTATTTGAAACCACTTGTACAAAAAGAGAACTCTTTTGTGAGCCCTATACAGGTGAGCCAACATTCCCAACCATAAACACCATAAAAAAACAAATAGAGAAACCGGCTCCATCTCGAATGCCTCATGAGGATTGCAACAACAGACTACAAATAATAACACGAATAAAGCCAAGGAAATACATGCCTGCTTGTGCTCATCCCAGTATTAAGGTAAGCTGTGAAGATCGCTGCTCTTTCGACTCCACCGCCCACAATACCCATCACACCACAGGTCCAGTCATATGTGGCACAGTTAACCTTGCACCTTTTGAGCCGTGCTGCATACAAAATGTTTTTCCTGTTTCACTTGTCAACAGTATATACATTACTCATGATATACATTGTATTTGAACACAATACACACGCATAAAAAAATGTTTTAGTTAAATATATCCGAACAAATACGGAAGTACTGAAAGTTTTCCGATGAATGTCCACACACCGACACACAAGCACACTCTTATTTTATTGTAGCTGCCCCTGATCCCGCTTACTCATGGTTTTATTGTTTCCTATTTGATGCAGCCTTACAGTATTTCCACGTTGAAGGACACTTGGCCATTCTCTACCATGGGCATGCCTTGGGCAGTATAATGGGTATGCCAGTGGGCATCGATGCCCCCAGCTGCCCCTGAGGTTTTGCCCACCCCAGGGACAGACTGCATCAAATGGGCCTGTATGAACAGATGGAGAGTATATGAGAAAGGAATGGGCGAGCAGAGATTGCTTGCACTGCAAATTCACAAATGCATAGTCAGTGTTAAGGAGAAAGAAAGGGAGTAGCAGAGACGAGGGTGGAAAAAAAAAAATGAGAGAGAAAGTGAGAAGAATAGAGACAGAGCGGTCCTGTGCATCATCAGTTCTCATATTTTTCAGGCTGTCCGCATGTATTGAGGCGTGGGCACTGATCATGATCGGATGGGCGCTCAAAAGGAGGATCATCTCGACGGATGTAGAGGAACCCCTACATTTTCTTCCCCTCCAACCTCCGCCCGTGCTCTCCCATCCGTGATGAATCTGAATTGTCTCCTAACCAAAAGGAGCGCTGCTCATTTTTCAACGCCGCTATCCCTTTACCACAAAGTTTCAAGGGAACCCGCTCACGCCTGTTCCATATTAGATGACACTCTTAATCCAATTTGGTTGGAAGTATGTTCCCTCACTGCATCCCCTCCTGTTAATAGTGTGTGTAATAGCCTGTGTGCGTGCGTGTGCGTGCATGCAGGACTGCATGTGCAAATTTGTGTGGGCGCGGGCAGATGTGTGTCATGTCTTTGCGGTGATTAGCTTTAGCTGCCTGGTCTCTCAGGACTTGTGTTACACTGTGTGTTCTGCTTGCCAAGCACGGTTAAGACTGCGCTCAAACTCCCAGCACTGTGCCACGGTGGGAAAAAATGAGTTTTTCTCTGCTGATTTGTTGTGAAAGGGGAGCAAACACACACATTGCTATGGTTCTACAGCGGCAGTCAAGGTGGATTGCCTTAGGGTGTTTCTCACTGCAGGGCAAAACTTAACTTTTACTCAAGGTCAGCTTTGGATCATTTACAGAAAGTGGATGAGATTGAATCTAAAAAATATGCTATAAAATAATGCTTCATAAATCCTGTTGTACACACAAAAAAAAAAAAATATGCTGAGCTTTATGCAAACTCCTTACCTGATGCATGCATACTTTCTTGGCATCGGTTCAGAATACTAGAATTGCAAACAGGATATAAGAATCTCCTGAAAGAACGTACTGAATTATATTATATATCGGTACCCCAAGATAAGATCAGATGCAACATTAATTTTAGAAATTAAATGATACTCTGGTATTAAACTTAGATCCAGCCATAAAAGACAATTTAAACCTTCAGTGTCAAATGTCTTTCAGGGTATAAAAGAGACCTATTGTAGCCACAAGCTTAGTAATACAAATTGTTTCCCAGAAAAGAACTCAATTAATCCTGACCTTTTTTTGTGATTAAAGGAGTGACAGCTTTGAGAAACACTGTGTCCTTGTATGAATCATTTATAGAGGTCACTGAGGTTGCCTTGCTTGTTTTGATTACAGTCCCCTTTCTCTCGCTGCTCTCGAGGGCCCTCTAGATTTTCAAGAGAATCTCCTTTGACATCCGGGGGGATTTAAAAAAAAAAAAAATCTCACCACACCGACTAACGCAACCCTGTCTGATTGCAAATTAATATTTTGTCTGCAGCAAGTTGAGTGACTATCGCAAATCCACTGGATCACTTGAGTTTACATTGCGGCATGCTGTTTGGACATGCTCTAATCAGGCTCAGTCAGAGAAGCTTTTGAGAGTAGGAAGTCTTAAAAAGTGGCTAAAATCAGGCAGAATGAAAGACTGGCTCATTTCACAGTGCTTCACTCTTAGAGGTTTGTCTGTGGGGAAAAAAATGGCAGATACTGCCTGTGAATGTTACACCCTGACTAAATTGATTTTGGTTTGGGTTGAAGGTTTTATCAAAGCTTCTAATCCTCAGAGGAAAGGATAAGTCTAATCAGAATGTTTTTCTGTTGGGATTAGTGGCTGCAAGCCTCTCACTCTCGTCTTCTAATACTTGTTTGTCTCATGTACACATTTCTTGCCTCCTTTTATCTCTTCCTTTCTTTACATGTTCTTCTTTTGTTTCTCTTGCATTACCCCTTTTTTTTGTATTTCTTGTTCTTCAAGTATAATACGGTTTTTGCATGTCTGCTGTTTTAGCTTTAATCTCTGAAGGGTATAGAACATTTTCATATTCGAACCATCTGCTTTTTCTCATGCTGGCTCATCCCCTGTCCTTGCCCTGTGTCACCACCAACACCCACTTTCTTGGTCAGAGCATGGATAATTCATCCATTAACCAATGTGGGTTTCCCATTTCTCCATTACACCCACACTTAGGTATCTCGTAATATATCCGCTCTTTCCTATTGGTTGCTAACCGTCTGTAGAAAGAGCGTGTGAAGCTTGCATGGGCAATGATCATTTAGCTGTAATGTCTTTCTAACAAGCTGGGAACAAGCTCTTTATGGAGCTTGATAATAAGATCATGGTGCCCGAGTCACAAAAGGGAACCTATATTCAGCCTTTTTAAAAAGGGTGGATGCTGTGGATGCTAGCATGACTTAGCTGGAGTGTGCAACAGGTGGTTAATGAAAACCTCTCTAAATGGTTTGTGAAAGATAGGACAAAGCCCCCACATGGAAACCATCAGCCTTAAAATATCACTTTATAGCTATGACAGCATACCATGGCTGAAGTGAAATGAGACCACGATGGTGAAAACTGCTTTCTTGCTCTCACATTTCACATATAATCATGCAAACTATATATAGCAGACAAACTGCATGGGCAGTTGGTGAACTGTGCAAGACTGACATCATCTAGCTATGTACATCTTGCACACTAATGTTAATAAGCAGATGATGCAATGCATGTTGTGCACATCTTTAAGGAAACGTCACATGGATGTGATTTTACCCTGCTGCGACACGATGCGATGCAATGATAGCAATTAGCTGCTGCAATAATACACATATTTACAATGTATTAATGTCATGTAATACAACTGGTATGCTATGCCACACTGATATACTTAATGATCTTCATTATTCACCCGGCTTGTTACATATGTGACCAAGTAGAATGTTTCATGCAGTCCATACTCCACATCTGTAAGGGACCTCTGGATAAATTTTGCTCAGTCTAGTAAAGAAAAGAACATTGCAACATTACACATAGATAAGCAACTACACACCATACCATAACTGCTTTAGCAATCAAACACCTCTAAATAAAAGAGATCAACCTGAAATGAGGCACAGCCTGAAAACTGTTTCCTTCTTGGGGGAAACACTTTCTTGGATGAAAGACAACTATCAGTTATTTTATTCATTTTTTGGATTTCATATAAACGGTATCCACTAAAATAAAACTAGGTCTATAGTCGGTGTTTGCAAACTTTCAGTCAAGATTTAGAAAACAGTATTGTGCAAGAGGTCATAGCTCCCCTTTATTTTGTCTGGCCAAAACTTTATTACATCATCGAGATAGACTGAAAAAAAGAAAATGGAGTCATCTCATATACACCGGAGCCATGCTGGACATACTTGTGAGTGCATGAGCAAAGACAGTGAGATTAAGAAACAGGTCGGTTCAGACCAGGTGAAAACAGTGCCTGAATTGTGATTCTTTTAACAATATCTAGTGTTATCTTGTAGTCAAAATCAGACTTCATTGTTTCATTTGGGCAGAGTCCAGAATAGCTCTGAATGTCCACACCATAAACATTTCAATGTAGGTAGATATACAATAGCTGTGGCAACCAGTTTGTCTTTAAGCTGCCAAACTAAGCAATAAAACATAGCCACAAAAAGATCAGCACTATCTCATTAAATCCTTATTTTTCATCGCTCTAACCAACGCTCCACCTTTTCAGAAACTGCACCATATTTATCTCAGCACACAATTTGCTGCCAGCAACAGTTTTTTTGATATGAGTTTGATTCAGTGTGGTTTCAGCAGAAAATCCATGTTCATATGCTGAGTTTTGAGAAAATTCAACTCCAGAAAGAATTTATTATACCACAAGTCATGAGCAACTTGAGGATGACAGTTTTCTCTGTTCTCCCAAAGAATGAGGAGTGATAGAATCATCTGCAAACATGATAAAATGGCATTATTACAAATTGTTTTCTGCTTTGATGTTTTTCATAAGGCCTCGAAGAAAACAGGCTGAGTAATGAAACAGTGACATGTCAATTTAGGTGACACATTGTGGTACTATAATCATATCAGAAACCATCAACCACAACTCGTATTTATCAGACGAGATAGCACCAAGGCTTTACATTCTTGCCCTGCACTCCTTTAGTGCAGCATAATCCAGAAAATCACTTGAGCGGATTATTATGCAATCCAATTATGGTTCATAATCTGAGCCTAGAAAGAGTTCCTGTGTCTCTGTGCTGTCTGACTGCTAGATGGTTTAGTTATCTAAGCTGCACAGCTCCTTTATATGTTCATAGCGTTGTGCACTTGAGTTGGCGGTGGATTAATCGAAATGCCTACAAACGCCCTTTGAAATAAGCCACCTGATAGGATTTACATGACAATCACAAAAGTCTACATATGCACAAACGTAATACAGTAATTCTTACATTACAGGAAATTGTACATGTATACACAAGTAGAGATGGCATCTTCAGAATATAATACTTTTTTTGTTTTTGTTTTTTTGAAAATTGAAACTTTCCAGGTGGAAATTAGAATGTAGCCTTATATTTAACTACAGATATGACAGTTGGATTGGTTTTCTTATATTACCCTCTGCTAAAATGCAAAAAAATCCATTTCCTCAAATGTTGAACTATTACTTTTAAGAATGAAGGACATAACCTTCCTGTGCTAGAGCCAGAAAGGTAACTACAGCCATAAAAAAACAAAAAGAAATAGCAAGAAGAAATTGTCTAAATGTCTAAAGTGTAGATAGAAATTATACAGCAGTAGTATGGGTTGTTTTAAATTGACAGACATAACTCTGAAATTGTCATAAAAAATGTCATTCTGCTCCTAGCAAGAAAATACTGAAAATTACATCAATGGAAAGGATAATTAGTAAGTGAAAAACTAAACTCTAAAACTAGACCCCTCAAAAACAGATATTAGCTAATATTAACACAATGCCAGACTGAATAATGAAATAAAAGGCAAGGCAATTATATTTGTATAGCATCTTTCAACCAAGACAAGGCATAAAAGAAACATGAGGCAATATAAAAAGACAATATGAAAAAGACACACATAAATAGGATTAGACGAATACAATAAAAGAATATAAAAGTAGCCCGATTAAACAGTAGAATAAAAATTACAATGCAGCTACAGTGCAGGGCAAGATATGAATAAAGAGCCCCAAATTTAACTTAATTAAATGCAGCGGTGAACAGAAAAGTCTAGACTCTGTTTTAAAGAAACTGTTGAGTTTGAGAAGAACTTTTCTGGCAGTTTGTTCCAGATATGAAGTGCATAGAAACTGAGAGTTGCTTCTCCATTTTTAGTTTTGACTGTGGAGAAAGGAAGCAGACCTGTCCCCAGACAGTTCATAATGTAGCAGCAGATGAGAAATATAGTTTAATTTAATGGACAAGACTATCTAAATCCTGTCCTTTCATATTTGATGTATTGTTATAGTGATAGTAGGCGGGGTTTTTCATTGGCTTAATGTGAATGTTAAACTTTAGGCTTGAGTCCATGACTTTACCAAGATTTCTTTTCGCACTTTGTGGTTTGTTTAACATTAATGACCGAATTTAAGCATTGACTTTAAATCATTCCTCTTTGGCTCCAAAAATAGTTCTTTTAGTTTTATCTTTAACCCTATCCCTGTTCAAGCTAGTAGGATGTAGATGTTAAACAGAAGATGCCCATGAATGGAGCCGTGGGGAATCCCACATCATTTTTGTACAATCAGATGTGTAATTACCATTCCATACAAAATCATCTCTGCATTTAAAAAAGGGATTAAAACCAGTTCAGCACTGAGCCAGAAAGTCAGTCTCTAAGTCCTAAGATCTAATAGTACTTGGATTGAACTTGTGTTATTTTCTGTGTTTAAGTGTAGTCAGTCAAGACCTTAATAAGAGCAATCTCAGTGTAGTGTTGTGGTAAAAACAGAAAACTGTTTGTTTGTTTAGAGCCAGGGAGGTTTCAAGTGTTAAGGTGGCCTATATTCGTTAATTAACTGTCTAGATTAGTGTTTAAATGTTGACTTACAGAGGTACTGAAATGCTGTAGTTGCAATGAAAATGTAAGCACACATTACAGTTCTAGTGCATCCTCACACAGAACCTCTGTGATTTCAAACCGGGTTTGATTTAGGCAGCAAAATAAATAAATAAATAAAATAAATAAAAGAGAAAGAATATCAACACAGGCAAAGCTATAAAGTACACACCAAAATACATGCGCACACACCTCAAGCTGCATTGAAGACACCCAGAGCAACCGGGTTTCTTGAAGGCATGAAACAGCTTTGTATCTACCACAGAAATGACATATCAAAGCCTCGAGAAACTCCACTTCAACACACACAGGCAGGAGATGACGTACATGTTCAATCATTTTTCATCTTATTTTTTTATATCTATCATTGTGTACTTTTGCTTATTACAGATTTATGGGTATGTGATGCTAACTCTGCGGCGAGCAATTTTAGCATCTCAGGATAAAAAAATAAAAAAAAACAACTTAGTTTTCTCAGAGGTTTTCTCACAGAAGTCTGATATGAACTTGTTTTTTTTTTCTGGTGTACTATCTTAGGGCTTAATTAGTAACAGCGATGTTCAAGTCTCCCAATGTGCATCCACCATTACTGCAGCCAAGGCTGCCTGAAATAAATGCTGTAATGTTCGTTTTTAACCACTCGCTGTATATAGGGAGAAGAACTCCTTGGAGACCTTGGCATCTCGGAGCCTCTGTGCCCCCACTGGCCTCTGATGGAATCCCAGAGGAACCGTCTTCATCTAGTCTTCATTACTCCTTCTCATCTATCCTACACTCGCAAGCCAGAGAGAGAGAGACGGAAACAGCATGAAATGAGGCGATTCATGGAAAGCATTTGTCAACCTGTTTGAGTTTGAAAAACCGTCCAATTGGAATCAATGCAAAGTCCATATCTAGAGAATTAGTGACGATTTAAAACAAGCAATAATGAAATGCAAAATGAGAATCTATTGGGAGCATTATTGAGGAGAGGATAGATCACAGCATAGCAAGCAAACCTAACCACCCACACACTTGTAGCATACAGCACTTCCAATTAAATTGTTTTGAAGTTCAGGGCTTCTGCTTTGTTTTTGTGCGCTTGTTGTTTTTATCTGGAGTTGTGACACCGAATGTGGTATCATTAGTGCTGTCTCTGATAGCGACTGCTCATTCGCTCCATCTCTATTCATCAGTCTTTGTTTCTTTTGTCTTTCCCTCCCTCTCCCGCCTTTCCTTACTTTCGCTTTCATCTCAGATCAGAGGAAACAAAGTCATAGTTTTCAACCTTATCTACCTCTTTTTTTTTTTACTTCCCTTCCCTCCCTCCAAAAAAACACCAGAGTGACGGTTTAGCTCATGTCTCCTCCTCTTCCTTCTCCCTTTTATGCAGCGTCTTTTCATCATGCGTGTCTTCCCACTTCCTTTACCACTTCTGTTTTCATCCACTCTTCCCATACTCAGCTGGCAGAGTTTTCCTCCCTGCTTCTTTCTGTGTCCCCTTTATCTCCCGCTCTTCCATAGCCCTCTCGTATGATCCTGTAATGAGGTCCTGCTCTCAGAGGACCAGAGCCATCTCCCTTGGCGGGAGTAAACAACTAATCATGCTTCATATCTGGTATGACCCTCAACCTATCAGAGACCAGATCAAAGCAGGAAGCAAAGAAGAAGGGGCGCAACCCTCTAGTAGAGCTGGACCATTAATAGATGGAACGGATGTGGGGTGTCGTATGTCCGTGTGGAGAGAAACAAGTTTTAAAAAAACGGGAATAAACTAGGCTTCCAGCGGAGGCTTAAGTAGTTGAGAGCGGGGCAGAGAAAAATTAACCAAAGGAGATGTAGAAGGGCAGACAGCACCGCTAACACATTCTGTCATGTGCCATTAGTTCTCAACAGGAAAAAGGGGGAAAAACAAGTTTCCAGTTTAATCATTTCCGAGTGAGGTTGGTAGGACTTGTCACAACACCCTTTACGGCTGACTGGAATCAAGAGAAAAAGCATAGTTCATTTGTCAAACTCTTTATCAATGCCACTCCTTTATCTCGCCTTAAACAACAATGACATGGCTTTTTTTGTGTGTGTGTGTGTGTGTGTGTGCCATTTAAAACCAGAGTTTAACATTGCAGTATAAAACCACAGCTGTGTGTTCAAACAAGTGTTAACACGTCCGTGTGACAAGAGGAGTTCAGAATATGTCCCTTTTTTTCTATTGGAAACGCAGAGATGCTCCGTGGAATGGTTTCATGTATATTTCATCCACAGTGGGATGCAGCGCTGTATTATTGATGGGCGACTGCTCATCAGCCTGTCTGCTGCTCTCGCCCGCCTTTGGAGTTTAAGTTACAGAGGGTGACTCATAATCTGCAGTCTGGAAAAACAAACAAACAAACAAAAAAATGTACATTCATGTACATTTCAATCATTATTTTGTCTGCTTCGAAACATGCCGAAACAACAGTACAGTTCTGCACAAGTTGTTTGTGACGAAGGAGAACAGATTAACACCAAATCACTGAAGCAATTTTGGACGTAACCGAAGCCCTTTAAGAAAGTTTGAACCAGAAGCATGTCATAATAGTTGCCTTTAATATGTTGCATTACAACCAGAAATTAAAGAGTCTAAATTCAATAAAATATGGAAAAGCCTGCAGGCCATGCTGTTACTGTGAATATTAACTCAGTGACTAACTCAAAGGAAATATTATGTATTCAGCGAATAATGCCTCAACAGGTGCAGATGTCACACGCATGAGTTTGTAATGTTACTTATTAATCTTTCTGGATCGCATGCAATGGATGTAATAGACAAATAACTACATAAGAATGAAGAATCAGGAGATGATTTCCGGTGTTCGTTGAGTTTTTTTTTTAAATATTTGTTAGTACATCTTAAAGACATGGTTTCCACAGAAATTAAAGCTTGACTGGTAACTGAACGTTACATTGGACCTTCAGAGAGAGAACTGAAATAACAGTAGAAACTAACACCAGCTGTCTGCGGACATCAGTCTGGGAAGGGGGTCAAAACCATCAACCAGAACTCAGTGGACAGTCAGAGAAAGATCAAAGAGGCCAACCAGATCCAACACCAGAAACCATCCGTGAACAGAGACAGGGGCTAACCCTTTAACCCCTGCTTATTGCTTCCTATATAAGCCCAGATACCAGTTGTGTCTTGACACACATCGGGATACGTCAATGATCGGTGTGCCAGAAAAAAATCTGAAATCTTGGCTGCCGTACTGTACATAAACCACTTTTTCTGCCTGTTTGATGTGTGCCACAGGCACCAATTTACGCTTGTCAAATGCCGTGACGCTGCGCGATGTGACCAGCGCGTGCTGTGCTCGTGTCGCGAGCATAAAATATTCAAGTTACATTTTCATTTTGTGACTATCAAAGAAAACGGGGGGGTTATTTGCATCCAGCAAGCAATTTGTGCTACTCTCGTTCAGGAAACAAATGATTAAAAGTACATAGACAACACACTGATTAATGTTCTGGTCTTTTTAATCAGTGAAGCCACTCCAATATTAAAATAAATACACACACCGATTCCATTTTTGATGCTCACAGAGAAAGGTCCATCGTCTGGAGAGAATTCAATTAATGAATGAACAGATGATACACAGATTGTGGTGACTAAGCATTCGAATAATACACTGTCAATGAGAAGTGTGTGTGTGTGTGTGTGTGTGTGTGTATGTGTGTGTATGTGTGCATCTTAGCTGTTAGAATCTCAGTAAAAGGTCTCGTGCTCACATTGCGGTCATAAATCAATACCATTTCCCCAGGGTGGAGAGTCATAGTTTTACTATCCCTCACCATTGATGTGCATGATAGTGATTCTGTGAGAAAACACACAAACCAGAGCATAGAATCAAAGGTGGACTTATTGACGTCCTTCCTATAGACAGAAGTTACCTGTCAGAATAATTACTTCCTCGTTTAACTCGCGATTGTAAAAGTGTGAAATGCAAGAACAGCTGTGACAGTTAAAAAGTCTCCTACTTTACGGTCTTTATCTGACAGATGCCATCATTTGGCTGTGAGTGTACAGTAGTAACAGCAGCAGCTAAGACACTAGGAGAAGGGGAGGGGGAGGCCTAGCGCCAGAATTTGTCTGCGCTCATGCACAGTGTGAGAGGAAACATGAGAGTCGAGGCTGCATTTCATTTCCCCTCACAGACGTTCTCTGTTCCAACTCAAAATTCCTCGCCAGCTGTCATAGTCTCTGTTTATATTCATGAATTCAATCTGAATGTTTCAGAGATTTTCTGTCAAAACAGAGGTGAGGCTGCTGTGCCGTATACCTATCCACTTCAATAAAAGTCTGAACTATTTGCCTATTTAGCTCCAAGCTTTTGTTGTCAAGTCAGGCCCACCGCTGACAAAATTGCATGTGATTTTTTTTCTATATCTGTTCCTTTTTTACAAATGAGTGCTTGATATGCAGGAGGTGTTATACGCAGCTTTAAATTTTTAAAATGACTCAAAAAATTATTTTGTGTGCAGTGAATACCATTTTTTTTCCCCCGAAAAGTGATAATCTATAACATCATCGCAGTCTTGATTCTTCAGAATTATTGTTGTTTGTTTTGTGTTTTCTGAACAGTTAATTATGACCTTTTTCAATTAAATTTTGCAACAATGAAGTCATAAAAGTTATTATTATGCCTTGTGATAATTGCCCAGAGGAAGGCTGATTCATGTTAAGTGTTTTGAATTCTCAGTGTCCACAGAAAGAACAAGTAAGAAAGAAAGAAAAAAGAAGAAAAAAAAGTAGTTACGTATTACGTTGCCTTTACTTAATGATACTTTACTTTTCTAGATTTTGATTTATTCCACACTACAGATTAAACTACAGGATGAACCGCAATAGATAGAACGAGGGCGAGGATTTATTTTGGACTTGGACCGTTCTTGCAATATGAGGCACTTCATCTGTATAAAAAAAACTTAAATCTGCATTAAGTGATTTTTGGCTACTGGAGGCAGAAATACTCAAAAAATGAAATCACTATAAAACAGCCCCAGTCGGTCACAAATGAAATAAATACTAAATAAATCCTCTACGAGCTGCCAGAACTGCTTTGGTGCTCCTTGGTATTCTTCAAGTCTCTGGAGGACACCGTTCTTCCAAGAGATATTCTCTCCTTTGGTGTCTCTGATGGTGGTGGTGGAGTGTACTGCCAAAAGATGTGTGTACAAAGTCAATGCAAACTCCAAGTCCAAGATATGTGAGTTAAAAATGTTTACAACTTATCGCTGAATTTTTGGAGTCTACTTAATTAACATTCATGTACAATAAAAAGGAGTGGAGGGCAGCTGTGGAAAGTAAAACACTCATGTACAGTTACAAGATTTTCCTTTGCACTTAATTCACAGAATCAGATTCGGAATATTAAATATGATCCCATAAATAAGATTATGATACTTTACATTCTCCAGTGGACTATGATGTAAAAAAAAAATGCCCCACTTACCAGCTGCAACAATACATGTAAATGCATTGTAATTGGATCATTCTGGGTCATTTTGGTCCATTCTACATGATGACTAAATTTGGTAATAAAAGTATATTTGATGCTAATAATGCTGTGCTGTTATTGATACATACCAATCTCAGAACCCATTGTTTGCTTGTTTTTTTGTTTTGTTTTGCACAGGCACACATAGTCAATGCGTATGTTGCTGCTGAGCTTACACCTAATGTCTCTGCAGTCTTTGCTGTTTGGGTTGAATGAACACAGACCACTTGAAAAAAGTCCAGGGGTCATATTTATGTAAACAATACATGAATGTTTGCTTTGTTTTCTGTCTGACGAGACCTTAACACACCAGTCTAACCCCCTAACTCCAAGCCACCTGATGAATTTAAATGCCTTACACCTTCAGTTTGGCCCTCCAGTTTCTCGAAATATCAGCATTTTGTACGGGTTCACCATTTTCTACAAACATTCAGCATTACAGGGAGAAATCATATCCACAGATAACAACTTCTGAACCTGCAGTAGGCAATGGAATACGGCGGATGGACAGATCCAACAGAGATTCAGCTGCACAACTGATGCTCACTCAAGAGCATGTCACCAGCCTTCAAATCTACAGTACCACCGCTGTGTTTCGTGTCACCTCCTCTCGCTTTTCACAATATAGGCCTCTCCGCACGGCTCTTGCGCCGCATATTACCACGCTGTATTCACCTCACATAATGCAGCATGAGAAAGTTTGCGTATGCGTCAAGCTGAGAGGCCCGCTTTTAAAAGCGAGGCTTCTCAAAGGCAGCTGCCAGCCGCTCAAGGAAGTCGCATGTAGTCTTTGTGTTCATTCACACGACCTCTCATCTGCGTGTCATTGGTTCATCATGCACTGGTTTCACTACTGCTCGCTGTACAATGAGGGAACTGAAATACATGGGTGTAGTACAATAAAAGATTAACACTTTTGCCAGAAAGTGTGTTTTTATATGCAGGTCTTTCATTCATAATCAGGTGCTTAGTTTTTAACTACAAGGTTTGCCAATTTAACACACATCAGAAATTCAGTAGAAGAAGAAGAGAAAGTTGTACAATGATTTTTTTTTTTTTTTTTTTTTTTTTAAGGACCATCTAGCAGTTTTGTCTCTTTGCTCCTGCCGGGCTAATGAGCCGATGGTGCATGAAGCATTTGCTAGCTGTTGGGTAACTGGCCTCGGGCTCTTTCCGCAAGTCTTTCTGCATCGGAAGGGCATCGTTTTCTGTGCATTAATGCATCATTTCCTGTGAATTCATTAATTTTAAAAAAAGGTGCTTGCAAAATGCAAATACATGGAAGTAGGTGGTTAAGAAAAATGAGTGTTCTGAAACAAAAAGATGTCATTTTTTTTCCGTGAGATAATCTCAAGGATAAACACCTTTAATCCCTCTGGATTAAGTATTGTGTTTGAGTCCGTGTGTGTGACAAGAGGATAACAGCAAGCGATGGCTGTCAGACTAA
This sequence comes from Protonibea diacanthus, assembly GCA_028641955.1. Lineage (NCBI taxonomy): Eukaryota > Metazoa > Chordata > Actinopteri > Sciaenidae > Protonibea > Protonibea diacanthus. The sequence continues at coordinate 10,837,693 of CM053993.1, forward strand.
TGTGTTTTATGTCAAAATATAATACATAACCGCCACAGAGGCTCTTTTAATTACTCTATGAACGAGCGAGTGCTTGTGCGACTTTGTCAGTACTGTACGTGTGTGTGTGTGTGAGCTGAACAGCAGTGATGCATGTAAGGTATTTAGAGGGGGGAAAAAAAGCCAACTGCATTGATAATTTATAACTTCAAACATCTGTGTTTGGCTCGCCGGAAAAGAAGCAAGTTTACATGAATCTGGAGATTAAAAGATGAAATGGCAGCTGTAACAGCACAATAACCTTTCCTTTGATGCAAACAAGTCCTCGTTCCTGTCGCACAGCATGGAAGCAAAGTTATGTCACGGAATTTAATGGATGTTTTGCTCCGCTCAGATTTATATCCTTCCTCTGGTTTGTTTGATCATCTGCAGCCACACACAGAGTCATCAGACAAACAGCTAAAAAAAAAATATATATCCTCCCTGTTAAAGACAAAATCCGCATGTTTTCTGACAAAGAGGGAGGTTGTTGAGAAACCCATAAGAAACTCCATGCTAACAGACACTCCGTGTGTTTGTGTGTTCCCATACACACTTTGCCTGCACTAGGCAACATCTAACCCACCCACCGCTGCCGCCGCCGCCACCCCCCCTCCCTCCCTTTCTCTCTGTTCAGCAGGGGAAATCAGAGATCGGAACAACTGCTGTCTTCCTCCGCCTCTCTCCACCTTCCTCTCAACCAATGGCATACATTCCTCCCTCTATTCCCCTGTCTCCCTGGGGCAGATGAAACCTTAAATGGAGGTTTAATGAAATCTCAAGGATTGTCCTGTGGCTTGATCACTCTGGCTCCCCTCATGTGGGGTGGTCCCCCCTTTTCAGCAGTGCGGTGAAGAGAGGGAGCACAGTCACTAATTGCAGGGCCTCAGGACAAGCAAGGGAACGTTAAAAAAAAAAAAAAAAGAAGAAGAAGAAGAAGGTGGAGGAGGGAGGGTGAAAAGAGAGACGAGGAAGAAAACTCAGAAAGGAATAGCAGCACATGTTTCTAAAGGTCACATGTGACACTCAGAGGCATCCTGATAGACGCGCATGTACGCACACATATAACTGCAATCAATGGTCCTTCCAACAACCGGCCCCCTGTGGTGGTGATTGTTAAAATGAATATTTAATTAGCACGAGTTAAATTAACACACTGACAGTAGGCGGTGCTGCTGTGGATCATTGAAGCTCGGGTAATTGGAATCTTCCAGAGCAGTTGGAAACGCACACTATTGTGTGCGCACTTGCATGGAGCGCATGTGTCAGGCACGACTAGATCAACAGGCTGGAAGGCATGTGCAGCACCAGTGTACTGCTGGAATAATTGTTGATCATCACATAGGGCACAATTAAAGAGACACTATAATGAGTAGATAAACAAAGTTTATTTTTAAATTAAAACTTGTTGAAATGTGATTGCTAATGAACTGCCACTGCTCTGCTGCTCACTTGTGCAAACAGCTGACGATTTCCACACAGTCCTCCGCACAGACTGACTATTATCAATCATTTTCTTGATAATTAAATTTATTTAAAGAAAAAGAAAAATAAACATGATTGAAAACTGAAGTAAATTTATTTTAGTTGTTTTGTTTTGGCATACCTTTTAATTGGATTTGGTGGATTTTTTCTTAAACTTAACTTAATTTCTCAGTAAACATTAGTACAGAACATCATATAAACATCACATTAATCTTTCAGCAGGGCTGTATGACACAATGACACATCTAGTCTATAGCTGAGGATTTTTTTTTTGTTTGTTTGTTTTGCATTTTGTCTATGGGGAATGTGGTGTCTCTGTCCATGGTGCTGAAACTGATGATTATCACAGTGTTGCGTCACAGTTTTCATACCGTAGCTACCCATTAAACCAGAGGAGAAAAGAAGACTCAATTTCTAATACTGAAATACCAATAGGTCTGCATCCAGCAAAGTTAAATGGGTGTAATTATGTGCATGTAGTGCAAATAATAGTATCTAACTCAAGATATTAATTTGCACAGAACGCGTTTATTGTCAAATACTAACTCCTTTGGATATCTCATCATGATATTCAGTACGAAACCTTAGCCTTTCGTGTAAGCTTCTACAATATAAAATGCAAGTCCTTCCCCCATTACAGCTTCATATACACACACACACAATGCTGCTCTACTGCATACAAGAAATAGTCTGACTATTAAGCAAGTCTTACTAATTTATAGGCAGGTAATGTCCTCTCGCATCAATGCCCTCAAATATTCATTATTTATCATACTCAGTCTCAATTAATGCCTTTGCCCTCTGCTAGCTGATGCTGTTGGAGGTGTACATTGACGTGGTGTTGCAAATTAGGTTTAAAAAACATTGCCAGCCCATTTCCAAATGAAGAAATAACAGTTTATGTTACAGGCCAGTAAACCCAGGACTAGAAACAGTGGAGATTATTTTGTACTGATATTTGTTTGGGAGTTTGATTCATACCGCGTCTGGGCTGGTAAATATTGCAGGAAATAGCCAGACTAGCACACTGGACTCGCTTGGGGGCTTCTGGGCTCACCAGATTTGTTGATGTACCAGACTCAGACAGTAGAATTGGAACTTGTTAGCCTGTTAGCCTGTGGATACTATTCCTGTTTGCCTGCAGAGATTGGCTGGAGTTTGATTCATTGCTGCAGTTTTATTGATAGTTAGATCGTGTCCTAGTATTTTTATTCATTTCTGCCACTGTCATGCAGTTGGTAGATTTGTATTTATCTACCTTAAAAGTATTACAAACATTGCATCAAGGTGGTGTCAAAGTAAAATATTCCTTGATTTCATATGCTATGGTTTAGACTACAGCTTAATGTTTTGGGAGGATAATTAAGCATAACTTCTTACTTCCACTAAGGCAACCCAACATTTACACTTCTTGTCATTTGACATAAAGTGAGCATGTGGAGGTCAGGATGTTGGACCGTTATGTACCTTTCATGCAGGAAACTAGAGTTCACATTCCGTCATTGCAAAAGCCATTGATAGGACCCTTTTTTTTCCTAATCATAACCATGATCATTCTCTAACCTTAGTCAAGCATTTTAGTTCCCTAACCATAACCATAAAGTTTACCTGTCACTACCATAATTTCTCCCCCACCGAAACCTTGACGTTTTGGCTATGCACAGATATTCTAGAAAACGAGTGTGTTAGCATTGGATAGAAAATTAGTAAAGGAATATTATCCAGGAAAATTAGCATTCTTGTCTGGCCTCAGAGTTGGTATTTTCCTGTATCTGCCAGTTGATTCCCATTCCAGGTGTGCATCTGTATAGTGCTGCAAATTAGCTTAGAAAACATTGACAGCACATTTCATCCAGGCCAAATGATAGAAATGTGTCTTGATTTCATGAAATAAAAGCCAACACGGACTTAATATGGTGGTTAAATATCTTCCTAAGATAGAGGAATGAGGAATATTTTGAACTATTTAGAAAGAAGAACATGAAAATGAAGCACTTTACCCAACGAAAATAAACAGTGCATACATTTCCAACTCTTTAAAAAGTCTATACTGTGCTTTGCGGCTTGAAATGAAAGCCCTCAGATATTCTCCAGGTAATTAAAGTAGACCTGCTCCTGCTCTCCTGATGATCGGAGACAATGTATGATAGGCCAAGCTCAGTACTCATCAAAGAGCAGCATCTGTTCCAGCCCAGAGCTATATTAGTGTGCTTTCCCTCTCCGTCCCATTGGTGCCGCCTTTAATTAGCAGAGCCAGGAGAAAGAGATGACTTACCTGTCAACCTCTGCAAACATTATTATTATTTGCAGCTTTGCTTTTTTATCCACTACGCAAACACTTGACTCCAATACATGTCCTAGGAGTGTGCGCGCATTTATTATCGTGTTTTTATAGATGTATTGAAGTATTAGTGCTGTGGAGTTATTGCAGTGAGTTTTGGTGTGTGTGCTAGTGGGCACCAGAGGCACGAACCTATACATTTGCTACTCATTCAGGTATTAACAAGCTTCTCACGACGCAATGAGATGCTACTGTGTTTGCAGCAACCATGTAGCAGGCCAGAGACAACAGAAACAGCGCGCAATGAAAAGCTAATCAAAGATTTATTTGGCTAGGTAATTTACATCTGATTACTGCTGTGATGTCCTGAGTTAAGAGGATGATTTCTGAAGTTTCACCTGTTTTTTGGGGGGGTTTTTTCGCCATATCTTGGTGCCAGCCTCTTGTTATGCAGCCCGTATGAATGATGCCATCTGCTCATCATCATTTAAATGTTTTTGTCTGAGCCAATTATGTTCATTAAGAATGCTAGACGGATCTGAGGGCATGCGGTGTGCCAACCACCACGTCTGTGTCCTGGACCAACCCCTAAAGGAACACACACACACACACACACACGCACACACAAGCAGCCAAATTCGTTTTTTACATCAATGTAGTCATGCTTCATTTACTATGAATACACTGATGCTTTGACTGAAATGATAAATATATATTTAAAAAAGAGAGAGAGAGGGAGAGGTAACATTTGAATTATGTACGATGCGTCAGCATCTTGTGAAGCGTTGAAGAGTTGCTCAGTCACACACACATATTGTGCACAGACACACACACGCGCACAGAGTGCAAAATCAGGGTCACCTTTTTTTTTTCGTCAAGTAATAAATAATCATGAGAAAATATTACTCGCCTCTAACTTGCATAACAAATATCATAATCTTCAATAGAGATGATATATATTAAGCTACAAAGCACCCTATCTTCCCCTCTCTCTCTCTCTCTCTCTCTCTCACACACACACACACACACACACACACACACAGAAACAAACACAAAGCATCAGTAGTTCCTGGGCTTGGTATCAGGCTACTTGTTTAAGATGTGGAGCGGCGTAATGTCAGTGAGATCGGTAGCGGGGATAGATTTCATTTAGATAGAACTTCTCCACTAGCTGCGGAGATAAATGTATTTCAGGTGATAAAAAGAGCAAATCTTGTTCTCAAAGTCTCTGCTTGCCACAGAATTTGAATGAGAATGGAGTGCACTCTGGAGTATTGAGGAATTCGTGTATTTGTCCCCTTGTCTGCTTGGGCGTGTCTGTTTTTCACCGTCTGTGTGTTTCTGCGCGAGCCTTTCAGGGAAGAGCTCTTTGATGGAAGGCTGCCCATGGATGAATAGTACTCTTAGTCAGTTTCTGTCTCACTGACTCTTGTCTTTATTCGGTGTGTGACAGTGCAGCTTTTCCGTCCACTTCACACACTGCAACATGTGGTGGCCCCACACTGACTCCCTCCCCCTACAAAACCTAAACTTTAAATCCAACTTTTCTTTTTTGGACTTCTCTGTGTTGTTGTCATCTTTGTTTGTAGTTGTTTTTTTTTTTCTTTTCAAATAGTAGTTCATTTCCAGGCAAGATGACAGGGTAAAACCACCAGGGCCTATAAATAAGATATCTCATTGTTGATCTTATTCTAGGTTTCCTGTCAGCTTTCTGAGGTTGTGTCCTGACCAACAATGCTGAGGGAGTTCCTCTCCCATGCACAGTCCTAGGATAGCAAAATATAGCCCTAGAACATAAATACTGCCAAAAATCTGATCAAATTGTACAGTGACTTTCATTTTCCAAGAGCAGATGCTTTCATGTTCCGCACGGCAACATTGCTTTTATTGCCGGAATGCATTTCACCAAAATTTCATCAGTTTTTTTTTTTTTCACACAGGACGGCACAAGCATATTAAATATTTATACAACTGACTGACTTATAAATGCAACATCAGAAGAAAATGTAGTGGAAGTGAAAAAAAGAAGAAAAGAAACAAACATTTTTTTTATTACATTTTTAAACACAATTCAGCCACTCAAACACCCCCCGAGAAAATACAAATACAAATCTGTACTGCAACATGTTATTGTTACTGAATTTTAGGGAGAGAAACCCTTAACAAACACCGTTCCATGCACTTCCTGTTACATAATTTTATGATTACAAAATAACAGGCTAGATTCACTGATTGAACCCAAAATTACAGGCACGGTTTATGACAACAGTGGGTAATTCCACAGGTTCACATGGCAGTAAGTAAGCTGGCAAGCAGCTAAACTATACACACATTTCTTATAAAAAATAATCTTACTTCCGTATGAAGTGATACAGTCTTATGACTTTATAACGAGTACAAACTTTTGAGACGATTTAACATACAGTAGTCTGAGTGTGAAGGAATGTTCCTTCTTTAGGTTAAAGGATAATATGACACAATCAGTCAGTGGGTCACATCTGGGTCATTTGCAAGCCTAAAAGCAGAAGGTCATTGCCTGTCTCTTTCGTTGCAATAACTCAGCTTTCTGTCTCCTCTGTGCTTCGGGTCAGGCGAGTGCAGATGTCCAGATAATGGTGTCTCCATCTCACAGGAAACTCAAGGACGTAAAAGAACTTCACTTTACACTAAACATACTGACAGAGAATTAGAGTAGAAGATGCCGCATGTGACCCGAGTGAGATACAACAGGTGAACTCTGTTGGAAAGACAGTTTGCCATAGCAAAGCGTGTGGTCGTTCACAATAATTCACTTATATTTCTTATCTCTTTTTTCTCCTCAGATGTTTTGCATTTGAAATGTGTTTAAAATCTTCAATCACAAGTTTATCAGCTCTCAAAATACTTCCTTCACAATGAGTAGTAAATTACAAAATGAGGATTTATTATTGCAGGAAATTGAGGTTGATGCTGTTCAAGGGAGTACCACTGAACCCCGAGTACAGACGTTAATAAGTAAACATCAGCCTGCAGTCTTTTTGCAGAGTGCTGTGAAGTCACTGCAAGCTCGGGGTGAAAGAACAGTGCAAGAGGGCTCCCAGAGATAGGAAGATGAAGGAACAGACACTTGGGTTAAAGCAGAGGGAGAGAGGGATATATATGGGAGTAGGGGTGGTCTGTTGGGTCTGATTCTGTCGCTGTTCGGGGAGCAAGGGCAGTTGTGTTTCACACCCAGAGCGCTGAAGCTGAACTAACAAGAATTTAATGGCCCTCCATCAAGGACTACACCAGCTCGCCAGTATAGTACACACCCTCATGCCTGCAAATACACGCTCAATAGTACAATTGGAATTCTAGAGAAGCTGAACCTGCAACATATACACTGAAGTAGATATACACTACATTAAAGCACAAGATCATATCACAGCTTTGATCATGATGTAAGTATGATGTAAGAGGTACTATTAGTAAAGTCAAGTGCAACCACATGAAAGCTGCCTCTATTGTAAGTCTATGTAATGTTTAGGAAAGAGACACTACAAACATATGATGAGCTACATATGATTCAACTACCCAACAGTATATAAAGTAGCAGTAAAATACATCACACCCATTAATGCAGAACTAATATTATTCCAAAAACATGATACATAATCATGAAACACTGACAGGCTCAACTTTACTGTACAACGAGTTATTTAACGCTTTGAATGCTGGACTTTCACTTGTAACGGAGGGTTATCACAGTAAAGTATACTATACTTACTTCAGTACATTACATCATGCAAACACAAACAACCTTCATTATTTAAATAAAGGAACAAGAAGCAGCAGAAAGGAGGACACGTTTAGTGCTCTGGGTCACGTTACGGTTGTGTTTTTATCAAGTGACGCATTAACATCAAATACAGATCAGTGTACCAGTTGTTACAGATAATCTCTTGTACTCGGTGAAAGCTGATATTTGCCAGAGTGGGCAATTACAATGACAGGACACATGTTAAACTTTACCACACTGTAAGCATTTAATTAGGGCATCCTCAACGGGTCCACCACACTTTAGCTCTGCCAATCTGACTAATGGTGAGAGATGAGAGCTAATGATATTAACACATGCTTATTCCCATGAACATACACGTACACATATTCGCACTTTACGGTCAACAAAGTCTAGCAGTAACAAGCACTGCGAATCCAGCCTGATTCGATTAGAGAAGGTATTAAGCCGAGCCACTGATATGAAGGCATGTAATATTAAACATCAGCAGCAGAGGTGCTGACAGAGCATTGTGCAGGACCCTGACCTCACTGGCATCCCATTGGTCGACACATATGTCCTCCAGCAATGAGATCACTGACAGCTCATTGAGTCTTAAATGATGTGGCACGGTGTGGCGGGACCTGGCTGCACAAGGCTCTTATCTTGCAAACCAGACGCGCACTCTGAGACTTGGTTGATTGTTTTCCATTAATTGTTGCACAAAAGCGAAACATGCTCTTGAAATATATATACCGCATTTATCCAAAAGATGTACGCGTCCACTTCCTTTTTTGTGTGCAAATGTCGCACGCAACAGCTGCTGAAGTGAACAGCCATCATGTCGTCCCACTGTCACGCTGTTAGCTTGATTAGCTAATGACTCAAACCTTAAATGGCTGGAGATGCTACTTGCCTTATAATGGAGTGTGGCCCTCAGATTCGGTACTGCTCTAAAAGGCCGATAGATGAATAAATAAACTTGCAAGTAGCACGCAAGACATCGAATTTATTACCTGTCCAGCTAATTAAATGGCTAAAGATATATAGACGCAGGAGAGAGTGAGATGAGAGTGGGATGAGGGGCCGAGTGGATAAACACAAGAGAGGCGAATTGCTGCGTCTGATGAATTTCCCACCCTTCCTCGTCCTTCCTGCTACACACACACACACACACCTACACGCGTACACACACAAGTGTGTGCGTGCGTGTGTGCGCGCGTGCTTCTCTGTGACAGGTTGCTCAGCTCGTGATGTATGTGGGTGCGTGTTTGTGAAGGAGTGAAGATGTGCGTGATGATGCATGCCTGTCTGTTAAAGAGGTCTCAAGCATAGCGGGCACGCATCCATGACTTATCAATATTCAAAGCAGCTCCGGCAGGCTTTTATAAACAGAGGAGGGAAAAAAAAAAAAAAAAAGTAAATCAAATTATGATGCAATGTTCTGCCAAATGGACTAGAAATGGCTTGTTAGGCATTTTGCTGGTTATTTGCCGTTTGACCATTGCGTACGCGCGAGCAGATTCCCAGGTGACAATGTCTGTTTCCCTCAAAACTGTTTTGTCCAATTACGTGGCACAGTACTGAGGGGCTACGTCCTCCTAATTCCTCCTCAAACTCCTGTTGTGATTGCAGCCAGATTGTTTTCAAGGTTACCCTCCGCACCTGATTCAATTTGCTCCGGTTCCTTTCTTTTTCCCCCACTGATCCTGTTACCTCGACCCAAATAGACATGTTAAAATGCAAAAAAGGTGGCCAGCATCAAGAAGGGGCATAGACATATAAATTGGTAATTTGAGACAAAAAAAAAAAGAAAAGAAAAAAAAAGACAACGCCGCGGGGCTCAGCTGGTGAAAAAGGCAATCCCACTTCCATTAGGCTTCTTTCCTCTTTCCTGCAGTGAAGCGGCTGTCCTGTCGTTGTGCTTCTATCAGTGACTAATTTAAAAAGAGGTTTTACACTCAACTGGTTACCAGCTTGATTGAGACCAGAAGGCTTTGTCTTGCACTAATTTCTCTTTGATGTCTCTCTCTCTTTTTCTCAGCGGGTGAGACCTTTTCCTAACCTTTCTTTCACTACAGTCTCCCACGCTTCAGCCAAATAACGGATGACTATGGTCCAAAAGATTGCACACTCTCTCTGTCAATGTGTGCGTGTTTGGTGTCCAGCCAGGCAAGCCTTAAGGGACGCGGAGCTGTGTTATGTCATGAACAATTTAGAAGAGGGTGGGGAGTGTCCGTCAGGTTTAAGAATTGACGTGAATGCTGTCTGACCCCAACAAAAGTTGTTCTTGACTCAAGTGAAGAGCAGAAAAAAATATTGACGTCCAGCTTTCCCTGCTGTGATGAACACCGTTAGAACTGCTCTCTGTCTGTCTGCCTCTTTCATCTCAGCAGACATCTCAGCTGAGGGAGGCCGGAGAGGGGAGGGGGAAGCATATGAGATGAAATAATGTCGATCTGGGACAGCTCTGATGTTTCTTTGTGGACAGCTGAAGCCACCTACAGAAACAACAGGGCTGATTTTTACAGACATAAAAGTCGACATGAACACCCCCACCTACAATCTATCAAGACTTTCAAGTACTTCAAGAGACTACTATATTTTGTCCACCGCACAATATATATTTGTATGCACCAAATTCTAGTGGAAAGTAAGAATAAATATGTGTTCTAAGTTTGTCCAAAGAAGAAAGTGTTATTAATCAGCCAGCCAAATTTGAATGACTCAAAGTCTAAAAGTTTATTTTATTTAAAAGTTTATGAAATTAGGTGTCAAAATCGTCAACATGAGCAGTATCAGCTCCAGGACTGGACATGACTAACATGAATTAATCTCTATCTCCATGCTAGGGGTGCAGGGGAATGCTCAGGGTGGCCTCAGTGTGTCATCGAGCCACCCTTTAGGACCGCCCACAAAATCCTGGACTGAAAACTGGTGAGAAACTGTTTTAACCTCTAACTCCACATTTCAGTAATATATCATTCAAATCTTTGCTCATGTTTTCAGCAACTATTTTCCAACATATTTAATGTATTTTGAAAGAAATCTCAGAATTGCCTTTACAAGGACTTTAAAGTACATAAGTAAGAAATGGTTGCATCCTGTGCGTGAGGGCCATTGAACTTATCCCTGTAATGACTTTTAGACAGATTCAGTTGATGCTCTATCCTCATTTTTCCATCCAAAATTGTGCAGGTTGAGATAAATGGAAACCAGGTGCAGTTTACCTCATTGAGCCTTTCGTGACCAGTGTTAGCATAGATTATTTGTGGAATCAATTAGAATGTTTGTTTCATTAATTTAAGATGGCCCTATGTTAATCACAATGTCCAATCCATTAACTGTTTTGGCCTGTACATGACTTAGTGTTCATCATGTGTAGTGGAGATTTTGACAGCTTTAGGTCTCACAGATCAACATTGTGATTTTACAGATGAGTGGTCACCCAGTTTTCCAAGCAAAGCAAAGGTCGGAAGCAATAAATAATAAATGTTGAATGTACTAAGAATGTGGCTGTGAAGTCTATTTTCATATTTTGTGGAGGAGAAACTAAAGGTGCCATTATACACCATCAGAAGTGTTTGTCGAGTGGCTTCAGAAACTCCCTGCCCACATTTGAAATGTCAGAATTGAGGGGGCTGTGTCCGACAATATCTGTAACTTTCTGAAACTGACAATCAGCAATCAGACATTAACACCCACCTTACGCAGTGATTGGCCACCTGTGCGGAGGAAAGTAAACACAGTTTGAAGCTCTCTTTTTTTGCACGACCAGGTGCAGCACAATAAGTGCCTCCAAGAGGCACGGCATGTCTTGAATGATGAACTCACCACAATGCATTTCTTCGATAGAAACCTTCGCATGATTCCTCAGTGCAAACCTTTTAATTCGGGACAAGCAGCAAAAAGTGATTGCTGAGAATTAGCAGTAACTTAAAGGGCACAGGGTGTCCCAATACTGCTCTGACTGAGCTTTCTGATGAGTGAAAATGAACAAATCAAAACAAACCTGTCTGGTGTAATGCTTTGGAACTGACAGGTTGGTGACCCTTGCTGCAGAGCAGACGACCACTAGGTGCTGGTTGCAATAAAGAACCCAGAACCCTGTCCAATGCAGTGGACAGGGTTCTGGGTCCAAGGCTGAGCAGTGTCCTGGCTTACATTCAAGCCCTCAAGCCCTTTGCCGTATGTCGACCCTTCCTATCCCCCATTCCTATCCTTGGTCAGAAAAAGAATAACCTTCTAAAGGTCAAAGAAATCAATGGATGAATCAGTGTTTGTTTTCAAGAACGCTGCTAATTTGCAACACTGTGAGCAAAATATTATTGAGGAACATGAATGGTTTGAGAGCTGCACTCAACAGATTTCTTGGATCTAATGACTGAGCAACTCTGAGAACGAGTGCATGGCAAATGCCAGCGCAATTAACATTCATGAGTCTGCAGTCATACTTAATTTCTTTCAGTCTCCACTTTACAAATAATGTAAATGAGTCATAACTATCATACTTGCCAGCACAGTAACATGTTAATTGCTCTCTGAATTACAAAGTGGACCCCCCCCCCTCCAAGCTTGTGTGCAATCATTGACATGTATAAAGGAAGCTGATGACTCCTGTACCAATTAGTAACCAAACACATGTGTTGTGGGGCAGCTTTAAGCTTTGTTGGCCCTGCCATTGTGTCCAGCAGGCTCTGTAAATTGCCTGGGTACATTTGGCCGACGTGTCAATGTTTCAGTGTTCTTATTCAAACAGTTGGTGGGCCGTGCCCGGAGTGTTTGAATAGCAGAAGGCAAAGGGGGGTGATAGTGAAGGGGAGGGGGGTAACACAGAAGGCAGAGGGTTTTTTTGGCCGGTTCCTTCTCCTGGACTCTCTTACACTGTGTAGAGGGGATCCAGACACTGTTCTTTGAATGTTTTTTTTGTGTCTTCCATTTCCTTTTGTGTAATAATAATGAATTTGTAATGTTAGCCCAGGCCCCACACTTCACGAGGGGACTCGCCTGAAAACAGCTAGAGCTTAGCTGAGGCACAAGACGTGATCCAATTGTAAAGAAATGGTAGCTGTGCCATCTAAATTGGAAACAGTCCTGGATTTCATTACAAAATTTCTTGACAGGGTTTTGACACATTGATTAACACAGACAACTCTTGTAACTGGAGCTCAAATTAAACTGTCAAAACGTGTATTATTGATTTAAAAGTATAAGCAACAGACATCGAATTAAGTGGGTTTAAATTGGTTTTAAGTGCACTCAAAGGTTTCCATAAAGGTACTTAATCCACTTTGCCATAATCTTGATCTAATAAATGATATTAAGAGGATCTGCTTCCACAGTAAGCAAGAAAAATTGCAAAAATGACCTCAGGCAACATAGACCTAAAATTAGGGAGTATGGCACATGGCTAAGCATAGACTATGAAAAGAGAAGCCTGATATCAAAGTAAAGTTTGAGCTTTTCAAAAAGAAGACAGAAAAAAAAACATCTGAAACAGAAGCTTGCCAGGAAATGGGGCTGGATTCACACCAACACACACATACACACAGACACAGCCTACATACAGAAATAATCAACCTGAAAGATAAACTGTGTGAGAATCTCTATCTAATCTGCAAGGTTCAATGGCGCCATCAGGACGGCAGTTCATTAGGGAACGTGAACTAAACAGCAGCTTAACAGGGAAAGATCTGATCAGAGACGAGCTGATAATGCGAGTGGCCATAAACGAGGCTCAAATTAATCAGCACGTCGAGACAATTCAGCTCAATAAAAGGTTCTGCATTCCTAAACAATGTCCAACATTTATGGTACTTTAAAGACTCAACATTTCTTCTGTGGGGTGAGGAGTTTAAATTGAAAGTGCAAGTCAATATTCTGAATCCTAAATCTGGGTGACTGGAGTGCTTTTTCTTTTTGGAACAGTATTTTCGACGTGTCCTTTTACAGAATATCCACTAATGACACCTATAACTTGGCCAAGCGACAGCAGTTTCTGCAGTGTGCAACCACTTCCTTACGTTCGCTCTTTTTAATATGTCCTTGTGCTCAAATAGAGAGTCAACAAGGATGACTCCTCCATTATGATTTTACTTTTCTGTGCTGAGACAGATGGGAGGGATGCTTTTACTGTGCAAGTTTATGGTGTGAATATTTACCCATATAGCCCTATCATGACTGTCATACAACTGCATGATCATTAAAATTCAATTAGATGGAAGTCACAAAATGCTAACGACGCCAATCTGTTTGCAATGAGGTTTTCAGCATTTTGAGACGTAAAGACAGGAAAGAGATGAAGATACGGTTGTTTGAAAGTCATTAAGAGGTGATGAGGGTTTATTCGGTGCCGCACAGAAAAAGACGAACTGGATATTGTTTTGCTCACAGAAGTTGAATAATGATTTTGGTTCTTTATTGGAAATGGTTCAGTGCTGAAATTTGCATGCAATCTGAAATACTCAACACTTTCACAAACACTGTATAGAGATTTTACTGTGAGCATGCACTCTTCAAGAAGATACGTCATAGATGCGAAGAAATACGTCAATCAAGCACGAAGGGAGAAAAATCAGGCTGTCACCAAAGTCAGTTGGATACATTGTGTGGGAAATATGGATATCTGTGCCAAATTTCATGGCAATTGATCTTTTTTTTTTTTTCTCAGATATCTAAGTGTGGTCCAAAGCAGTGGACGGCATCGTAAGAGCTCCGCAAGCATAGCTAGCGGCAGAGAACAGTACCAAGAAGTGAATACAGTCTCTACATTTTCAGTTTATAATTTTTTGTTGTCAACTGTGCCATTTGTCTCACATGAAATCAGGTTTGCTACTTCCAGGCTTTGATGCCAGCACCCCAGACAATATCATATTTCATACTGATCTGAAGCTCTGCGAACTGCACTAGTGAGACACAGGTGTTATCGCTCTCTTTATCACACAGTGGCACATTAACATCCATCCAGATCTATTCTCATCCACACCCACATACCACCTTCTTCACAGACCCCTTACTCTTATCCAACTACGGCGTAAAGAGCTGAACAGACAAATCCTAAAAGGAAGTCTGCAACCATATCACTAGATACCACTAGATCCTACACGCCGATCTTTTAACAGCCTTCATACACACATAGAGTGCACTTCACACAACATGACAATAGCAGTGGAGAAGAGAAGAAGAGATGGAGAGTCATGTTTGCTCAGACAGTTCTACTCAACAGTGTACCAAGAGAGATAAAGCGATTCAATTTTTGATATCAATCCCATTGACACTAGAATCAATCTTAATGACGACCTGTGAAATCGACATTTTGGGATGGATCTGTACACCCTTTCCAAAATTTCCAAAAGATCTGATGATTGACTGTCTTCCTCCTTCTAAATCCATAAATAGTGTGAAATAAGTGCAAAACTTGTTTTCAGAAGGAGGGGCGCAACATTTCATAGGCGGGTGGGTATGAGTACAGGAGACGAGATACGCCGTGGACACTAGTTGGGCCCAGCCTCCACTCATGCTAACAGCTAGATGATGACAAATATATCTGGAGAGGCTCTGCTCTGATAAATGCAGCAGGATGGCTGAAGTGCTGCATTACAGATCTGTTAATCTGACCTTCCTTCAGTCTAGCGCCAGTGGAAAAAATAAAAGGAGATGGAGTGGTTTTATAGATATTATGTAAACCTTGGAGGGGATAGAGGAGTGTTTGAGTGTGTGAGGGTAAAATAAATTGCAATTGAGAAACAGGGAGCCACTGCATGCTTTGAGCATAGAAAGAAATTTCACCTTGAGTGTCCGGAGTTAAAGAGCTTTAAATGATCTTGTTTTGACCGGGCAGCTCATTACAGCAATTTCCTTCATTGCACCAATTATGCTTCCTTTGTTTCTTTCTTTGTTCATCCCTTCATCGCTCCCCTTCCTCCCCCAGCACCTTCTTTCTTTCTGTTTGCCTCTAATGGCTTTTGCGCTTCTCTCACCTCCTCACCTCTGATTGACGGACAGCAGACCTCCCGCTGTCATGCTTGTTAAGCCCATTAAGGCTGGTAATCACCCGCTGCTCTTCAGGTGCTCGGCTGTCTGCACACACCAGTCTAAGAGGGTCGGCTGTGTCGCTATACACTCACACACATACGCACACACACACACACACACACACACACACACACACACACTGTTCATGCTTTTCAGGGACTTTTACTGAGAAGAATTTAAATATTTTGCTGCAGATCTCAAAAATCACACTGTTAGGCAATTGCAGCTAGATCAATTTAATTAAAAAAGAAAACCTGTTGATTACACTTAGGGTCTTATCTTTTTTATATACTCACTTCTGATTTCTGGGATTGGGGCAAGACACATGAGCAGTCTGACAGTCCTACATAGTGTACAACAGGCAGCAATAAAATATATATATCCAAGTAAATAGTGTAAGTGCAGAACTACAGCGAGTAGAGTAGGTCACAGTCGAATGAAACATTTGGGTAAATTTGCATATTCCCTTTCTTACCAAGAAATTTTGGCGAGAACACATGAGATTTTGTATGAAAGAAACAAATGAAATACAAAGCATTTATTAGTCATCCTTAAGATGATTCTCCCTTTAGACACAGTCAGGCTAGCTGCTGTTAAGCTAACCTAACTAACTGTTTTCTGGTGCTATCTTAATCTTGACTGTGTGGTTGTCTGACTGTTCATGTTTCAGTTCCCAGCCCCAAAATAAGAACTAAGTAGTCTGAACTCACACACACACACAGTCAACTCTTCTGACCTGTTTTCAATATTCCTGTGCTACACCATAGCTCTAAATCAAACAAGCATGCTCAGGCAGATACATAAATATACATCTGAGAGTGCACATACTGGGAATACATACACCTGACCTTATTTTCCAAGGTTGAGAATGAATTAAGTAAACTGCATTTTTACGCAGGTACTTTAAGAAAGGCACAGTAACAACTCTAAGCCAGGAAGATGGCATGCAGTACCTGAGCAGGAAGCTGCGTATGCATCCTCAAAATTTGTTTGTTTTTTGATTATTCCCCGAAGTGAGAGTTCGCCGACTCGTCATCTAACAGTTCCCACAGCCCATTTGTCCTTGTTTTGTTTGTCCAATAACACAATGTGATGGGGATTTTTTTTTCCCAATCCCTCTGCCCTACAGTTTAATTAGAAATCACGCTGTGAACACTCTTGAATCTTTCGCATTGTTCCTCCTTGTCTGTAATTGCCTTTGCAGGTGTTTCCAGCATCCCCAGAAAGTAAAGGGGGTCTGTTGGGGCAGGTTCATTATCCCAACACACTTTGCAACTGTTTATAATGGCTTGCCTGCACCTGTGCTGTTACTTAGTGATAAGTGACTCAAGAGCATTAGCTGTAATAATGAGCTGTTTCCTTGCTTTTGCTCTACGTTCTCTTCTCTTTTCTTCATCTCTTGCCTCTATGCTGTTTACTCCCCTAAAGTTCGAGGGGTCAGAATTATTAGTTAGAAACTGGGTGTTATGTATTCGTATGACAGATCAGTAAAAGCACACTAACCAGAGTTTGAAGAGCTTGAAAGCCACCATTTATCATGGGGACGATGACAAATGTACTGTAAAGCCTTAATTAAAGCTCATTAAAACACAATGCGTGTATGAATGCAATGTGAAATGAGGTTCAGATTAAATCACCTAATTTTCAAATAGCTCCAATTGTCAAGAGTAGGACGAGAGGACCAGTGCATTTGATCAGTTCCAGCTTTTCCATTATGCACACTGTGTTTTCTTTTCAGTGGCACTAACATGAGAGTCTATTAGAGACCGTACGCTCTGCCCCTATTATAAATCTGAACTCAGAGACATTAGTCTGAGGGAGGCCTAATGGACGCTTACTGCCCATTGTGTTTGGATGTGTGTTCTTCAAGTGTGTGTACAGTAATATTAACAACACTATATTTGCAGATGCAATACATATTCAAAACTGTTCACTGTGCCCCCTCATATTTGTTATAAAACCCCTATACATATTCATGAGGCAGTTTCCCTTTTAAAGAAACATACAAATATTAAAGTTCGACTATGATATAGAGATATATGAGGACTAATTTAGCAATGTCTTGTCGGGTGTGTTTCATTTAAAAATCACAGACTAAAGATCAAACACCACGGGGAGTGCGGACACATCTTATCAATGGTGATGAAGCATGTGGTGTGGAATGAGAAACAAAGAGACAGTGGCTTTGATTAAATGAAAGGGAGGAGGAAAATAAAGATGGGGTGGGGTGGGGTGGGGTGGGGGGGGGGGAGAAAAAAAGGAGGAACCTTGAGGAAATCAAGCCACTTAGCGAAAAACAGGAACTGATGAAGAGAGAGCAAATTGAAGGTCAGAGCTTCATTTAGACTTCAATCTGCTGCATCGAAAAGGTTGTAAGTGCTGCAATTAACTGGCATGCAGAGTGGGCTCCAAAATCCCTGACATCCTTGATACTCGAGTTCAGAAAACTGAGCACAGAGAAAGGTGAATGTCATTAAAATGGTAATTGTTATGAGCAGAATTTGATTTTGATATGTACTCTCCCATCCTCTAATTAAATGGCCAATGATTGCAGGTCTCCACCTTTGGTGCAAACTCGTGACTCCTGTATGTTCCCATATCAGTTCTAAGTAGCTCATTTAAAGATGTGTCACACCTGTCTCCCTCTATCCAAACTTAACCGTGTTGTTCTAGTCTTGTCCTTCACATGCTGTAGGGGAACTCGGGTTAGGCCGTATGATTTCGGTCACGAGCGCTGGCTACAGGCTACAATTTGTATTTTCCGATGTACACACTGTTGGTTGAGTAAACACCAGCATTGACTTGGTGTCTCACTTCAGACACCTTTATTGAGTCAACCGCTTTTGATCGAGAATCGGTTACATCCTGAGACTTTGAGTCTGACTGAGCCCACAAGCCCTACAAAACACTTTTCCATCCATTCAGAAAGTCAATCCTTCTACAAACGTATTTGGTGTTGGTAAAGCTATGCTCAAAACTACTGTGTGCTGTTATAATATGGCCAGTGTTGGGAAGACTACCCAGAAGCACTTAATGAATTCTTAAAAAGGTAGTACGATGTATTCTTGTCTGGGTGATGTACAATGAAGGTCATATGTTCCACTTTTTAGGTAATGCCGTGATAAACCCTCTTGTGTTTGAACAATTATGGTGTCACTGAACATACCCAGATACCAGTACTTGTCAGTGAGCTTGTGTGTCACAGATCACAGACTGCGAGACTACACTGAGCCACCTGTGTGTACATTTATATATGCCCATTGTCAGTTTTTGTCAGGTTCTGTGAGAGCATTAAGTCCGATCACAAGCTGTCAGCAGCAGTGACGTTATTGTTAATGGAGTTGTGAAGTGGAAATGTGCTATTTCAGGAGCCCCTGGATATGGACAAGCTCACTTCCTTTTCCCCAGAGACAATATTAGGTGATTCATAGTTGGAACTGCTTCATAACACCCAGCTGAATCATCAGGATAAGTGGCTAACAACTGAGTTATAAATTATCTTGTTCTTTTCGTCTCAAAGGTGCCTGCCTGAGTACACAAAAAACTAAAAGGGAGTTAGTCAACTAGCAGTTTACGTGGTTGGCTGTGGCATCCACAGCAATGGTGGCAGAGGCTTGTTGGTATTGTAGTGTTTATGGCAGCTTATAGCACAAAAGCAAGCTCTTGTGTTGTGTAGCTTGATTTCTCATTCACCATTACCCAAATCGTTGGTATTTGATGACCCAGGAATGTGACTTAACAATTAACGACCTTTCTCCATTATGACTGATTGTATGACATGGTTACAGAAATATACAGAAAAATAGATCCCACAGAGAAATAGACAGAGAAATGCATTCCTTTCACCAAACCTGTTTGCTCATACTGCAGCCACAAGCTACTGCAGAATATTCGTACTTTGTGGTGTAATTATGTAATGGGCTGTTGAATGTTCTGTATGGAAATAACTCTTTCTGTTATAGACTTATTTACTGTATGTTGGTGTGCTGTGCTGTATTTTGGAATTCATTCAACCGTAGAATGGTGCAGTGTTTGGCTTTCAAAGGGATCGTCTTCGCATTGGTGCAATTTAGATGGCATATGGAGGCTGTATTTTTCATTATCTGAGGAATTTTACCAAGGCTTACTCAGGAGGATTGTCTTAAAACCTGACAAGGAAAAAAATTAAATATCCAATCATATTTAGGTCCTTCTTTGTTTGATCCAGGATTTGTAAACATTAAATTCCTCCGTGTTAAGCAAGGAACATTAAATCTCTCCCAAAGCACACCATGAAAAACAAACCTTGATATGATCAAAATACTGAGCAAGCAAATCTTTGACAGAAGACAAATCACACTGAAGACTTTGACAACGTTTGTGTGTGTGTGTGTGTGTGTGTGTGTGTGTGTGTGTGTGTGTGTGATATAACATATTTCTTATTTCTAAAATGACACCTACATGAACCTATGCACGCAGAACATTTTACTTCCAAGTTCCTCAGCTTCAAATGGTCAAACTTTAATTAACAAACTTAAATCTTGAAAGCAGCGGATGAATTCTTTTGAACTGAAACT
Organism: Protonibea diacanthus; assembly: GCA_028641955.1. Taxonomy (NCBI): domain Eukaryota; kingdom Metazoa; phylum Chordata; class Actinopteri; family Sciaenidae; genus Protonibea; species Protonibea diacanthus. The sequence goes on from CM053993.1 coordinate 10,857,803, forward strand.
GGAGGATGAACTTCATGGAAAAAAGAAAAAACACATACACACACAAAAAAAGCTTTGGATATGAAAAAAGTCAAAGCATAACAGTCATTCACATTCATTAAATGCTTTGATTTGAAGGACTTATTGATTCCAAAACACCCACGCATTTCAGGATGTTCTCAAACACTTGTGCAGCTGTTCTCACACACTCTTCTGTGCAGCTGCTCTCTTGAAGAATATGAAACATGCTCATGTAACACACTGGCTTTTGTCAAATCTCTGATGAATTGTGCTTTGTTGTGTTACTGTATTTGATACAATCCAACTGTACCAATAGCAATTTATGCACTGCTTTTTCCAACTCACACAGCCCTCTAGGCTTTAAAGACATTCAAGAAATGGCTTGATGCTTCCTCTCATTTGAATCAATCACAGGTGACCTTATGCTGCTACTGAGGAGTGAGCGAAGCCTTGATTAGGAGTGCTTGTTAGCCACAATATCTGTCTGCTATTCTGCATCCCACACATCCTAATCAGACCTTCGTCCGCGTGCACACCCATGTGCAACTTTCCATGGCTCATTATTATTACGCACAACAACTTCCACACCTGAACAATCAATGTGAAACTTCCTTTCCCTGATGTTTGCTGTCAAAACCAACCAAAAATGGCTTTCTTCTGTCTTCATACCGTAGCAAGATACTCAAGATAGAGCCACATTCATAAAGAGGGCAACAATAAACCATCAAAGGTAGCACCTCTGCAATGATGTGTCCAGTATGGATTTTGTGCACATACTGATACACTTTGATCCAATAGAGAAAGTCTGATCCTTGCACTTCAAGTGAATTCAAATATAGTAAACAAGATCAAATGAAAATATGCAGGTTGGTAGAAAACATGAATCATTCAAAAATGATTTCCTCGTCTGAAGCAGACTCAATACTATCAAAGTACTTTAGACCTCGTCCTTGAGTTACGTAAGTTTAAGTTTAAAAAGTTGAACAGGTACTGTGTAAGAGACCTGTGTGTGAAGTATAAAAAGGCACTGAAGTACAGATGCCACAAATATAAGTGCTAGTGATTCCTTAAATGTTACAGGTCCAATGTGTAGGATTTAGTGGCATATAGTGGTGAGGTAGTACATTTCTGCCAATAAATGTAATGTTACACACTGGACTTTAAGGGAAAACAAAACAAACAAAAAAAAAAACATAGTATACGATATGTGACAGCAATCATTCTCAAACTGGTTACATCAATATATAAGATTGAATAAAAGTCATCCATAGTTTTCTTTCAACCTCGTAATGAAAAGTTAGTGATGGCCTGACAGAAGATTAAAGGGAAAGGCAACAAGACATGCCTCAAAAGTTTAATTCCTCAATAATAATTGGGACTTTTCTTCTTTGTACCATACAGCCATTTCTCTTCTTTGAGCTTCCATACGGAAAATCCCACAGCATAAAGAAGAGTGAGTTTCCTTATTGAATTTGGCACGTTGCCCACAAATCATATTAGATGGAAGATTCAGAGCTTGAGATCAGGTCACCGTGCTGAGAGTCTGAAAAGTCCAAATATTCAAAAGATATGAATTTGAATGGACTGGTGGCATTCACAGTTCGCATTCACAGCCTGCATGTTCAGGTGAGTTCAAACATTGACATTTGTTTTTAGCCATGCTAGCAGCAGGAGCTCTGCGGAGGTTGATGATGTTCTGTCGGTTGGTCAGTCACTGCTCCAGACAGTTGTTAACATGCTAAGGGTGTGTTAGCTTTGAGTTCGTGGTACCACTGCGTACCCTTATGGAGCCACTAGTTTGGCTTCTCCATAACCCCCCATCAGTGGATCATTACAAGAATATAAGAAGCATTTTTTTCTCTTACTCTTAGACTGCAGATTATAGTCATTTTTGTAGAGAGAAAAATGCTTAGCAACATTGTTTATAGGGATTTTGCATACTTCATTTAAAGCATAGTGAAATGTGAAGTAAAAGTTGCTTCACTCCTGTTGAAACAACTACTCTTTCAGAGAAAATGTCTATCAAGCACAGCCCGGATACACCCACCCAATCGCGAAGAAGAGGTCTAATCAGCCAAAGTAACACCTGTGTGGGTGTAATATGAGACTTTAATGGCAATCATGTTTGATTATTCATAATTTATGTGTGCTTGTGTATTTTTTCTTAAGTACAAGTCACAAGCGGCAAACATCCAAACGAGTCATTTTAATTATTTGGAACACGTTTCATGCTGTATAATTGCATAATTACAATTACCAAAAATTGAACAATTTCATACAGCTTAGAATGTTGGAATGGAGCACTACAATTGAATTTGGTGGTTTTGTTTCCCAGCCAGTAGTGACCATCCATCATTTATAAGAGTTCAGACGAAGGCACACAGGAAGATCAACTGAATAAAAGAGCTCACGCTATACTGGGACCAAGAAAGCAATGAAAAGCAATGGAGGAGGGGTGAAAGTGAAGAAGAAATAACATTCCACTGTCCCCTCATAGCTGGCACCTGACCCCGTCTTGGGAAAGCAAATTTATTTAAAAATAAAAAATAAATATGCTTTGGCTGGAGCTGCCTCTTTTTAAACTCTCTGGACAAAGACAAAGCGAGCTGCAGATTGATGTATGAGGTGGAGGAAAATGAAAGTCTGGCTGAGTAAGAGATTGCCCAGGGTCCTCCTATCAACTCTCAAAATCATATAAACACTGTGACAATGAGAGCAGAGGGACAGGAGGGGAGGAGAAACATACAGCAAAGAACAGGAGGAGGAGGAAGAAATGAAAATAAAGGGGTAAGAGGGACCGAGACACTGGGAAGACTGAGAAACGGATTTGGGAATTCATACACTAAATGTCTATGGCAGAAACAAATGACAAATCAAAACGACATTCTGATAACGGTCTCATAAATCTGGGAGGGTGAGGCGGAGGAGGGTAGGGGTGGGGGGTGGGGGGTGAAATGGAGGGTTCAAAAATGGGAAGGGAAAGATTAAAGGAGGAGGCTGTGAGCTTTTATCTCACAGCAGAGCCACAGTACTCTCTCATGGGTGGGGAGGCGGTTACATGCTAACCAAGAGAGCTGGGGGGCACACGCACAGAAGAGAGGGTACAGATGAAGGGATAAAAGAGAAGGAGAGAAAAAAAAAGTGCTGACTTTGTTTCTCTTGTGATTAACATGCGTCCTCTAAAGTGTTGCCCTTTTTTTTTAAAGCATGTTCATCACCTTACTCTGTCTCTGTCTCTTTTTTTCTTCTTTTTTTTTGTTTTATAATATAATCAAATTACTCTTTCCACTTGTGGATTTTATGCACAGTGTGTGTGTGTGGTCCTAGTGTATTGTTCTGTACAGTACAGGTGATCATAAACTGCTTAAAAGCCACAGGAAATGCGGCAAGATGGATGATTTAGTTATTATTATTTTCTGTGATTCTTCCAGTAGTGTGTAATAGGCTTTATGTTTTTGTACTGAAAGTCTGAAAATCCCAATTTAATTGGGATTTGTGTAGTACTGTTAGATTCTGAATCTGTCATATGATCACATGGATGGACATAGCTGGATGCATAACTAAAAAAATAAAAATAAATAAATAAATAATAATAATGAATGCATAAATCCAAAATAAAACCTTCAATTAAAGCTAGAGTTCAGAAAGGAACGACCTTCTAAACTCCAGTTTCCGGTCCTAACATTACCTTTTTCCAGCCCCACCCACTGCAAACCAGTGAGGAAAGCAATGACAAACATCTCACTTGTCAAATGAGCAAAACTGTTCTAACATCAGAGGAAAATATTGCTTTAATGTAGGATCACTCGCAGTACGAATCTGATCGACGAAAAGGTTTCAGTCTTTAAATTGTCTTTTTGTGTCCGCGTTGCAGTGTTGCATTTTGTTTCTTCTTCTTTGGTAACTGTGTGTGTCTGCACAGTGAGTGACAGAAAAGGCAGCTCCTGCCTCAGAGACCCAAAGAGCTCAGGCTATTGTGTCGGATGCTTCACTGATCCGGGTCGAAGCTTTTATTTCTGCATCCCCTCAATGGACAGCCACTCCGTCTGTCAGGTCAGCCTTGGCAGCGCTGACCCTACATGACATCCAGCACCTGAGCTATCAGATGTGTCTATACATCTGCAGCCTTGTCTACATTATTCTGAGTACTTTGTCAGGAAAGACGGAAAAATAGGTAAAAACTTGGAGTTTCCTTTGTTCATGAACTTTCTATATTAGTGTTATAGTGCAGATTTGTTGGATCCCTGGACATTTAAAATAGGTTAAAGAACCCAAAGCTGTGATCTCTTGTTATCCGTGAATCACATGGTGAATATGAGATCAAGGTGCCATTGCAGTTCCCTCTGTCTGTTTCAATAGGGCGGAAATAGTCTACCATTGTTACAGCGGGCTCCAAGCTAGGCCTTAGGCACCAGTCAGAGCTGGGAGGGAAATTTCACTAAATGAGAAGACCGAGAATAGCATCTGTTTCAAGAAGCGTCTGTCCAAAATAACTTCTGATTGGCTGATCTCTTGGCAGACAGTTGTCAGATTACACTAATCAGAGTGCAGCATACATGGACTGTCATTTAAATTACATTTTAACTGCATTGCTCCATAACGATTGTCATTGTATTGCGACATACTTTTTTTTTCAAGCTATTTGCATCGAGGGGCTTATGTGAATAACAAATTACCTTTTCCTCTACCCTTAATGAATTTCTTTGTTCCAGCAAAAAAAAAAAAAAAAAAAATGAAATCTTCCTCACATCTTCCTGCATGTTTCAAACACTTAAGAACAAGCCGCCGATAAAGATGTATTGTTTCAGTTTTTACGTGATATATTTCAGTGACTCCACACAAGAGCGGTTTCCACCTCTAATCATTTACCTTCATTGCAAGACGGCTCATCAATAGCTGGCTGTGACAAAGATGTTGTTGTTTGACAACCCGCAAATCATTAATTCATCATACCATTGATGTTCTGACAGAGAGGGCTTTGTCAGAGGAAGAGCACTGAAGATGTGATGTATTATTGTGTTTTTTTTTTTTTTTTTGGAACCACTTTCCTAAATATTATACAGGCTATTTGTCTGAAGCCATTATTTTTCTCTGGAGAGAACACTGTCCAAGGTCAGATACTATGTATACAAGAGGACTTCTATTTATTTTGTGGTAACTGTTTATATACAGCACATCTGCTTTTAGCTTAGGTCATTCAGAGGTCTCTTTGCCATGGGGTTCTCTCCATGTGGACACCACTATAACACTGTGTGTACTGTAAACTTCCAGTGTGTAGGATTTAGTGTCACCTAGCAGTGAAGCTGCAGATTTCAACAAAATGAATATTACTCTCCCACGTCTCACCTTCTCCTTAGCAAGGAAGTAGGAAACATTCTGGCTGCGAAATTCAAATAAAAAGCAAAAGGCCGCATCTAGATCAGTTGTAGTTTGTCTGTTCTGAGCTACAGTACAAAAATGGCGGTTCAAAATGGCGGATTCCATGGAAGAGGACCCGCTCTCGCTGAAGATATAAAGGGCTCATTTTAAGACAACGAAAAAGACAAAGATTCTTATATTCAGGTTATCATATACTAATGAAAACATACAAATGGATAGTGTATTCAATTCCTGCGAACAAATAATCCCAAATCTTACACACTGGACCTTTAAGAGTTTTGTATAAAAAAAATCTGAATCTGCAAAACTACAGTTTATGTTTAACAAAGATTCAAATTCCTCCATCAATGGAACATACACTGGTTGCATCCCGGAGCAACATTTTATTTGCACTTCCTTAAAGCACACCATATCATACAACACAAGGAGTACAGGCTACACTAGTAGCCTGGTTATGCCTATCTGGGAAGTGAATGGGTACTGCCTCCTGCATTATCACTGAACCTTAGATGTAATGTGCTCTTCAGAATTGTCCATTATGTGTCCAGTGTCAATATAATATCATAAAATAATATGAATTACTAATGAGCTGGACTGCATGTGTCTATGTGTTTCATAAAAGAAAAGTGTTGTTCATATATGAGATACTTTTTTCTGTTAGTGTATGTGGCTACATGCATGAATGCATGTGTAAACATGTATATATAATCTGTGTCCTAGCTTGTTAATGTGGGCTGTTGCAGCCCTGTTATTTATAGCTCGCCACTGTTTTGCAGTCTGCTTTCATGTCACAGTAAAGCAGCCCATGGGACATCTCTATATCCGCATACATACACGTCTGTAATGTCCAGCAGCTGAGGGCTTTGTAGGATTTGTGCTTCCCTCTCTCTCTCTCTCTCTCTCTTCATGTCTCTCCTCCCACTTTATTACCCCGCTCTCACCCTTCTCACCTCTTGTGCATCCACCTACTCCTATTTGACCTTCCATCTCCGCAGCCTCTCCTCACTCTGGTTTTGGCTTCAGAGAGGTGTCCTTATCTCTGATGACAGTGGGCTTGTTGCCAGCCAGGCCACCACTTTGCCCCCAGCTAGTGCAGCTCTCAAGAGGGACAGAGGGTCAGGGATCAGGGGAGGTGTCACAGACTGACCCGCTTGGCCAAAACAAACCACAGAAACATTTTTCAGTAGTATCTGCTGTGCGGTTGGGGACACGCTTTTGAAGTCCGGCTAGATCTTATGTTTACCATTTTTACTTTATAGCCGCCTCTGGTCAAAAGACCATACAGTAAATATGGACATTGAAGTTCCACAATGTACGCTATGTTCTGGTTATGTTTTCCCAGGAGGAATATGGATTGGAAGGAAAAAAATGCCTACCGGGTAATAATCACAGTTTTGAGGGCACATAGGGGCTATGCAAGTTTCAATTTCACACTCTACTCTCTTTTCCCACCCGTTTGCTCAGTCTCTCTCCCTCCTACCTCCCTCCCTCTCTCCCTTTCTCTCTTTCTCAGTAATCCTCCGAGGCAGTGCTGACAGCGGAGGTATGATAGAGGAGGGCCTGCTGGAGCGGAGAGGGAAATGATCTGCTAATGGTACACTCTCTCCCATAGGACACCTGCTTACACTCCACAGTCCTGCTGCTCACTCAGTTGGCGTGTGTGTGTGTGTATGTGTGTGTGTAGGTGTGTGCGTGCGTGTGTTTGTGTGTGTGAAATTGACAGTATGAGCCATACCCTCATCCATGTGTGCCTTTTCTCAATCAGTGTAGCGCACCTTCCTTTCCCTGGAACTTCCTGTCTACATAATCCCTCCAGATGAACTTTTTTTTCCCCCCATCTCCTTTTTTTTCTATTCACTTTCTTTGCTGCTTCTCGCAGTTGTTATCTCTCTTGAGTGCTAATTCCTACAGTGTGCGACATCAAGTTTTCAGAGTTCATCAGGTCATCGCCAAGCCTGATTAAAAACAATCTTCACTTGATCATTACACCCATGGCGGTAACAAAGCGCACAACAATTAATAACCGCTCTTCACAGCGGCTTTGTTAGCCAATTTCCACTCCCTTGCGCTTGGATAATAAACAATCAGCAAATTTTACATCCCAGTAAAACTTTATGAACACAGCTCGATTTTGTGTCGCCGGCTCCCTCGCTGTCTAATGTCTCAGTTTTGCAGCCACGTTCGCCTTCTCTTTTGCCCACAGTCATTTCTTGCTAACCGTATACATCCCGTCCCTATGCACAAAGCGTGTTACAGTAGTTATCCATTTAAGTCAACCTTGTGCAGAGCTGAATTTTAATAGGCTGAGAGAAACAGGATTGCTAGCGCATTCCCATCAACTCCCAAAGCAACAACCCATGCATTCAATCTTGCGCATACTTCACATCGTCTACATATGCATAGTGTGGAAAATGTTAATATGTATCATGAATCCCAGCTGATAACTATTCCATGAACACCAATGAGATCATCTCATATTTATCTGTGTAATCATGAAATTTAATCTATTAATGTAATATATGTATATTCTAATGGAACGATATATCCATAATCAGATGGCTTCGGGAACCAATGAGGGAAAATGAGCATTGTTAATTGGCGTTTCACACTGAGGCAGCAAGCCACATGGGATGGATCTGGTACAGCTCATAGCTCCTACCTACCATGAAATGGGTGGGAATTTGAATTTGCGAGTTGTGTATCTGTGTGTTGCTCCAGCACAGCCTCCTGGCGATGGAGGTACCTGGCTACCCGCTGAGAGGGATGTGTCTTCCACAGGGACCTGATCTTGGCTTTGTCTTCGCCCCAGTCAGCCAAGGAGTATTGGGAGGGGGGATCAAGAGCCTCTCTGCCTAGCGAAGGGGCTCCATATGTGGGGAACGGAGTGAGACGTCTCCCAGATCAGCCGCCATCTGGGAAAGGGGACAGTATGCCAGGAATTGCACGCGGAGAGACGCGGGGGGAGAGAGTGAAACACAACACTGAAATAGATGGCTTGAAAAACTGACAGGGTGAAGGATTGAGAGCGAGACAGGAGTAGGAATTCATGGGGGGAAAAATGGATTGATAGGAGGGCTGACAGAAAGAAAAGCAACTGATTTAGAAGGATGTTGTTTTCATCTGCTCCCTTGGCCCAACAACCAGCATTTAAGCTTTTCCTCCTAAGGTTGAGCCTCAGTCCCTCGTGTCTTCAAAGTGATGTACGTTGAGTGCTGTATGTGTGTGTATGTGTGTGCATCAGGGCCTGTGTGTAAAAGGGGTGTAAAACGGTCAAACCAATTCTCCTCACTGAGGAGAACCTTACCCTCTGTCTCCATGTCCCAACCCCAATCACAGTACTTTCCCGGAACCATACACACACTATCTTTGACAGGCACCTATACACGCTGTGTATACGTGTGTGTGTGTGCGCGCACGTTGAAATGTAAATGTTTTCTGGCTGTTTTTCCAATGTAAATCTCTATTAATGGTTGAAAAAACATATTTTCACTTTCCACTACTTTTCACTAGCCATGCAAATATAGTAGTTTTGGTTTCATTTGCTCAGGATATCTGCAAACCTCACTGTGAACAGTTTACACTGGAGCTACTTTCTACTAATCAAATATTTCCAAAGATAATACCCTATGAATTCTGGAGAGCACGTTCTATGGATTAGTCAGAGGAACAGGGACACTGAATATGAAAAGAAAAAAAAGACTGTAGGTTTCCACAAATTGCCATCAAATGTCTCTTGGTTCAGACTTTTTTGTTTTAAATCCAAAGTTTGGTTGACCCAAATATGCCCCAATAAAGACAGAAAACAACACTAGTATACAATATCACGAACTAAAGCATGCTTAAAGTTCACACGGTTATGTTCAAACAAGAATAAAGAAACCAAGTGTGGAAAATGTCTGCAGTTGCTCTGCAGTACATGTTTACTGGTTTGACATTTCACCAAAACCACAATCTTTTCCTAAAGTGCTTTTATTTCACAACCTAACCACACGCTGACTGCACTTTGTACACCCACAGTCTACCCCGACTATGCAGTACAAAAACCGGTTTACTTCTTTGAACCAAAGAAAATCCAGGCAGCATTAATGCGTTTTATGACAACATAGTAACTGAAAAAGAAACGACAATACGATGAGGAGTTTGCACTCCCATTTTGAAAGCACATTTTCTCTTGTGACTAATATCACATGTAATCAGGTCTATTATGGCATTGGACATATTGACACACAGGCTTAAGACCCCTGGTATTACCATAGGACCCATATGTCTTCATTATACTAAATAGAAATTTGGCAATTACAGTTCTGACCTGACAGATTCAGGCCTCAAGTACTAAGAACTGATTATATAGAGATGGGCTCGAGAAGTGAAATCGGCATAGGTGAACCAACCCTTTTAAAAACATAGAGAATAAATATTAGTATTAATATTACTGCCTGAAAAGTTAAGTTTGAAGTATTAATTAAAAGTATTGCTGTTCTTTTTTTCTTCTCGGTAATACAGTATTGGTTTTGTGGTACTTGCTGTGCCTTTCCCTCAAGGGGAGTTTATAATTCTAGGGGTTAGTTTTGTGTGTACTCTCAAAGACTCTTTCTTGTTATGGCTGTGAACCGCCTGTTTGCAGTGACAAACTAATCAAAATATTGCACTGTAATTGGTGGGTAGTGATGTGTAGCCTGTAATTACTGCAGTCATGGTTGCCTTTATTCTCTAGTACCATCCTTGAGGGATGTGGAAGAGGGTCAACATTCTGCAGACTTAGAAGCTACAGTTTGTCGACAATCGAGAACCCATTGTCATGCCAGCCTGTCAATTCTTTAACATGTGGGGGAGATTCCTGTTGTGTTGTGGTTAAAATAGACAGCAGCAGCTGTTTGTTTTATTTTTTTTATTTGTACCTATTTTGGGTCAATTTGTAGTGAAATGTCTCCCCTTTGACAATAAAGAGCAATTTTTTCTTTCTGTTTTCCACTGTGAAGTTTCACAGCATTTTGTACTTTTGCTCTATGATCTTTTAAAAAATAACCGGTGACGGGGAGTATCAAGAGCACGAGGATGTTCACCATTCAGTGCACTAATTGTTAATGAGGATTAGGATGGCAGCAGCAGGGAGAACAAAGTGATGAAGACTTAAAAGCCATTCACAGATATGACTAAAAACACAGGACCAAAAAAAAAAAAAAAAAAACATGCAATGAGCATATTGAAAGAAAATGACAATGTCTTGAGTAAAAATACCAAACTTTTCATCTTTCATCTTCAACGCCTAATGTAGGAGAGCTAGAAAAAAGGACTGAAGACCGTTATATGAGTGACATTTCCCTCAGAACTGTGATGTTATTTGATATCGTAAAAGTGAAGATCTGGAATTGTGGGCTTGTGTGACACGTCAAATGTCTCTTTCTAAATCAAACACTTTAATAACAAGTCAACGTGCTTGGAAAAGTATCACAGCTCGCTATAGTAATGTCACCAAATGATGAAGCTGTTTTAAAAACATGAAAGTGTGAGGTGGTGAGTCATGATACTTCATTTAATCTCCTGCCTATGACCGGATATTCTTGCTCTGACCTCTTTAGCAGCATCATAGACGTATCATTTCTCCTCTGCAGGCAGGAGAGTGATTCCTCGATTACTGGATAATCATGTATGAATTGAGATATACTGCTTCTGCTTTTGGAAATAATACTTTAGATATATGTTTGCCTATGCGTGCCTAATTCTTATTCATCCCGCATAGTTGAAGTACTTGGAAAGCATGCATAAAATATCTTCTCAGGTAACGTATGAAATGAATTCAGTCCTGTGACGCACACTACAAATTAAATACCTACTCTCCCCAACCAACACACGCTCTCCAGCCTATTTTAGCAGATAATTTCAGATCCCCACATGAAAGACTATTCCATTAGGTACTCAAAACAGAACTCTCCTGTAGCTCATACATCCCAACTGATTCAAACATTATAACTTTGGACCACTTCTCCCTTTTGTTTGCTCCACCAGGGGCCCAGCTTGTTATTTTTGGATAATTAATTTAGAGCCTGTGTGCCTTGTTTGTTGCAACACCGCAGCATTGATTCATGTTTACACATAAGCAGCACAATTAACGGATCAATACGAAGTGGAGAAACGGGGAGCTCTTCAGTCAGCCTTTGTTGGACATAAATGAAAGCAGATCAACACACATACAGTACGAGCGCACACACACAAACCACCGGCGGTACCTTCCTAACTGCTCCACATGCAAATGTTCACGAGTAATAGACTGAGAATGAGAATGGAGACAAAGCAGTGCCACATGTTTATTTACCAAGTCATGGGATGAAAAATGTTATATGGCCATGAACACTTATTCCTTTGATTACAGAATATGACCTTAACATAATGTGCGCGCTAATTGCTTACATTTATTCCTCTATTACCGCGGCTTTCACACGCCTCAATAATGCGCATCAGATTCAATAGATCTGCGAGCTTTTATAAACAACATTCAATTACAGCAAACAACACGTAGCCCTGTTGTCATGCTCTTTCCGTGAAGTGTGGTGGGGAAAGCATCCATCCATCAATTTTCAGCTTCCACCCATGATCAGCTATTTTGTGTCGGGGTGTTCTCCAGCTGGGAGCGGCGGTGGCTGCATCTGGACCAAAACAAAACAAAAAGGGGCCCGGGTCAAAATCTGAGTGCCATTGTACGAAATATTGTAATAGAGAGGGGTGGTGGTATACTCTGAGAGGAAGGGAGCGCGGGGCTTGAGTCACATCAACGCATGTTGTGTCATAGTGTGTGATTGTGTGTGTGTGCTGTATAACTACCACACAGTGCTGGTCAGGTATGATAGATTTGACGCAGGCAGGGGGTTGATTGCTGTGGTGCCTCCCCCCCAGGGAGGGATAAGGCTGGAGGTCTCAGCTCTCTGATCACCAAGTGATAGATGTGTGTGGGATGTTGGGGATTTTTAATGAGGGAGCGTAAAAGGTCAGTGTGTGTGCCCTCACAAGCGTGTCTGCAGATGTGCAGGTACTGTATGTTGTTACACTGGGAAAAAAAAGAGGCAGAAAGTCCCCTTAAATCCAGCAACACATTTTGTATTCCAGTAAAATAGTCTGAGGAATAATGCATGTTTTGTAGTCCTGGCACTGTGTGTATGTATGTGTGTGTGTGTGTGTGTGTATGTGTGTGTTTGTGTGTGTGTGTGTGTGTGTGTGTGTGTGTATGTGTGTGTGCGTTGGAACTGTTCCACAAACTAAAGCAGGCAGCTGCTGCTGTGTGGAATCGTCTCCATACCGTAGAACAGCCAAAAAGGCCAGCGTCCAAGAGAGAAGGATTTGGAGGATTTAAAGTCTGTGAAGGTGAGGCACTCAAACACACATACTCATACGCTCTCGCACGCGTGTTTAACCGCACATTCTCCAAAGAGAAAGGGGAAAAAAAAAGGACGACTCCGAAGCAATTGCGGTGGAGGAAGGGGATTTTGCTCCCGCCCTCTTACCTCCTTTAAAGTACTCTATCTCGGCAAACCACATTTGTTTTATTAATTTAATGTCACATCAGGAGGAGTCTGTCAGGCGGCAGACTCGCAAACTCACTTCCCGAAACTTTTTTTTTTTTTTTGCCATGCAGAGTACTAACAGAACAAAGAATCACCGTGTAATAACAAGAGAGAAGAGAAGAGAGAGAGAGAGAGAGAGAGAGAAAAAGAGAAGCAGGGGGGCACAGGGGGATAAAAGTAGCTTCCCTCCTCCGATTAAATTGCCCTTTAGATAAAAGTAAATCTAGTAAAAGGCAGTGCAGAAAGAGGGAAATTATTAATGATTCTCTCATCTTATGTGATTTTCAGCCTTAATATCAGAGATGAATAACACGAAAAAAAATAGCAGGAAATGTGTGTTTCTGAAATGTGTGGGAACATAATCCCTTGAAAACAATTCTGTATCTCCTGGACCTTAAAAAGCCACCACAAGAGGAAGATATCGCTGTATCCAAGTGGGAGTTCAGGCAAGGTTCGTATAAGTGATTGCTCTAATATCTCTTATTAATGTGTAGATCATCTTTGACAGGTGTCATCACACACTCAAATTGTGCGCTTTGTACAGGTGAATGTATCTGAACGCGTCCTGGGCCAAATAGCCTGATCATACAAGATGTTAAAGTCAATGGACGGTGAAGCCAGCATGCTTATGGTGTGTTTAACAGGCCAAGCAATTGAGCTATTTTAATTCCTTTACCATTAGGCAGGCAAGCCTATCATTACCTATTATCTAAGTGACAACATGACCCAACTATTTAAAAAAAAAAAAAAAAGCATTAACCTTAGCTAACCATGAAAATTGGCCCATGTGTGTGCAATGTAAAGCAACTAGACAAGCATGTAATTGCAGTGGGGTGCAATGGGGTCACACCCCGCCCAGTGTACTGTATGAAATAGGAAAATCCACCCCCCTCAATATATGTAATTGACCACATATGCCGAAAATATACACTCAGTTCACTGTTCACTCATCATGTCAACCAGCAACAGTGAACACAGATCAAGAGTGTTTTGTACAGACCTCTGAACATGTTGATCACTCACGGTTGCACATCTTAATTAATTCATTTGGGCGGGTGTTTTTCATTCAGTGTAACTGTCTGAGGGATGATGTCGGTTTCTTTCAGTCTGACACTTTCATTTTGAAAACTGAGACACTGTTGTTAATTTCACTGAGCTGGATCATTGTGTTTTAGGTGCAACAGGACTTATTGCTCCTGTACAACTCATGGTTATGTTCTCTGCCTGCACAGACCTCATTAAAAAGTTAATTCTGAAAACACAGATAAAATACTTCCCTGATCCTTTTTACAAAATTAACTTGTTTACGGACTTTGTGCTCAGTGCGTGCCTTTGAAGGCGCATAGGAGGCTAATTGACAGGTTAGGTGATCGGTTACTTCCAGCTGGCGGCTGACTAAAGATTTTTCCCTTCAGTGCGTCCGACTGTAATTAACAAATAATGAGAACTAATTAAGGACAGAACAGTCATGTAGCCATAGTCCTGGCCATTTATTAACACAGCTTACATCATGTTCATTAATGCGCAAAGAATGAAAAAATGTATAGGGGTTAAAAAGACAGATATTTCCATCTACACAGCAATACAGCCATAGCCAAAATGTGAGGTTTAACTATGAAGGAAAAGAATGTCAACACTGAAGACACTAGCATTGTGCTTGATGAATGGGATCTGGCATTAGGAGGACTATTATTGCCAAAATTAGCAAAATTGCTGGTCAATAATTCAATGGAATTACAAATGTCTTTAGAGAGAATAGATATATATCTTCAGACAGCGCCTCCTTTCCTAGTAGTAGTACTAGTGATTTTCTAAACAATATGTACTTTTATTTTGAAAATCTACTGCAGTTACTGCTAGTTGTTTTCATCATTAAAACCAGATCCTGCTTTTCCTCCTGCTTTTTATATGTAGCACCCCCTTTCCTTTTCTACTATTAATCATCAGCTCTTCATGGGAAAAAAAAAGAATGAAAAAAATAGCAATAAAGGTGGGGGTGGGAGAGGGGTCCTCTTGGATTCTGTGTGACCTCCACAATCAACATGCGGCCATCATTTTTCATCAGCATCAGTTTCACCCAATTGCTGCACTTCAGCATACATATAGTTGATTGCCCGCCTGTTTGCATGTTCATCAGCATATAAATGCTACATATTTAGCCTCATCGCGCTCACCCTGCAGAGCATCCTCCACATTTCTGCTCATAGAGGAGGGCATAATGCTTCGGTATCATTCTTTGCACCCAAGGATGATTAAACAGAATCTGCCAGTTCAGTAACTCGATTTGTCCCACTGCTCTGACTTATAATTTGTCTATTATCACATTTTCACTGTTCAAGTGATGTTTTATATGACCTAGTTTAATGAGGTAAAATTGAACTGAATAAAAAGCCCAGGAAATGTAGAGGGTGTTTTTCAACATGATGTGAAAGAAGCTTGATGAAGATGACCGCTGTAAAACTGCTGTCATTCTCTCATAGAACACAGCAGTTGTTTCACTTGTCCTCCTGTGTGATGTTGTTTTTCCACTATTATCCTTCTACCGGTGTTGCTGAGCCCAAGAGGGCACTGTTTGATGTCGGAATTGGTATCTTGCCACAGAGGTGGAAAATAGGAAATGAGATTTGCGGCCTCTCTAAGGGATCTGCCTGATTGTGGCAGCAAGTTAGCCTCAACTTTGCTCTGCATTCTTGACACCGCCTGGTATTTTTAATATCAATGTTTCCTCATCAAATTCAAGGCTGCAGAGACTTTAAAGGACATCCAATACCACTGAAGAAACCGGTGGAGAGTACTAGAGACCCTAGACAGTGATGCAAACATTTGCCCGCTGAGCTTTGCTGACATTTATAACATAAAGTGGTA
Organism: Protonibea diacanthus; assembly: GCA_028641955.1. Lineage (NCBI taxonomy): Eukaryota > Metazoa > Chordata > Actinopteri > Sciaenidae > Protonibea > Protonibea diacanthus. The sequence goes on from CM053993.1 coordinate 10,873,603, forward strand.
TAGTTTTAGTACTATTGTAGCTCTATGTAGCTCCAGTTCCCTGTCACAGCTTCAGAGAAATGTCATAAATGTCACCGGAGCTGTCAGACCTGTGTATAATGGTATATTTACCGATATACCGTAGAGGAGAAGGTATTAAAAGTCATCTCTGAAAGCATGTTGATATGATTTTTGGCCAGACTTCTACATTAAGCACTTTTTTCAATCAATTTTTACATTCTGGTGCACCACTGCCTGAACTCAACACTTTTCTTTTAAGAAGTGAACTCTCTCTCAGCATTTGGTGGACACAAAACTAAATTGCTGAGTAATAAAAAGTAAGGAGATACCAATCAAAGAGAAAAGGCATCTGATTGCAAAGCAATGACTGATGAAAATACGCTGCTGATAAATGATGAATCCTCCGGTATTCTTGAGTGGCAGACGACTTCAACCACTGAGCTAGTAATATCTCTCAAAGCAACACATTGTTGGATGGATTTGTTAACTTGTTCTTTGAATCACTTGCTTTTTCTGTCACTTGTGGGTGCAGCAAAGTATGACTGTTCAGCTGGTGATCAGGATGGTGCTGAGATTTCAAACAAGTATTCAAAACAATAGCAAAATCAGAATTACAATAAGCATTCAAGCCCAAACAAAGTGACAGCCCATAATCATATAAAAAAAAGCATGTAATGTATAAAATATTTTAAATAGTTCTCTATAAAGAAAGTTCTCTATTTAGGTAGATCAATCCAATAACACACTTAACCAGACTGTTACATTTGTCTTTTTATGAACTGTAACACTGATATTTACAGATCTTTACCTGACCATTTTTCATGACAATTATGTTTCCATAACCTGAACCATACTGTGGGTGCTATGCACAGTTTTCTGGAAAGCAAGAACTTTCTTTATTCATAACCTTAAATGATTCCATCTTATTATGACTTTTATTATGACATTGACCTTATATTTCTAGGTTAGGACCAGCATAACTGGCAATAAAAAAAATGTTCACTGAGAGCTGTGACTTCAAAACACAATGACAGTGCAAAAAATACCAGCTTAGCCAAACAGGTAAAGAGATTGGTGCAAGTATGATCCAAGTTTCTGCTGTAACAAACCATTAAATTAAAGTTAAAGACCAACTTGGTTGAAATTTTGACCTACTCTGATCTACTTTGGCACGTCCTTTATGGTACTATATTGCCGGAATGGAGCCAAAACTAATAGCCAGTGCAGCCAAAATGTTTTTAAATATTAAACTATCATACACTGTTCCCTCTAAACCTACAATAGTTACAGGAACTTGTTTGCAACCTATCTCATTGTTAACCACTTGTATTTCTTGGCCCGTTATACCTTTTCTTTCTTTAGCCATGACACCGTGTTCCCAAAGCTAGCAATTAGTAGTAACTTTAGTGAGAACACTGTTATCACAGCCAATAGAAATGAAGGCCAAAACTGTAAAGAAAAAGTTGAACTTTAAGCAGTCTTAAAGGTCTGTATTCATTTTCTAAAGCTTCAGTTCATCCTGTGTTCTATTATTTTTCTTTCTTCACTTTAACTGGGAGCAAACACAAGCGACAGAAGCACAAATTCCCCCCCCCTGCCTCTCCCTCTCAAGAAAGTATTTAAGTGGAGCGCAGTCATGTGAAGTCTCCATTCTTCAATAGCAGCTTTGTGACTAAGCTCCAGTCTTGCTAATGCATAGCCTACGATTAATGACTCTTTCCTAATTAACACCCATCCGGGCAACACAATTAAAAATAACTTCAAAGAAAAACGTAAGCACTAAAAATACTGAGCAGAACAGGAACAGAAATAAACAACTCCCTCTTTCTATGAGATAAAGCACACACACACACACACACACACACTATAATTCTATATGGCTCTATTGCCACAGCCATGAGCATTATTGAATAAGATAAGCATTTCATTCGTGTGTATTTACAGTCCCATTATTCCCAACGTTTTTTGCCCTACCCAAGGGCAAAACATAGCTTCTAATCTTTTGTGACCATTTAGATATTGTCCGTGTAATCATAACCATGTATGGAATGCTACATAACACAGGCTGGATTATGTACAGAAGACAACAAGCACAACTTGTGTGCGATCCACCTCATTATGATTCATTTCAACCACAAGTGAGCTGAAAGTTATTGCTGAGAAAATCATAAACAAGCCTTCCTCTCTCTGCGTCACATCTGCCCTAGCCATTGCCTGATTGCTTTGTGGGCACTGTTTAATTGCCAATTAGGGGGGAGACCAGGACAGCAATCACAATAGGTGTGTGGGTGTGTGTGTGTGTGTGTGTGTGTGTGTGTGTGTGTGTGTGTGTGTGTGTGTGTGTATTTCATTATGTGTAGGAGGTAGCATTTGAGACAATGTAAATTGGTGGTCGTTGAAGCGCTGCTTGACATGTGTGTTGTACATTCAGTAGCATTTTTTTTTTTTTCATCTTGGATGCGAACACATTCACTTTAAAGGAGATAAGTTGTAGATAAAGAGGAAGAGGTCATGGCACGACATTCTCCAGTGCTTTCTTTTTCTCAAGACAATGCATTTACAATTCTGATGTTGGCATTAAAACCATATGCTTTCTTTGCATAAAGGGAATCTCATTTGGTTGGATTTTAAAAACTTTTGTGTAGTTTAAAATTGAACTGAAAAGTTGACAAAGATATGATATGATATTCTTGATGAGAACCCATCTGCCAGCTTACAGTCAGTTAGCTGTATTACTGCAGTATTATATGTCAAACATGACAAAACCTTACAAATTGTTTGCTAAATCCATGCACACTATTATTACAGTACAGGGAATATACTTGTTAGGATTCTGTGTTAGTCTTGATCTTTCCATAGGATTTATTATTTTTTTAAAGTATTAGGTAAATACTATTTACATGGCAAACACATTAAGATATACTGGTGGCAGCGTATCTCTGTGCTTTTCCTGAGTCTTTTTCCTGAAGTTTGGGAATCTCAGTGTGTTTGACTTTCTCCTCTTGAAATATTGTGTAGCTTGGTGGTTGACCATCAGAAGCTTCTCACTCTCCACCAGTGGTGGGTTCAGGTTAGTGTTATCAACTTGTACTAGACATTTTAGGAGCTGACATTCACTGTCAGGTGGCTCAGACATTTCTAATCCTTTGCCCTGTTATGTCCAATCACTAAACACAGTCTCATTGATTTCCATTTTTGGGTTGCTAGATTAATGAAAGAAGTCCTCACCTTTGGATTTTGGATTTTTTTAATGTCCCACACTGTTTTTCTTATCTGTTTTTTCCCCTTGTGTGTGCGTGTGTGTGTAGTAATACAAGTAGTAGCTGCTGCTGTGCTTTTTGTTTGTGACAGTAGGAGGATTGTCTCTGTATTAACCTGCAGGTCTTCAATCCACTGCTGATGAGATGAAGCATGAATTATTTAATGTGACTCGCATTTCCAACAGATTGTCAAGATGTGTTGGCTGTTTTCTTGTGATATGTCCCCGCAAACAAAAAACATATACAGCAAATACTTAATCCATTGTAACATTGCCTCTAATTGCTATTAAGGGGTTCAAAAAGGGTTCTGTGCAAAAGATTATTGTGTTCACCATTATTTTACCCCTTGAGAATTGGGAAGTTGACAGAATGTATTTGTATGTCAGTTGTAATTAGTCTGATGCTAAAAATTTACTTCATCTACTGTTGCCTTCTGGCTTCTGACAGTTCGAGTGGTTACCACTTTTCAGACAGTACCTTTTGTTTGAAATAAGCACTTTCCATAATATATCATGTTATTATACTGTATTGATAAAGGTATTTTTGGTTGTACAGAAGACATGCAGAAGCTCAGTATTTCCTTGCGACTGTTGATTTATTCAATCTGCAGTAACTTCATGCTGCGTAGAGAGAAGTTCCAGCGTGTATAGTTGTCCTACACACAGACAGTAAGGTGAACATGAGTGCAATGACAAATATTTCTCAGATTTTATGGTTTGATTGGACTTGACACACTGTGTTGACATTTGGCAAGGACAATTGATTATTCAATAACTCCTGTCAGGCCGTGATAGATCGCATCTGAATCACGGAGAAGGTGCATTGTCTGCAGCTTTCTTTTTCCTTTTTTTTTTTTTTTTTTTTTTTGCACAGGCTACACACTGTGCTTCAGTTTGGGCATAAATGGGTGTGTAGTTTACGACTTTAGCCATCTGAAATTGAGGGATTTTACTGTGTTTTTATTGACCTGCTACATTATTGTACACACATATCACGCACATATCATTTTCAATACTCTTGATTAAACTACAATGTTCCCCTTGGATGGTGTGACCTCCAACCCCCCTGTGGCTACACAATATGTCTTGATATATTTTCCAAATTAATCCACTGTTTAAATTCTTCTTCTGTGGTAAAATAAGACTAGAAAGACCAATAGGTGGACTTTGTCATGTCAACTTTATAAACTAAAGCGACTATATTTTTTTGTATTTAATATTCAAATATTCACATTCAGGTCAATAATGGTAGGAGGACAAAGAATGGCAACACTGTTTGTGTACAACATGTTAATTTGATACTGCTCAATGTTTAATACAGTTTATTTAAGCTTTTATACAAATCTCCTGTGCTTGTGTCCTCTTTTATCATTAGTGTCCAAATGCTTAAGTTCCTACACCACAAATTAATTATAGCACACTCCCAAATACCCCCCAATGTGCCATCATTAAACATTCTTTGAAATGTAAACAACTATTAAACCAACTTCCAAGTGCTCTGGAGCTTAGTAAAGACCACTGTAAAATGTACCAGGCTTTTAATGATATACATTTGAATTTTAATGCGGTTTACAAAGATTAAACTGCAGTTTGTGTAAAGTACTTTGGAGGCCATATCAAAAATCATCTCGTGTTTGTGACCCAGTGCACAGATCTTTTAATTATTGTTTTTATTACTGAAGATTTCAGGTGATTTCAGCCTAGACTACATTGTCGCATTTGCCGTAATAGCAATCCATTTTATCAATTCATTTGGAGGGCTTGTTGCTTTACAAAAAAGAACAATGTAACATTTGCGCAAGCCAAAACACATTATGAGTGTATCTTCAGTTACAATTAAGAAGGGTAGTGTTGTGTGTAGCACCAGCCTTATTTGTTACACCTACAGAAGAGCAATCAGTTCCATTACCCTGTACTCCACACCTCACAATTAAATTTGTGCTCTGTCACACACCTGCAATTAACCGCTATTAACAATCTTTCCATTACTCCACTCTAGTTACCATGCATACGTATCATAGTCAATGGTAATTTTATGTACTGATGATTAATCATGTTGATTGTCCTAAAGCAAAGTCATGATTCCATATGCCCTGGTTACAAGAGCTTATGTGGTCTTAATTTGTATTCCCTGACTTATTTAAGCCATAATATGCCTCTCACTAGAATTTGTACATGCTGCTGATGAAGATTTATGTATACAGTACAACATATAGTATCAGGCATCACGGGCACTATTTTGATGTTCAAGCTGTGCCCCATTTCCCCAATCACATCACTCGATTTTCATGGCCAAAGGAAATCATATTGTTTTTTTCTTTCTTTCCAATCCATGTACAGTACTCTTCAGTCACTCAGCTCCATGCCCCCATCCTTGCTGAATAAAGAACTGTCTGGATGTGCGATTCAAAGGCTTCAGCAATATAAAAGAAAGCGTCAGTCTCACATGAAAGCTACGCTGCTGATTCAAACATCCAGCACCATCCCTTTCCCTATCCGAGCACTCCTCCGATGATGACATATGTTCTAATCATTGGGTCATGTCTCTCACCGACATCAAAAGTTCCACGTAGAGATGCAGAAATTCTCCAAGAAGCAGAGGAAGGAGAAGGGGAAACCAACTTCCTGGAATTGGTTATGTCATGGAAAGAAGAAAACGTTTGACACTTCCTGCTATGCTCCCCCAGTTTCGAAGCCCTCCGGGATACAAACGAGGACTGTGTAGCTGCTCTCTTCCTCTGATTAGGGGACATCCTTTGGGAATTATGCAAGTAGAAATGGATTTTATTTATATATTTTTGTGTATGCGAAAGTCATGAGGGAGACAAGGCAGAGTGTCAGAAGCCTAGGTCTCACGCTATAAGATGCATTTTTTTCATGATATTAATAGATTGCAGAGTACTGAGGAACCTGACCTAGTTAAAGCCCCTTGAATGAGCTTTGTTACTACATATCCAATGCTGAGTGTGTGCCTTTGATTGAATGGACACATACTATTAAACCAGCCATGGATTTCCCTTCATGCTGACAGGAATGCAGCATTACTTGATTAGATCAGGTTCCCACCGCATAAATATCCCATTTTTTCCTTATCTCACTGATTTATCTTACTGTGTGGAGATTTACTTGATCTTGTAGGAACCAAATTGTGCCGAGCCGAACTGTGTTAAATAAATCACTTGTTTTGCAGTGGTTCTGTATGTTTATTTTTTTTCTTTTTCTTGAAATTACCATTCTGTTCTCCCGATTTTCATAATCATGACAGAATTCCCACAATGTGTTTTTCTGTGTTCTTTTTTTTTTTTATCGTGGTGGACACCTGGATCAATGGGCAGCTGAGACTGTATTCTCCTCCACATGTAAGTGCAATTTACATGATCATGACATTTGTAGTGCAGATTGTCATGCTATCAACCGATTGGATTTTGTGTGTGTGTCTGAAAAATATAAAAGCGCAGCTGGCTCATAATGTCTTTTAATTATATACAGACAGCTACACTCATGCTTGTTGCTATGCTACCGTGCTACTCCACCAACACTGAAGGCCATCCGTCTTAAAGGTATATAATTTCAACTCCCTCTGTGTTCAGATGTAGACTTTGCTGTTGCTACAGTATGAAATAATGCTATTAAGATCAGAATGCAAATGTTACTTTATTATTAATGCACTATTAACAGACTTTGGGCTTAGCAGAAGATGCGCTGACCTCTTTAACCACATCCAGATGGTGAAGATGCAAATTTAAGTGAAAGTACCTTTATGATAAATGATATTTCCCATTTATAGCTCAACAGCTGGCTGCTATGGACACATCTAACCACAATGTTACATCCCCCATAGAGCCACTGCTAATAAATGACCACAGCCTTCACTATACTGTATGCTCATGCTGCTTTTACTAACTATACAGAATTCTAGTTTAATATGTTCCTTTGAACCAAAGTCTTTTTGCCAGTGACTTTGTCTGCTTTATTCATTCTCTTTTGGATGTGATGAGTGAGTGAGTAGAATAGTAACTGGCTCTGACGCTACAAAACGAAACAGGGAATGGCAGATTGATCTCTCTTCCTCTACCACACACACTCACACACGCACACACACACACACACACACACACACACACACACACACACACACCTGTTAAGACCACTGCCAGCATGCACTGCAGGAACATGAACACACGTACGTACACACACACACACACACACACACACACCAGAGCTTGGCTACAGTGCACCTGATCACAGCCCACACATGGAGAAAACATACACATAGCTCCACTTGCCAAGAGAATCACAGCATGTTGTGTGAGAGTGTTGGATGACTAAAGGAAGGGAAAAAGGAAGTCAAAGCCTTTCAGTGAGCAGAAAAGACGAGAGAAAACACACACACACACACACACACACACACACACACGGCTGGTTCTTTGTTGTCTGCAGAGCAGGGTAAACTACACTGCGGTCGGTCTGCTGTCTTTTACTTTTACACATTACAACAACTCTGCCTCCCAGTAGAGCTTCGTCTCTTCTGTACACTTTCACATCTGAATATTCACATCCTGCTATGTGTTTTTTGTACCAGGAAGGAAAATATGGAAATAAATAAAGTTGAGGTGCCCAGACTTTCCCCTACTTTCTTTTTGACTTCTCTGTAGCTCCCAGCTAACCCTCACATCCACTCGCCTGAGTGAGCTGGTGATAACTCCCTGTTCACCTTTTCACCTCACATAAGGTTCAAGTATTGCGGCACGGTGTGCGCAATGCTGAGTACAGCTCCGCCACTAACCTCATGACCTTATCCAGCAAATTGCATGCGCACACATACAGCTGAACACCCATTGTCAGTGCACGCACTTGCACATGACTTCATGAAGTTAAAACTCCTTATGGATAGTGACATCCAATGTGAACTTATGCGCATACACACAAAACCATATTGCAGAGAAATCTCTGTGGACTTTTCTTGCATCACTGCTTTTTGTCCCTGAGGGAGAAAACTCCCTTTGTCGTGACGGGGCCACAGTGAGCATTGTTCCCCACAAACACTGGAGTACATTTTGATTTACAGTACAGCGAGCTCGGTTTTGTGCGAAAATTGTCACATTAATATGTTCAATTAGCACAATCAAAGCATACAGAAATTGCTCCTGGCTTATCTGTGTTATGGTGTGATCACAGTTTGTGTTGTTTGAGCTGTGTGTGTGTGTGTGTGTGTATGTGTGTGTGTGTGTGTGTGTGTCTGTGTGTCTGTGTGTGTGTAGCACCAAATCCTAAATGAAAGTCACAAGTTAGAATGTTACAAGATGTTTAATTATATGATTCGATGGTGAGAAAAAACATACACGCACAAAAAGCCTGATTCGCAAGTTAATTTCTTTGTTGTGGATCGCAATACTGTTGCTGTCTGTGTGAGTGAAAAAGAAAAGTCAAGCTAAATCATTCATAAAGTCTTCTTAGAAATAAACACCAAGCGATCCCCTAAGCTCCACAGCTCGGTAGGTGCACCTATATATTGACATGCGAGGACAAAAAAGTATTACGTCACGTGCTATTTGTTTTTTTATACCTTTTTTCTATACCTGGAAAGTTAATTATATTGCATTGTTACCATGGTGACAGCAAACCATCTTATTTATCACCTGCTGATCCCCTGCCAGTGAGTTGAGTTCCGAGTGCGCCCTGGGAAATGGAGTCTGCAGGATGTGAGTTACAGCGTCGCTAGATGCACTTCTCAGCCAATAACAACTTGAATTCAAACACACATAATGCGACTGACTTTATTTAGGCAAGCAGAGTAGAACAGTCATGGAAAATGAATAAAATAAAAATGAGAAGAAAGTGCAGCGGCCGCTCAAAGTAGGCTACATTCATCACAAGTGTCTGACCCAATACTGTTCATCAGGCAGACCTGAAAAAGGGCTTAGGACTAATAACCTTGTGTCACACAGCAAAGATTTACAGGGACCTTTGTGCCAACTTGTGGGAAACTATTATGCAAATTTAGCACATTAGCTCGCCTTTTCTGTCTTCTTCATCACCAAAAACTGTCACTAATGTGCTCCGCCTGCTGTGTGGGCTACATACAGACAGGAAAGAGACAAACAAATGCAAGTAAACATGCATATGTGAGTAACTTCATGTTTGTTTGGTTTTTTCCTCTTCTCTAGCTGTCTCTTTCTCTTTCTTCTACTCTTCTTGCCGGGTCTTTCATCGTCACACATAGAGACACTTTGTCAGACTCGTTCTGTCACACAAAACACATGGCATGAACGAAAAGACAGAAAAGCAAACAAGAAGAAAACTGAAAGATGCCCCTTTGACTCTTCATGCAGCCGCTGCGGTGTGGACACATACGCACGTATGAACACATAAGCAACTGCACAAAGCTTCGTCCATGGAAGCATAGAGGAACATACCATCATATGGTGATGAGTAATCAGGTCTGCAGTCCTAATTACACTCGCATTTGGCGTGTAGTCACCCATGAGTAGCCATCCACACCAGGATAAACAAGCCCCTTGGTGTCACATTCCGGTAATAACATGGGTGACATTAGGGAAGGAACGGACGGCAAGCCAACCTTGAGAGGGGAAACTAGAGAGAAAGAAGAAAAATGCTCATCATCCAGTGTGAGTGTCAGTTTTTACTGTCCCATAGTGCAGAAGAGACACACATCTATTTCATGACACAGGTCTAACACATGAAATGAAATGTTTCAGAGCGAGACCTTCATCACAAAAACGGCGGGCAACAACGTGAAGCCGTCTTAAATAGTGAGTCTGAAACCAATCACAGTCCCCACAAGCAACAGGAAGACATAAATCCCAAACATCAATTTACTATATCACAATATCCAATAGGATACACGTAACTAGAAAAGTAAAACCCTCTGCATAGTGCATAGTGATAATCGTAAATTTATTTCATTAAATGTGTAGATTGCTATAAAACCCAAAGGATAAACGATATTCTTACCCAAATATTGCAGGTTACATTTGTAGATTAACCCATTCAGATGGATCCACATAAAAAGTCAGCATAAATAAATGGAACTCGCATAGCACAAAATATCCATAATACATGTGTAAGTTTGAAGCGGTTGTATGCCGATGACTCATCAGTTATTTTGCCATTTGTTCAAATTTCTTGCCTTCAAAACTCGTCAGCATCCACTGTGAAACAGATCTAAACAAACCCTGCCTCACAACCCACCTACATGCATTTTACCCTCCTCAGAGATGGAGGAGCTCGGCTCGTGTGAACAAAGGGTGCTGCAAGACATTTTAGATAAGCAGCATAAAGAGCCTTATTCTACAGCAAATGACAAAGCAGCAGTGTCGCGCGTCGTGATCGCTTCATCACTCGACTCGAGAGTTTCTGTTTGAATGAGGATGTTTTGTTCTCTGATTAGCCAGCTCGCTTGTCTCTGCTGTGACTGTATTGCTTGTTACAGGTCAGTGAAGCGCAAGCAGACGGCAAGGATGGGAGGTTGAAGCAGTGCCAGAGGCATGGGGAGAGTCGGGTCTCAGTTGTATCATCACATTCGCTGGTGATCACTGGTAAAGGTCAGGAGGTCACGCATCGCAGAGAGCCGAGTTGTCAAGTCATTATTAGCCGTTATTGGTTATTGTTTTTTCATAGGCATGTGAAATAGTTAGATTTTAAAAGGCATTTTCAGGATATTCACGTAATAAGGTATGTGTAAATAGTTGATGGACAAAAAAATGTATCTTATGCACAAAAAAAAATTACACTTTAATCAAGAAGATATCTGATTTGCCCTGAAGCAAGAGCATCATTGTCACTCTCTTGGCATTTTTCCATTCATGTTAAACCCACTATTTGTAGAATTACAAAATTGTTGACTTAACAATTTCCCAGTCCAAAAATAATCCTGGGTCAGTCATTCAACCATGTAGCTCTGTATTTCATACTCTGTGGTGTTTGCTATAATGATAGGTAAGTAATTGATAGATATATTGTCATGGACACACTTCAGATTCCATCAAGGTAGAGCTTACAGTTTGGAGTTAAGACAGCTAGCTAAACGTTTTCTAAATCTCAAGACGACATGTTTTTAGAGCAGAAAGCTGATGTCCGAGACTTGATCTGGTTATACGTAGGTGGGTACAGGGGACTAGAGTTTGATTTGAAACTGCAGCCTGACTTTCTAAGGCACGGCATGGGTCGTATGGGAGTTGAAACTTGATTTGATACTCGGTGACCTCGCTTGTAGCTAGACCACAATTGCAGACGAGGTTTGTAGCTAAAACTTGAACTTGATTTGGAGTGTACAGGATGAGGACAGAGCAAAGCGGTAAACTTTGGTGCAGCAAAAGTTGAAAGAAGTCATTTATTTGCAAGGCAATGAGCCATTTTACAGGAATCCTCACTCCAGCAATGACAGTCAGTTACAGAGACAAGTGAGCAGGAGCAACACATTTGGAGTGAATTACATAATTTGACAGGGAAATTAATACAATGTATGACTGACAGGCATTTCTAATACAGGGAAAACTGCATTTCCTCCTAGATTTGGCCCAATTTAAGGTGTTTGACTCTGCATTAATTCAGCTGAATACATTAAAGCCTTTTTACATCATCTTGAGTCACATTCTGAACACAGTGACACATACACTTACACCTCCAGTCAGGAGTGGAGGATGTGGAACTGAGTGCACTAATCATGAGGGCAATGACCAGATTGGACATCTAGTGACAGGAATGAGAGAGACTAATGGGGCAGACCAACAGGACACAGTAAAACAAGACAAAAACTATGCCTGCCTGCTGCACGACTTGTACATGAGGTTGGTTTGCATATTATACTGTATAGGTTTACAGTGGCAGCAGGGGTGGACTGGCCATCTGGAGAAGTGGGAGTTGGTTGACTGTTTGGACCTTCTGCTTTAACGGGTCAGCCTCTTTGTATATATATGTATATATGTATGTGTGTGTGTGTGTGTGTGTGTGTGTGTTGTTGTTGTTGTTGTTGTTGTTGATAAATCATAATTTTTTTCCGACATTTCTAACTTTATTTTGGCACATTCTACTGTTTATGTGCTGAACTGACAGTGACAGACTGATGTTGCTGCACATAAATTCTGACCCAACAAATCAGCATTATGCTGCCTTCAGGTGTTTGTTGGAAATAATAATGAGCTGAGAATAAATCACCAAAAAAAAAAAAAAAAAAAAAAAAAAAAAAACATGTTTATGCTCTGACTTTGTGACTTAAGTTATGGCAAACAACTTGAGTGATGTTTTTGGTAGCGTTTTTTTTTTCATGTGAGCTTTATTCTCTAATGGTCCGTGCTCACCTGCTCATTCTGCTGATGACATTTTGTTGCCAGCGTTGCTCTTTAGTCTCTGCCCTGCTTGATTTTCCGTTTGCTCTCACCACCAATCCCAGCAGCCCCCCTTGTGGGAGATGTGCACTTCATCATGTGCTCAAATTTCCTGTCCAATATGCTTACATGGCATGATAAGAGCCACAATTATAAAAATATGAAATCTTATACTAGTTTAAACATAATACAGTGTTACACGTGTCTGTGTATTGAGAATATGTTGACTGGGACTCAGCTGTGATGCTATTCATTTATTTAATGTGCCACAATATCTGAATGAGTACAGATAATTAGAAGAATTGTAAGAGTTAAATACCATCGGCTAAGCATGTTGTGATGACAACACACATAATGTGTGATGTTAATATTATATCCATCACCATAGATACAACTAAAGGTGAGCAGACATTAAATAACAACAAAAAACTGTCATGTAAAAGAGATTAAGGATTAATCCAATATCAACATTTTAAAATTGGAATAACCTCGCGGTCTCGCCTCGTTTCATGTAGAACCTCAGCTACTCCTGATAATTGCGCAGGTTTAGGTTTGCAGTATCATCAATAGAGAAAAGTGTATTGGTTCTAACCCTTTTTTCTGATATCTACAATTTCTTCTCTATTCTCAGCAGGGAGACTGTTTCATGAAAGGCACAGTGTACAGAAAACTCTGCAACCCGCTGCTCTCTTATGCACTGCTGTAATGGATAAAAAGCCTGCATCTGGTATTTGCAGGTTGCTTGGTAGCATGTGTGTTGAAGATCAAATAGAGAGAATGCAAGGTCTGTCGGTCTTTGTCATGTGTGTTAGTCGAAGCACATTGATGTCACATGAATTGGATCCAGTTAATAAAGTATGTAGCTGTTTTTTTTTTGTTTGTTTGTTTGTTTATGTTTTTTCATGTAGTCAAAGAGTCTGTGATTGCACAAGACAGAGATTTGTAATAACCACACAAATCAGAAAATCATGACAGAGAAGTAATTAAATTATGATATTAGAATAGAAAATGCAGGAACTAAAGATTTAGCCTTCCAGAAACGAGCATCTGTGCACTTTTTTAAAGCACATTTTTAGATATCAATAACTTCACTTCAATTATGCACTTAAAATACTCGTCAAGGTCTATTCCAACTGATTCACATATGACTGTGATACAAATGAATGAAAATTTGTGAATGGAACAAAACAAAACAAAAACTACTCAGATGGTCCAATCAATATTCTTATAATAAGATGGGATCATTTAGCTACGTGCAAAGTGTCAAAGATGTTGCACGTAGTGACAAACCTTCAGAGAATTATCACCTGTTGGCTCTGCAGACCATTTTCACTGAAAAACACACTGTACACTACCTGCTCAGCAGTTAGCCAACGTACTAACAATGTACTAACCACTAGCTGGTGAAAAGACCAAAAAGAAAGCCAACAGGAGAGTGAATATGTTAGGCGCCATGCCTCTAAATGAAAGCTAATATCGCTTTCTGTCTGCTGCATGTGTACATGCAGCTCTTTGCTAACACATTCACCGTCTCAGCTTTGTAATTATGTCTATGTTGTGTTAATAGCTTCTTGCGCCGCCCCCAAGTCTCCAAAGAATCAGTAAACACAGGTTTGAAGGCACTCAAATACCAACGTTGCCTGCAAGGGCGTTGACCTTATTAAAAGCTTTGCTTGGGTCAAGCAGTAATAATACAGAAAATTGCATCAGGATCAACAACTAATGGCTAAAGATCAGGCTAATGTAAGTGGAAACACAAAGGGAGGTGTGGGCATGTGAAACCCCTGTTAATGTATGCAGATTTATCATAGAACTCCGCTCAAAGGACCGATCTAAGTGTTCTATAACACTGCTGCAACTGGAGCTGCAGTTAGGGCCGCTTGTGGCAAGGGCTAATGAAATTAGAGCTAGTTGTCAAGCCAGGGCTGACATTGCAAGCTGCTGTTATTAAGGCTGTGCTGCTAGAGATTGGGTTTTTCTGCTTGGGGCATGGCTGATTGACATATGTATCCCCCAGCACAACCACAGCACATAATTCTTATGCTCTGAGATAATAAGGCTCATATTGCAACATGTCTACACTATTATTGCTTGTGCACGTCCAACTGGGTTGGGAACAATGGTAATATGGAAATGTGTTATGTGCATTCTGTTGATGTGGACCATGCCTGACCATGACTAAGCTAAGCTTCATGAGCTTTGGCCTGATGGAGGGACTGAGTTGGCTAGGCCGGCGCGGCCATGGAGGTGTAAGTATGGGCATCTATTATTCAAGACATAATTATGCAGTGGGCTGCTTTGTCAGCCAGTCAATCAGAACCCAGCTTTTCATTAGGCTACCTGTCATTGCACTGCCTGCCTCTCTGCCTCATGCCTCTCACACACATTACACGTGCACGACAATCACCCACACACACACACACACACACACATATATATATATATATATATATATATATATATATATATGCTAGTGAACACAAACAGACGCACACAAGCCATTCTCTCTTGCAATATATCATTACAAAAACAAGAGGAAGCTTCAAGAAAAAAAAGTGCCGGGACGACAATTGCTCCCTCCTCTAATTTTCCCTCTCTTTCGTCTAATAGGCCCCCACTGAGACTCAATTTAAATGTCAAACGAGACTGATTGGATTATGGGAGAGTGAAATCTGAGAGGGTCAGAGTGATGGGAGGAGCTGAGACGTGAGGGGGAAAGATATAAAGAGCATCGAGGTCAGGAGTCCATTAAATACAGATCTGCCAGAGTCCTTACAGGCCCCACACTGTATCACACACTTGATTGCAGATTCTTGATTAGTTTAGTGAGGAACTGTTAGCACTGTGTATAGCTGGTCACTGGAGATGGACGCCCACCGTGACCTGGGTTCCGCTCAAGCTCTCTGCCTCTTAAAGGAAGTTTTTTACTTGCCACTGTTGGCAAGCGCTTGCTCATGGTGGAAATGTGTTGAGCCTCTGTGAATAATATTACAAAGAGTACGGTCAAGACACGCTTTGTCTGGAGAGTGTCAGGAGAGATGTCTGCTTTAAGGAAAACAATTAAGAAGTGAAATTAACTCACTTAATTTACTTTTGGAGTTTAGCTCTTGATGCTCGACTGTACAAAAGACCGCGTACGTACTCTCTCTTAACACATAAATAGAGCATTAGTTACTCCCAAAGAGACTGAGTCGTGCCCAGAATAAAGTCCTGTGTCCACAGTGTTTCCAATTTAGAGAACAAGAGGTGATTAAGTTTCCCATTATTGCCAACAGGATCCTGTTTTAAGCACAGGCTGCCCAGAGTCAACCACCTTAGCTAGATGAAGTGGAAAACAGTAAAAGTGAATAAAGTTGATCGCATCAGGATTTCACCACGTAGTCCTGTTTTCTCAACCAACTGGTTGACTATCATTGTTACTTCATGCTCAAAGATCGTCAGAGAAAGGACATATGGCAGTAATAAAACATTAACATACTATCGCCTCTAATATATATGCCTAAAAATAAACAACAGGGCTTTGTAGTGTTGCATAAACCTTACTGGAGAATACATTCTGTGCCCGGGGACATACAAAAAAGTATGAATTGTCAAAAGAAAAAAAAGAGCTGGCAAAAGCTCTGCTCCACACTTTGTGTCTCTCTCTGTGAAAATGCCAAGAGGACATGTTATGACTGAAAGGGCAGGAAAGTGATAGAGAGAGGCAGACAGAGCGTCAGAGTCATGGCGAAAGGAGGACTAAAGGAACAAGACAGTAAGACGGAGATTTGTTAAACCAAGATAGATTTCGGAAAAAGACAAAGCAATATGCAAAAGGCGAGAGGTTAGAGGCTGGAAACTTCCCAACGCTCTGACAGAAAACAGTAGGACGAAGACAGAGAGCATGAACTCCCGCTGTAGCGCCCGCAGTTTGCATGCGTTTGAGAGTAAGAGGGCTCTCATAAATATGCATGTCACAATCTTGTACGTGCGCGTTTGCGTGGAGCTAAATGTTTACTCTCCTTTTGACCAAGATGTCTCATTACCAAATGTGACGAGTGGTGCGCGTGGGGAGGAGGAGGAGGAAGAGGAGGGGGTCCATACTGTGGACCTTGGGATCAAAGCCACCAGCGTGTACTTAAAAAAAAAAAAAAAAAAAAAGTATCAGCTCCACTCCACTCCAGAGAGGAGCGGCGCGCAGTAATGATGTTGACTCAAGTCTGATCCGTGTGTACACTTCCTCCTCACTCGGTGTGCCCAGAGAGGGAGGTTTGCGTTTGTGGCTGTTTCATTTCGAGGAGGAGTGTGCATAATAAGCAAAGTGACAGGGGACTACAGTGAGAACTACAGTACACCAAGACCGTCAGAAAATGTTTGAATAATGTTGCCTAATTGGTGCCCGATATGTTTGGGAGCAAACAAGAGTAAAGAGAGCAGTTAGCTATACTTAGCAACAGTTTAGTCAGTCACTGAGCGCCTTATATAGTTTCTGAATCGCCCGCTGAGAGCTGTTTGTGTCGAGAAATACAAAAACAAAGGCAGCGCATGCCATAACCCATTTATTTAAGCGACATTTTGTAACTTTTTCACCATAAGCCATATACCATAATGATTTTAAATCATTCTGATGCTTCATGGGCTTGTAATAGGGTAAATGGTGTCATACCCACTCTGCACCCTCTATGCCTTTTCTTGCACTATATAACTTAAGACTCCAGGCTGGGAGAAGTGCTAACACTTTATGGCACTAAGTCACACACCACCAACTATTTCACTCATTTTGGTGGGACTGGATCATATTTTAGGGAGAAAATGTTTTCTGGTTTTCCATCTAATGTCCTCTGGCTGTTTCCTGACGGAGGTTGCAGGTTGCTGTTTGCAGTTTGCTGTACTGTCCAGGCTGTGAGCCCAGAAAACTGTGAAGTGTTAGTGTTTATACCACAGGAGTTTTGAACAACCAGAAAGAGGATGTTTTCAGGTTCAGCAGATGGAGAGCGGGGCCCAAGGTGAAGGGATCGAAAAGAGGACACTGATGGAGGAAACTAAGATTAGAAAAAGAATGTGACCAAGCAAGAAGCCGCCGTACGAGATTCTCAGATTGGCTTTTGGCCATCTGTGAGAGCTTCGATCTGGGCTTCCTGCTGTTGGACCAGTAAGTGATTTTAGCTGGCTGCTATGTTATGTGTTATTGCACTTGCTTGATGTTTGGCTGTTAGCAAAGTTGTTGACTCACTAGTTTTGGATCATAAATCACATGTACAGTTTTTCATATTTACCACAGTGGTATTGTACCCTGAAATTGGGAGCGCCACAACTCAAAAAGTACAATTTAATGCTGAGATTGTCACAATGAAACTTTGATACATTATTAATAACCTTCACACAGTGCTGACACAGAACAAGCCCCTGAACACAATGAAAAGACATCCATATGAAATAAAATTAATGCACTAATATAGTCATCGAAAAACACACTTTTATTCACTAGCATTCAACTCTGTCCTTATTATTACTATTGGAAATTAATAATATCGATTTTTCTTGTGTTGTGTTTTTGTTTTACCCCCTTGAGTCCTGTAAAGAACCTTGACTCACCTGTGTTGTGTAGGAAGTGCTGTAGTGAGTAGAAAAGTTGAGTTCAGTTTACTGTGGCGCCGCATCAGTGAACTTCTGCTTCCTCCCAGTCTTTCCCCCGACTCCCCTTCCACTTCGGAAGAGCAAATCTAGAATGAATTATGAATCTTTGGCTGTTAAACAGTTATTCAAATTGTCAATAGATTTATTTAATCAGTCGACGACAGAGCCAACAACACATGAGTTAGCTGCCCGCAGGTATGTGTGGATGCTAATCATGAGTGTATTTAGAAAATGGAAAAAGCTGCTTCATTAGCCAAGATGTTTAACAAATGGAATAGGAGAGGGGGAGGGGACACGGCGGGCAATGTGTGTGTGAAGTGCCGGGAGAGAGAAGAGAGGAAGCTGTGATGGTGTAGGAGTGACACGACGGAAAAGAGGGAGGAAGATTGAATTTCTTGACAGGTTTTGATGATAAAGTTTAATGTTGTATGAAAAAGGAGAAGTGCGAACTTAGGATGGAAAACCATTTAAACAGAGATGATCTTGTCTCAGCTGAAAGACAAGAACACTTCCCTCGCGTTATTGGTAGCCAATAAATCAAAAGGAAAAAAACAAACAAAGAAAAAATCCAGAGCAACTGTTTAAGCAATTTATAACCAACTTTATCATGTGTCATGTAGCAACAGGACAACTAATCCGAATATAGATAGACATATTTATAAAGGAAGCATTTAAACATATCAGCAGTTTTAACACGCCCCATGCCTTTCAGCTGTTTCTTTAGTAAAATCCTTCCAATTACTGTGCAGTAAGCCCCCATATTACATTTACAGCCTGGTACAAAAATACTTTTGGTCCCTAGAGATCACTTACCCATATTCATGACAGCCGTACATGTGGGTGAATTTTTATACAATTTGTATATAACCCATCTGTAATCATATTAAGACTTAAAATGAAGAGCGTAGCCACTTTGATTGACATCACAAGTACAGTATCTTGTTCGAGCAACCAGGCTTCATTCAGCCTGCCTCAGCTCCACCCACCCTCCACATCCTTGCCCATTTTTGTATGGGCTTGGCTGCCAAGATGGCGATGGCCTGAGCCAACCCTGCTCTGGACGATGTCACAGACACTGTCATGACTTTTTTTCCATGCTTTATACAGTTGCTGGTTCAACCAATGTTAGCACCCATTTGGAGAGGTGTTCAGTTTGGTTATCATTTTCATTTTAGCTCTGTTTTGGTCTCCACCAATTTCTCAGGGAAATTGCTGCTAAATGCGCCACAGTGTTGGCCAACTTTTCACTGACGGCGTCTGTCTCTTGTTAGTGAGTTTATCAGAGATTTTTCACTGTCAGCTACCTGTTGCCTTTACAAGAGGGATGAGAGCAAAGGTGAAAACAAAAACAAACTGCAGAAATGAAACACTGTAGATGTGAGCGGATGCAGAGCTAGGCGTTCATCACTGGAAGGGACTCCTTTGACATTACACACTGTTGATATTTAAATATCTGAGCAGGTTTGAATCAGAATCTCTGATACGAAAGTTCAGTGTTTTTAAAGTCATACTTTAACAATTCAGACAAGAATATTAGGGTTATGTTTATTAGTTACCAGTAATAACATAATTGACAAAAAAGAAGAGCCTTCCTATAGAATCAAAAAGATGCTTTGAACTATTTGTACAATATGTATCTCAGTAGTTATGACATATCAGAAAATAGGCCAATAGAAGAGAAAAAAGGTGATTAAAAAATGCAAATGTGTGCAAGACAGAACTGGTTTAATGTTTCCTCTAATTAGCATACATAAAAGAGTAATCAAATTCTGTAATCACCTGGCATCCAACAGTGGTATAACCACTACAAGGCCTTGGAAGTCCTCGCAGTAGTATAACTTGAAAGGGCATCACTGAGAACGTCTGACCCAAATTATGAAGAAATCATCAAATGGCTTCAAAAAGAGACTTCATTTTGTTGTTTGGCTGTGCCGCATAAGCGACAAAATGAAGACGTGAAATAAGAAACTGTGTCTGGAAACACTTCACATGTCTACCCTTCCTGCCAAACCTGCAGCCACCTGCCTTGAAGCTAATTAAAGATTTCACAATGCCTTCCCATAATTTTCCCATCAATTTCTCTCTCTCTCTACTCACTCAGGGAAATGTCAGCTGGCTGTGTTTTTGCCCTTGGTTTGTTTTAACGGGAGGAGGGGATTTGGTTTGCCAAGAACTTCTCAGGAGTGATCACGTTTTAAGTCACAAAAGGTGTCGTTTTCTGGATAATGTCAACCTCTACCTCTTTAAAATGCTCAAGAGAAACATCATACTTGCTTCGCAGCCATTACCTTTTACGAACTTTCTGAGTTTGTTTGTCTGTGTTGAGGAACGTGTCACATGGCATTTTATATACTGACTTTTTTTTCACTGGATAAAGGTTCTTATCCACTGAGACACTAAAGCGAGAGGAAAAATGAGCGGGCTGTGAATGAAAGAGAAACGACAATGAGTCAGTAGCAAGGACAAGGGCCTTGACTGCCTCTCCACCTGATGATGCATTTGATCTGATGTGTCACAAGATGATGCACAGTTGACAATTACCTCTCTACTGCAGCACTCAGGAAAAAAAAAAAACATTCACTGTTTCCAACCCACGTACGCTCAGACACACACACACACACAAAGAAACAAGCATTCTGCATCCGTCGTGCCATTTGCGAAAGACCTCTTGGACCAGCCTCCAACCTGTTGAACACAAAGCAGAGATAAGATGGATTTGGGCGGCCTGTCTCTCTTTGTGTTTCTCAAGCAAAATGTCAACAATACAGGGTGTCCTGGGGAGTGCTCAAACTAAATACCTCTCCTTTATCAGTCTGTCTGGCCTCTGATCCACTTTGATGCCACGTTGTTCCATTAAAAACTCTGAAAAGCTCTGGGCCCCTTATCTTATGTCAGCTCCACTGCAGTCATGCAACCTACACACTGCTTGTCTTGCCTCGGGGTGTGTGTGCGTGCGTGCACGTGCGATTTAGAGCGTGATACCTACGTGTTTTTTTGTTTTTTTTTATGGACGTAACCACATACGTGTGCGCAAGTATGTGCCCTAGTGCAGGTAAGTGGCTGTTGATAGTCCTCCTGGCATTGTGCAGAGCACCTTGAGTGACATGCGGTATTAAAAGTGTCAGTGTTGGGTGAGACGGCTGTGATAAGGAGCCAGTGAGAGTCATCCTCATTAAACATCAATCCTGCTTGGCTTACAGGCTTATTGCCCTGGGCGACACCCTGCATTGTGACACGCGGAACAGCAACTATTGCAGAAAAAAAAAAAAAAAAAAAAAAAAAAGAAGGGGGAAAAAAAACAGATTCCCCTGTGCTGTTGTGGAAATTGTCTTCCTTTTCTGTCACCTGGAGGTAATTTCATGTCTTGCTTTCTATACATCCGATATACACTGAGGCATTTTCCTATTTTGACACTTCTACGGTAAACATACGAGTAGATTAAGCCTAGTTAGAGGTGCATGTGTTTACTTATTATGAGTCCTAAATTAAAGTCTAGTCATCTGTTAAGCATTAGAGGATTAAAATAATTCTGTTACCAGCTGCAGATGGTGCTGAAGGGGATTTGTTTGTGTCTTGTCTGTCCCCTCTCGTACTCTCATTCACACATTTCTATCAAAAACACACACACACGGCAGTGGGGAGAGGGGTGTATCAGTGCTCAAACCTTTCCAGTGTGTCTGTGTGCTTATCAGTTGTCCTTAGAGCACTAAAGAGACGCACTGTGACTGGGATTTTATTTTATTCACTGACAATGCAGACTGCAGACACCGTATTGTGTCAGTCTACTAAAAACAGCTGCATGGATTCAGCAGCTTTCCAGCAACAGGTGTGTACGACGTTGTGTTGCATTTGTACGGTGTCAGAGGATAACGCATTTTCTTTTTCGATTAAGTCTGGTTGCTGTTCCTCATGCCATGTTGTGTACACACGCACGCACACACATAGCCTCGGGCCAGAATCGTAATCCCGTTATTCATCATGTACAATAAGAGCTTGTCTGGGTTGAAATTGATGCACAAATACGAACAAGTCATTTAGCTTCAAGTGCATCCATGTTAGAATAACAGGAGCACACGTTCAGGCAATGGCATCATTTACTCATGCACCTCGCATTCAACATTATATCATTGCATGCATTCAAGCATGCTGTGTGCAGCAGCACACCTTTAAAATGTTGCGTTCGGGGTGATGATGGAAATACATGAACTGGTTTCTGTGGAATGTAGATTGCAGCATGAATGTAGAAGCTCCTGGAGTTAGTGCTGAAAGCAGACTTTCTTGCTTGTGCTGCTAAAATTTCAAATGAGGTTCCACATTTTTGCTTTGCTTTTCATACATGCGATATATGTAGGTAAGGCATTTTGCAGAGAGCTTTCACTAATCACCTCCGTATATTTTATCATACATACATAAAATATAGATGCCGTATATATTCCGTCTGTTTCGACTTGAAGAGTAGCTCTACAGATAATTTGTACCGCCGTTAGTTGGAAATCATGGCAGCTTCATGCATCAAATGAACACCAACCTCCTAACTCGTTTATGCATGAATTATGACAACCTCAGTAAGGAATTTTTTCAACATACATCTTTATATGACTTTATTTGCATTAAAAAAACAACTTATAAAATGAATGCTAAAAATCCATAAAATCATTTATTATATATTATACAAATAAACAGCCAAATCTAATCTTAATTTTCTCCTCTTTTAACGTCTCTATCACTCCTTATTTGCTACTTCATGCTACCAAATTTGATTTATCTGCACTGGTCTCCGACTAGCTGGTGGGTGGCGGGGTTATAGACAGGGTTAGGAGTTTAGACATCCGGAGGGAGTTCAGAGTACAGCCTCTGCACTTTCGCGTCAAAAGGAGCCAGCTGAGGTGTTTTGGGCATCTGATTAGGATGCAACCTGGGCAGCCTCCTTTGGAAGTGTTGTGCGCACATCCAACTGATAGGAGACTCCGAGGCAGACCCAGGGCCTGTATAGCTCATCTGGCCGGAGAACTCCACGGAGCCCCCAGGAGGAGCTGGAATGTGTTGGGAGGAACTGGGTGGATGGTCGGTCTCCTACTACAGAAGGATTTGCGAGATATTTTTTGAGCTGCTCAGCGTCTCTGCTTTTCCATCAGCTATCTTGGTTTAGAGAAATGTTGTTGCTGTGCAACTGAATGGGATGATGCACTAGCATCCCCCCCATGCCTGATGTGAAACTATACCATTAAAACCCATGCATATAGAGGAAAAACTTTTTTTGTGACAACTACTGGGCACTAGGCATTTTTTCTTACATTGTGCTTAATCACACTGCAAGTTTTAATACAGCAACAACTTCGTTGTCAATCAGCCAATCAACATGTGGGTGTTTGTGCAGAACGCAAAGACCCAATCTGTTTTGTCCATTGTTGACTTAAATAAAGTTTTACTCAAACAAAATGGACACATTCTCAAAGATGTTGACAGGAAAGTGAGAGGCAGCTCTACTTCGTGCAATTCTTCTTTCAACTTAAAGACAAGACAAAACAGAAGGATGCAGAAAATATGGTCTGTCTGTTTTGCAGCAAACTTGGTTAACTCTCAGTCAGAAGAGTGTAGCAGCTCAAACAGCAAATCATTTGCCTAGCTTAAGATATAATATGGAACGCGACGTGACATGCCAATGTATCATCCCCCATTTTTCAGGAAAGATTTCACCTCCACCCTGATCCTCCAGTGAGTCACGGGCAGATTCATTTTAATGACCGCATTTTTTATTTTCTCTGGAAGATAATGCTGGAGTTTGGTGTTGTAAACTGTGTAGTGGTATTGATCTTGCAAAATTAGGTGCTCTAGCAGAATTCCAAGCAAATTGAAACACCTTTCTTTTTTTTTTCTTTTTTTTCAAATGCTCATTTTGTCAGGTGCAAAATCAATCGGTTTAGAAAGTGTGTGCTGCTCTACCTTGTCAAAAAGCGAATAATGTGCTCGCCTATCGATCATGGAGATGCAGAATCGTCAGGCATGTCAATTCTCAAAGGGGGAGAAACGCTGGGACCTCAAAAAAACAATCAAGTGCACATCTAAACTGGTTTCCACTTCAAGGAACTCTGTTCATCTTTGGAGACTGGGAGCTAGGTTACCTCTATTGTCTCGATATAAAATATATAGAGATTTATACTGTATATTTCTATATATTGTTTTTGCTTTTACCAGCTTTTGATTCCCATATTGCTAAATACACTGTGCAACCTTGCCTTTTTTGCTGTTTTTTTTTTCATTAATATTATTATATTGCTATTCATGAGCCACTGCTGATTTTCACCTCTCCAAAAATCCCACGGCATCGTTTCCCTTTCTACCCCGGCCACTAAACCTATAACTCTTCCAAGTCCAAATGGACCTTTCCACTGTGCCTCTCAGCAGCCAATCACATCATTTAGCGGTTAGTGTTTTCCTAATTATCGTCAGATTTTTGAGACCAACTGCCTCGGTTCAGAGGCCATATTGGATCCAGTCTTGATGATGAGTCATTGGCCAACGGGATGGCACCAAAGTGCGTTATGTCCTGTGGTTGGATAATTTGCATGAGGAAACCAGCAGGGTTTGGCTTTAAAATCTCAGGGTCAGTGGAATAATAAAGAGATTCACTTTTCATTTTAATCAGTGGTGGTGTCCCGAGGGCTTATACTGTACATAGCTGTTCTGAAAGAGGTATTTAGAGCGCTTCTTCTTATAAACTCCACACATGCTGATTTAATACTGCTGACAATCAGCAGTATTAAATCAGTGCTGAATACACTCGACCCCATCAGGGGAGAGTATTAGGTAACATGCATTTTCCTTCCATTGCTCTATGTCACTCTTTTATCCTTTCCTCCACATCAAGTGAAACTCAGTTTCACTGATGTCAGAGGCATGGCCGATGATATGATTGAGCAGATTGCAAAAAGCATGACATCGTCCAGGCATAGAAAGACATGGATACATTTTAAATGTGGAAAACAAACCATATAAACTAGTAACCAAGGTGCTGCGTCAATGCTACTGTCACTGTAACAGTTGTGTCACAATTATGACCAATGTGATAAGCACAAAACCTCATAGCTCCAAATGTCTTTAGTGACTCAACACTGCATTTTTCATTAACAGGAAATGAGAAAATCTGAGTACCTGTCCTGGAGCTTTTGATTATATTACACAACGTTCATCGCTAGTTGTCATGGAACTGTTCAATGTTCAAACTTTATTTTTAGAGTACTTCAAGGAGTCCTTGTTTATATTGAGGTTTAACACCAGGTCTATACTGTGATAGCTATTTTGAAGCTTTGGACTTGAAGTTTTTTTCCAGGCCATCTGTTATAGAGCCACAGTGCATGTGAAGTAAAGTAACATAGCGTTAACATTATTCACAGATTAATTTTTTCATATTAAACAAATTTTAACTTAAAAATGTTGTATTCCAAATTTAGACTTAACATAAGTCTCCCGCATGGCTTTAGCTACCTATAATTGAAACGTGAACTGCGGCAAAACATCATGAACAAAATGCTCACTACAGGGAAAGAGGTATCCCACTGTAAACGTCAGTGCTGAGCCTTCAGTCTGAGAGCGCTTACAAGGCTTACTTGTGTGTGGTTCAATCAATAGCGGGACCTGCAATAACCTAGCATTGATGTATGAAGGAGCATGACAGCACACCTCCCCCAGGTTACAGTACAGAACCCTATATAATATGTAAAATTAAAATAAAACACCACTGACAAAATAATGAGGAGCACTATATGTTATCTGACTGTTTTATGATCAATTCGCAATACAGAGTGTCAGGTTTATGTTGAAAGGAGATGCTACATGTTAAAATACGGTATCATAAAAGTACTTTAACCCTTAATCCTACTGTCTTCCCAGCTTATCCCTAACCAGAGATTTAATGTCTCCATAGGTTAATCATTTCACATGATGAATAGATCAAACTGGTGTGTCCCATTTACAGTGTCACATTAAACAGTTTGTGGTGGATACATGTACAATATTCACATAATTTATGTCTACACCATGTCATGTGTTTCACAGCTTGTTCCATTCAATAACATTTTATGGGGCTGTATGTGACGCTTACAGTATGTCCTGTGTGTCACGTGCTGCGTGTGGTTACACGTTGATTTTACCTTGGGGTGTGAACAGTATATATGGCTGGGTGCGTTTTACTTCTGTCCCTCACTACGCAATCACATATGGCTTGATGATTAGAAGCCAAAATGCATCATCACTCCACCAGGGAGAGTGATGATGCGTGAAGTGGAAGGTGAGAGAGAAGTGCATATGTTGTCTGTAGGGAATGAAAAAGAACAACAACACGGGAAAGTAAAATGAGCAGGAAATGATGTTAGGTGTTTAGCTTTTTTGTGTGCATCTTTTTTTCTTTTTCTTTTTTTTGCTTTTTTGCAATGTCTGAGTCATAGACGCTGAGAAAATAACATTAAAATTACTGCTTTTGTGAACTTCTGGTGCCATACCGGTGACATTTTCATACGACTTTCAGAAGCAAACCTTTCCAATATTATGCGATTTGAGGTTTGTCTTAATATCAGATTTTGAGTTTCAGTAAGCCAAAACATTCCAAGCTGTGTAATTTGACTATCTGTAAATTGTGTTTTTGCTGTCGCTCTTGCAGTCTGGTTACCACACAGAAATATTTGAATACAACTAAGTTGTATTCAACTGGCATTGCATTATTACATGCAATGCCGGTTCAGGAGGTAATGTGGTCATAATCTACAGCTACATCGCTAAAAAGAAATAGCTGACTCTGACATTCCAACATCAAGTTGAAGAAAGTCTCAGTAGTCATCTCCTTTTCAGCAGGCCTATCATCGTCTCACTGTGATACCACGCTGTCACAGTGAATGACACAACATAAACACAATGATTACCTGGCAGTATCTTCTATTCAATAAAGACAAAAATAGGTTTTACCCATAGAGAGTATAAAACATAGACGTACTCTCTGTAACATTACCCAGACTGTGGTGGCTCTGACCGTTGCCATCTTGGCGGTCCTGCGTCCACTGGCTCCCAGCTAATCCAAAATAGGGCAAAGAGTTGAATCATGGGTTTAGTGGTTGGCTGAATGAAGTTTGTGATGGCACCATTACATGTTTGTGGAGAGGCCTTGTCAAATTTGACAAAGAACTATAAATCAAAACCAACACAGACGTAGGTATCTTTGGTATAACCGCACTAAAACCCTTCACATAACTGGCTTTCATTTTTTATTACCATCTTTCTGATATCTGCATAAAGTGGATTTTGACTCTTATCGTAGAAAACATCCAAAGTAAGCTCACAGCAGTCGTTAAAGCATTAGCAAAAAAAATGTCTACTCATACATATTTCTGTATATTCAAAAGAAAATATGATGCTCTGTCCAACAACAATGCATATTGAATAACTGGTAATGTCAACTGGTGCTGGTACACAGGTGATACAGCTGAAACTCTGACAGCTGACTGTTTTCTTGACACCCTGTGAGGTGAAAGTAAAACAAAAAGAAGGTAAACGGTACAAGGATGTCATCGGCAATAGGGAAAGGTTCATTAGATAGGCATTGTTTTCCTGTGGCATATATTGACAAGCATTTGCAAGCAAACCACCCACCCCCATCCTAACACGCTATCACTCCTCATTTGATGGCCCCCGTAGTCTGCTGCACTCGGGTCACTATGGACTCAGGATTGATTTCAATCGGGGCTGTCAGTAGATCAATGGAAGTTTATTACCCCCAGAAGGAGCACTGGCAGTGAAGCTCTGCCCCTTGGGAAGTGTAGTTTCACCAGCCGTCATCATCCAACCTGCTACCACCCCTTAGGGAGCATCTGGTATGGGAATTGCACTTTTTTATTGCGTGCAGTAAATCTCATTGTTATTCCTCAGAAATGTGATGGTTTTGCCAACATTTGTGCGATGATGGAGAATTGAAAGAAGTGCCATATAGCATGGAGTATATGCTCTAAACACATTAGAGAGAGCACATTTGCGCTTTGCCAAATGCAAAGCGACGTGGCCAGAAGTGGATAGACAAAAGAGAAATGAGCAACGGAGCGAGGTTATTTATTTGTGCTCAGGTCCCGTCAGCATGATGAAACAGTCGGTTTCTCGTCTAATGTCTGGTATTTGCGTGCAGCGGGCGTTCTTTTGACAAACAACCAAGCGGCTGCGTTTACGGCGCAGCATGTTATATTAGAGCCATTTAGAGAGAACGCTGGAGCCCACTCCCCACTGCTCTCAATAGACTCCGGTTGCCCAGGTGACTAGTACATGGCTGTGATTAATTGCACTTTGTTAATAAGCACTTGCTCCAACAACTGTCTGACAGAGTATTTTGAGTACACATATCTGTGTGTGTTGGCGATGGGGGTATATCTGAAGGTGCACACGCATGTTTCCATGCCAGGCTTTTGTGCCTCATGCTTGTACATGATCATATTCACTTGGGGGTTAAACAATTACAAACAAGAGAGGTCTTTCCCCAATATCATCCTCATTCCTCACTGTCCCCACCACTAGTATTTGTCCAATGATATATGAGGTGAACCTAATACTGTTCTCACCAACCCAATGTCCTGATTACAAACAATTATTCATTGTTACTTACAGTAATAAAAGGGTAATGGGGCCTCATAAATCTACTAGCTGGTACTCCCATTCGCTCCCAAAGGGGTGTTGCCAGTAAGCCCACTGGGGGATGCAAGATTGGGTGAACAGGATGGTCAATGCCAATGTCAGACACGTGACCGGCTTCCGCTGATTTAAGTCTTCTTGACTGTCACATAAAAAGCATCACATTATTGTTTAGTAAGTGGTGCTGATGATAAATCTTTGCCGCAATTTATGTTGTCACTTCAAAGGAAACTAAGTGGCAAGTCATAAAACATTTGAGTTTATCAATAGATGGGCAGGCATCCTTGAAACGCATGCTTGCCAGGCTCTGGATGCCTCGGATGCATTGAATGACTTTGATTAGATGCAAGGAGGCCGTGAGCGTGTGGAATCAGGTTATGGGCTATAATGAAGAAAGTAATGTTAAATTACGTGCGGCAAGGTTGATGCTTTTAATTACATCCGAGTGCTGATGTTGTAGAAACATATGATTAGCACATGTCAGGGGAACACCGTTTGATGTGCAATGTCAGGAAATGAAAAGAGAGAGACACGGGAGGGAGGCGGGCATAAAAAAGATCTTTATCATCTGAGCACATTGTGTAGGAAGCCTGCCTTCGCTGACTCAAAGTTGAATTAAATGCAAAAAAAAAAAAAAAATTCTCATCACATCAACCTATTTCCCATTCCCACGCTCTTCCTCCCACGCGTCAAACGCACGCACCACTCATACGTGCTGGATTCCTGGACTGCCCTGCAACAGAATGGCAGCGTTACCATGACGCTACTGCGGTCAGTCATCAAGGACAGCTCGTTGAAATTCCGCTCATCTCTTCCCTTTCTCCCTCACTTTGCGTCTATCCTCCCAACCCTCTCCCCTCTCCCCCTTCCCCAGCCGGGGTGAAGCGGCCTGCTTTTGTTAACAGCATTACATAAGTGCCTGAAGAAGAGCAAGAGAGAGAGAGAGAGAGAGAGAGAGAGAGAGAGAGAGACATGGCAGGCACAAATGCAAAAAAAGAAGGGGGGCATGATTCTGTGAAAAAAAAAATGGACTCATGTATATATTACACAGATAATCCTTTGTAAAGCACTTAATATGGGCCTTTGTAAAACAGGGATAAAATGATTTGAAGGCCGTTTGAACAGAGCCCTGCTTGTCCTGCTCCCCACCAAGTCCACGCACACACACACAAATCACACACACATACATTCCACCACTGAACTGATGATGATTGCCAGGAAGCACTTAGCATTACACTGACCTCAGTGTTTATTGTAAGGATGGAAGGGAGGATTATAGAAAACATATAACAGGGGTACAGATGGAGGGGGAAGGAGGGTGCAGGGCATAGATGGATGGAGGTGGATACTTAAGTAATTTGTGAAGGCAGACTCATTGAGGAAAAGACCTTTGATGGACTGCATGTCCGGCGCGTCAAGGACAGGTTGAAGTGGAGAGGGGTGGGTGTGGAGCGTGTGCATGTGGGGGTGGGGGGGGGTCCAAGTAGGAGGTTGGCAGGTATGGAGTGGCGGTGGTGGTGGTGGGGGGGGGGGTAATGCGATAAGTGGGCCGTTTGATTCAATCGCGTTCAACGCAAAACACGTGTTTCATTCTGCTTCATTTAGCTGAGCCGAGGCCAGAGTCTGCGACTCCCACTTCAACTGAGACACACTGACACATTCTGAACCAGGGAGCACCCGCTTACATGTGTTCACATGAATACACTCATCGGCGCCAATGGCATAAATATCCATCAATATAATGCAAGAGGCCTCGAATGCTCCGCCTGCGACACCCACAAACGCATACGTACACGCGTGCACGCGGACACAGAGCTGCAGCTGCCTTTGACTGGCCCATTAACCATGTCGAGAGGGAGGAAAGTCGGGGGCAGTGGAGTGTCTCTTATTCCAACAATCAATCATACATTAGCCAGATAGCATATCCAACTGAGCAAGCTGCCAACCAGACAGGGAGACAGAAGGGAGGAAATCACTGCCTTACACCAGGGTCCAGATAAAAGTGTGCAGGTACAGGACCTGAGGAAACATGCATGCTCCTTAGCTAAGATTTGTAGAGCTGTGTGCACCCACATTTCTGTTTCATAGACTGTTATGGAATTATTTGTACATACACCAGCCTGATCCAAGAGTCTTTGGGCTTGTCAGCAAACATGATGGCACTGTCAAAATCCTCCAACAGCACCAGAGCAACTGTTCCTATTTATAGCACTCACCATGTCATTAATTGAATAGGTGTAAACCAATATTGTGATAGTGATATCTCAATCATGATCATGGTATGCAAACTTGTGTAAGAGTATAGAACGTAGAAATACATAAATACAATGCAGGAGCGCGTTTTATCTTAGTACCAGTTCTGTCCTTCAAAGTTACTTTGTTTAGTTTCTTTGATATGAATGGTCTTCAAAGTTATCATAAAGCAGCGTGTACGCTAATGAATACAGCATAGCTACTGCTGCTTGAGCAGGAACATTGGTCAGGGAGATATTTATTAACACAACTGTTCATTTATTCATGTTGTGTTTTCCAAGGCCAGTAAGAGTCATTCAGTAATGACCCTTCAACCCCCGCGGCTACTCTTCATTTTTACATGTCCTTTGCTTTCCTCTGTCAATATGTGAGCTTCGCTACATCAAAACATCAAATGTTAGATAATTATCTGAGACGAGGGTTGGTTTGTTTTAATAGCATGACACAAAGTGGTTATCGTGTACTTTCTTTTAGTCAGTCTAACCTTTTGACCTTATGTTTCTTTCAAAATCATCCCGCAGTTACAGCTTCTCTACCTGTGTGATTGCCCCCACCTGTTTTTTTACATACTGACTGCAAGCAGAGCTGAGGACATTGTTTCTTTGAGGTGAGTTTCTTTTGCTGTCTTGGTTTTTCATGGCATGGTTGGTATAAATGGCAGTCAGTTAGCTGCTCCACCACTCTGGTTCAGACTGAAATATTTCAGCGGCTTGCTTTATATGGATTGACATGAAATTTGGTGCTGACATTCATGGTCTGGCGAGATGATGAAGATTACTGACTTTGGTGATGCAGTGTGTCTCCCTTTAGGGCCACAAGCTGGTTGACATTTTTGGCTTTTAGTGAAATGTCTCATCACATGCTGGATTTATTGCCATGAAATTTTGTCCAGATATTTATGGTGGCCAAAGGATTGACTTTCATGCCTTTGGTGATCTCTCGACCTTTCATCTATTGCAAGTATAAATCTGGTATGACATCACCTATTGGTCATTTTTTGAAGCCCCAACTTTGGCATTAAGGCTGTTGCCATTTTGGTTTTCATGCATGTGACTGTGGAGCTGGTGGGTGACAAACTGTGTTGGGCTGAGCTTGTTTTTGACTCTGTTTTCAGAAAGAAATCGTGGCCTGAATAGTCACAGATGTTCTTGTGTTACAGTTAAAGACTACACTAAAATATGTTTCTGGAAATATGTGAGGTGAGAAATAGGCAAGGCAGTAAGAACCTTGATTCATATTTGATCAGCGCTGCCTAGTTTTACAGTTTAATCTGAATTTTGTGAGCCCTGTGGAACAGACTCACTGTAAATGACTTGATCAATCACAAGGTAGCCTCCTCCAAAAGCATACCCTGCTTTATCGTCTATTCTACTCTAAATGGGACCATAATTTACAAAATCATCATGCTGTATGAAAGACTAGTGATTGAGACCATAAAGTAATGAGGAAAATGTTTGCTGTGGTAATAAATCAATTGAGAAGTACAGTCTTTCCCCACTGAACGCAATACAGGACTACAATTGTAATTGAATGACCTCCTGACCTTCTATCTGGCACCATTATCAGGTCGAAATGCTAATTTGTCCAAAACTTTGTTGTTGTTTGTTAGTATGACAGCTGCAAAACTAATTCCTCTCAGCACTGGTTGTATTTTGTGCTTACTCATTAACAAATATTACTAACAAAGCACCACTGTGCCTAAGTACAGCCTCATAATGATATCTTCTGTGCCTTGCGCAGCAAAGGCTGTTTGGCTGCAGCGTATACTGCAATTATGGTGCATACCTTAAACGTACAATGAGTGGCTGCAGAGGTGACCCTAGAGAACAGTATGAGATGATAAGTCACGACAACTATCAGTTGTTGTATAAAAATACTCAAGCCGAGGAGAGTATTAGTAGAGTCAACATGGCTCAAGTTAACAACACCCACCTGAACTGAGGCTGTTGTACAGAGATGAAAAAGACAAAGATGCTTCAGATCAGCGGTGCTGTTTGATGTAAAAACGATACTGCGGATCTGAATGAAAAAGCTAGACATCACATAGACCATTTGGGACCCACGCAGATTTGCTTGTGTTAGAATTCTTAAGACGGGGACAAGTGAAATGAAGGGACACATTAAGATGACTCTAATCAAAGCGTCGTGAAACCACAAACTGCTACGACAGTCAGTGTGACCTGGCACAGAATCTTCAAGTTGATGAAGCTCTACTGGGAAGATATATAGTTCACTGTTATGATGTTCAGAACAGTGCGTATCTACTGCCATTAAAGTTAGCTTTAAGAGGTTGAGTGGACCTACCGGGGACCACTGCAGGAAAACACAACTGCTTTCCCATTTCTTTTTGTTTTATGTATTTAGTTTACTCAGCCGTTTCTTTCATTTGCCGTTGTGTACACATAACCACAGAAATATTGCAGTCAGCACAACAGACAGCAATACATGCTTCGATGAAAAAGGATTCATGTTTGCTTTTCTGTTTTCTGACACTTGTAAGTAAGGAGAAAAAAAAAAAAAACAAAAAAAACATGCAGCTCCCTTTTTTTCTTCAGCGGCTAAAAAAGTTGCCACTGCTGCATCAGCAGCCATCCACAGGGCTATTAAATACATGATGTAAAGTCATAAAACTCCACTTAATGTCACGAAACAGATGCTTTTATCACATCAACGAGTAAACAAAATGTGCGCGACTGGGGCAAACAGGTGGAGCTCTGCTCATTGAAAAGCATCACTGAGTGTGAAAGAAGAAGAAAACCACAGAAAAATAAAATATGGTAACAAGTTTGTCAAGTTCAAGGTACAGAACTTCAGAAGCTAGTTGCAAACTATCCAAGCGTGACTAAATGGTTCTTCAGAAGTCATGACACGGTTGACTGATCTAATATGTGTAAAGGTGTTAATAATGGAATCCCATCTGCATATCATGGGTGAAGTAGTCATGCATGATGGTGTTGGTTTTGTATTTTAGTGTCAATGTACAACATGTGCCATGTTGGGATCTGAGACTTTCATTTCAAGGATTCATTATTTATATATGTGTAACAATGGCAGAGTGAGGGTGCTTATACACGCTGGTGTGTAACTGGGAATTAGTAATGGGTCACTGACCTGTAAGGCAGACAATTACTGTGAAGGTTGTTCCTGATTGTGAAACTCGAGCTTGGTTCTTGCTCCTCTCGTGTCTTTTTAACACCCTGAGAAAGAAAAGAAAATGTCAGAAGAAGTAAAAGCTGAGTTCAGAAACACAAGTCTCCAAGGATGCCACTTGGGGAGCGTTTATTCTTCAAAACATTTTTTTTATCATGACATCCCAGGCTTCAAAAGTTTTTCCACACATAATATCTACAGCAATCCATGGAGCTAAGTTTATTAACTTAATATCAGTATTTTTTAACTGAATGCTTCTTTTCTTCTTGGGAAAGAGGCTTATTATTATTACATACAGTGGCAACATGTTTAGCAAGGTGATCCAGAGGTCCCTCTGCTGGGGTATCCTACCAGTTGGATGAACACCTCCAAAGGAGGTCGCCCAGGGGCATCTTAATTAAATGCCTGAACCACCTCAGCTAGCTCCTTTCAACATCAAGAACCAGCGGCTTTACTCCAACCTTCCTCCGGATCCTCTGGAAACCTATCTCTAAGGCCAGTCCAGCCATGCAACAGAGGAAACTCCTTGGCCGCTTATATCCACAGTCTCATTCTTTCAGTCACTACTGAAAGAATACAGTCCAGTCCAGTACAGTACAGTACAGTCCGCAGTACTGCAGATGCTGCACCAACCCGCCAGTCCATCTCATGCTCCCATCATTTGTGAACGAGACCCCAAGATACCTGAAGTCCATCGATTGGGGCGGCAACACCATTTTCCAGCAGACAACCATGGCCTGCCTTGGCTGAATTTGCAGAATGTTAGATGATGGAAAGGCTTGTAAATTCACATTGGGTTTTTTTTTTTTTTGGAAATTTGAGCTACATTCGAATGGAAACTTGGCTAACCACACTGTTTAAACAGACAAGTTTAAATATGTTTCTCTGACTACAATTCATGTCACACATTGGTTTGGTCTGGGCCCAAACAAATTGGTTCTTTCATTTCCTAAAATCAGTATCTGAGCAGGCAGAAACTGGCCTTCAAAACCTTTTAGACTTAAAACTGGTTTCCAGAGGAAAAAAGAAGTGGATTGTAAATATTTAATTTTGACTGCAGTCAACCGCCATGTGACAGTGCTGTTTGGACAGGTTTTCTTCTTCATTTTCTTTCTGCTCGTGAGGTCACGAAAGTTCTACTCCTGTTGTGACAGAATGCTCCTCGTCGAATTCATCTGTCTGACCAGCAAAAACATGCAACATATTTTTTCTTAAATATTTTATGACCCGCTGAACACAAAGAATGAATTGCATTTAGTGTGTGCAGGGTGTTTTTTTTTTTTTTTTTTTCCCTTCTGTGTCACTGAGCACACGCTGAGACTCTTTTTGAGCCTGGCTATTAAAAGATAGCACATGTATGAATTATGAATTGACTGTTAGAGGCTAAATCTGAAATTTCCTTTATGAACTGTGCGTGCAGCTTGAGTGTTGTTTATGCAGACAAAGTGTAAATGTACCGTTGGCGCAGTATGTGCTCATTACCACCATGTTATACTATTTATGTAACCCTGTCTAACAGAGTGAAACCAGCAGTCACGTGTATGCAATGTTGTATATTCATGTTTGTGCAGCAGAATGCAGCAAAAAAAAACAACTAAAATGTACTACATGTGTATCATTATCGATAATGGCTCATGCTGTCCTATCTCTCCTCTCTTACTCTCCCCCCACCCCCCGCACACACTCACAATCACAAACAGCTCTGGGACTAAGGGCCACGGCCTTTACCTTTTAGTGTTTGCAGTGCTTATTGGAGCGTGCTGTCTATGCCATGGCCCAGCTCTCAACAATGGCCTCAGCAAAGATTCCATTTAGTTAAGAGCCCATAGATGACCTGTCTTGAGGCTAAACACAGAGTAGTACAGAGGGAAGGAAGTGCAAAGTGGACAGAAGAGTGAGCAAAAGAGCAGATGGAAGACAAAGATGAGTAACTGGTAAAATGTAGGTGACGCGTATTGTTTCGGGAAACCCACACCAACAACCCTTCTTCTCCTGTTAATGAAAGTTTTTAACCAAAAGAAAAAGGTTCCTCACTCAACACCTGTATTAGTTACTTAACACATCCGATCGACACTATGTTCTCATGAATCCAGAATTTGTCATTTAGCCCCCTAGAAAGTCCAACTCTCCCCTCCCGGTAGTCCAAGCAATCTCACTCTCATCTTGATTCCCTTTTGGTATTGTCAAAATGATGGAAATAGCAGCAATTCTTCAGTGAGTGTAGCTCTCTAATGGTGATGGGTGTTTTCTGCTGGCATGAAATTGCTAACTCATCTCCTGGAGGGCAGGATCAACCGTCATCACTACTGTCACGCCAGGTTTTATTCATTGCCTTGCTCTGCCCACCTTGTGGAGATGGAGTACAAAAAGGCCTCGTATTTCATGTGCCGTAAACGCTCAATTAGAATCATGTCTGGCAAGGAGAGTGGTCGCAGGTATATGCCGCTCTCATGATGCAGGAAAGAGTTGGATGAACTTTGGCGAGTTTTTTCTGTTTCTGCACAAGGGGTCACTCATGTTACAAAGGCAACAAAATCCACTTTTTTTTGTCACTTGTAAATTATATGTACAGTCACTTTATTACACGACAGAAGTTATTTTTCAGGAATATCCAGTCATTTTGTCCTGTAGACCTCAAAGAAATCTGTGAACAATTTTGTATGTACCCTGGGACGAGCCTGCCTCTGAATGACAAAGAAACGTAACACAATATCTGAGTATAAAAAGGCTGAAAACATCGAGAACGTGTTGGTTTTAGACAGCGGGGTAGATATGATGAAGACCCACTGGAAGCAAACAAATCACACTTACTCCCCTGCAAGCTAGCACGTAGTCTATCAGTTTGTAAATGTGAAAAAAGCAATCAACATTTTCGAACAATTCATGTCACTTTGAAATGAAATCAACAATGATCTTCTCGCACACAGACATTTGTCAACAGCACAGTAAAGACCAAACGCCTGTCCCACCACTATGTCACTTTTTCATTGCCACTTTTTTTGACAGTCACTACAAAGTTTTTTGGCAAATTTCTCCCTCATTTGCATGAAGTGAAAGTGAAGTTTGCTCACGAATTGCTCGCAACCCGGAGAACATGTAATAGGGGTGAACTCTGGGTTGTTTTGCACCGCGTTCGGTGGGCCTTTACCAAAAGAGGGACACTGGAACATTACTTTGAATTTGTGAAGGGGGTGTGTTTGAGCTGAAATTGAGTATTAAGTTGCCTTTTAAGGGCCATCCAGTAGCTGTTTAGGCAAGGTTTAAAGTGCTTTTCATGCTCCACAAGAGGCTTGGCCATGTTGAGGACCACTTGACAAAACATTCTTATAAATTCATGTCATTGATTGTACCTTCAAGCCAATCAAAATTGATTCTTACATGCCACCCTGGAGCAATATTTAATGATTAAACACCCTTGTGCATCATCTAGGAATAAATCATGCACAGAAGATGCCCTTCGCTCCAACACAGTACAGTCAGCAACTGTAGCCACTGCATGATTGTTTGTTTTGTCCCTACTCTTCATCTACAATGCAGAACATACATTCAGTTGTTTGTTAGAACAGAATTTGAACAAACAGATGTACTCTCAGTTCATGTTTCTAATTAACATTTTCAGGAAGGGGTCTGAAAATGTTTGTCTTGATTGATTGTTTTTCCCAATCAATGGAGAAAATCAAAATTGTGCAAATAGTTATGAGGACAGCTGAAGAATCAGGACTTTTAACTGAAGCATCCAGACTGACCAAAATGACTTTTTTCACAGGTTTTTTTTTTTTAGATCTAAGAAACCAGCTGGGCCTCCACTAACAGCCTGCCCAGCCAAGAGCAAGGTAGACTTAAATCATAGCTTCTTTTTTTTTCTGGACCTGTTTGGCCTACAGTCAGTCATGATGGATGGGGCAACAAAGTATGGTCTGCTGTGGGCTTCAGGTGCTCTTAAATGTATGGGCAGGGGGCTGGAAAGATGGGATGAATGTAACAGACAGAGAGATGAGATGGAGGGACCAGGGGAGATATATGAGAAGAAGGCCAGGGAGAGGTGATAGATGCCTACGAAGAGGACCGAGAGGAAAGGGATAGACAGGCTAAGATGACCACAGAGAAGTTATACTGTGTGTGGGCAGAGGGGGGTCACGGTCAGCCTGCGATCTGTCACTGTCAGATGAAGGAAAGCATTTTCTCCCTCAGATAATCCTGAAATTTAACATCAGAGCTGAAGGTAAGGATGGTTGTGTGTAGGTATGTGGCGATGCACCGCTCACAACATGTTATCCTGTATTAGTGTGATTTATAGCATGGAGGAAATGAAACCTAGGCGCTTTCTGTGGGCCTGACTTTGTTGACTTGCCATCAGGACTTCAGGCAACCCTGCATGTTCTGAAAAAGATGGGAAGAAGATACGATTAGAGAGCACAGTAAGGCAAAAAGTTACAGATTAGGCTACAAGAATTTGGCCTTTGTACTTCTACTGGTTCACTGCACAGTTTTTCTCCTCTATTTTGTATTTAATGTTCAAATATAAAAATCACCACATTGAAAAATTAGCTGACAACAGTATTGTCATATCTCTTCTCAGTCAGTTGGACCTATAATGAAACAATGTGTGGACTGCTGAGACAGGTCTTTACAGCAAATGCTGTTGTCCATCAGTCATGTGTTTAAATTGTCCAGACCTACAAATATTCAGGAACTGCGTTTGATCGCAGATTAAGATTTAGTGAAAATACAGATGCAATTGTGGAATTGCTCAGCTGCTTCTTTACTGCCTATAACAAAACTCCTTTGCAGGGGATAAATAAGATGAATGTAGGATGTATTTTAGCCATGCCAGTGGCGTAGCTCTTGACTATTTGATGGATTACTGTGAAACTGTTGATATTCACAGTTTTCCAGACAATAAATCCTCATGACTTTGGTGATCATTGATTTATTTTTCCTCCAGTGCCACAATGAGTTGGACATTTGTGGTTTTGAGTCAAATCTCTTAACACATATTGGATTGCCATGTGACACATACACGACCACGTAGGATGAATTCTCCCTCTGAGGCTCTCTGAACCTCTCATCTAGTGTCATAGGTCAAAATGTCATTTTGTCCAATGCAAAGGTCATGACACGAGAATCTACTGCACTTTGTGTTCAGAACTAATGAAGCAAATATTTGCACGCTAACATGCAAAAGTATGATGGTAGACAATGTAAATGAGAGTGCCTCATGTTTTAAAATGCTGTAGCTCCTTAGCACAAGCATGTGAAAATTGTGAGCATGTCAGCATGCTAACATTAGCATTTGGCATTTAGCATGCAAAGTACAACCTCGCAGAGTCATCAGCAAGGATGTAGACTCTAGTCTTGTTGTATTTGTTCAACTCCCTTTGTCCAACTCCTTTGCACAGCTCAATACTAAACAAGTCCTCAAAAAAGCATCTCTTATCAATGACTATAATAGGCATTGTGATTTAGAACACTTACATATAGAACAAAGAAAAGCAAGTTTTCTTTTTGTTCCAGAAGATTTGTCGAGGTACGAGTGAAGGTCAGTTTACCTTGTGTAGATGAATTCTCTCTAGATGAATGCATGCACATGCAGTTCTTACACTCTTTTACATAATGTGAAGGTCTCAGATATACAAATTGGCCACCATCATTATCCTGTATGGATTTGAACATTATCAGTTTTGTGAATGAACTGATTGTGTATATTTGTGTTTGCAAACTTTCCTGCCTCAAAGTGACCCTTTGGGGGACGAAAGTATTTTAAAGTGACCTGAAGATTAATGCAGGTAGAGAAAACTGAGTCTGCAAATGAATTAGCTAAAGGGAGGTGAGAGGGGCAGAAATATTAGTTTTGAGTGTGCTGGGTAAAAACACCAATTTGTAAAATACTGAATACCGGTTGCATGTTAGAGAAAAGGGCAGCAAACTAAAAGATGGAAAGAGGAGATGGCATTAGGAGAGGGGTGGAAGAAATGGAAGGGGAAACCAGGAGGGAGTTTTATACCGAGGAGCACTATCATAATTGTCACATTTGATCAGGGAGTAACTCTAGTTAGCTTCATGGACCACTGCTTTTTTTCCGAGCTCCCACCCCACTGAGGATTCAGTAGGTTGAGCATGAGACATGCACAAATAGGCACATACACACCCAATTTTATACTGGCATTCATGTCTATGACTGTACACAAACCCACACGCTCATATGCTCATGCACATTTCCAGGAATAGAAAACAGAGGAAAAATTTATAGCAATTTGGGAATGTTGCATTCCGGTGTTTTTGTGCTTTGATTTACTTCAACATAACATCCCCATAGCACAATGATCTGTTTTGATTTGAGATATAAGCAGGTAGGAGATGCATTATCACAGAGCAGGGGAAGAGAGGGTTACTGGAGTGTATCTCTGGAAAGTGTGAATGGAAAAGTGGTAGAGTGAAACCATCATGGTGCTTATGCTATTTTTGATCGAAGTTGCACTGGCAAACTTCAAAGCTTTTAGCGCAAACAGGCTTCATAAAAGGAGAGAATAAATCCTAAAGGCAAGTAATAAGTATAGACATTTAACCGTTGATGGTTCACAGACTACTTTGAGGTCCTGTGGGGGAAAATGTAAAACTCAAGTGATCAAATGCCAGTTTCAAAAATCTGAATCTGTCTCTGTATGTTTAGCCAGTTGTGATGTAATTGGACTCCCTCTTTTTCCTGATACGAGCTAAGTGGGAGAAAAAGGAAAGAGGAAAAACAGTAGTCACGATGCAAGTTTAACCCCGAAGCTTTGGCTTGTCCTTATTTTCCCCGATTCGTGGGAAACAAATCAAACACACCATTGTTCAGGAGCCATTTAGCCTCGACAAAATTAATCAAACTGGGGCAATACAATTCCAACAAGGCAGGCATTTTTAAAATTACAGAGGGAAAGAAGAAAATTACAGTTGTTTTGATTAGGCGGCCCAGCAGTGCAGTTTGGGGTATCTGCATGCCTTTCAGCATTTTTTATTTAATGTCAGTATGACAAGAACTAACCACTATCCATATGAACACATTAAGTCTTAATAACCGTCGCCAAGGAATGCTAAGACGCAATTGCCTAAATGATAATAGCAAAATACGAGTTAAGTATTTCTTATTAGGTGCCAACAAATGAGGGAAGTGGCAATAAAATGTGTGTATTTGCATAATTAGATATCTAGTATCCACAAACATGCGGTACATGCAGCAATGATTCTCTGTCCTGGTGCTCCCTGGTTGAAATCTTGCTTTGAAGATTTCTTCTGCTGGTTCTTCTTACAGTATCTGTACAGGAAAACTCCCTCTGGCCACAGCAGATGTCTGTTAATCAGGTCAAGAGGACCCATTGACTTGCGCTGATATGTACATACATGGTACAAAACAGTATGTTTGTGCAGTTGCACAGCCAATAGAAAGCTTGACCTAGCTGCTTCCTGAAGCATGGCCACCAGAGGTGCAGGTGAAATTACTGCTATGGTTAATGCCGGTAGTGGAATGTATGAAAAAAAAAAAAAAAAAGGTGGCCACTTATTTGAATCATTGCATTCAAGGTTGTTTTCGTTAGAATACTGTAAGTATTCTTCTTTATGAGTTTCCAATAAATGCTGGTGAATGTTTTTTTTCAAGGTTTGGTTTATAAAGACATAAAATATCTTGTGCATACGGAAGATGCTGTCATCTATTACTTAATTAAAGCTGGGGGTGGAAAAAAGACCCTATGGTTGTGCAAAAGAGCTTTAATTTCCACAATGCTGTGAAAAGCATTGTAAAGAAAATTGATATCCAATAGAGAGTTTAAAAAAGCTTTGTTTCTTATCCGCTTTGTTTTCAAAGGGGGAAAAAATATAGTGCAGAACTTATTGAATGTTTAGAGAAATTTCCTTTGGTTTAATGGAATGGAATCACATAAATAAGTTTAACAAAGAAGCTCTCGATCTTTGTGCTGTCCTAAAACTGGCAACATCAGCTATTGTGTGTGTGTGTGTGTGTCTATGCCTAAATGTGTGAAACTGACGGAGCTCTCCGTGGTGCTGAAACCTTCAAAGGGTTTTATGAACATGAGCACGACTGTGTGTGTGTGTGTCTCATTGAGCTCCCCGTGGTGCTGAAATTGCAACAAACATACTCTCCATTGCTTTCCATCGTCTATCTTTCATTATGTCACTTTTTTTTAGCTTACCTTTCTCTGTTTATTGTGAGTACCAAGGTGATCTTTAGCCAGTATGATCCAGGAGGCTATTCATCTTTTATAGCCTCAAATCACAGTTAGTCCACCATCACAGAAAGGTAATGTTCACAATTCAGTTCATGTTCTCCAAGAAGACAAGGACACTGGAATTGTAATCCAATAATAGGCCCAATGCTAAACTACTAAATTCAATAGGAGAAGTCAAAGAAATGGGTTGAGTGAAAGTCCACGAGGAGCACTTTTAATATGTGCTATATTCATAAAGTTTTCAGATTGAAAGGCATTTGTTGCATTGCATTCTGAGGGCCTACTACACTACACCACATCCGGAATAGCTCTGAATTCATTTTACTACAGTGCAGAGAAACGTGCTTGAATCACCTGCCAAACGTCCCTATTGTACAGCACAAGGAAACATTTATAGTCCTGACAATGTGACTGTCTCTGTCTCTGCCAAGAATGTTGCAAAATGGAATTATTTCCCTTCTGAGTGATTTTGGTATTCTCAAGTGCTGTGTTCCATACTAGTAAATGTATGAAGATATGAGAATGTCATGTTTGAGCGATGTTTACATACCGGTCTGGATATTTGGTATGGAGAGGAGGCAAACCTCTGAGTATTATCTGTAGTGTGCCTTCTGTTAGAGTCATTCACCTTATCCCTTTTCCAATTAGTCATGGGAAATGATAAATTGTAAAGAGAGATTCCTATCAGTTAGTAAGTGAATTAAAGGTGGTGAGTGGAGAATTTTTCATCAATAAATGTAGCCGCAGAATTAGTCGCGATGGCATGTTCTAATGCTAATAAATGAGCGTGATTATCGCCGTCGCAGACAGTCTCCCTTTTGATCTGCTTTGTGCTTTCATTTGGTCCAATTTGGGAGGCCACAAATTTGATTCTCGGGCAGAATCCTCTCAGGCGAATAGCAAAAAAAAATAATAATAATAATAATAATAATGGAAAGTCACTTACAAGAGCTGGAGAGCTGAGAAAAGATTATCACTGGCAGATCTTTTGACAATGGCACATCCGGGAAAAACCCTAGTTTTCACTGAATAAACTTAAGCAGTGTAAAGACACCAAAACACACCCATTCTCTCCTGACATTTCAGACAGTAGAGGGTCATTTAATTTTCATATAGTATTATTATTAACAAGGCCGAAATATCATCATTATATATCACTAGAATAGAAGTCTTAACAACAAGGAAGTAGCGTATTTCCAGCATGAAATAGTTGCAAAGAAAGTCCCAAAAAGTCTAATTTCTGGACTTGCAGTATCTGTAAGTTTTATAGCTAATATACAGGCTCTGACATGCTGTAATCTGGCAGACACAGTCCCATGATAGCTTGTATTTTCTCTATCTGCCTCTGTGCTCACCGAGCCCAACGGTGAGCAATTTTCAAATCTGGGTTGTGAAAGTATTACTGTCCCCTTTTGCCTTCAGACAGAGACTTCATTTGTACAGTGTTTCTCTGTCTTGTAACACCTTGTTGATGATGGTTCATTAAAAAAAAAAAGAAAAATCACTGTAACCACAGCGTTTATCCTCTGTGGCGTGTATATGGGTGAGGATTAAGTCTTAATCAAAGAGTAAGAGTAATTTCATTTAATAATTCTGCCTGAAAATGGATGACTAGTTACAGAACTGTAAGAAGACTGCAAACTGGATGATGGATGAATATATGGATGGCTGGTAATCTGTCTACACTAGAGGAGCTGCACCGCTTGCTCCTCCTCCACCTCCAAGCTTTCAAAAGAAGCACTTGAGCTGACTAATGCCCCACCACTTTTACTCATCCATATGCAAATATATGCTATAAGGTGCTACAAAACCTCATCGCATCATCTACTGCGCAGGGAATGCCTATGACATAAGTGTAAAATCTGATAGCCATGGAAACATTATTGTTTGCTGATTGGATGTTTGTATGAATTTCAGCTTCTTTTTTTTAGCTCCATGGTTGCAGAAAAGACAAATCAAATCTTTTCTCCATCTTTGAATAGTTTTGGCAAAGGACCAGAGGAGCTGACAAGGACTTCTGTGAGCAAATAAACAAAAATAAATGAACCATTATCACTGAGATATTACGTTATTTCCAGTCACACTCGTTTAAAGATGTGTGAATTAGCTGCTAATT
The DNA here is from genome assembly GCA_028641955.1 of Protonibea diacanthus. Taxonomy (NCBI): domain Eukaryota; kingdom Metazoa; phylum Chordata; class Actinopteri; family Sciaenidae; genus Protonibea; species Protonibea diacanthus. The sequence goes on from CM053993.1 coordinate 10,918,231, forward strand.
TCTTGAAATATGTTTTAAGACGAAAAGGGATGCTGCATAATGAGTCAGTGGCCTTGTCAGCTGTGAAACTGATGCCAAACAAGCGGGGGGAAAGTGGCCCGTGTACCACATAAGTGGAATCATCCTTTAAAAAAAAAAAAAAAAAGAATACAATGCGAGTCTCAATAATCTCTGTGCATGTGCACTTGCTGTATTTGGAAACTGCGCGTGCTGACGTCACTACGGGCGATGGTAGTGGGTGTAGGAGGAGCGGGCTGCGGGAGGGAGGAAGTTGTGAACGCGCCTGACGGATCCCCGGCGGAGGGCAGCGAGGGCGCGCATCTCTGTCCTCCCTCCGCTTGAGAAGCGACTGCAGGGGAGCCAGATGCCCGACTGTGAGTCGCTGCCTGTGGATACCTATCCCAAATGCCAGAGCAGGCGACAGCCACAGACACATTTCACGAAGAGAATAGGGGCAGTAAACGGAGTAAGAATTGTTTTTTATACGTCTATCTATCTATATATTGTTCTCTCCTCCCCGTCGCTCTCTCTCTCTCTCTCTGTTTCAATATCTGCTTCAAATGAAGAGCTTCCTTGGACTTGGAGTACCGGGTATCAGTAGAAAAAAACCCCGCTACCCCACTCTGCTCCTGCTGCTGCGGCGCTGCTGCCTGTGAGCGCCTCCTCTCATTGCATTGGAATATACAGCGTGCCCATATGCGCAAAACCATGGAGATTATCTGACGTGGATTTATTTTTTGGTACAAAACTGGACATCTACAAAAGCGACGACCCTTCTTCTTTTCGTTTCCTCCCCCCAATTGCCTTTTTTTCTTTTTTTTCTTTCCTTTTTTTCCTTTTTTTTTTTTTTTTGCATTCTTCTGTTCTGTTCCCCCCCCGTTTGATCTATGGCTACTTTATGATTTCATGTCCTTAGCGATTCCTCCTTGTTTTCATTTATTTATTTTTTGCACTTCTTCTTATTTTTTGCTCCGTTTCGGAGGCGCAGAAGTGGAATGCCTCGCAGAGAACATTTGTGGGAAGAAGAATTCCGCGCAGCAGCGAGGGTGAATGAATGATAGTCTCCCCTCTCCATCTGAGACGTGCCATGGATGGGAAACTTAATTTGTATCCACGGAACCGATCGGGGAATAGCCGTCGCATCAAATAACTACTGCTGACAGCGATCAGGTAATGTGTTTCATCAGTTTAACTCAACACATCCGTGAAGAGCCGCTGAATTGTTTCTTTGCGCCATCTACTCCAGATATGCTTCGCAGTCTGCTTTATTTCATTTGGGCATCCTTGTGCAAAGATCACAGCGTACAAGTGTGGTCCAGTTTTAATGACGCATGCAGTCTCAGTTTCACAGAGAAACTGGACCTACATTTTGGCCAGTTTCACAAGACTGAAGTATATCGGCGGTCAGCCGCGGGGATGCAAGATCTTGTGGACCTGAACGGAAGTACCGGTCACAGAAAAATCCCCAAAACCATCTGAGCCGTTGAATTACAGCCCATTAGTTGAGCACAGGTGGACAGCAGGAGCCTCCTGAATGCTGAATCCCTCAGTGGGAGACACAGAGAGCTGTATGATTGCCTCTAAAGCCGCTGGCAGACCTGTAACTTTGCGCAGTGGCCAAAAAGGAAACACACACACCACACTCACACGTACACCCACGCACTCTCACGCACACATGCACCGCACATTTGGCGCACACAGCCTGCCTCAGACACTTTATTTCCACCTTCCACGCTGTCGCTTTTCGAGGCTTCAATTCACACGCTCACGACCGCCGTTAAGCCCCCCCCTCTCTTCCCCCCCCCAAACACACACACACACACACACACACACACACAGACACACACGCACGCACGCACAATGCTGGTGTTCTCTCTTCTCTTATGGGGGTTTTCCACTGATGCCATTTTGAGTTTAGCATTGCATTCATAAATCAAAGCTCTTCCAGCCGCACCGAAGCTTCTTGAACTGTGCCTCCACGGGCTTGAAATGATGATTCTTGGCACGAGGATGTCTCCTCTGTGGCCTGGTTCACGTATAGCGTTATAGGTTAGAGGGCTGCTGCGATGTCACCCACCCTACCACCACCACCACCACCCCAACCCCAACCCCCGTGCGCACTGTGCGCCTGGGTGAGTCGGTGCTTTCTCTCGTTGAATGCTAAAGAGCCAGGATGTACCAAAGACGCCAGTGAGCGTGCACTAGGGGGGCTTGAAAGGAGGGGGGGACTGCTTAACTTACATCCGTACTGGCATCTCACCACGCAACAGAAAGCCCTTTGAAAGCTACCTGATCACGCACTGAGGTCCGGTTTATTTCGTGGGCTCCTCTTGACTGTGGCGTGCGTCTGCCGCAGTGCCGCTTCTTGTTACCGTACCTCCTTCCCCGTTCATTCCGTGTTATTTTCAGCTAAATGAGAAGTGTGTGTGTGTGTGTGTGTGTGTGTGTGGGGTTGTGGAGTCTGAGAGAACGGCTCTTCAGACGCTGGCCTTGCCCCCCTTCCTGGTAGCGAGCAGGTGGCTCCGGTGACGCTGAACGGGAATGACAACCGGGACGCGGCAACGGGAGTGCAAAGAAGCCTCCGAGCATCCTCTGCCTCTTTCCCCATCTCTCTTCTCTGCCCATCTGTTGAGCATGCACCGCGTGTGCGCTCTCTCCCTCCGCACGCACCTCAAAACAAACTCCCACCGCTACTATCAATCCCCCTTTAAAGAATGGAATGGAATGCACATGGCAGCAGCGACCTCGATTATTTTATTCCCCAAGTAGCCATCTGTGGCATGTCGAACAATTTCCTACAGTATTCTACTTATTCCACCGCTGAGTCGAGGCGAGCTATGCTACAGCAGCCTGTGGGGGTGAACTGGTGTGGAGGCTATTTAACAGGGACACTGATTCATGAGCAGTGACTGTCCCTCACTGGTTCTTGATTCCATTTGGAATTTGGATTAACAGGTCAGCCTGTAGTATTACTCACATTCTGAGAGGGAAGTTTAGTAATGGATGGATTTGTAAGACAAGAGAATCATAAAGAAAACTATGCAGAACAGTATTAAGAGAAATATTGTGCTGACTTCCCTCAGTACCTCCACCCTGAATGTGAGCAGTGAATAACCATAACATCCCCTCTTTCTTTTTTTCTTTTTTTTAAATGCAGTGAATAACCTCGTTTGTTTTATTTCTCGGGGCTCCTGTCGGAACTAATGGAGCCGACAGGGCCGTGTCCCCTTTTAGCAGAGATGAGCTGAATGTGAGAGAAGGCTCCTTTTTTTTTTTTTTTTTTTTACCAGGCTGGGTAGAGGACAAAAGGTGGCCTGGGGCATTGGCTAAGTAACGCTGTGGGAAAGTCTCTCAGTCAATTACAGTGTCACCTGTATGTAGTATTCATTCAGAGGGTCTGTATCATGTTCATTCTGAGAACAAGAAGCAGTGACTAATGAACATGGTCCTCAGTGCTGCAAGAACATATATATATATATATATATATATATATATATATGTTCTTGGCCATAATGAGGTTGTAAGGAATGATTCAGTGCTGTCATAACTTGCTACCCAATAATTACCCATCAAAAATCATTGTCTACATACTTCCTACGTTTGTGTTCCTGTAGAAAATTCACTTGTATGACTGTTTTGAAACATATAAGACATATATTATAATAATTATTATTATTTTTAAAACCATAAACATGTTTAATTTATGTCCTAACAGTGTTAGGACATAAATTAAACCTGTTTACTTGGTTTCAGAAAACAAAAAAAAAGATTCTCACTAAGTGCAACATCATTTTGATTATAGTTGGCTAGATTTCATGTTTTTTGAAAGAACCACTGCTTAACTGGACCTGTGCAGTGCAGAGAACCCATCACATCTATCATTTTTGACTCAACAAATACTTTCCTTCTTTGTTAAAATCAAGAACACGATCTGTAAATCTACCACCAGAATGTAGCAGGGAAATAAAGATAACGAAACTGTCCACAGAGAAAAGCACTGAACTTATTAAATAGCCCTCTTAACGAGGTTGCCTGGAGTGGAGGGAGATTGGCGTTGGTGCCTCCAAAAAACCCAGCGACCAAGATCTGGAACAACAAGATCTGCTCCAGTGTGCAGTCAATCTGGGAACGGCCCCAGATTCAGCACCCTGGACAGCGGTCATGTTTTTCCAGGATTCAAACAGGCTTCATTCGAGAAAATCACACTGTGTGTCAAGTGGTTTATCCAGAGTAGGGCTGACTAAAGATACACTCTCATTTATCTTACTGAATAGGCATTTCAGCTCTATGGTCAGATTTAACAGTGACAGTGTGCACGTCGCAAAAGAGCATGTTGCATTTGTGAACCTGATGCTGCTCTGGACATCTCTTAGGACGCAGCGTTGGCATCTTTCTGTCGATATTTTCTTTTAGTTTGGGTAGAGTTGTTCCAGAAGCAAAACTCTCCTTTCCTTCACTTGCCAATCTGGCCCAGACCAGCGTCCCAAGACATATCCAGAGATCTCCTTCTACCTCCTTATGAGGAGAGCTCCTTGAGATACCAGACTGGATTTTTCTCATTTTCATCAGGGCCAGGATCTAAAATTAGATCAGCTCCCTTATTTTGCGATTACAGTCAGATGCCTGCTTATGGTGGCGCTACAATATGACATGTTGGCGAGATTGAGGAGCCTTATACATTGCCCCCAAGCGACAGCGCAAGAGCTGATCAGTGTAATAAGGTGTCATGTTGAATACAGAGTTTTGTTTGTTCAGGAGTAATTAGTTAGTATCTTTTGTGTCCCATGAGTGGAGAAGTGGGATACCTGAGAAAGAAGGAACTGTTGCATAAATTGATGAGTGGTTGTAAGTGGTTGTAAAAGCTTCAAGCTTGAAATGTAATATAAACATAATAATGAAGGATGTAAAATTAATGATGGCCAAAAAGTTTTTTATCGGGAGTGTGAAGGATGTCTGTAAACCTCGAATGCAATCAGATGAAAAAAAAAAACCCAAAAAAAAAACACATTTTCAAAGAACTGAGTTATGAAATCGGTCATTTTTGACCGAAGCACAGCAGGAAGGTTAAAGAGGACAGAGAAATGAGACTGTGCGTAATGACTGCGCTATCATTGAATGATCATCTGAGCAGCTGCTAGGAATGCAACACAAATGACAGTGTGACACATATCGGCTGAAGATGTATGAAAACCACCCAGCTCGGTGGCAGTTTTATAAGGCCTGTAAATGTGATACTAATAACATCTTCAATATCCGCCCACATGTCATGCACTAATGCTGCCAATGGTAAATTTTTCTCGCTCCCTCTCATACGCATGCACGCACACACACCCACACACACACACACAACCTCCCTCTCACCTATGTCTCTCTATTTCACGTTTCGCTTTCACTCAAGCAATTCTGATGGGTAAATGTGCAAGAGCGTACATTAATGCACGCAGAGACGGCGCTGGAGAAAAAATACAGCACGTAAAGTGATAGTCGCGAGTCAGATTGTGTCTGTTTGTATGTGTATGTGTGCCCACATGCATACTGTTTAAGTAGTGCATATGGAGAAGAGGCCAGGCAACAGCTTGGGCTTGCCTGGATCACTGCACTCTGGCTGGACCATTGTTCCTCTGACACCCCCCTCTCCCTCACCCCACCTTACACGCAGAAACACACACTTCCTCCCCTTCATTGGCCTTTCCCTAACGAGCTTCCTGCTCCCTTCTCCTCCCCCCATCTCTCTTCCTTCTGTTCTCTTCACTTCAGCCATTCATTCATCCTTCTGTTTTCCGGACGACTTTTGTTTACAGTGAAACTGTCAAGATTATCCATGAGTGCACTCCGCTGGCAGTGCCCGTGTTGATGTATTATTTTACGCTGAGCATGGCTATCTTTTTTCTATCAGCGTGGTTGGGTGAGTCTGTTCAAGTAACACTCACTGACAACAAGACTTAAGACGTTTCGTCGTCAGATCTTGAAACTCTGCTGTCAGCTACCTGCACGTCAGCCATCACCAGCCACTGCTTAGCAAGGGAGAGAGGGCCAAGGAGAGAGGACACAGAGTAATATTATCATAACATATGAGAATTTTTGGGGTCAATTGTGGGTCAGGGAGAAGAGGAAAATTGCTTTGTAGGAATAAAAAAAGAGGTTAAAAGGACCAGAGGTGAAAGATTTTTTTTTTTTTTTTTCAGGGATCCATTTCCATTTCCACTTTCCCTCCTCACCTCACCTCACCTCACCTCAGCATCATATATCGTGCCCTCCTACTTCATATGCCCTGCCATGCTCCATTTGGAGCCACAGATGCCTCTGTCACTGGGGCGGCATTCATTTGGCGCGGCCCCGGGTGACTGTGTCAATATTTGCAGTGAGTGCCATTTTGGTTTGGGGCGCTCTGTGAGCATGACTGGGCTTGGGCGAGGCTAAGGCTAAAGGAAAATCAACAGGAAACAAAACCTCCGGCCATATAGACTTACTCTCGACAATTAATTAAGCCTTTTGGCAAGAAAAGTGAAAGGATGGGCCTCCTTGGGAATAGATAGGTTGCAGGGTTGCAGGAGGATCGGGTGGGGGGTGTGGGGTGTGGGGGACAAAACAAATTAATTGGCTTGAATTGCAGGGATAATTCACATCTCTAATTAATATTGATCGCATGAGGGATAAGAAACTGCCACAATACAACCATAGAGAGCTGTTAATTCGATGAGTTTTGGCGTTAATAACTCTCTTTGTGCAGAGATGAACAAGGAGTTTTTGCTGGGCAATGACTGTGCAATTTAAGGTGCGCGTCGATCTATGTGTTTGTGTGCGTTCGCTCTTGTTTGGTGACTGACTGCATCCCAGCAGTAATATTTGCTTTTTATGTAATGTTTTTTTTTCATAATGTATAGCCCTTGGGGATGGAGAAAGAGCAATAGCTGGCAGATTGTATTGATTCAGAGCATCTAAAGCTGCTATTTTATAGTGCAGTACAGGAAGGGCCCGCGAGCATCGCCAAATCTAACGTGTTTTCATGATTGCTTTTCTGAGTTTGCTGCTCAGCATCTTACTGGACAAGTCTTACCTTTTCATCTCCGTACCCAAACCCTTGTCTCTCTACTTTTGTCCTTGCCATAAAATTATCACGCGCACACACACACACACACACACACACACACACACACACACACTGTAGAACATGTTTTTCTCTCTTTTTGCTTACTCCTCTTCTGTAATGGGACATGCCCAGAGTCCCCACTTCCACAGAAACACACACGCGTGCATACTGTTGCTATCCTTTGCAGCTCATGCACAAGCAGACGGGACAGTCCTGCTGCTTAACTCAGCTTTCAGGGGGTGCGGACTCATCTGCCTTAGCACTTTGGCCCCATCAGCAGCAGAGTGCTCTGCTGTGACACCCATCGGCCTCTATTACGGCTCCTCATAGAGGGGGACGCTTCCTGTTTGCAGGCCAACAAGTGCAGTACTCTGCTCTGCCTAAGCAGATGGAGGGAGCCTGGACTCCTTTGTGGTGTGATCTAATGGGCTCTGATGTGTGCACATGTGTGTGTCCAGTGTTGCAAGTGCATGCTTGGTAAATACAATGTCTTGTGCACCCAAACACTTTAAGTAGGAAAGAATAGGAGATAGGAAATATGACAAAATTGGCTGGTTTTATTTTGAATTTTACATTAATAGGACATTGAAATGATGTTTCCATTCATATATTTGGTCAATACTGTGCATTTGCATTGCATTGAATTGTTCGTGTGTACATAATGTATGGAACGCTCCACACTTGTTCCTCAAACGCCTCCTACCTCTTGGTAACTTACAATAACTATCACAGAATGTCCAGATTTTTGTAGTTTATCTTCTCCAGTACCTTTGTGAGTGAAGTACACAAAGGCCCCCAACTCCTGACAACTCCTGACATCTTTACACTTGTCTTTGGTCCATAAAAAAGTAAGTTAGACATCGTCTTGCATAAGGGCTTCTACAACTCCTCAGGCTGTTGCTGTAAATAAAATGTGTTCTTTGAATATGCTCAGCTTGCCTGTTTGAATAAAGATTAAGACAAAAAGAAAAAAAAAATCTGCCAGGCTTTCGGGGGAAACATGCTGTTTTCTGTTTTCATGTTTCATTAGTTCTGTGCGAATGTGTGCTACATGTGTGTGTGTGTGTGTGTGTGTGTGTGTGTGTGTGTTGATGCATGCGAGATTATCCACGCTTGAGATGTGTGTGTGTGTGTGTGTTTGTGAAGAACCTCCCGAGCTTCAGTGGCTTGTCAAAGCTGCAGCTTGTGCGCTTTTGGAGAAAACAAAGTGGACAGGTGGAAATCCAGCCTTGAGGCATGCTGGGTAGGAATCACAGTGTGGCAGGTGTGTACATTTGACAGTTCAGAGTTGCCATGGAGACTACTAGCCGCATTCCAGTGGTGTATACTGTATTATCATGTTTCCTGTACATGGTGAAATCCTGGAACGATAATAATAACTGTGTTTCCGTGTAAGTCCATGTATTTGTTTGCAGTCCAAAGACATCATGAACATCCAGAACAGAAAGTGAACAAATAAGTGGCGAGATGTTCAGAGGTTCTACTGTTAATAGCTTCAGACTGCACACAGAAAATTGCATGCAAATGTGGCTCTCTACATTGGCTAAAGGTCTGCATGCATTAATGAAGTGTACTGTTAAACTGCTTCATTTACAGAGAGAAGAAGACTTGAGTAAGCCAGTAATTAAAAACAATGCAGCTGCAAGCAGCAACATCCTGTTCGGAGCACTCCCCCAGTTTATCATTAGACGGCGTTAACATTGCCAAACTCGAGATGGACAGTTTACAAAAAAAAGGAACAATTGAGCAGAACCAGAAAGCTGGTTACAGTGGTCTGGTAAGCTCACTTCCTTCTAACAGCAAAATCCCCAACCTAAAATTGATATAGGAGATTAATAGTTACTAAATATCTTTACAGTAAAAAGACGTTTGGTCATGTTAGGTCAAGAGAAAGTTACAGATTTTACTTAAATCTGACATGAGAGTCTTCCAAATGACTTTGCATTCAAGCTTGGATATTTCTTATAGAGATTTTTAGCTTAGGATTTGGAAGCTGGGTATATTTGAAAGCTGTCAACATCTACTGAAACATCTTGCACATATGACTGTCAACCATAGAAAAATCTGCATCCTTTGCCCCCGAATACCAAATAATAACGCTGCACTACCTCTGAGGCTACGTATACAAATCCATCACCATTGGCAGAGCTAGTCAAGCAGTCTTCGAGAACTACTTCAAAGGTGACATGGGAGGCAAAATAAGGTACAAAATATTCATAATAGCGCATGACAACTTCCATCTACCTCACCAATAACTTCGATTTTTGACTCATATAGGGGCCTAGCAATTGCAGGGTATGTAGTTTTGCAGAGTGGCACGTTGCAATTCTGTGTGGAGTAGTAGTAGTTTTTTTTTTTTTTTTTGTCATGGTGTTGGTTCTCTCTTTGCTCCGTCTAAGTACATTTGATTGCTCTTGTGCTTTTGTAGTCTGTGTCTCTTGGTCACCGACATCAAGTGTATGTGTCCCTACATGGCAGTACAAATGTTTGCTCTCACAACACAAAGTGGTTGTGTTTGTGGAGTGTGTGTGTGTGTGTGTGTGTGTGTGTGTGTGTGTGTGTGTGTGACAGTTCAGACTGACTGATTTCAGAGCTTACAAAGAGCTTTGCTTGTTTCTCTTATTTCCCTTTGGACCGTCATCTTTTGATGCTGTCTCCGTGCATTCATCAAGTGGAGTTTTACAGACCTCTAAAGCTTGGGGTAACTCCAGAATTGCACTGTTGAAAGTTGTTGAAACATTTTTCATTTGTGCGCTTACAAATCTTTGTCTGAGTTTTTGCCACCTGCAGCAAATCTGGACCTGTGTGCCTCTGTTTGCATTTTTACATCCTTTGTATGCTTTTATACCACCTTTAACTTTCGCTTTGTGCTGTATAACACAACTGATGGGCAGCATTCACCACATATGCTATTGGATGGGACTGGAGCAGGTTTTCACCCAGCATGAGGGGAGAGAGAGCGGGGAGCCACAAATATTAAACCAACAACAGCTGGGAAGGGAGTGAATACAGAATGATTTGAGCAGGGAATAACTGCTCCTATTCCACCCTGCTCATAAACCATGGGATTATGTGTCCTGAATACAATGCCATTTTACGGAGAATTTATTTATTTAGGCATTGTGGTGCCCTTATCGGCTTAATTTGGATTTGCTTTGGGGTGCCTTTAATAACAGGCCTTAGTAATAATAGGTCCATTGTTCAAAACCATTGGTTACACAGGTTCCATAGTGATTTTCTGAAGCAAATACACTCGCAGCAAGCAAGTTTTATGGAAATCATCCTTGGAAGTACGGCTTATAAAACTTTAAAAGAGTTAAATCTTTAATTATAGCGCCCCCACATGGCCGAGGGATGCCACTGTGGTTCCAGTGTCAACACTTCACCATCTCAAGGGAAACCGAGCAAGTGCGTAGTAAACAATAATGTTGAAAACAACAAACGACCTCTGCAAAGCAAATCGTGTTCAGCCACGCAGCTTTAAAGGTCTAACAATGAGTTACTGCAGTTAATAACATGACTCCGATTTTCATGCAATACCGCAGAGAAATGCAGGTCTTTTGGAGCCAAAGCATGGTCCCTCCACAGATGTGTTGTGCAATTTACTGTCTCCCCACTAACCATCGTGACCAGAGGCTGTGTCATCACGCGGCCCTCCCACTGACTTCATAGCAATTGGACAGGTAGATGCAATGGGAGCGTCGCAGAGGCCGGCCATGTAATTAAACTTGGAGTGGGAGGGCACCGGGCTCCTATGAAGCAATACCTCACTCGCCCACGCACTGTGTACCAGCATTGCCACATACTTGGGCCACATGCTCTTCATCAATATGATTCATGTGTATTGTGTACATGCCGTTTGCGAATCGTGGCAGGAAGATGCGCATACAAAGGATACGTGCACTGTAGTTTTTTCATGAAAAAAGCGTGACAGAAGGTCAAAGGAGGGGCTCAACAATTTAAATATGCTTGCTTAAAAGAGCAGTATCACCCTTGTGACTGCGTTTTGATGCAAAGCTGGAGTTAGGCTAACCTCTTCTAGCTAAGCCAGAGCTTAGATCAGAGGCAGGAGAAAACAGAAAGCCTGGCATTGCTCGAGGTAAATATATATGTCTACCAACATTTCTAAATCTGTCTTATTTGCACTATGTATCTTGTTTGTTTAATGCATACATAAACATGTCAATTTGTGACTGTAAGTGGAATTTCATGTTTAAATTTCAATATTTTATTTGTACCATCTGTGCATTCAGAAGGGTACGTAGAAGTCATCTCAGCTGTCGACCTTTTCGCGTGAACTACAGAAGCCGCATTTTGTTTCAGGGCTACAGCTTATGATGCTGGATACGTGTAAGTACAGTATAGTCCAGAAAGTCAAAATGTGAAGATGCAGAGCGAACCATCATCATAACACATTAAAATGTGCAGGTAGCACGGAGCATAAGCAATGATCAAATGTGTAGGTGGAGTATGAATCAAACGTGCATCTGTTTCTGTGAGATGTCATACCATGTTGCAGAAGGCAGAATTCCCCGCGATTTTAAAGCATGGTGTGTTCTCGCAAACCACTCAAACAGATAAACTAAGCCATAACAACATCCTCACTAATGGGTCATGTGGGTTATAGACGGTAAGAGCACAACAGATGAGAGCCGGAGCTCTGATTTGTTTCATCGTATCTGGTCTGTGTTCAAACCTCTCCCACGAGTGTGCTCCACTGACACGGAGGTGGTTTGCTTTGCAGTAATCTGTAAAAGACCAAATTGAATGGTTAGTTGGCTGAGCATAAAGCTAAAGCTTTGTGACATACTGCTTGGCTAAATTTTGCAAGTCCACACTGAGAGCTGACGTGACCACACAGTACAATCCAAGTTGGTAATCAGTCGACGTTTCCTTGTTCACATTCTAATGAGTTGCCTCAGGGTAGTGCACAAACCTCGCACGTCCAAAGAGTTTTCTGGCATTCAGGAAAGCACAGGGTGATTGTCCCGGCCCTGCTGTTTTTTAATGCATTATCTGCTGTGAAGCTTCGATGCAGGATTATAAAACATCTTCTTAAACAGCAGATGGCACAATTAGAATTAAAAGGTTTCCATGTGTGTGGAGGGGTGGCATTCGGTTTTATCCATTTAAGAAACTAACCCAGAAACATGACTCATGGTATTAAGTCTCTTATCAAATAACTATAATTCAATCTTCTGATTATTTCATTTCATATCTAACTCTGCTTAATCTTTACCAACGCTGCACCTTGAAGGTTTTCTTTGATGCCTTGTGTGTACTCCACAGTGGCTATCAGTTGTGCAGATGCTACACGCGCACTCTTCATTATCTCTAGTGTGTGCGCGGTCAAATGCATCGCATCGCAGTCGGAGCCATTAAACTTATTTAACGTCACATCTTCTCACCGAGAAACCGATAACATCTCCATCCCCGCGACTATGCAGGAACGCGGCAACACGCATCTTCCCTGCATCTATTCTATTCTTTGTCTGTTGAAGAAGAACTTTTCTCCCGAGCCTGTGTGCACAGTCAGACACACACACACACACACACACACACACACACACTGCCATGCTTCCCACCCCGCTGTGACAACTGCGCACATACTACATACACACAATGTGACACAAGAAATCTTATTATATTACAATTACAGCTCAGCATATGCCCTCATCCAAATATATTTCCCGAGCTATATTTTCCTCCAGAGGGTCTCTCTGTTGCTATGCCTTTCTTCCCGTTGGTTAGGACTCGCAGAGACATATCATCATGTAAACGCTCTGATTATGACAATGTAAAGAAAAGTGAATGAGATGACTCAGTCGCGAGATGCATTGTGAAAAAAAAAAAGAAAGATATCTCGATCTTGAACATGATACTGTCACAGACTGACTCCAGGAATGTGACAAAAACAGAGTCTGTGCAAAGATTCAATTTCAGTGTATTCAAATTGAGTCAAATGAACATGAACAACGGTTGTGCGACAGCAATGAAAGAAGCGCATGGACGTGTGGTCGATGTGTCATTCATGGAGGTGTTGAAAAGAAAGTGATGGGGGGGTGGATGTCAGCTGGAGAAACGGAGAGGACTGAACAAACATACGGACCAGTGTGGCCCAGTTGAACCATTTGCAGAAGTGGAACGTAACTACACAATTCTGACACACTTTTACCTTTTAGTTTTTCCATCTTATGTTTCTTTTATCACGATTACATTTATCTAACACTCAAAAAACATATGATATACTTAGATGATATGATGCAGTAATAGATTAGTAATCTAACCAGAAGCATATAAAGTATCTAAAACTGGTTCCACATTGGCAAAATACAACATTCAAATGCTCTTACATGTATGCTAGTGATAAAACCAGAATAATATTCTATAATAATAAAAAGGAAAGGAGCCATTCTGCGCATTGAATGCTTTTACTATGAAACATTTTCTCAAAGAGCAGCTGGCACAAATACAGCTGAAAGGTGTGAGACATTTTAACCTTATTGTATATAGATATAGCCCATTTAGCATGATCTCAAAGACAATTTCCTCTTAGATACATGTGGAGCTCTTTAGTACACTTGCAGCCCGGTCACTACACATGGACATTAAAATCAGCCATTAACACCTCATAACTTTCTCTATATGTGCTCTAGTGAAGAAGAAAATCCCCGGTGATGCTTAGATAGGTTTCGTTGCTTGCAGCCTGACAGCGTTTTAATTCCCCTCGCGGTTCCAGTATCATAGCAGCCCAATCTCCTCTCACCACACCATCAGCACCTTTCTCCCGGACCCAATTTAGCCGGTGATCCTAAAACTAGCACGCCAGAGACCCAGGAGATTCAGAACAGTGCTCTTCGTGGAATAGCACCCTAGTACCTTAAAGGAATAGACCGCCTCAGAATGTAATTAGATGCTGCCAATCACTCGCAATCGCTTGGGAGTTAGGCTAGTGGGTCTCTTAATGGAGATGGTTTCTGCATGGACGTATCCTTTTGGAAGTAGAGCAGAACTCGCTTATAAAGCAGCGTGTCAAACATCAAAGTATCCAGTTAGAATGCCAATTGTTAGAAATGTCCCACGTAGGATCTGATCTCATTTACCTAATGATGATTTGTTAAACTTGCAGATCTTGCAAGATAAATTCAGAACATTCACGACGCAGCCAGAGTTCCTATAATCAGGAACTAAGCGGTTATTTGCTTGATTTCTCAACAAAAGTGTTCATCTGTAGGGAATATTCACAATAGACGGTCATTAAATGTCTCACCTTTCTGAAATGAGTACTTATTTTACATCATTTGTAAATTAATATCACAGTCTGCTCTCTAAAGCCATCATACCATACATATATCCGCTCCAACTGACTTATGTTATACTTCCTCAACAGATTTAATGGCCAGTGTGATTACCAGTAAATTATAGTAGCTGATGGTGTTTTAAACCCTGATATGACTGTGGTTTAAATCCTATAGAGCTTAAGCTATGATGAGAACGTAGCTAATGGAACCCCTGTCTCTACTAAATATATTTTCAGGTCATTATGACTGCCATTAGCGCATTCCAGGCTTTTTTCTGATACAGGAAATACACTAAATATGAATCACTATTAATGGAAGATTAACCTATAAGTGCTAAACCTGTAAAGACATGGGATGAAATGCACAGACACGTCCTGCTCATGTATGCATGCTGTGGACACCGTAGAATCTGCTAAAGACTGACTACGCTTTACTAGCCCTCTGCTCAGTGTGTTGTCTTTCTTCTCCCTAAAAGGCAAGGTTAAATGGCTGTAAATGCCTATTGAGTGAACGAGAGTGGAGGTCTGACCACATGAGTCATTGTGTAAGTGTGTGTGTTTCAGTGTGCGGTTCTCGCTGTGGATTTGCCTGCGTGAGTGTGTGTGCAAGCGCCTGGCGGTGCAGTGAGAGGATGGCTTCTTTCTCATCCATATCCCGTATCTACGCTGCCTCACACAGTTACAGGATTAAATTTAACAACGTGTGTGCATGTGTGTGTGTGTGTGTGTGTGTCTGCATGTATGGCTGTGGGTGTACTGTATGTGTTGAAGGCCAGCCTGAGTAAGAGCCACTGTCAGAGCTGGACAGCAGAAGGTGACGGCAGGAATACGAGGCTACCGGCATTATTAACCCCTCGCTGATTTGAGTGGAGCAGGCAATTACTACCAGTCATATGGCTGTCACATTGCCAGAGGGAGACAGCTCTAACACACACAAACACACACACCGGCGCAGTCACACACACAGACGAGAAGTATCAGATCCTTTAGGATAATTAGAGGATAATAATAGTTTTCAGTTGTTGAGTCAGTTGCTGATGTGTGTGTAGTGAAGTCAGATGGGTCAAAGAACATGATCAGTCTGACAGATTTTAGAGATTTAGAATTTTAAGATAATTTCCAGATTATCCAAACTGAAAACTGAGGCAAACCATAACAGAAAGTCATTTTCTCCAAATCAGACAAGTATTGATGGCTAAAAAGTTGGCTTGTTTACAACCTCTCTCATGTTACTCACCCCCTCAGGAGGTATAGCGGATCGTCCACTAATCAGATGATCGGCGGTCGAAGAGTCCTTGGGCAAGATACTGAACTCCGAACTGCTCCCAAAGGCCTCATCATCTGTGTGTGAATGCGTATGAATGATTAGCTCCTAAAACTGATGAGCAGTTGGCACGTTGCATGGCAGCTAATGCAATCGGTGTGTGGATGGGTCAATGAGAGCTGTCAAGTCTATTGCCCCAAATCCCAAATTTTCCTTCAAAGAATTACATTCTCAATTTTGATGAGGACAATACAGACGGACGAGAATGAAATGGGACTGGGAAAAATCAAGAAGTCTCGAGATGTCATCAAAACTGGTAGTACCCAACACGGAGACCAGGAACCACACGGGACAACAATGTGAAATTACAAATGCTCCATTACGAGTAAAAGTCCATATCTTGTGTAAACGTCCAAGATAATAAATATATTTCTAATATGCTAAATTTATTAGCGCATAAGCTGTATCAGTAATATATTTGCAGGTCAAAACTTAAAAGTGTTGTTTATGCAGCAGAGCGGCTGTCACAGTAAATCACATCATTATATATGAGTGGAGTATTATAACTAATGAATTACTGTGTAAGCAGAATTTTAATGTTGTAGTTTTAACTACTTTTATATACTCTTGGCCACTTTAATTCATCATTTTAATTTGAATCTTAACCCACAGGGTTCTAAGTAACTATAGCTGACAAATAAATGGCTGAGAAATTATTTCATGTTAAAGTATCAAGCAGCAGAATATTGCTGGAGTAAATGTCCTTACAGTGTACACGAGCAGATTACTTAAAGGTGTTCCATTTCCATAACATCTGTTTGCAACAGCCACAAATGCTGCTCCCCCTCTTCATCGCTGTTATTGTCTTATAAACACTCCACCCACACCAACTCTCTCCTTCTCTCGTTCTATTTCAGGGTGTTAAGCTGCTGTGCACAGCCAAGCCGGCTCGCAGCAGTATATCTGATCAAATCGATAGCTATTTCTCTCTCTCACACACTTTTTCTATTCTTTCCCCTCATTTCTGACTGCGGCTAGCCATGATAGGATGATTGGAAGGAGATACATCCTCCGGGTCTGTCTTGTCTGTGTGAGATAGATAGATTAGCACGAGGGGGAGTAAGATCAGTGAGGGGGCTTTGCCATGCCGCGCCGCAGTAAGGTGTTAGCAGATCCATCAGAGTAGCGCGCTTTCGTGGAAGCCAAACCGAGCTTACTGGACTCACTCGCAATGCGATGTAACTCCTCCATCTCGCCTTCCCTTCACGTAGCCCTATTAACACCTCATGGGCCAATAAGGGAACAGATTGAGACGTTTCGTAACACCCGCAAACAATCAGCAACACGTCAACCATTTTCCAATGTTTGCCTCCGCCAGTTTTGCCTGTCAGATGCTAATATTTCTCAAAAAGCGCCCATTCTCGCTTCTCTGTTCTTTGCTATCTGCGTTGTCACTTCAGTTTTCCCTCTTCCCCCAAAACACCGGTGTATGGTGCACAATTTATTTGCATCTTCTGTCAGAGCTTACTTTTTTTCTTTGCTCTTTTCATTTAGTATTTTTTCACTCCGATAGATGATTTTATCTTCCTCTCTCGCTGTGAAGGAAGGTTGATCATTATCTGGGTGCAGAGTATGAGCTATACACAATGATTCTGTTTTTTGTTTTGGTTTTTTTTTGTGAGCGGTTGGGGGTCAGTCTGCCGCATCCGTGTTCAGACTTCTTTGTTTTCTACCATCCTGCCGCCTGCTTTCTTCAGCTCTGTTTTGATGTCTTTGTGCTGGCTCAGGTCCTTTTAGTTTAGGGAAAAAGTGAGGAGACACAGTATTTTCATTAGTACAGTGGGTCCCATCACAGTAGTCTGAGCACATACACGTATATATACACACACGTCTCAGCCATTTATTCATGACTCAGCCAGCAGGCCAACATGGTGTGAGCATATATGGGGATGTTTGCTACTTTTATTTTTGCTCTTTTATCAACATCTAAAGGCTCTCCCTGTAGTCTGTCTTCACACACGTACCTCTGTGCGTAGCTGTCCATTCCCATCACTCTTACCTGTGTCATTCCCCTCCTAGATCTCATCCCACGCTGCAGTGCACTCACTTAAAAGATGTGTTCCCCCTCTGAAGGTTGCTTATATTAGATATTTGTTTTCCTTTGTGTGTGTGTGTGTCTTACCTGGCATATCATATTTTTTTTTTCATGGTTCATATTTTCGTTTTAGAGATGTGCTGCTATGGTTACAAGCGGCCTGTTTTTCGTTGTGTGTGGTTTTGAAACTCTCGTTAGAATGCCAACACACGCACACACACACACACACACACACACACACACACACTTTGTATGTTTCTCTATGTATGTCTCCACCATTTTCAAACATCTTTTCCATGTGGAAGCTGAGAAAACAATTTTTTAACGGGAGAACAATGAAGTATCTATCTGTTGTTTTTAGACACACACACACACACACACACACACACACACACACACACACACACACGCACACACACACACACCTGGTTAATTGCTCCCATACACATCCATTAATTAGATCAACATTTCCCAAACAGGGAACTCGTTCCTCAGGGGGTAGACTAATTCTGCAGGTGCCAGGGGTACATGAAATACCCAGCTAATTAACTCAACAAAAATATAAAATAATATTTGATTAAATATATATACACACATATTTGTTTGAGGAGAAAAATAAAGAGGTGATTACACATTGCTGATATTCATTACAGCCCATTTACAGTAACTAATAAGTTGCCATACAATCAAGATCAGTTGTCACACATTAACAGTAGCTGCTGAGAGTGCATGGAAACTACACTAGTTAGCAGGAGGAGGAGCTGAAATAGATAGCAAAGAAAGAACAAGCAGTCAATCAAGTTAAAGTGGTGGATTAATCACTGAAATAGTGCACCAGCTAAATGTAATGTTTGCTAAAATAGTTGGATAAGTATTTAGAGTAAGCTGTTTAGGTAGCAAGAAGTAGTGGATTAACAGTTGAAAGGAAATGTATGAATAGCTGAAATTACTTCACTAAAAGTAACAAATAATTAGTTTAAATAGTTACCAAGCTTAAAGTAGTGGATTAACAGTTGAAATACTATAGTTAAAGGTTATGCACACATATTTGAAAAAGCTAAAAAAAAAAAATAAATAACGGATTAGCAGATAGGTAAATAGCTAACGGTTGAATTAGCTCAATAGTTCAAAGGGTTAGCTTGAAAATGGATAAATGATTGAAACATCCACTTCACTCCAAGAGCAAACTTAAGTCAAGTAACCTACAATACAGCCTAACCTAATTCATTCATATGAAAAAATGAGTCCACTAATATCCACTTATATACAGTCTGGTTAATAGTGTCAAATAACATCCATATTATTCCCTCATAGAACATATTTGGAGCCTGACAGGTGAGGTCAATAAAGGGGCAGGCTTTGTGACAGGGCTGTACATCAGACAGAGGAGGTGAATTATTAGAACCATTCAATTGACAAGGAAGCCATTGTCCAGATAACCATGCTAATGCCTATTTCTCTTCTCTCACGAAACCTCCCCCACCTGCCTCCTCCTGACATGTTCTCTGACTTTACATTTTTTTTATTTCCCCTCGTGAATCAGTGGTGGCTTTGTGGATTCAATCATCACGTATTTATGAGAAGCCCTTAAATGTACTCCAGTTCTGGAGGCGTGGTGGTGAAGAGATTATTTTTTCTATCCCACTCATCCTTTCTATGGTTTTTATCCATATTGGCACTCATCCTCCCTATATATTCCCTTATGACTTATATTCCTCTAAGATTCCTCTGAGGGACCTAATGACATGAGTGAAATATAAACCCAATCAAGGCCGACCCCTGATAGGCTGACATCGCCTGTGTTTGGTCAGTATGCTGACATCCTCTCATACGCGCTGTGAGTTTAAAACACACATTAAACGGATTTGTAGGCTTTATTCGCAGGAACAGATTGTTACTCTCTTTCCTAACATAATGAATCATAAATGTCAGTTATGGTTATAATCAAAATTGTTGTGATGGATCCTTTTTGTCGGTAAATGACACCCAATTTTTTTTTTTTTTTTTTTTTGGCCCCTCCTCGTGCTGGAGATCTAATTCATCTGGGTAATGGGCCCCCTGAAAGCAGAAAATGTCAATTTAATGAGATACACATATGGCTACTAACTCTTAAAGATCCGTGTCTGTCAAGAAACGCATAGTAATAATACTTTGGCAGTAAAGGACAACCATGTGTGAACGATGTATAATTTGTAGTTTCTGGTGTCTGTGGTGTCTGTAAAGCCTGCTTACAGGTAAATGGAGTAAGAGTGGATTACAGTTTGGATTACAGTTAGACGAAGGTGCCCTTTGCATTAGTAGCTGCTATGCTAAGCCTATCAGTAGAAGTAATTCTAACATCAGAGTCATTAAAAACAAAACTGTAAACTATTAGACTTGAACAGTGTTCAACGAGAGCGTAAAAAACACAGGCTCTAGCTCATGAAGGTACACAGTAGTTACCCATCAGGCTACTGTAACTTTTTATTTACTGTTCGAATACCCAAGAACAGAAATGTTTCTGTATTTATGTTGTCTATATTTAAGTGGGTCTATGTGTGTCTTTCAAGGAGAATGGGACCCTCTCCATTGTTGGCTAATAGGGGGATTCATCTCAAATAAAAGAAACTGGGGCAAAAAAAAAAAAAAAAACAAGTCTCACAATCTCTTCCTGAGCTAATTTAAAAAGCACTAACCCAGCACTTGCCCCGTAAATAGAGGACAGAGGAGGCAGAGAAAGATGAGAGGGGAATTAGTTTCAGGATGTTTTTTTGTTTGTTTGTTTTTACAGTCATCCGTCTCAGTTTCCTGTTTTTATTCGCCTTATGAATCTTTTTAAACGCTATCTTTTTTTTTTTCTTCTTGATTTTGTTAGTCTGTGTTTCCATCATTGCATTACATTTGGAGGCTAGTTTTGACCGGAGTGTCTGGTGTCCAATCTGTTTCCTTATTATTTCTCTGTGATGCGTTACTCCATTTTCATACATCCATATCTTTTTACATTTTCAACAATAGATTTCCACCATCTTTTTACTATTCTCTCTTTTCTATATTAAACTCACAATTTATTTTTTTTTATTTTATTTTTTTATTTATTTTTTTTACTATTCATTCCCGCCAGTAAAATCCGGGATCAGCCCAGGCCAGTGAGTAATGAATTATAGCTGTAATATCTTCCGCTGGCTGACAGCCAAATCTCATCTCTATACGCTTTTTAAAGGTGTGTGTGAGTGCGTGTGTGTTTACCTGTGTGCTTGTCTGTATCAGCATGTGTGCGTGTGTGTGTGTGTGTGTGCGTGTGTGTGTGTGCTGTTTAAGTGGAATGATCTGTCATCACTATGCCTGTCTCCTTCCTGGCAGGATGTTCCATCATATGCATGCGCATTTCAATAGGAAATGCACCGTCATGTTCCTGTCATTTGCACAGCCATGATTATAACCCTTCCCAAATTGTTAGCTTATCCATCTCAAAGGGCAAAGGCGAATGTCTTTAAACCGTCCCCACATCTAAGTTAAAGTGACAGATGACACTGTGCTAAATACGGTTATCTCCTGACTGGTTCACCTTGTAATCACAGGGAATGAAATTATCTCAGATTATAATCTAGGACCGAATTCATAACAGTTAGTCTGCCTCAACCAATCTAGGTGTCCACTTTGTGATGCGGCCCTGACTCTTTTGGCTGACTTTAATTCTTTATAACCATCATAAACCCAGACATTCGGCAAGCAAATCATCTTGGCAACCGGGCAAGCTCTTACACGGTGTGAAATATGTGCTGCTCTTTTTGGCAGATGTCTAAAATAACTAAGCCTAATTGGAGGGAAAAGGCCAATCCCACAGTGGGTACTTAAGTCATTCGGTTTTAGACCTGAAGACATGCGGAGCGTTTGGCCAGAGAGGGCTATAACATGCCCTGCTTTCATCTGTCACATCATCTCGTTTACTTAACTCAAACGGGAGATGCCAGATGCATTTATGCATGTTTTCATGTGGGAATCCACGCATGAAAGCACATGTTTACACATGTTCATGTAGGAAAAGCAACCAACTGGATCTTACTTGTGGGAGCTAATGAGAGAACAAGACAGATTCATTATGTTTCCCCTCATAGATATTCTACACAGGGCTTTAAACATGACTAAACACTGACAACAGTGTCATTTATCCTGTCAATTACATGCTAGACACATGTCTCCACTGGGTTAATGATCGCGAGTGTCATGCGTGTGTACACACACGACGCGTCGACGCAGTCCACGGGGCTTTGTTCTTGCGATTTGTGCTTTGTGGAGTCGAAATTATACCTTTCACTTTGTCAACAAGAGTTTTGTCCGTGTTTGCGCAACAGTTGCCACCCGGCTCCAATTTGCATTCGCATGCGGGCTGCTGCTCAACAATTAGAGCACATTTTTCCCTCTCCACGCTGAGAGTCAAGGGTATGCGTGGCGGAAGCTGTACTGCAAAAATGATAAGGAGAAGCAGAGTGTGGGAAGAACACAGCGTCTGATTTGGCTGTAGTGCTGCCTTCTGTCTGATCTTCAGCTAAAAAGGCCCTAACTCCTACAACAGGCTTATAACCCCTTGCTAATCCCCCCTTCTGACTCATTTCACTGCAGTTTGAAGCTCTCTCTTTAAATCTCTTGTTCGCCTGCTGTCGTGCACTCATACACACACACACATATATATATATATATATGTGCCAGAGTCTCTGAATAACAAAACCCTTCAGTTGAAATGGAAATGTCTCGCTGGACCGGTAAATTGCACTGTGAGAAATATCTTTAGCCAAATGTTCACACACAGGCACAAGCAGAGACACAAGTAGACACTGCAAATCCATTTTGCGATTTGGTGTTTAATTATAAGTGCGCGGGTGCTAGCCACCCGTGACCTCAATTACTGGTAGTTTTTTGTTTTCTTTCAGCTTGTGTTGAATGTTTTTTTTCCCCCTTGTTTTAGACCATAATGCATTTCATGATGAGAAAAAGGACACCCTCAATGGATGTTCACAATGTGCGTGCGCGTGCACCAGCAGCACAGATAGTCCTTTACGTATGTGTCAAATTGCCTGCCTTTGTATCTGATTATTTTCTTTATGCAGACCAAATTGAAAATTGTGACTTTTGTGAGTGAGACGCTGTCAAGTAAACCCCCCACAGCCCCCACCTCGACAGTAGGCCTTTGTGTCATTATTAAAGATTAATGTTTTTACGAGCACCAGAGGAATTAGTATTAGTGACGGTTTTAGTGTCAAACGCTTGTTTCAGAGCTGTCAGTCGCGCCCGCCTCCCTAAAATGAGACGACTTAATATCATGGCACTAATAATACCACCTCATCATGGTGCCAAAATAGCAGATCACAGTCATGGGTTTAGTGGTAGGGGCAGAAATATATATATATATATATATTAAAAAAAAAAGGGCACAATTCTGTCATACTGCCCTCTGATGGCATTCATAGGTTAAAGCTACTTCTATTAATGTTTCTTTCATATTTGATTAGCACAATTGATGTTGTTGGCCCAAATATGGATCCGCTCCTGTTTTGGGATGAAAATAAGCTGCTTCAGTGGCTAACCAGGCTGAAGCTGTTTGCTGATCTTGACAGCTAAATAGCTGCATTTTTATGTCTAACCCAATTCAGCTGAGCTCTTATTTTAAATCAGTAGTACACTTCAAGCTCTTTATGGTATGCATTCTGTCTATAAGAGGTCCCTGCTCTGAATATAATGTAGAATATTCCTCAGTGGTTACACATGAAAAACTCTCCAGTAGCTCCCGTTGATATATTGTCCTGTTTCAGTGTGGCGCTGAAGACGCATTCTCCATCTTCATTGCCCTATGGAATTGCATTGACCAGCCACATGTGAATGGGATGAGAATATGGTAATGGAGAGATGGATGTTTACCATGCAGAACATATCAGCATCTCCTCCATTCAGAACCATTAGCCTTCATACTCAAACAATATTTCAGCCACTCTTTCAGGGGATTTTTTTTTTTTTTTTATGATCCAATTACCTTTGTTCATGAGACAGGAGTTAAATGTCAGTGATTTTCACTGCAATTCATGTGCTCAAAGCCTCATGACACACATGCTTGAACCCAGATACCAGTATACTGTGTCCTGTTCTGCTTGTAAGATGAGTGTGTAATAGCTCAGTGATGAGGGCGGGCTTATCACAAGGATGTATGGACCATTTATGCCCCCCTATTACATAAATGAATCTATTTTAGGTTCAAGAAGCAAAGCAGCCATGGTAATCTTGACTACAATTCTGTGTTTGAGTAATTCTATTTTTGAAGGATGGCTCATTGGCCAAGCCATAAACCTGCATTAGTTAAGTAACCAGTATTAGCTCAGAGTATTTTTTTGTCATACTGAGTTATCAGGTTTAGTGGTTACTTAGACTACAGTAAACTACAGTATTAACACCCAGCCTTGCTGCAGTAGTTTTTAGGCTCTTTCAGCCTATATTTACTGTATAAATGAGTCAGAGCAGCTTCATTGAGTGCAGCAGTTTCTATCAAAAAAGCTCTGATACACAAACACAACCTAACCAGTGTTAAATGGCATACAAAGTTAGCAACTAGCTAGTGAACATAGTAAAGCTACAGTTAAAGGAGCAGAAATGTTAGATGGTTGGGACCAAAAGAGAACTAAAGACCAAAAAATATATTAAATGGCCAGAAAAATGTCTCCAAATATTTGCTACATTTCTCTGGGTTTGTTGAATGTGTTAAAAGGCAATTGGTTGCTAACGGGTGAGCATAACAGCATTATAAACTAAAGACTGGATTAGTATTTGTCCTTGCCTCAACAATGTTTTCTCTGCACCCTGGCAGCCAAAAATTGATAAATGCAGCTTTAACTGTGTGGATGGTTAAAAAGTAATGCACCCTTGTGCAACTACATTGATACTTGAATCAATTAAGAATGAAACCTTTATAGCAGCGATGGGAATTTTCTTGTCGTGTTAGCCTGTAGACATACGAAAATCACAAGAACATCAAAAGAAGGATAATTTGGGAAATCTTGTACAAGTTCATAAGTGCCAGATTAGTACCATGTATCAGAGCTTGTTATGCAGTTGGATGCAGCATGGGACAAAGCTTTCATCCAAATCTTGGACATGCTAAACCTTCTCCCTGAAGGTAAAAGCACATATTCAGACTACAGAGTGTGCAGCAGATCTGTTCTGATCTACTGAGCTAAATCTATGGTGTACTGGTCATGTAAGTTTTACATCACAGCCCAGTTTAGCCTAAATTTGCTCCAGAGTAAAGCATAACCAAATGTAACTCTGTGTTAGGGCTTTCTGCTCTGAGAAGACTATCTAGGCCAGGCGATGCTTTCTTTCCTTATTCAAGACAAGAAAGTCTTCTCAACAAACACAGTTCCACCTCAGTTTGTTCTCTCAAAACTCCACTGGGGTGCACTCCATCTAATTTACACTCCTGTTTATTGCTAATTGTTAGCTAATGAATTGTTCTTGGTTGGTCTTTAAACATACATAACTAACGTACAGTAAGACAGCTCCTACTTAGTGAGGGAAAGCCTTTACACAAACAGCAGAGGAAAAGAAAAGAGCTTTGAGCTGCAGAGGCTTTCTGTAATATATCATGTTCACGTCCTTTGTATCACTTCTGAACCTCCTTGTTTGCTTTGTGTCAACACCAATGTGTTTAAAGTTTACTGCAGGTTTGCAGAGAAAATCTTTGCAAAATGCAGTACACTTTTTAGCGCACAGCACACAGATTAACAGGCTCACAGATAAGCAGATTCCTTTACTGTTAATTGCATTTTACTGCATTGCTCTAATACGCCAATGTCCTTGCTTGTGCAACTTTGCTATACCCGTATTTGTTTACCTTTAAAGCTGGGACAGTTAGCTTTGCGGTAATAAGGTGGTACCATTCTAGTTAGTATGCAAGTGGGCACAAACCAATCGAGGCGCTTTCATCCAATGTCAGTAGATGTCAGTTAACAGCTTGTCCTGATTGAATAAACAAAGTAAGAGAGAGGATGGAGGGATGAGAGAGATGAGAGGGTACATGTTTGATTAGCTTCTGAAGTGAGGGATGTGCCTTTAATCCCCCTTCCAACTAATCCCTCTCCTCTTGGAGGGTCCTCACCGCCTGGGGGTGAAAAGTGTTGTAAGTCCTAAGTGTGGAGCCAGCGGTCATACTGTAGGGTGTTTTTACATCTGTTCATCCTCTTCATTCTGCACACTGACTTCCTTTTGTGCTATCACAAGGACCGGAATGTTTCATATTGAGTGCCAAGTTTACCAAAGATGGCACAGTAGTATTGAAAAAATGTTACCTATGACATCTGTTATCAATACAAGGACAATGCTAGTAGCATGGCTCAAGGGATGGTGATCTTGGCTGGGCCATCTGTCAGTCTAGACTGAAACTATTTAAAGCTGACTGACTTAAGACTACTGAGTCACTACTTGAGTTTCTTGAAAGGCCACCCTAGGGCTGACATTTAGAGACATATCTTGTCATTTATTGGATGGATTCTCATGAAATTTGGTACACACATATCCAAGTACAACTGTGGGGAAAAGGCCAAAAAACAGGAATCTTCAAAGTACAGAAAGTACAGTCTGCTGGATGCTTTAGAATTATTAATTTTTCCTCATCAAAACTTTTCAAGCAGAAATATAGAATAAGGTCACAAAAATAATGGATGATGAACCCACACTTGATCTACACTGTCTAGCAAATGGGGAAAGAAAAAGTTATTGTAATCCTCCAGGCACCAGTGGAACTTGAATCCTCAGCTTGTAGCTTTATCCTGAATACTGAGTTTCAGCTGCCTGTACCCATTATAGCCTAACATGCCAGAGCCTATCTTGTGCTATGCAATTCAATTTAGCCAAATGAATATCCGGGCTCCAGATAGCATGCTCTAGTAGCTCTATAGCAAACCTCCACGCAGACAGCAGCTGTCATAAAGGACCACTCGCTGCATAATGTATACCAAATGCTTTGCCGGTGGTATCAATGTGTGATCAATATGCAATAAAAACTCATTAAAGCATTCTATGTTCTGTCATGGAAATTAATTCCGGGAGACAAATCTGCGATGTGTCAACCTGGATATGATTTCAGTCCATCCATGCAGAAACAAGTTATTTAAAGCCAGAAATTGGATATGGAGGGAGGGAGCCAGGGAGAGTGAGGAGCAAGGAGATACAAAAACAGAGATGGAGAGAGAAAAGGGGAGGATGAAACCAACCCATCTGGAAGAGAGGAGACAGAAAGAGTCTATGACAGCCCAGCATAATGAGATTTGGTAGTCTGTGTGGCTTTCTATTCACCTGAAAAGGAATTAACATAAAAATACACACTGTATTCTCCATTCTGCTCACATCTCTTCCAACCATCATTGCTGCATATCCATCCCTCCCACATTCAGTGATTTCAGCATCTGGTGGATCAATCATCTGACTGTTTATTGCAAATGAAGTCTTTTTTTTTTACCTGGTTTAAAGCCAGCGAGACAAAAACGCGACTGAGATGTGTGATGTAGCCATATGTTCCATTGGAAATATGCAGGCGACGTTTCTCAGCAGGATGTCATTGGATGTGTTGTGCCACGGATGCTGCGCGGTTTAATCTAACTTTGTAAGGCCTGCGTGTTGGGATGCTGCTGTGAGCTACAGGGGGAAACAAATGCGGAGTGAGTTTTAGCGTGGGGTAATCTATGTCTGCATTACCATTTTTCAGTTAAGGACAAAAAAAAAGAAATAAATAAAAATACAGACGTTACAATAACAGCACAATCTATATGATAAAATGTAGCTGCTGGGGAAGACAGGTTCACTCCCGCTCTGCAAGGGCTGATATTTAAATGGCTGTGTGTTGATTTTTTGACATGT
This sequence comes from Protonibea diacanthus, assembly GCA_028641955.1. Taxonomy (NCBI): domain Eukaryota; kingdom Metazoa; phylum Chordata; class Actinopteri; family Sciaenidae; genus Protonibea; species Protonibea diacanthus. The sequence continues at coordinate 10,945,856 of CM053993.1, forward strand.
ATTTTTTTTATCTTTAGGAGAATAAACGTAGATATGCATGCGTGTTGCATACACAAACATCCACCAGCCTACATTTTGCACCCTTCCTCCCACTTCTTTTTATGATCCAATTCCACATTTTACCCTGATATGCATTAATATGAAAATCCAAACGTTTATTGATCGCCTTGGTTTTCGCTCTGCGCATTTGTCTGCACGGCCACGGGTTACACGGAGCCGTAAGAGATACTGACAGTTTGCGTTTTTCAAAGAGGAATGAAGGGATATAAGTATTGATCCGGCCCTCCTCTTGCTTTTATCTGACCAGAGCCTAATTCCTCCACAGGACTCCAAGACTTTGAAGATGAGTCAAAGGCACACGCTTGCTAACTTGCCAAACTTTGACTGAGACGCCGCTGATTGATTTAGTGGTTGTAGAGGTGCTGGGGGGTCTGATATATTTTGGACTGTGTGTTCATGCACTACATGCACTCGTGCATTAATTTTCACCTTTTATTATCTGCTCTTCTGAAATAGTATATTGATTCATATTACATTATCTTGGTCATTTAGTAACCAGCTTTTGAGAGCAATAGCTCATGCCGGCTCCACTGACTCGTGATCAATGATGTGGATTACTCACATGAATTACTGACTTAAAATCAATGCAAGTGACTCATAATCATTATTGGAGAGTGGTAAAACACCATAAAAGTTGGCACTTACTGAATGTACCTGACGGTGTTGCGGTTGTACCTTTTGTTAGTGCTGTCAGTAAGCAAACTAATGACGTTCTCCAGCCTGTGCGGTCTAGCGTATTATTTTGGTGGTTGTTTTCTTCACATTAAAATGCCTGCTTTTTATCTCTTCCTGTCTTTTTTGTGTGTGTGTGTGTGTGTGCAGCATCATACTTTTGGCTGTAAAGTTGTAAAGCAGAAAGGCTACGTGTGCGAGCGAGTGTGTATGTTCACATTTTGTGTGCATGCTATGACAGCAGTATTTTGTTCTGAGTCAGATCCTGTGAATAGCTCGGCTAATTTTTCCATTTATCCCTGACTCTGCGTTTACAAATCGGCCCTGTCACATCCTATTCATCAGTTCCCGGCCTTTCATTTATTCAACATCCTCTTTTTCTTTTATCGCATTATCTCCGTTTTTCATATTCTACTTCGACCAACTGGGCCATTTGCACCCGGACCTACAGCATCCTGCCAAAAAAAATAAAAAAGTTTAGTCCGAGCACACGGAGTGTGTTCTTTTGTGAAATACCAGCTTCCTGCATCTTTTTTTTTTTATCCTCTCTCTGTCTTCGTGTAACCTTTCCCACCTTCATTTGTAAAGTCATTAAGTTTTCTATTTGCATAACACTATTTGGAATATTTAGTTTAGATTTGCTTACATTAGGAGAGTCCACAGGAGTTACAACCTTGTAGTTCAGAAATGCGTGACAACACACACCGGGTCCTCACTGTGTAAAATCACAGATGAATATTTATAATTCCCCCCCATCTGCTCAATGAATAATCATCATCAGCATAATTTGCTCTGACAGTGGACTCAGTAGTGCAGCCAATCACGGCCCAGTTTAACACGAGGGTTAGGACAGAGCTCAGTGGACTGATGGATGGGGGAAGTGGCTAGCAGCAGGGCGTTTCCTTTGCTACTCTTTTCAATTCCAGCATGGAAGCTTTGCCAAAGTACCAGTTTGGTGGTTTATTGCCACTCAACACTGAATGTGTGTGTCTTTTTGTACAGGTCCTGTATGTTAAAGAACACACACTAGCTAAAGCACACATAGTAATAAATAAATCTGCTGTGATGTTTTGGGTGTATTTTTGGTTGTGGGGGCTCTTTGCTTCTATACGTGTTGCTGTCTGGGAGAGGGGAGCCTGAGTGGAAAGGCGGCTGTCTGCCACAGAAAATCCTGCCACAGCACAATGTATATGGCTCAGCTTTCACTGCCCCGGGCTCCGTTTGAATTGACTCATATGCGTTTGTTTACTCACATTTAGCTGCAGCAGATAGCAATATCAAGCTGGTCTATGTGCTATATCTGCTTTTCATTACGCAGCCTCCGTTCACGGATGAACAAAGTTCATCATATTCGTCTTCAAAAGTGATATCATTTTGTACCACTGTCTTTGAAGTGAAGACTATAGACAAGGCGTTTGACTTCAGATCTGAAGCTATCTTTTTGCTATTTAAGAGGAACCAAGCACCCTTCGTGAAGTTTATTAAAACTGTAAAAGTGTTCAGCCCTTTTTTTGGAACTAGTCTGGCAGCTTCAGCTTGTTACCTGACCTCAAATTTTCCACAAAAAAAAAAGAAAGTTATCTTGTCTTCTTTCAAGTAGAATGCGTATGGTTTCTGAAAGTGAGATTATGTAACTTGTGCTGAACAGCAGCCACCTTCTGCTAATGAATTCAACTTCTCTGTTCCAAGGGGGAGACTAGGTTATTTGCTCTTTCCAGATAAAAAAAAAAAAATGTGTCCTCTTGCTTTAAACATGAAGAGAACTACAGAAATGGTCGTAAAACGTGATGGCCCACATACTGATCACTGACTTAAGTGGTGATTCAAATTCGGCTTCGTTTTGCGTCATCTTTTGTGTCACACATTTCTGACTTTGCGAGGTGGGAGGTAACCAAAACTCTGTTCAACAGAGCCTCCGTAACGGTGCGCATTAATGTGACAAGTTTGCACTTTGGTGCAGACACTTAGTGAGGATAATCCATCGAATTAGTGACACTCCTCTGCTGCCTTTTCTCATGTATGGTGGTGAATGCAAACAATGGAGTGTAAAATCAGCAATGAGCAATACCGCCTGCTCCTTTTCCCCTCCTTAACCTGCAGTGTGCCACCGGTGGATGTCTGTTACACACACACACACATTAGGAAACATGTGGAGCCAAATGCAGATTGTGTGTGTGTTATAGTGTGTCCATGTCTAAACTAATCTTGGGGGTAGACCACAGCTGTGTGAGATTTTAATTGACTTTGAGGGGGGCTTGGAGGCTGTTATGTGTATGTATGTGTGTGTGTGTGGTGAGGGATCGGGGGGGGGGGGGGCATATGCGTGTCCGCGAACAGGCGCCTTAATGGGGCGTTAACATAGCTATTAATGTCACTGCTGGGGGGAAGCATTAATGTGGTAAATGGAATTTGTATACTTCACGTGCATGCATGCATTTGTGTTTACGTGCATGCTAGCATGTGTGTGCGTGTGTGTCTGGTAGGTACGAGTTGGGGCGACGTGAAATGTCACACCTCATGGGAAGAAGGAGGTTTTGATGCACCCTGTTTCCATTTTAAGCCCTAAAATATCTCCTGGGTACCCAAACAGCTCTGAGGGATTGGAGGAGCATGGGAGCGAAGGCTGATGGGAAATATGGCTGGCTTCCAATGCAGGAGCCTGAGCCAGCAAGTCTTCTCGACCTGGGGACGCCGAGGTTCTTATGACTGATACATGATCATCGACCAGCCTTCACAAAGAGTGTGCCGTGCACGCCTTGGTATACGCGATAAATCAGATAGCTGAAGTGTGCTGGCTGAGACAAGTGTGATGATTGTCACAAGTCAGAGGAGAAGTGAAATAAATAGAAAATAGGTCAGTCTGTGAAGGCTGAGGGAACATGCATGAAAGGAAGAGGGATTGCGCACACACACAGTACGCTAACATTCTCATACGGAAACACACAGTCCAGCTGTTGTATTTCCTCTGCAGACATGCTCCTCTACCTCTCAGCTGACCTGAAATAAAAATGACCCTAATGCCTCTTCTCTTCTTTTTGCTCTTTCATCGGTCTGTGAGTGTGCTCTGTGTTTGTGTGTTCATGTGTGTTCATGTTTATAAGAATATTCAAGCACAGACCTCTGCGGCTGTTACATCAGCTCAAGTTCAAGACGGTTCAAGAGTTCTGAGAAGCCAGCACATGTAACAATATTTAACAACACTGCTGTTGCTCTAGATAATCCATGGATCTTTCTTCATTTAAATAAATGTAATCAGTTTTATACCAAATAAAGAGTCCCTTAAAACAGCTGTTTAACTGGCATGGGCTGTATCATATTTTTCATGAGAATATTGGTGTAAATTTCATTTTTTTTTTTTTTCATTTTAGTGTTATGAGTGTACACAGCAGCATACAGTACGAATAAAAGTGGATGTAACATTGCAGCTGGCTCTGCCGTGGAGGATGTACTTCTGAAAAAGAAGCAGCTTTGGTATGTGTAGACAGGAAGAGATTTGAGAGCTTTAACCTGCTGAGAAAAAGAACAAAGGTGCTACATCACACACCAAAGGCCGCACACGGTATTCTGTCACCTGATAACTGCATTGACCGTGAGATAAAAGATCCGATTCAGCTCGGGTGACGATGGCGGATCGATTCAAACACCACACATCTGCTTCATCGTCGCAGACATTTCCACACACCACAATGTGATCTAACTAGCAGTCTCTACTGACAAAGGGGGCGCTGTTGGACACTGCGAGTTTGTGTTTATTTTAACTTATTAACACGGTTTCTTTTCACTAGATGGCCGGTGCACAATTTTGACAAGTACTTGCTCAGTTTCAGTGTGTTTTGGGGGAATTTCAACTGACAATGGCAGCTGCACGTGGAAACTCGGCTCACACAGGCCGTGCTAAGGCTTCTCCCTCGACTGAGCCCGCATCTCCACCGAAGGTGGTCACGGACCCCGAGTGTGCGCCCAATTTGGATCACCTCCTGGCTATGTTAGACCAGTCAAAAGGTGACATTTGCGGCAAAATAGACTTGCTGTCTTGCGAGCCTCGAGTGGAAATTTCTTTGGTAAGAGAGGAGCTTAGGCATGCAATTGAACCGACATAATGCCAAAAGTGAAAAGACCAAACTGACCTTGACAGAGGAAGGAGAAGGCTAAGAAGTGAAAAGGAGACAATGACTGGGCAAGACACGATTAAATCCCAGACTGACTTTTAGTCGTTGCCAAGAGCTTTGTGAAATAACAGGCTGAAAGACAGACGCCAAGCTGGGCTTCTTGCTGTCGGACTAGTACAGTAAGTAATATTAGCTGGCTGGCTGGCTTGTATCGATGTACTTGCCAGTTGCCAAGCAATGCAATCATGACAGATGCATGCATACAACTGTCTATATTGCAAAATTCTCGCAATCTACGCAATGTTTCTTTAGAGTTTTATATTCGGCTGACCAAGGTCAGGACAACAGGTCGGTTTGCATCAAAGACTCCGATCACAGAGTTTTTGTGTTTGTTTTTTAACATCTGTCTTTTTTCCAGAACATTCTGTGTAGCCACTATGTATGCCAGAATACAGAATACAGAAACTGTTGTATTTATATCATAGTTCTGTAGACTATATACAGTTATCATTATAAAAATAAATATATATATAATATTGCCCACCCTTACTGTTGACAATGTCCTCTGTTGATTATCTAGAGTTATACAGACACTGTTACTGGAAAGCAATGCTGCTCTTAGACAGCAAAAATGTCAAAGAAAATTGTCTTGGTAATTTGCATGAATCTGTGATTGGGTAACTCACTGAGGTGGATACGCTGTTTTGGAACAACATTAAAGCACACTGGAAGTGGGAGAGCAGGAGAATTACACCAAATTACACTCGCAGAGGCCGTCTCCCTGTGGCCAGTCAGACTGCCGCTCTGCTTATTAAAAGCCAAGTCGACATGAAGGTGAAGCACAAGAAACCTGCTGCCTCTCAGAGGTGAACCGAGCACAGGAAAAGACTCAGAGCGCGAGAGGAAGGAGGAAGAAGAGAGGAGAGGGAAGAGCGAACTTGACAGTTGGCGTTCAGAGAGCGTTTTCTGCTGACAGGTCCCACCTAGCCTGGGTCAGAGGCAGGGACTGAGATGAAACGGAGGAGAGGAAGAAAAAAAAAAAAAAAAAGGAGTGAAAATTGGGGATTTGAACATGATGAAATCTGCGGTGGGAGGCTGGCTGTTATACCTTCATCTCTCATTGTGAAATAAAGTCTGTATTTTAGCGAAGAACCGACACACACACACACACACACACAAAAAAAATAGAAATAATAATAACTCAGCTTGATCTTATCACTCTAAGCTGTTGGGTTTTTCATTATGTACGAACTGATATCACACATCCCTGTCATAATAGATTTTCCATTTGGTGGTGGTGGTAGGTAGGGGGGGTGATGCTGCAGCACGGAAGTGTAATCCTCTCTCACAATAACACGTTTATTCAATCCACAGCTAGAGGATGCGTTGACATTTTTGCTCTTACGAGCTCCTTTTTTCTCCCCGTTGAAGCTCGTCCCGAGATCCCACATATTCAACTTTCACGTGCATACTGCCCATTTTGTTTGGGAAGCCACTCACCTGTTACCCGTTATCTCGCATGTAATGCGTGTGCATTAAAGACCAGGCGACACAGAGTCCCTGTGAGTGATGCCACTGGATGGATGAATAGTGCCTTCTGCAGAATTTACACAAGGGAGGGAAAAGAGGAGGACGTTAAAGGGGTCGGGGCAAGGAGAGAAGAGGAGGAGGAGGAAGAAAGGAGGGAAATACGCAGTGAGGAGAGATGACTAAAGGAGAAGGGAGTCAGGCCTTATCAGCATTCACTCATACTACAGTGGATGAAATTACCCTTCTCTGTCTCGCTATGTCTGCGGTCACTGCTATCAGCCCCGTGCTTGGGATTTGCAACGGTCATAAATCTGTGTGTGTGTGTGCACACAAGTGTGTGTGTGTGTGTAGTACATGTGAAAGCTCGGGCATGTGGCCGCAGGTGGGTGTTTGTGTTGAGGTGCACTGTTGTTAAGATGGAAGTACTTTGTGGACGGGATAAAAAAAAAAATTTGTGAAAAAATGAATCTGCCGCGTGAGGAATAAGCACTCATAAATCATACGTTTGTGTGTGAGACTGACGAGGTCGTCAGTCGAAACCAAAGTGAGGCCTCGGCCGCTTTCCTCAACCCGCTAACAGTAAAACAACATTAGCAACAATTAAGTGCGGGTGTCTTTGCTTTTGCCGCTCTTCGTGATGCAGGAGCATTTGTGCATGCCTGTGTGTGAGTGCAGGATTAGCCCGCACGGAGACACTAGTTAAAAGAGCCCCTCCGGTTGACGAATTCTCTTTAGTGAAAAAGCCGATTTAATTGGGTTGCTCTCGAATCCTTTCACATGTAAGGATGCCTTGATAAAAGATAATTCCTCTCTTTTCTCCTCTTTGCTTCATCTTCTCACATTTCTTATTCCTTATCCTTTATCTGCGCCATCTCTTCATTTCTTTTTTTCTTTAATTTCATTCATCTACCTTTACGTTTCCCCCCCTTCTCTTGTGTATACAGTATATTCTCTCTCGCTTAATTTCTAGCACTCTCTCCTCTCCCTGCCCCTGTAATTTATTTTCTCTGTGTGCCGTGTGTGAAATGCTAAATTAGAAGCCGGCTAAAAAAGAGGGCCTTGGAGCAAGAGACATCAATAGCTTCCTTTTAATTCCGAGAACTCCCTCGCTCCCCCCTTCCTCTTCTCCCTCTCTCTTTCTCTCTCCCCCTGTCTTTCTCTCTATCTATTCCCCTTCCTCTCTCTTCCTTTCCCCTGTTAATAAAGCCAAATTGGCATGAAAGCTAGTGACCTCTCCCCTCGCGTTCTCTCTTTTCTCTGCTTAAAGAGCCATGTCGGGGGAAGAAGCGACAGTGACAAAAAGGCTGATGTCATTTTCCATCCGAAAATATATCTTCACCACATCAGGTTCCCTTTTTAACTCTCTTTCATGCAGCCTTACGTCTAATCTGTTTGCTTCAGGTGCCACTCTTGTGTGCCTGCCCTCTCTCATAAAGCACCTCTGTTTTTTTTGTCTTCTTTCTTTCTTTTCTTTTTATTCTGTTTTGGTGCTCCCAAGGGAGAAGTGGGTTTGAACTTTTTTTTTTTTGTCTCACTTGCTTGGTGTGTATTTAATAAGTCTGCCTGCCAGCCATACCTGCCTGCTTCTCTGACTGTCCTCTTTTGAAGGAGTCTTAGTGCACGGCGACCCAGAGGTTGGCATGTCTCTAGCAGAGTTTAGATTTAACAACCATGCACCCTTTTTCATCTCTGCGTCTTCCCTGACCTTGAGGGGAACTTTTTTTTTTTTTTTTTTTTTTTTTTTTTAGTTTTCAAGCTTTGTTAAAAAAGAAAGAAACTTCTTCAGTCTCTAAACTTGGTGGGGGCCGTTTTTGAATTCCCAATGGGCGGGCGAGAGTTGAGCGTACCTGTCATTCGCTTGTCCTCTCTCTTCACAACTTTGGCTATGAATTATGAATACAGCTTTCACTCTTTTTATCCATCCATGGGTGTGGAGGGAACTGAGCATTATATGCGTAGGTACACACACACACACACACAGAGACTGTGGATTTCCTTTTGGGTTATTCATATAGTGTACATAGCAGCACTTGATCCATAGCTTATTTGCATTCCCTTTGTTCTTCCCCTCCTCAATTGCCCTCCTATAGTCCTCTCTCTTGTCAGGCTCTTTCTGTTTTTGCCCCCTTTCTTTGGCATCACACCAAAGAGTGACACAGAGGTGAAAAGTTTTGGACTGCAGGCAACACCAACTCTTTCATAAAGTATGTATGATCCGCTGTCACAGATTTTTTTTCCTTTTTCGCTGGGTGATTAATCCAGCAATTGCTATGATCTCCCCTTCTGGTGTTTGCATGTTTGCATGTGTGCGTGTGTGTGTGTGTGCCAGTGTGTTTGCATTCAGCCTCAGTGTCTACGCGAGTGCGTCCTGTCCCTCTGGGAGTATTTACACATTAAGTTTGAGCCTGTGATTATTTTGACTTGCTAGCTGTGTTGTACTCAGAAGAGCCCAGGCACTAATATAATTGGCAATTAAATTAAGGAAGTAAGCTTTCCACACACCCCCCGGTGAGTTTGCACAGTGTCTCCTCAAGTGCTCTGCACACATGCACTCAATACTCCGACGAACAGGCTCCCTGAAGTAATAAGGTTCCAAAATTGTTATAAGATAAGCTTAATGTGGAATGAGCAGATTTTTCTGTCACGGTCAGGCCTTTACTGTTAGGAAATGCATTTTTTACAATCAGCACTTGATCACGAGCCAAGGCCTATTTTTCTTGGTGATTGAGTGTGATGTGTTGAAATACTTTGATTGCTTGATGATAAAACACATCTAATCCACTTCATTTCGTTCATTAAATTTGAGGTAATGCCTTCTGCCATGCTTCATCTAATGTTTCCAGTGATGGAAGTACTGAGACACAATGTACCAATACACTAATCTAAAATTCTTCATTACGGGTCAAAGTTCTGCATTAAAACTCTTATTTAAGTAATAGTATAGAAGTACAACCAGAAATGAACTTAGTGTTAAAAGTGCTTGTTCTGCGGAAACATGGCGCTTTAAAGTGATATATTATTAAATATGACATTATTAGACTGTGCATAAGTTGTATTTTACTGTCGAAGCTGGCCAAGGTGAAGCTATACGAACTATTTTATATACAGATATATAGATTAGTCCAGTAGTTGAGGCTCAGGCCCCTCCAGAAGATAAATTTGTGGGGTCATGAGATGACTGATGGGGTCTTATGGGAGGGAACACACAAAAAAAATGTATTAATTCTTTTGAATTTTCATTTACCCAATTTCTAGGCTTTTATAAAACATTGAATATTTGACCTCTCTGCTCCTCAAATTGTTATTTAAATGAAACCATCTGAGACATCTCAAACATGACAAGGCAAAAAGATGTCGGCCAAAAAGGTTAGAACCTCTGTCAAATGTCGCAGTGCAGAGGTGAAAGTGGCATAAAATGAGAACACAAAAGTGTCTTGAACAAATGTATCCAATTACTTTTCGCCACTGAACGTTTTTAAGTAAGTAAAAATGTAAAGACGTCACGCGCGTTCACTTGATGCTGATGAATGGCGGGAGCGAAGGGAGTCTGCATTAGTATGTGAAACGTCCCTCTCCTCAACTTTCTAAATTACACTCTGCTCTGCCCATTACTGGGAGCCCAATGGGAGCGAGGTTTGTTTAGCTCTGCTCCAATGGGAGTGGATGTTGTTTGAAGGCCTGCCATTTCAATCAGGGCTGTTGTTCAGCTGTTGTTGTCTTTTGGGGGGACCTGGCCAGGCTCGTCGCCAGGGGGACACATGTGGTTCATCATGCCTGTAATTGGATTTGATTTTGCGTTCTCCATTTTTTTCCCGATGTTTAATTAGGGGAGTCTGCCACTGAAGACTAGTGGTAGTGCAAAGGGAAGTAAGATAGACTGAAAGCGGGAAAGACTGACATGGAGCCAAAAATGAGGTTGCATGGTGATTAGTGATATGGGAGAAGTGGGCAAAGTTAATTAGTAATATGGGTGTTTGTCAGTTTACAATTAGTTGGAGTCCTACTCAAGGGGATGGAAGCAGTTGTATGCAGGCTTTAAGTTATTGTATTCACCTATCACTTCAACAACGAGACTAAGGCAAAGGAGGGACGGGGTGATATACGCAAGAAGCTGCATCGATTATGACATGGTCTTTCCCCCCAGGAGGAACCATGGTCAGGCCATTTGTTTGACAGGAAAAGAGAGGGGGAAGTCTATTAGCGTAGTGCCTTCATGGACTGACAGGCAGCTACAGTGGCAGGGGCCGAGCCCATTGGGACTGTCCCTTTAACCCCTTCTCCATCCCCCCCTGCTGGTGGTTGAGACAGAGAGAAAAGGGAAGAAAGATAGTGGGAGATGGGGCTAACGACCATCCTAAAGCCCATGGGTACTTTGAAGGTCAAGTTCTTTGTACTGTGCCACATTTTATCTAGAGGAGGAGAGAGGACAGACCCGCTCTCTGTCTGTGAGAGAGAAGAAAAAAGGGTGAAGGGGTCACAATAATGGTTTTCACCTTTTCCGTTTAGTATGTTACTGATTATGGCCTGGTGAGGTGACACGTTTTTGTTTTTTTTTACAAGATGCTAAATCAGTGTAGCACAGTATGCCTTTTTGGATATTTGTTGCTAAAGATGGGTAGCTGAGCCGCAGTTCATCTGAGTTCCATAAAGCCCCTGCTAAAACACTTAAAAGCAACAGATTGTAAAAGAAGTTCTTCTCAGCTGCTGGAATATTGTTGTTTTATTGTTTTGGATGCGAGTACGCATCCCTCAAAAGGCTTTATGTGAGCATATAGTTTTTGATCAGATTTTAGACTCGACTCGATGTCTCACATATTGTGCACAGGAGGTTGTTTTTTTTTTTTTTTACGTTTTTTTCTTTTTTACAAGGATTGAGCTACCTGACACTGGGAGTTTAGAACATCATACGTAAAGCTTCATTAGCCAGCTACAGATTGAATTGCATTGCATCAACTGACAATAGAGAGTAGCAAACAATTATTTATAGCTCAATTGTGTGGATTAGCGCTCGCAGCATTTCAAGCAACCGCTATCAGTCAACCTACTTGGCTCACAAACATTGCTTAGCGACTTTCTTCCTGACTGTGCAGCTTTAGCCTCGAGCTAAGGCAACGTTCGCTCACTGACTTCACTGTCATAGATCAAATTTAGGCACTGATTCCAACTTATTTAAATTTCCTCACATGATTGGCCAAGCCCACGCATACAGCCCTGAGCTGAGTTGAGCCTGAGTTAGCAGCGCCACTCTTCTTCTCCTTTTTTGCACAAAATGTAATGCAGCTTTCAAAACTGCTTTGCTATTTTCCCCTGCTGTCGTTCTGACATCCCACTGACTTCCTTGCTGCTACCCAGACGGCTTGAGTGGCAGTGGTCTGCCCTCAGCATAACACTGCAATTTAAGTCTGCCACTGAATGACCATCAGAATTAGATGATTATGGAAGCTATAGGTAACCATCAGCACAACAGAGCATGCAATACTACTCTTTGGAGTGAGTGGAGAGTTGTTGGGTATATTGGTAGCATGAAAGGCACTACAGCACCTTAAGGCATGCAAGATTTTTTTTGTAACATCTTGATTTTGTGTTGGTGTTTGTAGTTATGCAACCCTCGGGCGACAAGGACTTATACTGTATACGTACTGCATAAGCAGCAGAGAGATGAATGCTGTTTAAGCTGGGTTCTGTCTCAAGTTGCGCTGTGCAGCTGTGCCTATGTGTGCACGTGCTTGCGAGCAAAAATGAATGATCGCGTTGAGAAAAGAACAGCAGAAATGAAAGAAAAACATATTTCTCGTAAGGTTTCGAGCCCACTACAAGAACTGCCGTGTCCTTGGCTCTCCCGTCGCTGTTGTTAGCGTTCCACGTGGGCTGCGGGCACAAGGCCAAAGTGATGAAACCGCCCCGAGCCCTTGACTCTCCAAAAAATTGTCAGTGACAGAAGTGAGATTGATTTTTGTCCTCAGGGTGCAATTTGAGATTCAGGCATAAACATAGTCATTTTCATTGCAATTCTGAAAGGTTATGTTGTCTGAAAAGGAATGAAATAATGAATAAAACTGAGTGCCTGTCTTGAAATCACAGGGACTAAATTGCCACGGAGTCAAGTAAAGGGCTGTTAAAGAAATAGAGTGATGATTGTACAATTTAAGTGACAGGGAAAAACACAGTACATCTACGGGGTATTGGAGTGAGAAGAATTTGTTCAGAAAAGAATACCAGTGTTAGATGATGATATGCCAGGACTGATGCAGAAAATATCAGAGTTTCCCAAGGTCATTGCGACAAAGATTCACTCTCCAGTACGCCACTGAATGTTTCAAGTCGGGTACCATCTTATATTTTAGGGTTGCAAGAATTATTTCTTCAGGTAGACTGTGCTGTTGATTATGTTTAGACGTGCAGGACACTGACATGAAAGCCTCCCTTTTAACACATTCAAAAAATGGAGCTCTGCGTGTATTCAAGATGCTTTTTGGAGAAAGTAATGAGTTTCTTTCCAGTGAGACAGAGCGAGACACTTGCATGCACAGAAAAACCATGCTGAACTTGTTACCTGATGAGAATTTTCCTATTTCCCTAGATTTTCAACACCTGGAAGAATGTGAAGGTGTTGAAAGGGAGAGAGATTGTGTGTGTATTTTAATGCGTCCATGTGTGTATGCGTCTAGACCTGCCTCTAAACTCCGTCTGTTCCTGGGCTGTCATAGACTGCTCCGCTCAGCAATACTGTAATATCCACTCATTCCCTTCCGATCCTTACACACATACCTACACACACACACACTCATTCTCTCTATTCTGTTCCTCTGGCCAATGCTGACTCAGGATATATGGCGACCAAAAGAACAGACAAAGAGCTGACAACACCAGGTCGTTTGGCTCACGGCAAAAGGGTTGCACCGGTTGACAAAATTTGCTGCTCGTCGGCCGTAGCGCTTAGGAACACTCCATGCAGCGAAGTGTTTTCATTTGAACATTTCCTTCTGTGTTCATCAAAAACAAAAGTACTTTTGTCTTTACGGCGCCATTCACGCATGGCGTTTCATCCATCTCAGCTGTATTGTTGACATGCAGCCAGATGAAATAAAATGGAAGAAAAAGCCATTTGCTTTAACCGACCGACCCCCAGAAGTCAGTGCCTCCTTATCTTATCATTGATTGGTTGCTGGATTAGCCACCCGCCGGCATGCGGTATCGACGGGCTGCCTGTCACCACCAAGAGAGCCCTCTAAGCCAATGAATAGAACTCAATGGACTGAAAGCGGGTTGGTATTGATGCCGACCTGGCAACCTCTGAACCTCAGATGGGTCTTTTGGCTGTTACCGCAGGGCGTCATTCTCAGGCCTGTTATCAGGTGCCCTGAGTTCGTCTAAGTTGCAGTGTTTAGCTTATGACACACATTACTCATTTCAAAATTAATATAGTTTAAGTTATTACCTCCCAGGAGGAGTAAATTTATCACACTACCCTTTATATTAGCTCTGTGTTACACCCTCAAAATTGGCAACTGCATCCTGTGTGACCTTCAGAAATGAGGATAATTCAATCGCCTCACCTGTGTGTAAATGCTCAGGGAATCCAAACAGCTTTAATGTCCCATTGACTAATGATTTATGTGTTGCGCTCGGTAGCAACTGTACCATAGTTGCACTGAATGCAGGACGTTTAGATGGATCACAACAGGCAGATGATGGATAGGAAGTCCATACGAAAGTGGCTGTTATTTAGCCTCAAAGCACTTGTCTAAAATTGGTTATGACGTCCACTTTGAGACAACAGATCAATGGAGTTTATAGCTTAGATTAAATAAATCCATTGTAAGTATTCACTCATCAAATTGTTGTAATCAGAGTAAATACAGCACTTCATCAAAATTTGAAAATGAAAAAGTCAAACTGTTTCTTTTGAGATGAACTGAGAGAATAAAAAACTTCATGAGGCAGCGGCATAGTAGACAGAAGAGAAGTAAGAAGTGGTGGGTCGCAGTGACCCCCAGCCAATGCCTGATCTGTGCCACCATTTAGTGCAATCACTAATGGCTGCACAAGGTCAGCAGCAAAGGCTTTCAAGAGTTGGGATAATACAATTCCTGGAAATCACTGCAGCCCACATTATAGATGTGATACTGCCTGGAATTAAGTTTGATAATTCACAGGGCGGCAGGGTGGCACAGTGGTTAGCATCGTCGCCTCACAGCAAGAAGGTTCCTGGTTCTAACCTCATTTGGTCAGTGGTAAAAACAGTACAGAACACACATAAATACAAGGTTACACAAGTGTTCAAATATAATCCAGACACCAGAACACTTCGGCTGACTGTTTCATACTGTATGCTTTAATTCATCTTGTCTAAAAACCAGTATTCATGATGAGAGGATAAAGAATCTGGTTGGCTGGAGTCGGTCATACTGGAGACAGATACTCGGTTTCATTGTCATCTTGAACACCACCTGTTGTTCTGTGTGGCTCGCTCAAAGACACTTTGTTTGTTTCCCATTCACCATAACCCAAAGAGTCTGCATCTACATGGGACGAGACTGAAAAATCATAATATAACTGACCCCACCTTTAATTAATACCTCCACCTTCAAAAGTGAGACAAATTTACTCTATCACCTCGATGACACGCAGTTGTCTACAAGATATCCTAGACGTATGTCTTGATAAATGCTGTACAAAAATGGGGGAAAAAAAAGATTAAAGGTTTAAAAGGGACATGCCATTGCAGTACTAAAATATATTCTAAATAGTCAATGTTACGGAGGCTGTTGTATCATAATTATGCAAAACAAAAAAAAAACAAAAAATCAACAGATGGTGGTGGGATATTACTTTTCATCTGATTTATTTTTGGATTGGCAAATTTTGTTCTTCTATGTTGTCTTCAGGAAATACAAAAATGCATCAGCAAGTATGCAGCACCACGACAAATATGAAACACCTCTCAATGCGGCCATATTTTTCCAGCATTTTGTTCTATATTTCACATTCACGTGAACAAATTAATTTGAATCTGGTTAGTCTAGATCCACAAATACACCATGTGCTTTCTTCCTCGTGTGCCTGCGAGTATGATCCCGTGTGTGTGTGTGTGTATGTGTGCGTTAGCGCTCATCCTATCAGCTCCTTGCAATCAGCGGCGTTTGTTTATGTTCTCTGCTCCTGGTTCCTGAATCATGCTCGCTGGGTCGCCAGGCCTCTCTGGAGCGCCGCTGCTGGTCTGCAGCTCGAGATAAAGTTCAGGCCTTAAAGGAGAGAAGGCAGACCACATCCACCCTCTCTCTACTTAATCCGCCCTCTCTCCCTCTCATCCCCTCCTTTGTTCCCTCTCTCCATCTCACTATCTCTCCCCTTGCTTACCAACCTCTCAGACCTGTCCTTCAGTACACCACACTCTCTCTCTCATCGTTTCTCTCCCTTGCTTTCTGTTTTTTTTTTTTACTTTCCTCCTGCTGCTCCCTCCTTCTGCCCTGTCTTCCCACATTTTATTTTTTATTTCTCTTTCCATCTGCCCTGCCAAACTAATTCTATATCAGCCTCTCTCTCTCGCCCCCCCCATATTGTGACTGTATCGGTCTCTATCTCACTTCCCCTTTGTCTTGTCCCTGGTTGTGATTTAATGTTGTTTTGTTTACCTCCGATGGCAGATCACCAGTTCCTTGACCAAGTGCTCTCTCTGAATTGGTGTGGATTTAGTAGATATATAGAAGCCCATATGGAGGCTTTTCTGTCTTTCTCTGTTATGTATCTTTTTTTTTTTTTTTCCACATTACTGATTCTAGACAAAACTGATATTTGTTTGCTTCTAATATTTTCCATTTTGGATCCTTATTGTTGTGTTAAATTGAAATGTCAACAAGAAGTAGGACAGATGCTGGAACAAAGGTCTGATTGTGTCTTTGCTGTTACTATTCCTGTACTGTATTGTTTCAGGTGCATTGTTAGGTGCAGGT
The DNA here is from genome assembly GCA_028641955.1 of Protonibea diacanthus. Lineage (NCBI taxonomy): Eukaryota > Metazoa > Chordata > Actinopteri > Sciaenidae > Protonibea > Protonibea diacanthus. The sequence goes on from CM053993.1 coordinate 10,962,180, forward strand.
TTGCTGAGTTGATATATTTTTACACTTTATGATTTCAAACCTGAACAGGAAATGATATATTTCCTCACCGATGTGAAACAGCAACTCACTTCGCACAAAAAAAGAAAAAGAAAAAAAAAGAAATTGCACAAAATGAGCAGAAGAACGTGGGATGACATTTGGGAGGTTAACACTGATCCATTAACAAAAAACAGTCCAAAATATGGACGCTTAAGGAAGTGATATTCTGCTTTTTGTGTACCACTTTATACTTAAAACATGGTACACCTGCAGAGATGAAACAGTGTTATAATTTCCCAGGCTAAAAGCTTGGGCGACTTTGAAGATCACAGAGGAACATTTCAGCTATCACAGTCATTTAAAAATGCATTTATTGCATTGATAATTAAACAAATGGGCACTACTCTTGCCTGTTAGGGAAAATACAACATTTTCTAAAGCGTGCTTTTAGTGTTTAGATTGATTTTTTTGCCTTTCAGACGGCCATTAGTTCTTATTTATTTGCAAGTATGAAAATCCACTCGCAAAGGCTCGAGGTACCCATTACGTTAGCTTTATTTTTTGACTAAGTGATGCAGGGGTAACTCCAAAATCTGAGATTTGAGAGGCACCGAACAACCAATGCAAGAAGTAACATATCGTTTGACTGCAGAGATTGTAGGCAGGCATCATTCAAATATCAGACATCGAGGCATATGCTCAACGGCTGTATACATAAAGCTAATTTAATGTTTAATGTGAGAGATTTCAAGTGTCAAGTGTCAAGTGCAATGTCAATCTTAGAGAAAGAAGAAAAGCTATTGCCGCCTTTCAAATGTCAGCAGCAATCTTAAAAACGTTTAATATTCATATAAAAGAAAAAAAAAGCCTGCAGAAGTGAAGGTGAGTTGACTTATGCAATCATAGCCGTGCTTTAATTTGTTGCAAGGCAGCAAATTAACTTCGAGATCTTTACATCTGCAGTTACTTTAGGCACACATCTTTTATTATTGACTTAACTGACATTAACACCTCTTTGACTTCTCAGTACACTCAGCTCTCTGGCTATCGGCAGTCTCTAGATTTGAATATCAGATGCCAACACACCTTTTCCAAAAGCTGTATCTTAATACCACAGCAAAATCACGCACTATCTGGATGGTTTAAGACGATCTGGAACATAAGAGATGAATGCGTCCGGGCTGGTATACGTTATCAGATCTAATGGGATTGTTTAGTTTTATTTGTGAGCCAAATGTATCGTGTCTCTCTCTTTGTGACAGCGTGAGAATGATTGTCCTCTGCCACTGTCATTAACATTTGCATTTCAATAGTCCTTGCTTGATTGAACACCAACAGCAGCATAAGTGGTTTGGCAGAGCAATTTCCTCTTTGCTTCAAAACAAACATCCATACTTGTTGATGCTTCTCTTCATCAGAAACACGACTCAAACACTGTCTGCTGTGCTGCTTTCATTTCGTCTGCGGGAAAATATCTATATTTTTCGTTTTCATATTCTCGCTTATCTTTTCTTTATGTTTTCTAATGCCTTTTCATCATCTATTGCTGTCATTTTATTTATTTATTTCTTTAAAAAACACAGTACTGTTTTTAGCAAGGCCAGTGACACGGCGTTAGGGGTGGCAATATCCATCAGTCGGTCAGTCCACCACTTTGTTCTAGACTGCAATATTTGAACTATTTCATAGATTGCTGTGACATTTTGTATAAATAACAATGGATGTTATTCATGGGATGAATTCAAATGATTTTGGCGATCTCCTCACTTTACCCTTATTTGACCAAATACTTGCAAACGTGACATTCACATCAGCTTCAGCTATGCTTCGTCTTCACTGCCAACTAGCCGATCCTAGCATGCTAACACACTCCGCCAAGACTTTGCATTTAGCTCAAAGTACTACGCCTGACTACACACCTTGTCAGCGCTAGATTTTCTTTCCTTTGCCTGTTTTCATCCATCTCTCGCGCAAGTGTGATGGGGTTACAGCCGTTTCAAATGTCTCCGCTCACGCGCGATAGAAAACGCAGCGTCAGCTTTTGCAAAAGGACGACATGTTTCATCTTTCCGTCCTCCGCAAACATGCACATGCATAAATGTATGTCTGTCAACAGAGCCGTCGTGTTGGAGATGGAGCTCACGATCCATCTGTATGCGCACCACGACAACAGTGAGGTGTTGGTGCAAGACTCTCCAGCCAGTGCCAGAGCAGATTTCAGACTCATAGGTTGTTGTGGAGGGGTGTGTGTCTGTGTGCGAGTGTATATGTGAGCACGGAGGAGTTTTTTATCCTTTCCTCAAAATTAACCATTTTGTTCTGACTCCAGTCCTTGATCTAGAGTTCTCCTTTCATGTAGGAGAACATCTATATTTCCACTTTTCGCTTACTTTTTCTTTCTTTCTCTTTCTTTTCATTTGACCCCCTCCCCCCGCATCTTCTCCATCGCTCTCTCTCTATATATCTGTCAGTGCATGAGGCGGGGAGAAGAAGTGAAGCAGACAAGAAATAAATCCCATTGAAAGACAGGTCTGGATAAATAAAGAAGAGGTATACTCAACCCTACCTAAGAGGGAAGGCTGCAGGGAGACGAGGGAGGTTTCTTTTTTTCTTTTCCTTAAGGCAGCTGTCAGATTTTGAGAGGACGATGAGCGTGGGAGAAAGAAGGTAAAATCGAGGAAAAGTTGAGGTGAGCGGTGTTCAGGAAGGGGAGATGTGGGCTGGATGGGTGATAATGAGAGCGAGGGACAAAGTCAGTGTTGGTAAAGGAGATGGGAGTGGATGCAACATGGCATGTACAAGCATAAGTAGAGACACTGAGTACGGGTTGTCATCATCATCTTATCAAAAGGGAGGATATTCAATTATAATAGTAATAAAACTAAAATATGGACAAAATTTGAAATTTGGATTTCCTAATTGGCTCTTGACGTACACATTAATACCAGAGCTTTGCTCTGTTTAGAGAGAAACCACATAACCCCAAAATGTCAGCCTTTCAAGAGCTAAGAAATCTTTTCATTTCAATTAATTAGATTTGAAAAGGTGCCTTAAACCCCACGGCTATTTTCTCAACCCACAGACAGGCACAGAATCCTTCAGTGAAAGTGAAGACGTGAAAACCAAAATTGCAATAACGAGTTTTCCACCTGACAGCCATGATATATCAAATGTGTAATATTTTAATAGACCCTCATTCACCTCACACCGCCAGCTCAAAACTGAAACCTTGAAGATGGGAGCTAAATTTCGGGCACAGTAGCGCACCTGTACTTGGTCTTGATCTGACTTAATTCGAGTAACTCCTTTAGACGAGCATGACATCCCTTACTAAAATTATTAAAGCTTATTTTGCTACGATTTCCTGCCACAGGAAACTCTTTTCCACAGCTAGGTGAATTATGTGCCAGAATTCTGCCAGGAGCAAAAACTATAGTCAATGTTTCTATACTCCAAAACGCATCAGTTGCACTACTGTATCTACTATAACAACAACTATAATGCATTTTTCAATCAGCACCACATTTTTAATGTAACTTTGGAGGAATTAAGAAAAGTTTTTAACGCGACCATTTGTGCAATAGACAAAAGTATCGACTGTCATATGTGCATAATTGTCTGTGAATGAGAATGCACTCGGCGAACCTGGCATTTTAGACCTCAGTTTGGCAAATTCAGCTTTGTCTAGCATGGGATTGCTTTCACAAACACATCCTTGGCTTCTTCTGTGGCGTTTAGCGGAAAGCTGAATCTGTACATTGCCAGCGCCATTGTTTCCAGCACATACATTCTCTCATTCCTATCAAAATTTATGAACGTCTCTCGCTTGCTTTCTCGCTACCTTTCACAGCACACATTTAATCCTGTGTGACTCTGCAGAAGTGCAGTACAGCAGCTTCTCTTACAATAAGTGATATACACACTTGCAATGTTAATGTTCTGGATTTTCTGGCGAAGCAATCCTTTAGACTATGCATCAGCTGGAGGAGTTTGGATGTGTTCCAATTTGAAATTTAAAAGATGTTCCTAAAAAGTCTGAATAGTATCCGAGTCATCTTAGGATGCAGCATGCAACATTATGACTCCTCCCATAACTACACTAAGCTTAGTGTAGTGTAGTATAGTATATTATTTACCACAGTACCCTGTGGATGTGGCTGATAATGTTGAGGGCATATGGTAATGTTTCTCTGTAATAACTCTGGCTTTAATGTTATTTTGTTGTTAAATTACAGCATGGGGGAGTGTTTTGATTCTTTTTTGGGCAACGTCCAATTAACAATGTGTTTGTTGTGTAAATTGCACTTACTAAAGGCACTGCAAATCTGTAGAGCTTTTCCATTTCCCAAGCAAAACAGCTACTACTCTCCATTACGCACTCAAGGGTGGAAACAAGGTTCACCGGTTTTACTTAGAACACACCATTTAAAGAACATTTAAACCTTTAAACATAGCTGTGATTAAGCAATTACCACAACGTTTTGCTCATAAAAGCCACTCTTGTACAAAAGTTTCTTTGTTACTTTGCTCGATGCTGTTTTCTGTTTTTAGATCTCATCTCGGGGGACGTGGGAGAAGAAAATTGAAGAAATTTGTAATTTTGCTTTTTTTGTAATGACTAATTGTATTTCTTCTATCTATATCTTCTGTTTTCTTCAGAGCTGTTCATAATGCTACCCAGACTGACTTTGAAAGCCAAGTTTGTGATCAGTGTTATGTGTGTGCTCACCCACTCTTTCTATGCGGTTCACATTGGAATGCAGATGACGTGTTTTAGCTCCCATGCCTGCAATTAGATTGTAGCTTCAAGCTAACACATCTGTGTGAAAATATATATGTAATGTAAAAGTTATTACATATTTAGATGCAATGCTGTAACTAGTGATTCAAAAAATAAATGAAACTCAAGGTACACTAAGATCCAGTCATCAGGCAACAAGAATTGTATTTAAATAATTATAAATATCACATTATTTTGATAATCCATGGCATCACCTATACAATGAATTTCCACGGTATTCTGCCGCCAAATGCTGATGTTCCAGACACCGCAGCAACACTGTAGCACTGCACCAGGCAGACACATTTTTGCACCTGGTCAATAGCTGTGTGTGAAAAGTCAGCTCTCCCCTGTGACCCTGCGGGTGGTACTGTCGAGCTTCACTGTGGACACAGTCAACTTTAACCTCTGGACCCCCCTGCCGCGGTGTGACACGTGTCAAAGAGACACAAGGAGAAAGGTCACACACACACACACATATGCACACATATGCACACAAATGCAGGTGCTTGGTAAATTTATGTCCCCTTCAAGGTCTAGGTGTATTTCCTGCTGACATGATGGATACTAGTAGGTACGGAGCATGCTCGGTAGATAAACTTGTGTTTGCCAAATCAATATTTCCCCAACCTACCACCATCTTAGACTGTTTATGAGCACCACAGGTGTGTGTGTGAGTGTGTCACTTGAAGTACTTGTGGACTTCAAGGAACACGCATACATTTTTGAATATTTGTGACATTGATCCTTTGGCTATAAGACCCAAATAAACAATAAACTTGAATCCTCACAATAAAAAAAACCCATAGTATAAAAAAAGGACTCAGTTTGCAGGATTTTTCCATCTTTGTGAGGACATATGGTATGGTCCATATCTGAACAACACACTAATACAGACGCACAATCAAGAGTTGTAGCTCTATACCTGCAGTGTCAGCTTTCCCTGCTTTGACTCCTGTCTTCTCCTTGATACCGAGCCCTAAAAACAAGGAGAGGAAATAGAGAGGGAGAGGAGATAATGAAATAAATACCCTGCCTGGCAACACTTCAAAGAGACAGCGAGAGCCTGATGTGCTCTACTGCAGCTAGAGCGGGAAGAGATGTTACATAAAGAGAAAAGATTGGAAGATAACAGCAACCACCACCTCCGCAATCGCACACACACACACACACACACACACACACACAGATACACACAGAGAAAAATCACGCACAGACACTTTAATGAAGTTTGACTGCTTCTTAGCTGGTTAGTTAAGAATCACATTCTATGTTATGCATCATTTTGAAGCACTGATCAGCCTTAGTTAGTTGTATTATATGAGTTTCTTATTAGCTTGAGCATAAACAAGTTATTCCACCACTTTAGGCATGTACTGTGAATGGAAAAAGCTGTCAAAGCTGAGCAAACCGTGCTGCACATTTAGTCCGGGTGTTGAACAGCATCTCACATTATGCTCTCATGTCATCGCATTTATTATTCATATATTCATGTAATGTGCGCATACAGGCGGACAGAGGATATGACCATTTTAAAATAATCTCTAATATCCACAGGACCGTAAGAGTTTGTGCATGTGTCTGTGTGCTGTGTGTCTGTGTGTGTGTGTGCTGTGTGCGTATGTGTTACGGTGTGTGAATATAGTTGTCTGAGACATCGTCCTCACTCTGTGGTCATGATTTCCACCGACACACATGTGAGTACACACTGACACTGACAGACTGGTTCTGCACAGTATAGTGCACAAGGACTCACACAGTCACTCCATTTTTTTTCCCCCTTCAAATGTCGCATTTCTGTTGACACAAACAATAAATTTAGCTTTGGTACGTTTTTTATCCTTCGTCCCGAAGCCACAAATACATTTAGTGCATTATTGCTTTGTGTGATATATTGTCTTTTTAATGAATGTCTCTCCACGCAGCCCACTTGCTGCTCAATCAATGTGTTTTGAAACTTAAAAGCTTCTTTAATGCCCTCTATATCCCATTCAGATGACTTGGCTTTTCATTTAAGGTGCTGCACGGATACTTCAATATTTTAGGCCCTAATCAAATTCAGGCTCAGGTTTGCAGGAGGAAAATCAGAGCAGTGATGCGCAGCTGTCCCTATTTACATTGGCGAGAATCAATTGCTGCACATATTTTGCCTTGAAAACTAATCATTTGCTCGCAAGATTTTCCTCCAACGCAGTCGCAGAGGAAATCAAAATGTAATTTGGGTGGCTTTGTTGATCCATTCATTTGTGATTATTTATTCTGATGACACGCGTAATAGATGTCTGTTTATTACACCTGAAGTAAAGAGCATCGGTGTTAACATTCTTGTTCTTGTTTACCTTCTGTTTTTTTCTCGCTAGTTATTTCCTCATTCAACTGTCAGGCCTGGGCAGCAAAGACCCCGTGAGCTTTAGTGACAAGTCGAGATTTTCCAACCAGAATGTCAAGGAGCGATCAGGCTCACAAGGAGTCACATTCATAACTAGAACGATAATGGAATCAGCGTTCTTCCTCTTGTTTGCCGTACTTAAGCAGCTTTTCTTCTTTTCTTTTGATTTCATTATGAGTTGCTGTTCGTATACACAACAGTTGGTGCGACCATGGTGTTAGGCTAGCAGAGCTCTGTGGCTGAGTGCAGGCTGTTTCTGGGCTCTAGCTCTGCTAACAGAGCGGTTGAGGTGACTTTGAATCTGTAAATATATCATATATAATTCATAGTTCCGTGGATGTTTGGGTGTTTTGATGCTTATTGACACTGTGTGACCAAATGTTCAATGTAAAAATGGTCTGTGAGAACAAACTGTTGTTTGTCTGGTTGTTCTGTAGCAGCTACCAGAGGGGAGAACAGGTTGTTACCAGGATGTGATGTGTCTGCAGTGATACTTGTTTTCTGACTCTGGAGATGTAGAAATCCTGAGCGGAGGACAGGTTTGCACCAATTTTTTTTTCTGTGTTCCCAACTGTCCATTGTCTATTCCTGTCCTGTTTGGCGGCCAATCCAAACCAGACAGTGATGGATGTACTGTACAGAAAACACACTGGATTATTACAGTGAAAAACTGGATCAGCTTCAACCTGAGGCAGGTTGAACTACCTGTGCTGGCGCTGGCCCTTCCACTGTTTTAAGTTCAACTCCAGGCTGTTCTGACCGCACCAGAGGACCAGCTGTTCAACCACCCATCTGTATGCAGACCCATCTCACCGTCTCAAATGAAGCTGATCTGTTGACCATCTGTTAAACTACTGAGGTTTGCAGACGGGTCTCCTAAGGTGCCTTGTTTTATATCGAGGGGTAAAAGCAGTGGGGAGAGCAAACACTCTTGGTGGTTGTCAGGGCTGAGTGTTAAGGTGCTGGATGTGATTTTATCCCAGCCTCATTTGCTGCCTTGTGTCTGTCAGGAAGTTTGGGGACCTTTGACAGCTGGAGGCTGGTAAAGTGAGCTGGGTGACTCATTTGCCCGGTAAGCAAACCACAGGGGGTCCAGCAGAGGTGCCTGTTATGTCCTTCAAATGAACCAACACTAGTCTCTTGTAAGATTTCATGCCCACAGAAAACAGAGCAATGGGCCCGTAGTCACTGAATCCTGTGATAGACGGTTGGTTTCTTGGGATGATTGCAGAGTGTGTGATGCAGATCTGTTGAAGGTCTGTGTGAAGATGGTGGCCAGCTGGTCAGCACAGACTCACAGACAGGAGGGTGACACACCATCTGGGGCCCAGTGCCTTCCTGGTCTTCTGTCTCTGACAGAGCCGACACACATCCTGTGAGTAGGTGGGGGGGTCAATGGGGAGATGGCATGGGTTGCGTGAATCTGAATCGGAGAGAGTGAGGGGTGTGATTGTTGGCAAACCTGCAGTAAAACACATTGAGGTTGTCAGACACACACATGTCCTCACAGAAGCTGTCACAGTGAGTTTGTCCAGGTCTATAGCTACAGCCTCGAAAAACACTCCAATGAGTGCAGTGAAAGCAGGCCTGTAATTCCAGCTTTGTCTTGTTGATCTGTCTCCTCGCAGTCTTGACCCCGACAGGCTTAGCAGATTTTAACTTCTGTAAGTGTGGAGATGATGAACCAGACAGTGATCTGAGGTTCCCAAAGCTGCACAGGAGACAGAGATAGGCATCCTTTGATATGGTGTAGCGATGGTCCAGTGTGTTTTTCATCCCTGCTGGGACACTTAACGTGCTGTCTGTATTTTGGCAGTTCATGGCTGAGGTCTGCTCTGTTAGGCTGTAAGTCTCTAAGAAGAGTGAAGAAAACTATTACACCAAGAACCAAGAGCAATCACAGATGTAATTCAGTGTGAGCCGGTAATCACAGGTCCAGTATGTAAGAGTATAACAACATAACTACATTTTCAAGACAGTATAATCACCTGAAAATAATAATTACTTTGTTTTCATTACCTTAGGAGGATTTTATGCTGGGTCCTCTCGAATAGAGTCCGCCATGTTGAACTGCCATGTTTCTACAGTAGCCCAGAACAGACAAACTGGCTCATTATAGGGCCTTTCGTTTTGCGCATTTTGTTGCCACCATATTTTCTACTTAATGCTAGGAAGAAGAGGGCGAAGGAGGGTTACAATCTGCAACTACGCCACTAGTTGTGTCTAAATCCATTAGCCTTTAACAAGTTTGCCTATGCCTGAAATGAAATGAAAAAAAATGTACAATTTTGAATTTGAAGTAAAACTTTGAACGGCGATGTTCAATTTCACATTAACCTTTAACTTTATCTCTAACGTAACTCACAGAGAAGTACTTAGACTGGAACCGAGTTTCCTGTCTGTCTGTGTCGCTGCCTCCCTCGTCTAATTTTTCCACTGTCTCTAGCTTCCGTCCATGCAATATATTATCTGTGTTGTCTGTGCTGGTGTAAGCTGATCTTTTGGCATCGATATGCTGCAGAGGAAAGCCGAATCACCCTTTCAGTCAGTCTGTGATTCTCTATTTCACAAAGAACCCCAGCCCCAACCCCCCAGGCCCACCACAATACTACAAGGCCCTTTTCCAAGTCCTTATTGGACACCCCCCAACCTCGTACACACACACATTTAGGCATGTATTTATGCAGATACGTACATGGGTACACATGTCACTCTGTGTTCTGTACACAAAGTGATGGTCTGAGTCACTCTCAGTTCAATAGAATATGACTATACATGTGCATGTGTGTGTGTCACATCAGATTCAGTTCAAGCACTCAACAGATGGTGACATTTAGAGTTTTTTTTTTTTTTTTTTTTTTTTACCCGCCATGACAACAAGGTTAAGGGTGTGAAGATGGCTGAGTGAGTGTGTTGGGGTTTTCAGGGTCAAGCCTGACACATGCTTCTGCATCTGCAAATTCATGTTCTGCTAAAACTATCCATCAGTTAATTGGCACAAATAAAACGTTTTCGTAAATTCTGTATTTCTGAATGTGTTATTTCTTTAAAGTGCAATAGATGAGCCAGAAAATGCAACAGGAAAATGGGTGACTTAAGCCTTCTAATTAGTAGCAGAGTCGCATATGAGCCGATTCGCTGACATTAATGATGTGCAGCAAGATACTGTCTTTGAAGTTAGTATGGGAAGAATAAGAAACAACAGTGTTTAGTCATGTTACCTCAATTAGTGTCGACATTATATTTTGGTTTATTCTGTTTTTTGTTTGTTTGGAGAATAAAGAGAATAGAGGACAGCAGACCCAAAGAAACAAGAGAAACAGCAGCGATGATTAGAAGAGTCAACGGGAAAAGAAGAAAATGAGACAATGAAAGAGAAAAAGAGAAAGAAAGGAATATATAGTTCAGTTCAGTTATTCAAAGTTACAGTCACATCATCCTGTTCGGCTGTAACCCCTTAGCTCAACATGTGTTGCTACCAAACTGCTTGTATTAGTATATTAAGTTATTCTGAGAAGTGTATTCAAGTACACTGTTGAGTGTGCTAACGTTAACAACCAAAGAGAGAGTGTAAGTAATTACACATGAGTGGGTTCAATATGGTTTGTAAATGAGTTCAGCATAGCTGTCATACTGTGCATATGAAAGGTTCAAGTTCACGTTCTTCATTGTCATAACAGTTACAGCAGTCAGCGGTGAAATTCTTCGGCTTCCTCCGACTGTGCTCTTACATAAATATAATAAAAAAACATGTATAAAGAAAGATCACCTAAGTGGAACAAAGTCTAATAAGAATCTGAGACTTAAAATAGAGCGGCAGTTAATGTAATATAATGTAAAATATGATACTGTGGTAGGCAGGAGTGATAATGAAATGTGTACACTATAGCGTCAACTGATGTTGTAAATGTATATACATAATGAGAACAGGTTGTAATATATGATATATTTATATACTGTGAAGGATACTGTGATGTGTAGAGGTTAAACAGCCAGTAATACATACATACACTGCGATGTAAACATGATTACAAGTGTAAGTAAGCAGAAAAGTAAGCAAATGGAGCCAGCGCAGTGAAAATGTATGTACAGTACCAGTAAGTGTAGTATAAACATGCCAGTAGTATGAAGTAGTAAAGTGACATCCATGTACTACAGTGTGACTTAAGTGGTCTAGCGATGAGTTGGAGTGCTCAATCGTTCATCAGTCTTATGGCCCGGCAAACTTAAAACTTTACAGCTACTTGTTCATTCTAGCCTGTTAGCAAAGAGCGTTTGTGGTAGCTACATCTTGTTCTAATTACAGCAGTCACTAACTAACAAGGAGGAAAAACCCACTAAGTATAACATCATCCTGCAAGCCAGATTCTACTTCATCCATTTGCTTATTCTCATCTCTAACAATCGTTTATTTACTCATGTGAAATGAATGGGAGTCACTGTCAATATCTCCCTGTGAATGTAACACTGATCAATATTCAGATTTGGAACATATTGAATAAATGTTACATGCCAGCAAATTGCTTTTAAAGGCTATGAGACCATTTCATAATTATCTGAAATGTTTCCCCATTGAGTATATTGAAAAATGCCTATGCTCTAAGTGTAAATGAGCCTGATGAATGCGGTGTGATTGTTTGTTTTGTTTTTTTTAGAGCATTGTGAGATAACATGTCAATGAATTTTTACCACAATGACACAGTACTAATGGTGTTGTCTTCTGGTTGTTTATTTAGTATGTATAATGGCACAAGCTGAACAGTATAAAACAGCACCAAGCACCAAGCAGACAAAACTGTTTTACGGTTTTATGATCTCCCACAAAATAGCCTTGTAGTGTTGCCAGCCATGGTGGCCATTTCTGTTTCATCAATGCTATGCATAGCTTATAATTTCTGGTTGTATTGGCACGATAAAAAAAAAACATATTTTCTCTCTCTGCCTTCTGCGCCTTCACAAAAGCCACTTTCTTGAGGGCTCTTTCATTGCATTTTTTTCTTCCAATGCTAGTCTCTTATATTTTTCTATCGACAATTATATTGCTTCTTCTTGCATTCTTTTCATTTGCTCTTCACTAACTTGACCACATCTTAACATCCACTCTTCTGTCTCTTTGCATTCTTTGCAGGGTTCTTGCTGTCGTGATTGAATTCAGAGTTGATTCTTTAATAAAAATTTTAAAAAACTTCAAAAATGGGGCATTAACTAGTTTCAGGTTCTTAACTCCAGTGCGCTTTGTGACTTACAATTCACTTGGAGTCCACTGAATTGTAATAGGCAAAATAACTGGCAGTTAGGCTTAATGGGCTCGTTGAAGGTCACTGTCTGCTGAACAGAAACAAGCGGAGAAAAGCTGTGTAAGTGTATGCAGCTTTGTTGATTTAAAAAAGTTAACCGCATTCATTTGAAAGCATTTCACAGCCTGTATGACAATAATGAAATGAAAGTATAATTTATTGACCAACGTCTCTGGCTAAATGTCATTTGCATCATTATCTGCAACTCAATATGGGCACGGGGCTTTTGAAATTAAACTATGGATGGATTCCTTTTGTTTGTCTGATCAGGATGAGCTGAAGTTTTGGTAATGTGGTACAGCGTGTGTTGATTGGCAAGCTTAGAGTTCTTTGATTAGAGTTCAGTGGAGCTACATCCCCATGTAGCTCATTAGTCGCCATCACAACGCACAACCTACTCGGTTTTGAGGCCTTTTAGGAAAAACTGTCCTGATATCGGTCCTCTGGCTTTTCCCTTCTGGCTTCTCCATGGTTAACAACTGTACATAGTTGCTTCTGTCTACCGCCGAATGTAACAGCTATGAAACAATCTAAAAATGAGTTTTTATTTCTCTGATTTACAAGCTTCTTGTTATCTACGCTCCCTCACTCTCATTCACTGTCTTCCTCAACCAGTGCTCTCTCGGTCTGTCTGTCTGTCTGTCTGTCTCTGTCTCTTTCTCAAAACAGATGGCCATGAACCAAAGGAACCTTGTTGATGTCACTATGTTGCATCATAGCTTGCAAGCCAGACACAGATGTAGAATCTAGGTAAACCAAGTGAGGACGCACCTGGGAGAGTATCATAGCTCCGTCCATGAACTCCACCTGGATAGCCCCAGTTTCAGTGACATTTCAGGCTGACTGTGGAGGAATTTGAGTGGCCTGTTCATCGGATTGGCCACCGCAGTGTGACGTCAGGTTGCCTTTCTTGCATTCCCTGGAGTCTGCACCACCACAGTCAAAATGCAGTACCCCTGTTCAAATGTATTGGAAAACCCTAGTTTTCATGGTATAATCCGCGCCCTCTCTCCAGTACACTGACATACCAAACCCATATATGTCATCTGTTGACCCGCTCCTCTACCTTAATTAATAATGCATAATTAATTCCCTACTCAGTTTCATCACACACTCATGATTTATGCCTTGTTCTTCCATCAGCACACATGTCACATGTCAAGCTGACATGAATGTATGAATATGTATGGGTGCGTGGGCGTGTGTGTGTCTGTGTGTGTGTAGTGTTTGCCATAGCCGGGAGGCAAAATGCCCTTTGCTGTGATTGAGGGATTTAGTATTGCTGTCTCTTTTTCTCAGCATGAGATCCTCTCAGCTTGCCTGCCATTTGTTAATAACTGATAAGGAAAAGTGAAAAGCACTGACTTGATGGTGTGCTGGGGTGGGTTGGATAAAAGGACAAACAGAATACTGACTTCTAAAATGTCATCCACGCTAAATCAGTCAGAACAACATTGGTTCTTCATATTGCTTTAGAGCCAACAGATCTCTTCGAGATATAAGACTTAAAACGAAGCAGACAGGGACATGTAGAGCTGCGGGTAAATAAATTAAGTTTGTCTTTCAGGGAGGCTGATATTTCAAAGGGGGTGATCCTAAAGATGAGAAGGAGCAGAGTTCAGTATTTTATGCTGGAAGGCAGAGAGAAAGAAAGAGAAAGAGGAATGTTTCATGACTTGTTCATCTGTAGTTGAGAGAAACTCCAAACACTTTGCATCAGGAGCCAGTCTAGATTTTTTGATAATATCGAGTGAGCATTGAAACAGGTGTGGCAATGCACATGGATTAATTAGTGTGCATTGTTTGGTGCGTTTGGGCTCATGCAGGGACCACATGCTGATCTCTACTGAAAGGCTCCAAATGAAAGAAATAGTCCACTCAGTTCAAGACCATTCCAAACAATGGTACACTTAGATGCCGGCACTGAGAATAGGAAATTAGGGTGGAGCGGAGCAGAAAGAGATAAGACGGGGTGGCATGATTCTCCACAAACCCTCCTGAAATGTATTTCCCAAAACAGAAACAAACTACCCAGGGATATCATTAAATCTGGTGACTGTAGCTGTTCCACTCTTATATTCCAGCAATATGAATGAACTACACAGTACTTGGCAATGTTCTGTTTGCCACTGGCATTTCATACAGTCCGCAAGACCAGTGGATCTATAATCTACAAGATTGCCAGTACACAAGTCTACCATTGACTCCCATGGTAACACCATCAGGACCAACAGCAGGTCAGGGTCTTGCTCAAGAACATTTTGGCATATTGAAAGGAGGGGCTGGAGTCAAACCAACAACTCTGTGATTAAAGCACAACCTGTGCCACCTGCTGCGCCACAACTGCCTGATTAAAAAGTAACGAGCTGACAGGAAATGTGGGGAGTAAAGTTGTTGCTGTAGACCATCATAATGAAGTATATTACATCAATAATAGTTTTCTTGGAATACACAAAACATACACAGTCTTTGAACTTTTTGGAAGTGAACTGTTCTCTCCTTTACCAGAACCCGATCAGTTCAATTTTGCCGGAGTATTGCTGTTATGTTTTGCCTTTTCAACTTTTTTTTAGAAAATATCTCTTCAGCTTTCAGTCTCAGGAGTCTTTTGTGTTGGACTTTCTTTTGTGGACTTGATAGATCCGACTTAAATTTGGCTGGCTATTGGACAACGTCATTAGACAGTGACATCGCTTGATATACAGAACATTTTCGTTACGAGTACTTGCTTAGTTCTTAAGTTATTTATTGCCAGGAGTTAAGATTAATAATAATACAAAAGAAAAAGCTGAGGCAGACAACTTGGGAAAAGGGGAGAGCGGATGCTGCTCAAACAAAGAAATGGATATAAACAAAAAAGTATTCTTGAAAAATAGTCTTAACTTCCGAGACAAAACCAAAAGGGGGGGAAAACCTCATTATCTTACCTTTATTTCATAAAAAAAAAAAAAAGAAAGAAGGAAAATCGGTGTGTAATCAATAATTCTGCTAATCCTAGTCCATTCCCCAGGTAGTTAATAAATAGCTCAGGCACAGAAAATTTACTAACATTCACAGTTTTAACACTGAGAGGCACATTGGCAAGCTGTGAAATGACCGAGCCATAACAATTCACTTTATTATCATGAGCTCGTCTTTACTGGTATCTGCTTTACATGATCTGGGTAAAACTCAGGTATAATATATCAATTATGTAGTTATGCATGTTGCCTGTATGGGGAAAAAAGTCTGTTTCATTTCCCTTTTCTTGTTAATATGACTTTTCATTATTAAATTTGTATTATGTCATTCTAAAAGCTTTTATATCGAATCCTTTATAGCCTTTAATGGAGCAAGGAATTGAATGGAGCAGTAATGCCTCTTTAATTGTCAACACAAACAAAATGGAGGAAGCCATTTTTAGTTTATCGCAAGAAAAGAATAATCCACCAGAGATAAATTATGACTGTACTAAACATGTTGCACACCACTATTATGTGGCTAGTGTTGAGTCGCGCGCTCTCGCAAAATCAACAGCAGGAGTTCAGCAGTGCATTCATTTCCTCAAAAGGATGAGATCCTTAAACGATGTCTGTGGGAATTTTATAATTCAGTCGTTCCGTGTGTGTCTCTTTGTGGTTTCACAGCACGTCACACTGGCATTTCAATGCAGCTAGAACTGAAGCTGTTTAAGCCTTTCCGAAGCTGTACCAAGACTGTGGGGCTTCCAGAGACAGGCATATGGAGAATAATTGGTGATAGTTCCCATTTGTTTTAACCATCAGGGAGAACGCACAGTGTCTCACTGTGCAGGGGTAACAAATATAAACAGTCTTTTATCCCAGATTCTATTCGAAATGCTGAATAAATGTAGAGCAGAGTAAGGTCACATTTTCTAAAGTTTTATTGCAAGAGGACTTCGCCTCAAAATCAGTGTTTTTTTTCGTCTTGCAACAAAGTTTTGGGAAGTTTCTGTACATGCGGAAGTATAGCACTTAAGGCATGAGGTAAAATTTTGATCAGACATTAAAACTTGATGCTAGCGTAATGCATTATGGGTGAAATCATTCTTTTTTGGAGTACAGAGACACTTTCAGTGCTGAGTTTTACAGTGAATCCAAAAATCAAATAAGCCATATTGTCACTTCACTGCATTAAAGAATGAAGCGGGAGCCAGGAAGAGAGGGAGTGGGGAAGAAGGAAAAGAGATGGGGGGAGTGAGGGTTATACATATTTGCCATCCTTGGTGATAACATTAATGTCAAGGTGGAAGGGGGAAGGGAGACATCAAAGCTAATGAATATTTATGGGTGCCCACAGTAGAGTGCTGTTTTAGAGTAGGACAGAATGGCCCTATGAAGACAGCACTTTAGGGTCTACTCTTGCACACGCTGTGTGGGTCCATGAATATTCATTGTTCATTGTCCCAAAAACAATTTGCTTAACGCCTTTGACTTCTTTTCATCCGTAAAATGTTTGTAAGGTTTCACCTATGCATGGTCTGGCTATAATGCTGTCTGTCTTCACTTTTGATAGTTCTGTAACAAGATAAATATGCATTCTTTGACTATAAAAAATGTGTTCTATTTGTTTTCAAAGCAGAGATATGCTATCTATATGCAACTCCCGATTCAGCTCAGTTCCAGTGGGGAACAAGAAATGCTATTTGGCGTATTTTATACTGTAGAATATTGAATCACATTCGTATTGCATTTCCGGATGAACAGTTCAACGACACATTGTTAGCAGGACGTGTCACTAGCTTTGGTGCAGCCTCTATGGATGTTGCGTCTTTGTTTGAAAGTATGAAAGCATGTTCAAGTGACAGAGTCTATAACCCCATCATATGCCAAACAGCATGATGTCCTTGAGCATATTTCACAACATGCTACATTAGCCTCCCCTCAGCCCAGCTGGGCTGCGCATTTGTCAAAGTGTCACCAAAGACAGAGGCAGCGCTGTTTAAAAAGCCTTTATGTCATATGTTCCCTGTGATAAATCGCAGGTAAGAATCCCGTGTGGGAAAACCCAATCTAAAGAGTGACAAAGGAGGAAACAAAAGGAAAGCAAGGGAAAATATCAGAAACCTGAGGAAAAAAAAGGGGAAAAAAAACAAATTTCCAGGTCAGGACAGAGGATGTTGAATTCTACTGTGAAATATTACATTCTTCCCAGATGTACTGTGCTATTTTTTTTTATATCAGGGTGAACTAGTGGTTACAGAGACCTTAACATGACCTTAAGATAACTGATTTAATGCCTGCAAAAACCAATGTGTCCATCACAAAAACTGTGTATAGGTGAATTGTCCTTGAGTATGGCAGTAAACAATATTATGCAGTGCACATCACTTTGAGTTAGCATGAGCAGAGTGCCTCAAACTGAAAGAAGATTGTTTATTTTTCATGGTGAATGATGCAAATTTTGCACATATTTTCTCAATTCCAGTATAATTACAGCATTTGAAATGCTTCCTGTCATTTCCTTCATCTCTCCCGTTTTGTGTCCCCCCTTCATTATCAGTCTGCTTTTCATGTCTTTCTAGCTCTCATTAACGGCTCCCTCCTATACGCCCAAGTGCCTCTTACTGTCCAACCACTGTGGGGGTCACCTCTTGACATGGTGAAGTAAGCACAGTTCCTAGCCTCTTACCCAGGCCCTGTGGACAATGTGTCCAATGCTGAAGAGCCTTAACTGACTTACATAAATCCTGTGAAGTGCAGGCTGCTGCTATGTTTCATTAACCCAGGCCTTGGGGAAGTGGAGTACTTGCTTTAAAGTCACACAGGTGCTTCATGCAGAGCCTTTTTTCACTTGCGTGACAAGTTTAATAACCATAGTTGGTGGATCTATTTGATACAGTTTGATACAGGCAGGAAAAGTGGAAACGAGGAACAAGATGTGGTCTATTCAGCCTCAAGTTATGATGAAAAGTGGATCTTTTCAATTTTGATTCTTGTCTGGAACCTTGTTGTCTAAAGCACTGTGTTATTCTAAGAGCAGTTCACAAGAGCTTTGCTTCCTTTAGCGTTTTTAGGTAACTGGCTGGAATTTAGTGAGGTAATTAATGGTCAAATACAAGTCACTGCTAATGCTAGCTTCTGTGCAGTCAATTATGTTGCAGCTTGTATCTTACACATCCTCACCGTGCCTGCAGAAGCGGAAGAATAAGAAAGTGCCAACGAAGCAGTCACACATTAATCGACAATGGTTGGCTGCAGTGCTAGTTAAACCAGATATAAACAGACGGCAAAGATCAATAGCTCAAGTATATTTCACCAAAATAATTGTACTAACATCACTACTGTATTCCTACTGAAAATTTCTTATTTTTAATCCGTATGATGTGATATAATTTCAGTGAAGTTACAAATTTCCATGAAGGACCGGGGGTAACTTCCCCCTAATGTTCATAAGAGGGGAATTTGAATCCCTGAGAAAGTAATAAAACCTAGTTCAAATTCATAGTTTCCTGTGTTTATTACAGTCAGCAGGTGGAGTCAGGATTCTTTGCACTGAGGGAAGTGTTATACCACAAAAGAAGCACAGGAGAAGATACTGTGTGTATGTGCATGCACACCTGCTGATAAAAAGAGACAGCTGAGGTAAAGGAAAGGAAGACTGAAGAGATGCAGGTTCAACTTGAGCACCAAGATACTGAATTACTCAAACAGCACTTACATAACAATATCGCTGGCTGCATGTCGTTGTATTGTTTCTCTCGTTGGTTACCTGCATCACTAAAACTGTTTCTAATAACTGGTGAATATTTTCGTCTGGTCATACTGGGGTTTCCACTTTGTTAACCACGTGCAAGTCACATGATCAGAACCATGAACGAAGTATTGAGATGACATAAAACTCTTGCTTACATAAATAATTAAAGGTCATATTCAACGTGAAATGTAAAGAATATAAGCACATAACTAGAACATGGGAAGCTTTAGAGACAATTGAAATCATTTCAAAGTATTGCTAAGGTTCAAAATAAGTGTGGATAGCCTCAGCAACGGTATGTCTTCAATATAAGAGTGAATATCAATGATTTTATCAGTGATTAGACATGTTTAAATTATTATACTCAGAAGTGAACCTCCATCAACAGACAATGCAGAAAAAAACAAAATAGGTCATATACAGGCTGTGTGCACATTTGGATACAAATAGGAGCCGGTAAACGCACAGCTTCACTATTCTTTATAGTTTTGCACTCAGCCTAGTTTTGTAGAGTTTGAAAAATGTTTCTTATATTGTAATATAAAGTGGTGTCATATCATTGTTGCAGGCAAGCGTTTGTTGAATAGCTGAATATCAGAGCATGGTGCTATTTCAGAGGAAGCTGTCTGGGTATCATGCTAAGCTCATAGGTAAAGAGTGGCGTGAACGTTTACCGTCTCCCACGCGCCCTCTTCAATCTGAATTTATGCCGAGCCACCTGAAAATCTCAGGTGATGGAGCAGACACACACGGAGCGCAAAAAATGTAGTGAGTATTGAAGTAGTTTCAAGCGAAATATTAAAACACTATATGCTGTATATTGTTTTGTTTTTTTTTTGTCAGCACTGTGTGTGTATTGTGTGAGACAAAATCAGTCTGTTGGCGGACCCTCACTGTGTTGGTGATGGTAATAGTTTGCCAGAGCCTTGGGGGAGCTGCTCAGCGGGGGATAGTGTGTGCGTGTGTGTGTGTGTATGTGCACATATCAGCAGGAAAGGGTAGAGCAGGCCCCACTGTGCATGTCTCAACAGCCAAGTCATCAACCCTTTTAATCCAGCCCAGCAGGGATGTGTTTGTGTGTTTCTGACAGCGCATGTGTGTGCGCGCGTTTGAAGAAGAACTTTATGAGAACTGCTGCCATAAACTTGGTTATGTTATACTCTGAGACAAGTCAAAAATTTATCCAGAAATACTTCCAACCAGACATGATTCTTTGGACTTGACAGAAATATTGATATGTTCTTTTTTTGTCCTTGGTATCATGTTGTTCTTGTTACTTTGCGTTTGAAGATATTTTCCGATGTGTCTAATGTACAGCCCCCTCTCTCCCCCCATCCCTCTCTCTCTTTTCTTATCCCCTGCAGGACGAATGTCATAGGATGAACACTGCTGGTGGGGTGTGTCTGTCTGTGCTGTCCTCTCTCCTGGCTGTGGCTGGGGCCCTGGCTGCCATATCTGCCCTCGCTCTAGCTCCTCTCTCTGCCCTGGCTGAGGCTGCCTATGGGGCTGCCGATGGCGTCCCCAGCACCGGGGCAGAAGGGGCCCCCTCGCCTGTCTCCTCACCATGCTCCAGCCTTGTAGCTGGGGTGCTCTATGGCTCTTTCTCCCTAAGGGAGCTCTTTCCCTCCAGGGCTCCAGGCTGTTCCTGGTCCCTGGAAAATCCCGATCCCACCAAGTACTCCCTCTACCTCCGCTTCACCCGCCACCCTATCATCTGCCAGACACACTCCCCCATGCTTCTTTCCCTTGACCACCATCTGGCCAATCAAAGCTGTCCCCTTCAATTACAGACAGCCGCTGCCAGGGATCAGGAAGTCATTGATCTTTGTGGCAGCCAGTCGAACTCAGATGGACCCTACTCCTTCCTTCAGTTTGACAAGAACTTTGTCCAACTATGTCTAACGAGACATCCGGCTGCAGATGAGCCTCAGGTAACTAAGGAATTGCTGGAGTTGAGACTGGTAGAGGTGTTACTCATTAACAACGAGAACTCCAGCCAGTTTACCTGTGGCGTACTCTGCCGATGGTTTGAGGAGTGTTTACGCACAGGTCACAATGGTGACCAGGAGATTTCTGAAGGAGATGGTTGTGGGATGACCCAGACAGGATGTATCTGTCCAAACCACAACATCATGGCGCCACCTATTCCACTGCTCCCAGAGACACCCCACAGTTTCAGCAATGGTTCGCTGGTTCCTGACGACTGCTGCGTCACTGAGCTGCACTCCAATGACGCAATCGCCATAGCGCCGAGAGACGTCCGACAAGGTAGGATTGTGTTCCTGCACTGAGTGCATTATTTATGCCATGTAACACAACATGTTATAACACATATTTCCAAGCTGTAAGTTATTTTTTTGGTGCCACTACGTCGTAAAACACCACATAATAATTCAGCCACTTGTAAAACAGTTGTTTACTTGTGTACCCAGATTGCCGCAGGAAGTAGTCAAGAAAAGTTTGCCTTGTTATTCTAGCTTTTGATACCACCTCAGGGAGGCTACATGCCTCTGCTTGACAGAGAATTTATTATTTGAATTTTGTTTGTTGGCCTTTAATTAAAAAACGAAACAGTTCAAAGGGGGCTCTTTAAACCTTCCATCAAAAGATTTGTAAATGGCTGTCAGAAATTCAGCCCTCTGATCTATATTTTAGAGACCCCCCCTCCCCATGAGGCCAAGAGGTGTGGCTCCTAGGACCTCAGTTTCTATGCTGCACATTATTGTGTGTGTGTGTGTGTGTGTAACCATCTGTTGACAATGTTAGGACAAGATCAGATTTGACACCAATGCACACATGGGTGCGCATGATCATTCATACATCAATGAATTGAACATGAAGCAGGCGATCCTTCTGCACAATAACACATGGGGATATGTATGCATGTGTGCATCTGCATAAATCTGTGTGTGTGTGTGTGTGTGTGTGTGTGTGTGTGTGTGTAAGAAACATAGATATGTATTTAATCCACACAGAGATGGACATGGCTTGTGCTAAACTATTTCAGTTCATCACTGCCACCAGAGTATTTCCTTTACTGTAATTAAATTAAACTAAAATATAGAAGTGAATGTAGATATGCAAAGAGACATTCTGCTTTTTCTCACCCTTCACCGAATTACATTATAATTTTCCTTTGGGTGGATTATAGACATGTTTGCAGAGTGAACAGCGATAATTAGGACTTAGTTATTCTTATCGCAAGATTTGGCCTGCCTTCAACAACACACTAACACACATACTGAGAGCTCTAGGGAGAGTCTTACCTTGCTGACGGGAAGGTTATCGTTCTCTGAATTCAATCAGCAGGAGGGTTTTACCATCTAATATACTCAGAGGGAGAAAAGAAGGGACAGAGGAAGAGACATGGTGTAGGAGGAATTGAGAGTCTTTTACCAGTTTGACTTGGACCAAGGCACAGTTGCTTGAGACAAAAACCCAAACGCTCTGTAACTTGACGCCAAGTGTCAGGGTGTGCCAACTGCCTGGAAGCTCTGTTTTCTTTTCTGAGTCTCACCTCAAAGACACTGATCTTGCATATTGGTTAGCAGCTGGTCACTCTACAAGGGATTACACTCCACTCACGAAGGCTGCTGTGAACCGCGGAGAGCGCACAATGGGGAGATGGCCAGAAGAAATGTGAGCGAGTCTTAGTGGAAGAAAATTCCCCAATGTCCTAATTACCCTAAAATATCAGAATTACTGTAAAGCCAGCATCGTGCTGTCAAAGTGAGAGCCAGAATCTTGCCTCTATCTTGTTTCTCTCCTGTCCCCTTTCTCTGTGCACTGAAAGACTAACACCAACGCCTTCGCTGAGTCAGAAACTAAAAACAAAGCTTAAATGCTGGCTTTCTCCTCGCTCATCTTTCTGCCTCCCCCTTCGTCTCCCTTTCTAAATGTTTTTCTCATGTTTTTAGACTCCACCCTTCCTGGCAGCTCTCCATTTCATGGTGGAGATAAGAGGACAGTTTACTTTTCCACTTCTAGAAAATAAGACACTTGCACATGCAAACTGATCGACTTAAATGATGACACACGATATTGACCCTTTTTAAAAGTGATGTTCCAAAACAACATAGATGCACCAGATGCTCCCCTGTATTCTCTGTCTTTCTATCTTTTATTAAATGAAGAGAAACCACCAACCACAGTGCTGGCATTTTTCGATCCCCGACTCCTGCTGCCATTAGTGTGAGTGGGTGAATGAGAAGCAAATTGAAAAGCATTTTGAATAGAAGTGAGATGCATAAATGCAGCCATTATATATACTTGTGATGTATATACAGTAGTATATAGAATTTAAAAAAAGAACTTCTTCAACTCCTCTGTCTCCTCTCTCACACACATATATACGTACATACTGTATATACTATATACATATACATATCCTTTAAAGGACGTCATTCAACAATGCTTTCATTTTTCCGAGGCTGACAAGATTCTTTCATTTGATTTACAGGTGCAGCTTTGCTCTTTTTTCCTTGAATGAAATTAAAACAACACAATAAAACATTCTGCTTGACACATTTACATTTAATCTTTATTATTTCCAATAAGCAGACCAAAGCTCCAGAGACATGGGCACATGGGCAGGACATTGTGTGCAATAACTTCCTGTGCATGTACTCTATGTGGACGGTTATTGTTAAACTAATACAACAATATATATGGCACAAAATGTAGACAGCCTGAGCATTGTGGCTTCCTATCATCCAGTCTTTGTCTGAAATATCAATACCCCTCATTCCACCAAGGTACTCCTTGGTTTTCTGGTGATTTTAATGATATACAATTAATTTCTACAAATAGTAATTAGCAAATAATTAACTCTGATTTTACCTGCAGGGTTTGAGGACTCTGCACAGTATTTATCTTCCAAATGTGATTGTGGGTATGATGGACAATAGTCTATTATACCAACTGACCTTCGCTGAGCTCATAGTATTATTTCTGTATCTGCAAAACTCTCGGCAGGTTTCTCTGCCTGAGGCTGAGGAAGGGTTTTCTTGGGGATACTGTATCTTTATTATGGGTATGACAGGTACAGTGACCGAATTATACTTTGCATGCCATTAGGTGACCTGAGGGGACATCATTTCTCCGTGCCACTGGAATCTGTCAGTAATTAAGGGCATTTAGTGCTGAAGCCTGTTTGTCCTTCATCCTTCCAGCTGGAGGAGAAAGAGATCATTTTTTTAAAAAGTACATATTTTAATGAAGATTTGCTCTCTGGAGTCTGTAATATGACATTATATTTTCAATCCATATAGATATATTTAATTTTAGCAGGTGAGGTCACGGCTCTTTGTCCATCAGATCCGTGAATTTATTACTTTATGACACTGAGCAGATTTGAACCACATATCTCAGTAAAACAAATATTATCTCATTTCCATATAAATTGGGTATTATGGAGCAGTGCAAGCTGAATTATGCTATAAGTTTATTTACTATTTATTTAGCGTGGTAAGACATCACATACTCTCTTGCGTACACATATCTGTCTTTAGGACATAACTCTGAAGCATTAACCGTTATACAGCTTGTCCAGTGCAAAATACAGCAGAAGTATTTTGTATTGGACAAGCTGGCAATCTTAAAGATTTCCAGTTTTAGGAAAGTTACAAAAACTGAGAAGAAGTTGCTTATCCAGCCTTCTAAATAGCGTTCAGAGATACCAGAAAATGATGCCTCAGTGCCCTTTCATTGCACAATTAATTTAAGGCTTTTGCTCATCTTCTTAGAGTAACAGATCAATAACATTCATATTCATGCATTCGAACATTATGGCCAAATTCCTCACATTTATGTAACTTCCCTGCTCATGATGCAAGTCTTAGAAACCACACATAATCGCAGAAATATGCACACACTGAGACAGAGACACACACACACACACACACGTTCGTAACAGTTTTTGAGCTCCTGAGATATTGTGCGACTGAATGTCAGAAAGAGAGAAGAAGAAAAAAACAGGACAGGAAATGCTCAGATCCCCCTGGTTCATCTGCCAATCAAACACCCCCATGCCAACAGCCCTAACATAGAAACACATCAGAAGTGATATCAAATGAAACAAACATACCCCCGTGTATCACCTTCTCATAATGACTAACTAACGAATTAATGTTCCTTTCCTCACCATCATAACATTTTCATTGCATTGATCTCCTCGCTACTTTCCCCTCCCTTATTCTTTAAAAACCCCTGCTGTTCATTCAGCCCAAAGTACCCAATAACAAGAAATTCAGCTGGTGGTTGATTTTCTGCCAAACTCCTTTGACTGACTGTATTTGTTTTGCCAGTAAGAATACCCTCAGTGTTTTGACAGCAGCTAATAATAATAGCAGCTGCTATTTATAAGAAAATGTTAACAATGATTATTTACCCACTTTATTCGATTAAGAGCCTTAACATGTTCCTCCAGACACGATAGTCAGTTTGAAAGTGATCATAAACCCCTTTCAGACAGTTGGGTGAGCAGCTTCCTCTCAATTTTCGTAACTTCCTTGGAAATGAAAATCTGTCAGGCTTGCTTTGGCCAGAAGCACATAAAAGTAAAGGCTGAGATCTAAGCACTACAGAGATTATTATATCCGCATTCCTCACATTTGTACTATTGTCCACTACTGAGCTGTGCCGATCAAGGACAGAGTTAATTCTCACCTTAACAGTGTGTGACATCAGCTCGGTGCACCAGTGGTGAGTAGCTTCATTCAGTGAAAAGATTTGCGTAATCAGAGGCAAATGTTGCTGTATGTTTTATGTCGTTGTACGTGTGTATATAGAAATGCTACAGCGCTGTATTTGGGTTAAGGTAAAATATTTACTACAAGAGAGTTCACAACTATGAACACAGCAACGTCTATATAAATAAAAGAGCACAAAACCAAGTAAGAGTTTAAGGTCACAACAAAAGAGGATTAAAAAGGGTTTCAGCTGAAGAGGCAGTGAGGTGGATAGTATGGAAAAAAGGCTATTTTTATCACAACTACACAGGATTGAGATTCTAGGATTTCAGTTTAGAACCTGGGACTAAAAACCTTAGTAGCCCCTCAGTTTTAGTCATTCACAGCTCTAGTGATGACAATATCGGTTGTTTGGTCAGTTGGTCGATCCATCCACCACTTTTGGCTCCAGACTGAAATGCCTTCTACACATTCTGTGACTATTTGATGAATTGAGATGACATTTTGTCCAGACGATACACCATTTTTAGTTCTTGCCACTTATCCTGTGAAAGATCTCTTCATCTACCGGATGGATTGGCACCAAATTTTGCACAGACATTCATAGTTTCTAGAGAATGTATCCCAGTAACATTGATGGCTCTCTGACCTTTCCTGTAGTGCCAACATGAGGTACATGAGGTTAGGTGTTTGTGCACCTTTTGAAATAACTAATGATTCCCTGACTTAACCTAGCACCATCATCAGGTCAAGATTTTAATTTGTCCTGATGGACGTTGGTTTATAACCAAACACCTACTAAATTGTTGTCATTCCCATCAGCCTTATATGTAGTTAGTGATCAGATGCCGGCATGCTAACATGACACACTAAGATTTGTTGCATTTTGCTTAAAGCACTGCTGTTCTGTAAAGTCCGGCCACATGGCTGGTAGGTAGACTCTTTCCTGGTTTTCTGTTGTGTCCTGTTTTATGTCATCAGAAGCATGTAAAATTGATTCTGTAATTGATAGGCAGCCAGTAAAGTGTAGCTTGGAGTAGCGTATTGTTATATTAAGATGTGTAAAGGATCCAAGCACTCTCTAACAGAGCTGGCTTTGTGATCTGTGCCAATATTAAATGATGATTCTTCCGAGCAGCACTACATGGCAGCGACAGAGTACAGTATATCACCAGAGCAAAAAGCACCAATTTAATAGGACAACTGGTCACCAACTAGAACTGATATTTCAGAAGAATATGATCAAATCAACGACTTTTTGATTACTTAGAGATAACTGTGAGATCTGAACTGCATAGGGTTTTGATTAGTGGCATTAAAACATGACATGATGCTGATGAAACCAAATTTGGCCTCAATATTTATCCAATATATTATCACCTACTTTTTTAAAAAATATATATTTTTTTACTTCCTTTTATCTTTGAGATATAAATAATTCATAGATTCCTGTGTAGTTGTACAGCATGGATGGATCAAGAAGGATCAAGCATTTGTGCTCACGTTGCCTGCAGGTGTGCCATCCACTGCACTATTAGCATAGCAGTGAATACATCACCACGATGGATGATGGATGGCTCCCAGCCCTCTTTCTCTTGGTGATTGAGAACTACTGGGCATAAGGGGTTAGAGCCAGTGATACAGTGGTGCCTGGAGAAGTCTGTACACTCTTAATTTATGCCCCCCCCCCCCCCCCCCCATCAAATTTGTTTTGGCCCATCCAGCAAATGATAAACACCCTGTGTTATAAACAGTGGCATGTAAGACTACTCTTGCATATTTAGTTCATCCAAATTGGGCCAGTAGTATTTGCACATTGTCACTTAACTTATGTTGCCTGACTTCAAGGAGTAAGGATCATTATGAAATAAACATTAGGCACAGGAGAGGTTCAGATGTTGTATTCCTTATTCCTTATTCCACCCACTCATTAAAATCGGACAACTATGTCATACCTTCGACATATAGGAAAAAAGAAGGTGGCATACTCAATGCCGACTGAAAAATAACTGCACTACGCCACTAGTTAAGGCTGTTATCTGGATCAAAATATAGAGCTCCTTATTGTGTCACTGCTGCCCCAATCACCAGCAGCTTTTGGGTTAGAGGCGTCTCATTTGTCTAAGGAATATCTTTACATACAGTACAGAGTTAACACCGTTGTTCTCAATCATTCATGGGAAAACTACACCATCCTGTATATATTGGCTCATCCATCATGCTGCAATGGCCACTGTTGTTGTCCTTTAAATTAATTAGTCAGTTTGCTCACATTAGCTTGGGACTGGGAGCTTTCTTTTAAGTTTGTCAGAGGAGCTGCACAGCGTCTCGGTATGTTTCCACTCACTTAGATTGTGCTAATCATGGTGGGATTACTGGTGTTAGTATTAGACTGAAAATCCTAAAAATCCACATTTTTAAGTGATAAGTGTCTTTTACAATCACATATAAACAATTAAAAGATGCATTTGTTGCGATCTACAGCTTAACTGTAGTTCTATTAATAGTCCACGCAGTTAAACAGCAAATCTAAACTGTTCATTAAAGTAATTGCAACACTTGTTTTGTTAAGTGTACAGTGCAGCTAAACTAATACTCTAAGGTGACCTGTTTTAGAAAATAGATGGACTTGCTACTACAATGTGAAGCCTAGTGGTGCAAGGTGCAATCTAAAGAGTTAGGAGTTAATGGCTTAAAGCAATGTCCACTGCCTCCAACACGTGTGCAGTCTGGCTCCGTGCTGTCACGACTCATTCAGGTCACGGTTTTAATGTCCACCAGCAGTGTTTCTAATGCAGCAGTGCAAGGGCAGCCAGACTTGTTTCTGACTGCAGTGTTTTTCTTTCTCGTTCTTTTAAATTTTGTTTACTGGCTACGGCCATCCATCAGCTTTAATTTTTATAACAGCCCATTGCTAGATTTTGTCTTAACTCCAATCTGCATAATAAAACACTTTGCGTCCATAAAATGTGGGGAGAAAAATAGCATCTATGCATTTCTATTACATTATGTGTAAAATGAGTCTATGCTCGATTACATCCCCGCCCGTGTGTCATATTACAGTTACAAATAATTCACTTTAAAGTCTACATATTTAAAATATTGCTATCAAAATCTCTATGAATAAGATTTCCCGTTTCCTGTGACAGTCTTGATTTAGGTATATGGTCTATTATCAAATCACCACACAACTAGGTCTTGTAGCTGGACACCTGTTTCAGTCTCTTGACAATCACACCTCCCTGTGGCATGTTCCCTGCACACACATACAGACACACAGACACACACATAGCAGTCATTGGTGATTCTCCTGTGCACAGATAGGATGAGGATTGTGTTTTATGTGTGAAAGGAGGGAGGCATGGAGAGCGACAAAGATAGAGAGGGGGGATAGAGAAACCTAGAGAGAGGACTGGGATTTGGCTGGGACTCTTGGGACCAGATCACCCTGGCATTGAGTAGGAGCCAGTGGTCCATCACTTACAAACTCACTCTCTCGCTCTCTCTCTCTCTCTCTCTCACACACACACATACACACACACACACAGACAGCTCATCCCTTCCTCATGGAATACTATCTGCTTCCTGGTAATTAGAGCAGAGAGAAGTGTGTGTTTTCTTGTGTGTGTCTTTAGCGGCATGGATGTGAGAGGTGTTTATTTTCACACTGTGCTGGTGAACAGCGCACGCAGTACAGGTGTTTTAATAACCCTTAACTCTACCAACACACGAAACGCGCTCACACTGAAAAATGCACGCATGTCACGGTTGACAACAAAGAGTAATTTGTGTGCCACGCGATACAGTTGCTGTGGTTTTTTCCTAAAACGAATGGGGCAAAACTGCATGCGTGTGTGTGTGTGAAGGACTGTCTGCTCAGGGTGACTGTGGTAACATGATTAGTATTCTGTGCTCATGAGCTATGGCTCTCTCTCTCTGAGAGCACTGAGCCCCTTTATACTCCAGCAAAGGCCCCTACACACACACACACACACACACACACACACACACACACACACACACACACTGACAGACATACACACCTTGTCATTTATATCCATTCCTGTTTTTTCAACAGATTTCTGCAGGTCGGTAAGTATTGGTATACAGTATGCAGCCTTGGCTATATCTCAGAAGAAGTGCAACGTGGGCCAACTTCTTGTTGATGCTATTAAAAATGTCATAAATCAAAAATATAGTAAAAATGATACTGTGTACCTTCCAATAAATACACCTCTGTCCTGGTGCATTGTGCATCGTGTGTGTTGTGGCAACACCTCTCTAGGAAAATTGTGTCTTTCTTTTTCTCGATCGTGAATACATTTAGGCGTGCTTTCTTAACACCTACGTGTTCTACTCTACCACATATATTAGTACTTCTGTCTCCCATAGCAACCACCTGCACTTAAAGTAAAGTATCCAACATTCTGTATATGTTCTAAGGCAAAATCACAAACGTGTACGATCTGCATAAGTTAATAATAAGTAATGATGTTCCAGTTATGTCTACGAGAAGATGTGCAACATTTCATCTTCCTGAAACATTTTCTGCAAAATGCAATATTTCATTTTAAACTGTCAATGGGTAAAATTCTCCATTTTCCAATGCAAACTTTAACTCCATCTTTTAAAAGTCCAGTGTCTAGGATTTAGACGGATTTACTGGCAGAACATTGCAGAAATCGAAAATAATATTCATGTTTACAGTAGCCCAGAACAGACAAGAGGGTTTTTGGCCCACTGTAGTTTCTCCCACAAGCTTAGAAAGGAGTGTGAGAGGCGAGCAGTATTAACTTCAATACATCTTTAACTGAATCAACCTTTTATTCGCACAAAAATTAGAAAACTGATTGATGGGCTGTATGTAAAGACATCAGACACAACCTTACATATCTACCTGCTGAATGTGAACTTTACTATAATGTCCTTCATTGGGTATTTTTGAGGTTTTTACGTAAACAACGTGAAGATTACTGCATACATTACTGACAGTAAATGAGAAATATTGAAGGAATAAAAAGAAAGCACATGTACAAACATCTACTGTATACTGTAGACAGAACAGCAGGGTATAGTATCTCTTCCTCTCCTCCAAACCCTTCTCTGATCCCAGGGGATTGAACTGGTGGAAGGAATAGGATGAGGGCCAAAGGTTGTCTCCGAATTAGGCCCATCACTCTGTCGGAACCTAATGAAAATTGTATGATGTTAAGGGTACAGCGGCTGCAAAGAAAGCATAGATTTGTGAGCAGGATATTTTAGAAGGAGAGCGCACGTTTGGAAGGACGTGTGAGCAAGAGGAGATGAAGTGAAGCAAGGGAGATGTGGTTAAGGCACCAGTGGGCCAAATTAGTGACTCTCTAGAGACGCCCCCTATGCCTACCCGCTGTGGGAAATGTGCATTTGTGTGTGTGTGTGTGCGTTTGTGCAGGACGGAGTGTGAGTGCATATGATGTGTGTGAATGGATGACAAAAAGCCTCAGAGCTACAGACCGCCTCAGAAGGCTCATGCGGCTCTAGAGTGGTCGTAGAGCAATTCGATGATAATGGAGTAGAGAGATGTATTACCACATCACACGCACACACACAGACACACACTCATACAGTCTATATCACTCTCTGGCCCAGTGACTCCTTGTCAAGCTCCAGTGGCTTCATGTGATCGATTAACTGCAGAAAATAGACGGGCATCCCATAGTGCAGCTGTGCCTGTGGTCATGTGATACAATCCCCAAAGAGTCTTTGAGTTTTTACTTGTTTGTGTGCCAGTGTGTGCGCGTTTTCGCAACAACTTCCAGTTGTGCGATGATTTCAAAATATTGCAATTTCAAGCCGCAGCCGTGCGAGTCTCTGTGACAGGTTTGACGTTTTGTTATGAATATCAGTCATTGTGGTTTTAGATGGAAATATGTTTGTGACACTGACTTTCAAACGCAAACCCCTGCGTTGTTTTGGCAACAATGACATTTAGTGTGAACAAAGCGTCGACATGCAGTCTTGATTTTTCTGACTGCTTGTGAAAACTGAGTGATGGTGCAGCTGTGTAGAAAAGATCCTTTTTTGTTTATCTGCTTTGTAGAGGGCTGTGTTCTGCAGTGTGATCGCAGCTCCAGTCTGTGACTAGAAAACAGATCAGAACCTAGGGAGAAACAACAGGCTGAATTTAAGGACAATGGACAACTCACCAAAACATTTCCTTTATTGGAGCCATTAAAAATGTCTCAGATGTGGCTTTTAAAGAGACGTCATATGTTGTTGTATGTTATCTTGACAGCTCACATGGCTAAATAACACACTGAAAAAGTTAGTTGTGTAAGTTGCCTCGTTGTTAAAAGGACATTTTTTGTGAACAAACATAGTTAAGTTTACCTCTGACCACTTTTTTTACTTATCAAAAGTAACCTGTATGTGAATGCATTTCCTTTCGTCATATATGTTTTCTAAAGCCGAAGTAGTTCTAATACTTTTTTGAGTTTACTTTTTATTTGTGGCTAGACAAAACTATTAGGCTGAAGTTGGAAAGAAGCGAAAATGACAATAAATCGTGCGTGTTTCATTTTCTTTCACTGTAGTCAATAAGATAATATAAGATGAGGTAGACGTTATTGATTGCACACTGGGGAAATTCACTTGTTGCAGTGGCTCACAGTGTACAAGGTGGATGAGAAAAATACTCATAAATATATAAATAAATAAATAAATAGGGGTGGAAAGTAGAAAGCTGGAAGAAAGTATGAAAGGCTGAATCCTTCCTGCAGCGACCCGGTTCCAGCTCTGGCCACTGAGTCACTGTTAAGTTTACTCGTCATGTGAAAAATCAAGCACTTCTGTAACACTGTGATTTAGACTTAGAATTTAGAGAGAACGATAACGATATGACACATGTTCCAGATAACCTATGAACAGCGTGCTAGCTCCTCTACAGATGATGGTTTTGAGTGCATGTGCTCCATTTATGATGCAGCCGTGCGTGGAAAGCGCAGAATTGTGACCCATGGGGCAAACGACTGGCCACCTGAGCTCACAGCGGTTGTTCCGCTGCGTGTGTGTACGCTACATGCTCTTGTGTGAGCATGCACATCATAAAGCACCGTGTGCATCCCTGACCGTATGTGCCCATGCAGGCATGCGAGAAGATGATCTAACTTGCCGAGCCATTACAAGGATTTACAGCTGCAGTATAATTACCTCTTGGTACAGTACAGTGATTTAGTGTGTGTGGGATCTGTCACCTGTGAGGTGGAATGATACTGAAAATGCCATAGCAGTGGTTATCTAATGCTATTCTGGAGGCGCTATAGGTGCGGCTTCCATCCATTTACGGACGTGAGCTGATGGTATTGTCACCAGGAGACACATACGAAGACAGACAGGGCTTATTGATACCGAGCAGCGAGGGGTATGACAGATAGGCTGCCATTATGTAAATGCATTTTTTTTACATGAATCATCTCCATGCTGTTGCTGCGGTGCATTTCAAAGTTCAGTGTATAGGCGTAGATGTTTACATCGCCCCCCCAAATGCTCTCCTTGTTTGAACACAAGCTGATACATGGTACAAGCAGGCTTACTTACTGGATGCCACCCGCAACTACTCTTTACCTGTAAGATGTCCTTCACAATAAGTGTCACAGGAACACTCCTCCCTCCTGAAACGTTCACTCTGGGGAAGTCATTTGTGTTCATCTGGCTTGACGTGAGGGGAATCTGTTTGCCAGACGCAGCTTTACATGATAGACAGGGCTATTTATCCTAATACAGGAAGGTAAGCTTCCCAAACACACATATGCAGTCCGTACAGTACATACACACACACATTTAAGGATTTGCTCTCACTTACAAGCTGCCACATGAAGCTATTTCTGTGTTTATTATAAAATCACCCCCAGTCATGAAGTATGAAGATGTTTTGTTGTGTGCTCTTACTCCCCTGTTTGTTTGTGGTCACTGTAGCGCTCGCACATTTATCCTAAAAGCAGCAAGTACAGAATACAAACTCCCACACACAAACACCACAGCAGAGCCTGACCGTGTGTGCCCGTGTGTGTGTGCATATGCCCATGTGTGCCCACATTGTAGTGTGTGTGTGTGTGTGTGTGTTTGTGAACAATGCATCATCCATTGTGTGAAGTGACAGTAAGAGGCAGTACAAGAACTGTGGTCCTCCTCCCGAGGCTGGGTTTCACTGGGTAGTGATGACACCCAATGAAATAGTACATTATCACACAAACATACACGGGCCTGCACACACACACACACACACACACACACACACACAAATGAATATACACACATCCAAGTAAGCAGAAAAACACACACACACACACATGCACAAGCTTGCAACAGAAAGGGAGATGAGATGGTTCCTGCAAGGGAATCTGGCAATGCAGTTTGCGGGAAGAAGACAATGGCTTGGCATGGAAGTGGACGTGTGTGTCTGTGTGTGGTGTGTGTGTGTGTGTGTGTGTGTGTGTGTGTGTGTGTGTGTGTGAGAGAGAGAGAGAGAGAGAGAGAGAGAGAGAGAGAGAGAGTAGTGTGGGTGAGCAAGCAGACATGTGACAGTGGTGGCCTCCAGTAGCTAGAATACCCCCACCTCCAAAAAAAAGAATGTCACAGACAAACAGATGTGTAACTGACCACTGAGCGACAGTCGCTCGTGTCCTTGCTGAGTCAAAGTTACTTCAAAACAAGTGCAGCTACCATCTCTCTCTCTCTCTCTTTCTCTCTCTCTCCCTCTGCCTCTCGCTCTCTTTTTGTCAGCGCGCATTAGCATCACCAGCCGGTGTGTGGCAATTAAATATATCCCTGGGCAATGAGGCCCTATTTAGAAATCATTACAAGACAAGGAAATCTTGTCCCACGAGTTTAGCAAAAACACATGGGAAGCTTTGTGTGTCTGTCTGTGCGGGTGTGTGGATTCAGTGGGTGTGTGTGTGTGTGTGTGTGTGTGTGTGTGTGGGTGTGTGTGCGCGCGTCTTACCTTCACCATTCGTCATCCTGTTCCACTCATCCATGGCTCTTTGCTTCCAAGATAACTCTCTTCCTCAGACGGTCTCCAGCAGTGCTGTGAAACCTCCCCTCCCTGCCTCCTTCCCTGCACGCCGACTAGAGATTATATCATCTGCATGGGAGTCTAATGGACCAGTGGGGAGACACCATGGTCAACTATGTGTGTGTGTGTGTGTGATGCCAAGGTGTGGTGGTGTTTTCATATTCTCCTTATCTTTGTCCTTGACTCTATTTGTGTGTCTGGCATTGTTTTGTATGCATGTCTTTGTGTGTCTCTGCATGCTTTAGGATTAGTGGGATTACTGACCTGTCACAGGCAGTTTGTTGTCCAAACAGTTTCCTGCTGTTTCTATTATTGATCTCATTGATCTTTTTAGATTTTAATGTGAAGCATGTTATGTTGGAATCTTGGGTTCAGGGTTGCTTCAGTACAGACAGGGCCTTGAATTTGCAACTTGGGCGTTAGTGACTTGAGAATTCACTTGGAAGAGTTTAAAGTTAATACTCGTAAACAATATTTTTGTAATATATATATATATATACATATACATATAGCTTGCCACTACCTTTGTGGCATTGGCATTTGTGGACTATTCTACAAAGATTGTTGTTGATATTTGTATGGTTGGGTAACTTATCCACATTCTGCTGTTGTACTCTGAAAGAGAGAGAGAGAAAAAAAGTTATTATGCAGTTATTATTAAATGCCTAATATTTTCCCGTTGCCCTGAGTAATGTTAGTCTATATCTATGGTTCAGCCAGTACTTGGTCTATCTTCTAGCTGGACATGTTACAAGGCAAAGGTCTTATTTTGCAATTGCTTTTCCAAAAGTGAGTCATATACTAAACAACTAATCAGTGCTGATAGTGTATGCCAATGGATATGGGAGTGATGGGAATATAAACATGCTTTGAGTTCCTTAGATATACTGTAGCTGTGCAGTGCTCGAAACAGACCGCATGGCATGCAGCAGATGATAGAGCACCCGTTACAACCATAAGACACTTGAGATTTGATTTCGATTAGCAAAAGAATGACTTGTGAGCATCTTTGCCTCAGTAGAAAAAAAAAAAGAAAGAAAGAAAATGAAACAAGTGCGCAAAGGAAAGATATTAAAAGGTCTCCACAGTCACCAGTTTTGCTTCCAATTACAGACTTTTCCATTAGAGAGGTTGTGTTGATTTGAAGGTTTCTGACTCTGTTTATGCTTCAAATAAACATGTTATGCTTAATTGTCAGAGCAACGTTGAATAATGATCCCATTAGGCTTTTTTAAATTATCGTTAGTCGGCCATTAGTATTGTAATGCTTTTTTTTTTTTTTTGGACAATACAGTAATCTGCATATCTAATGTGATGTGAACTTCATAACTAACAATTCGGGCTAATGTTTCTGTGAGCCTGTGTGCATGCTATCATGCAAATGAAAGGAACTTTCACCTTATAAATACACAACAAAGAAATATATATTCAGAAAGAGGACTGAAAGAAGCCACACACAATTCACATGCAGTATAATACACATACTCTGCAAAGGCGCTGACTAGGAATACTGGAAAGCTTTATGATGCATGTGAACCCATTAATATATAAATAACGGGACAAATAAGTGGATAGGGGAAAAAAAAATCACCTTGGCTTTTTTGTTCTGCAGGGGACATAAAGTGAGGTATGCTTCCTTGGTCTCGCAGGAAATAAATGCGCTTGGGATTTATCGACACACTGGCTGTTATAAGCCTACTGTCACACTACAGCAGTTACCCACGGCGGATTTAAGACTCAGGGAAGAAGAAACACTCTTAGTCTCCATCTCAGTCTCGTTTCCCTTTTCTCTCGCACCCTGCCGCAAGTACTTTTATGCCACTGCGGTCAATCCTCACTCAAATGTGGTCAAGTGGAACTGGTTAGGCATTTTGCGACGCAAATTTTGTTAAAAGTTCCTCAATGGGATGGCATCTACATCTGTGCCAGCCTCTCTAATCCCAACATATAATTTGTGTTGATGGCAACACACTTGGCATGGAGCCACAGCTTCTCTCTCGCCCCCTCTGTCTGTCCCATGTGCACAGCTGCCTTGAAATTGCATTTTGTTTATATGATGGTAAAATATTCATAGAGAAAAATAGCTGGGGAAGCTGTCCATATAATCCCCCATAAACTGATAACTAAATCCATCACACACACACACACGTGCACACACAAACTCACCCACACACCCATGCAATGAGAGATGACACCCTCAAGGGCACAATGAATTGAATGACACAGCACCCGCATGTGTGTCTATCCTGAGTGCCAAACATCTTGCTCATACACCAACAGATATGCACGCACAAATGCCCATACACACAACGTGCATATCCAAACACACACACACACACACACACACACACACACACACACCCAGCTCCCAGACGGATGCTGCGGTTTGGGGAGTCAGTATCGATCAACACTCGTCAGCATGTCCTCTATAACAAGCACTGTCCCCGAAAGCGCTGCAGCAAGCCTGTCGGAGAGAGAGAGAGAGAGACACAGAAATATAGTGGGAGAGAGAGCAAGGGGAAATGTGGTGCACCTGTGTAGACAGAAAACAGGCTGACAGGTGAAACATACGGCATACGAGTGACCAATCATCAGCCAGCAAACACTGATGCATCACCCAGTTGCTATCTCTACCCACACTGCATTGCTACAAAGCATCCTAATTTGTTCAAGACTTTTTTTTTTTTTTTCGTTTTTTCGCCTCTGCAAAGCCCGCTTGAAGATTATGAGCAAGGGCATAGTGGCTGGAACCGAAGTGCAAGCCTGATGATAATGATGAAGTATCTAGCCACCCGGCTAACGAGAGCCCAGATCTATCCTGAGTCTGCCTGCTATGCAAATTTCTCTCACACCAGCAATGAATCAAAGGCGTAGCAAACCAATGTTTCTCTTCACAGCACTTTAGCAAAGCCATCATTCACGAAGGACATGACAAAGGCACGCACGCTCCTGCAAGCACGCATATGTTCATACACACACACACACACACACACACACAGGTAAAGAGGGGACGCCAACTTTGGCACTTGTTCAACAGCTGTACGGCACGTCAAGCCACTATCAGCGCTGGTGAAAAATGCTAAAAAAAAAAAAAAACAGCTAATGCTCATTTGAGCTGATTGAATCCATGTACACAAGTTTCTGTTGGTGTGACACTTCAGAGCACAATGGCCTCTAACATTGAGTCAACAATAACAAGGCTCTGGAGACAGATTCCTCTAAGTTGATGTTCTTGGCAGAGAAACACATCGACATAAGACAGATTATTCTTTCTCTCCCTCGCCATCTCTGACCTCACAGCATTTTTTAGTGCTCAACAAATAAGTTGTTTCTTTGTTGCTGTGATGAAAAGTGAAGGATCTCAACACTTTAATTGATAGATGGGGGCAAAAGTGCGCACACTGATGCATGCTAATTCACAGACATTTTCAAATCACTGTACATCCTTCGTTCCCTCTTTCTCTTCCTCAGTCTCTCCGTCTCTCTCTCTCTCTCTCTCTCTCTCTCTGTCCTCTCATTATCTTGTTGCTCTGTCAGGCCTGTAGGATTGCCTCTGGGGTGTTGAACTGGCAGAAGTAACAGTATGACGGTAATTTGCTGGAATGGAAGGTTAGATGGGCTCACCTTGCCTTTTAAAAGGTGTCATGAGGGCCAAACTGTGGACCTCTGACACCACGATTAATTATGTAACACGTGTAGAAGACTTTTGTGTCTTTTCTGACAGGATTTACGACTTTATTCTAAGTTTCCACTGGAATATTCCAGTGGTTTAAGAGCAGCCGGGCATACATCTGTAAAGCAGAAAATTGTACACGGCAAACACCTACATGCATGTACTCACATGTCATAAAAGCGCGCACACACAAACAGCTGGTGACAGGCTTTTAAGCCTTTGTCAGATTAATAGCCACTTTCTCTCTGTGGTCAATAAATGCTTCAGGGAGTTCCCTAAAGGCTGCAGGATAGCTCCCTCTATGTGTGTGTGTGTGCATGCACACGCGTGTGTGTGTGTGTGTGTGTGTGTGTGTGTGTGTGTGTGTGTATGTGAGCATCTAACAGGCCTCATGGGTCAACCTGTCACCACAAAGATGGCTAAGCAGTTGGTTGGCCAGCGGGAAATCAATGTAAGGTGATGAGGCTACTGTGCTCTGTGTGTGTGTGTGTGTGTGTGAGTTTGTGTGTGTGAGTATGGGTGTGTCTATTTGTCACTGTGTTTCTATGTGTACCTGTACTGTTGTGTGTGTGTGTGTGTCCAGAGCCTTCATTTAGACTGAGAAAAATATCCAAATAGGGAAAAACTTGCTGAGATGAATTGATTCTATTTAACAGATTCAGCTTTGAGGGACAGTGCATACATAAAAGTGCATACAATCACCAAATAAGAGTTTCTTGCCTTCTTATTCTAGATACTGTAGATGCTCATCATGGATCTAGATGTCACAGTGTGGAGGTGGGAGGACAGGATGGGGCTAAAGGACTTTTCTGCCACTTACACCTCCAGGATGCAGCTTGTTTCTTGGGCTAGTTGACTTGCAGGGTTGAGGGGGTCAGGGTTTGGGTTTTTGAGTCCTGATGTCCTCATGCGATGTAGGCTGGAGACTATGAGACTGGGAAGCACTGGAGCTGCTCTGCTCCACCCCACCCCCGTCACCCCTCACATCCTCCTCCGCAACCCCAGCTCCGGGGGATGGTTGGCGCTCTAGCTCGCTTCTCCGCTAGTGAACCCTGGTTGTTTAAACGAGCCCCAGTGGTCCTCATTACCCTTTCCCTGGGCACAGTCTCACACACACACACACACACACACACACAGATGCAGGCGCACACATTTGTGATTGTGCAGCAGCACTATAGAGGAAAAGTAGCACTCGCACATGCAGCTGTTGGCTTTTATGAAGTGTAACAGAGCTGGATGCTAGTTTGTGATAGTTTGCTCGGACGGCTGTCCCGTCCCTTATCAACCCTGTGGCTTAAGGGGTCGTTATCGTGCTAATGAAGCTTGGACTGCCCAAGGGTTGACACCAACACTCCAGGAAAATTAAGCCTTTTTAACGTCGATGTTGATCCCATAATATCATATTTGCGTTGATAAAAGCATAAATGAAAACGTCTCAAGTGCACTTAGTCAGCCATGTTAATTGTGCATGATGATTTCAGATCCTGCTTGTGTGTGTGTGTGCTTTTTACATGAGCGCCATTGCATTACATTCACTATTTCAAGAGCTTAAGTGCAGCCATTTGAGTTCTCTACACCCTCCACCTCTAGCGTTTAATCACTGCTTTAGGTGAGCTCAGTTAAGAGTGAACTCCCCTCCACCCATTCTCTTTATCTCTCTATTCTGTCTTTCTTTCAGTGTTTTCCATCATTAGCTCTTTGGAAATAACTGGTGGACATATAAGGTAAATTAGCCATCTACGACTACACACTACATATTTTTCTGTGGAAAAAAAAGGGAAAGCCCTGAAACTGTGACTTGCCTCATCTTCAAGCTCATCTTCCTTTCCATTTGTCTCTGTGTTTTCAGTTCACTCTTGCTCCTGCGGACACCACCTATGGAGCTGGAGATAGACTTGGAGTTATATTGCCTGTGCTGACTTGTGTGTGCCTGTCGGTGTGTGTGTGTGTGTGTGTGTGTGTGTGTGTGTGTGTGTGTGTGTGTGTGTGTGTGAGATATTGAGTCAGTTGAAGTTGCTGTAGCTGGGGATGGGTGAGACAGTGATATAAGACAACAGCAGTCCTCAAATGTTTCTGGAGGTTTTGTTGATGCCTCCGAACACTATCTTGATAGTATAAATGTTGCGTCACGTTGTCTCTTTTTTGTGCCCTTAACTTGAAACAGCTCAGGTTCAAAGAGGGCACCTAAAAAAAAAAAAAAAAACTAGTCACTTTCAAGATGTATTATTTCTCTATAACTTCTCTGTAACACTCCTAAAGGGATTTTGTAGCTGTCTGAAGAGGAGGCTTTGTCTCTATCTTTGTGGCAAAGGGAGCTCAATGTTCTCTGTTGCTCAGTGGTGTGTGATCTCCCTAAGATGTCATGGACATGGACAGCCTTCCATGACAAAGCCTTTGTGCAGATGTCCCTCGGTCATGACTTGCTTCCCATCAGAAGTATGCGTAAAGAGAGTCCTTACTCACTAGGGAGTTAACCAGAAAGCCATCATGTGACAAAGTTAATCAATGTTACTATTGGCTCGAAGTAATCAAGTGATTAATCAGTGCGGCATTCAGCTGACGCAGGAAATTCTGGAGAGAGACTTATGGGTACTCAGCAAGAGGGGGGGATATAGAGAGAAATAGAGTGGTAGACTCACCAGAAAGCCAGTAAACAACAAAAATACTCAGCCAAAAAGTAATTGGGAATGCTGGATGATTGGATGTTTGTTCTCAAAGAAGAAAATAATACCTGAGCTACATCTTACATAACAAAAGAGAAAAATACATGAACAAGGAGAAAACTAGGAGCTCTAATCAATATGACATTTCAAACCTCCCAACAGCAGAGATCCCATCGCAGTTGATGATTTCTGTTTTCCGTGTAGAAATCTGTTTCTTGGTCCTCGGCTAAGATGAAGAGCGTGAAACCAATAGTGCTCAGTCTACCAAACATGAGGGTGCACACACTCTTCTATCAATCACAAATAAATGATGGATGTTGAAATGAGAGAAAAAAAGGCTACAGAAGGCAAGGTAGGGCTTTATTTTCTTGAGCTACTGGTATGAATTTTTATCAGATGATGCAATGTGTTCAGTAGCTTGCATCTCTCCCATTCCCAGGTATATCTAAGACTTTAAACAGCATCTCTTCCTGGTACCGTGTAATCACTAACACATGACAATACAGCTCAAAACTCTGTTTTTTACCTGATTTTTTGACCTCATAACGAGAACTGATGTTCTGTCTGTGGAATGTGTAGAATGAGAACTATGAGGCAGAGCTCATTTTGTGGCCAACTGTAGAGGCTGAGTTTCGTGTCAGAGTTACCTGCTGTATGGTTCTCGATCTTATTTACTTGTGATTGTATTCCCCGGTATCCTACTCTTATGTCCTCCAGCAAAAAGCAAGATTTCTCGCACACGTTTGACTGACAAGTCAAAGGTATCAAGGTATTTCTGTTCAAACTTGAAAGGATATCAAATGGCTTGTGACACACTTTGACTTGTCTAAAAAAAACTCTTCCTAGATTACATAGTCATAGATTTTATTCAGAGCAGTCTCCACTTTGATCTAGCCAAATAAAAGAGACATGTAAGGCTTTGCTTCTATTTGTGACACGTACCAAACTAGTCTCTACAGACTCACGACAATCTTTTGCAAAGTTCATTGTTCTAGGTCTTGGAAGTAGGACAGCAAGGAAAGCAGAGGCTGCCATGAAGGAGGTGAGAAAAGGGCAGAGGAAGTGATAATTTCACACAGAGGCACCTAACATATCCACTTTCATCCCAAGGTACGGCTGCCGAGGGGGTGGCAGGAGAAGAAGAGAGTGATTGAGAGGTGATGGGGTAAAGACGACGAGGAGTGGGTCAAAGGGGGCTGACTGAGTCCCGGAGCCAGTAAGAGTCATGAAAGTGAGAAAGCCATGATGGCAACAGAAAGTACTGGATGTGTGCAAGAGTGACTGATATTGAGAGAGATACTGTGGCTGCGGTGGCACATTTACGCCTAGTAGGGACAGGGGTGTATTGGCTGGTGGTTTATTCTTGTTCTATTTCTTTTAAGAGAAGCCATGAAGGAGAAAGGAGGGGAAAGGGAAGAGAAAATATAGATCTGTCTGCTTGAAAGAGTGTATTCATTTATTTGCTGTGCAATGATTTAACAAGGATTCATAAAATAACAGGCATAAGCAAGGTCTTACCTGAAATCATGAGGTGTTGAACCCCAATTTTGGCTATTGTGTGACGATGATTTAACCTCTGGGGATGGCCAATGCATCTGGGCTTCTGGTGTAGCCAGCGCATATCTGGAAAGCAGACAATGGAGATCTGGGCCAAGACTTCCTTTGCAGAAAGACACATTTCTGCTAACAACAAAGTTATCTGCATATTAGTGCGGATAAAAAGCAAATAAAAAGCTGAATCACTGTCAGGCAATAGCCATTGGGTTCCAAGAGTGTATTTTAGCTAATGCATTCTATCTCTTTGCTCTCCACATAGAGTGTCGTAACCAAAACCAACTCAGATGTGTTTGGTCAATACTATTTGTACTACAAACACAAACCAGAACACTTATGTTGCCAAACTCTTGGTCCTCTACTTACATATTCTGCATTCATATGCATATAGCTGTTTTGAGAGATTAAAGGTCTTGGTAACACGTCAAAGTTAAACTCAGTTCATACTTACTGTCAGCAAAAACTAAAACGCCTACAAAAATTGTAGCCAGACATTTCTAGTACCGGAGACATATTCAATAATTATGTACATTGTGTACATTTTAGCAGATACAGGAAATCTGAAACAAAGTAAGATAAGGGTAAAAACGAGGGTAAATATACCTAACATTACTCTTCAGAATTTAAAATGTTGGTATGTAAGTGTACTGTATACTCTGCTGTGTTTCAGTTAACAAATATGCAGTATGTCTGGAAATATTGACTCCTAAATTACTGCTGATGTGAGATAAGCTGCATTAATATAGAGAAATGTATATTTTATTTGAGAAGATACTGAATTTTCTTATGTTCTGAGCAGTCTTTGAACGTCTCCTGTCGTGTTTTCTTTGTTTATTTGGGTATCCAATCTGTCAGTAGCCAATCAGATGAGCATGATTAACCTTCCGGATTCTGAGAGGGGGCGGGTTGGAAAAAAAACGCGGTATTTTGAGCAATAGACGAAAGTTTAGAGAGACGCTAAATGCTGTTCATTAAACACTGTTAGGTTACTGTATTTTTAAAATTAAAAGCCGAAGATTCTTATGAGAGTCTGGACTCTGCTGAACGGAGGAGGGAGACACGTTTTGGAGCGAATAAATCGTCGTGTGGACTGTTGTTAGTTGACTGTTGAGTTGAGACTGTTGAGTTTGTTGCTAGCTAGGAGAGAGGACGGAGCGCATGCGTGTGAGGAGCCCGGGTTTTTTTCTTCCACCGAGCTGCTGAAGGTCTTTGGGAGACGGTCACACACATATCGTGCTACAGTAAAGGTGCTGAGTAAACGCCAAAAACCTCAGGTATGTTCTTTATTGTATTTGTATTTTATTGGGTCCTATTGAATTAAATTTTCGCTCA
The DNA here is from genome assembly GCA_028641955.1 of Protonibea diacanthus. NCBI lineage: Eukaryota > Metazoa > Chordata > Actinopteri > Sciaenidae > Protonibea > Protonibea diacanthus. The sequence goes on from CM053993.1 coordinate 11,006,305, forward strand.
TTTTTGCATTGGAACCGTGTTCGGACAAAGTATTAATGTTGCTAATGGTGTAATATATTTGGTGTAATTGTGATTTATGGTTGAAAGGAAGCTTGTTATTAAAGGGTATGCATGGCGAACTTGGCCTCTCTGCACCCTAGTAAGAATCATATGATCTAGTCAAGTTTCACATTTAGTGGGCTCCTATCAGTTAACCTCCCATGCTAAATTGTTTTAAAGGTAATAGAAGTGTGCATGTCAATTCTGTAACAAATTAGAATTGAGTGGGAGGGCTACATAAAAATGAGTGTACAGATAGAAAAAAAAAAACAGTTTCTGTTCCAAAGGAAAAAGAAAGATCATGATCTTGCAGCTCAGTGTGTTGGCTCACATACTGAAGAGGTTAGGGCTTTAGCTCCCACTGGAACATGCTGAAAATGTTTTCTGGTACTGCAAGGCATACTCAAGGAAAGTAAAACATCGCTGTACTATATATCATTATACAACAAGTAGGTTCGACTGAGTAGTGTCACTGGTCAACTAGACATTGCTCAAATCAGCATGACAGCACACCTGTATCTAATATAAATCATGTAAACAAATGCAAATAAGTACACTGGAAGTTAACTTTAAAATAAAGTTAAACTAATACATCTGAATTTCAAATTTCAGCTTTTTTAAATGAATATTCTGTGTGCTGGAGCTGTTAGACTGCCTCGTTAATACAGGTGTGCACCTCGTTAATACAGGTGTGCACCTCGTTAATACAGGTGTGCACCTTGTTAATACAGGTTTGCACCTCGTTTGTGTGCAGCACGTTGGAGATAAAACAGTTCAGTTAGCGCAGAGAAAATTGTTGTTTTCGAAGCCTTAAGGTGGACTAATATGGACTGAAGAGGAATATTCCATTAGATAAAAACATGTTGACCATTTTGGAAATCATTACATCGATCTTTGTTCAGTACATTTTGACTTTTGGACTTTACAACGCTGTGGAGTTACTGGAAATGTTTGGATCGTCCTCCATCAGCTGTGCCGGTGAGTCGCTGATATGGCACTGGCTTAAAAATAAGTGTGACGTTCGTGGTCGTAGGAGCTAAATCCGTCAATGGAAAAATATTGCTTAAGTAAGATGCTAGTGGTGTACTTTAAATTTCATCCCCACTGGATCAATGAAACCTAAAAATTCATGTTTTGTTGTAAAGCATTTTGTTTAGAAGTATCCACCAAAATGTATACTGCAGACGTATATTTGTTCTCTACAGTGTTTGTTAAATTATTTTGTATCAAAGACGTTAAAGGTGCTATATCATGCCCCCTGTTCTTGTTGCAATGTACGCTTCTTAATAGCATCTTCATTGCATGCCCTGTAAGATTTAGCAATATATCAATATATATTCACATCATAAAGCAGTTAATATGTCAGCCACAAATGTATTATTTTGTTCAGCAGAAACAAAGAAACATCGCTATCCCACAATATTTGTTTTCTCAACCCAGATGAATATAAGTTCAAAATTCCGCTTTAACCTTCACTTGTTCTTTCAACTCCTGGGTCTCTCGTTGTCTTGATAAACATTTGACTTCCTTCAGCAAGCACTCATTTACCACATCTCTGTGCTACTTTAAACAGGCACAATTAGCTCTGAGAAGATGCATAGCTGCCCACGGTTTTATATGGGTGAGAGCTATTGGCCCTGAACCCTATAAAAAACAGTTAACCTAAACCTGTTGCAGACTAGAAGACTGATTCTCAGTGGGACTGGCAATATAGCAACCTTTTCACATTACAGAGCACTTTGATTTTATGTTAATATCATGATTATCACTTAAGAGGGGAAAAAAAAACTGAACCATGGTTTTCACAAAAGCACTTGTTGAAACATCTAAATAGATTGTGAAACAAAAACCTAACAAGTTTCTCTTCTTCAGTAAAGTAAAAGTAAAAACAAACATACACAAGTGAGGCCTCTAAAGGCAAATGAGGACATGGAGGAACCAACTTAATGGAATAAAACATTATAATAACATTTATTTTATTTAAGGTCTCACTTAACTTTTCTCCAGAGAATAAAGGCTTTATGTCATGTCTCGCTGAGTGATATTTTTCACACAAAAAAGCATGCATTCAGTCTCTAAAACACATTGAAAGCACATGCATACACCCGCATAGAGTTTGCTTCGGCTTGACTAACCATGCAGAAATCTAGGCCAGAATCTGGATCGTTCAACTAGGCATGGTGTTCTTAAAATTTGAGGTGTTAAAATTACCACAGCAACCTAGTAGTTTGTACATGCTACACAGAATTTCTCCCAGGGAAAAATGCACTGCAATGAACTCTGATTGGTCCTGCTGACCTCAACGACTGAAATGAACTCTGTAGCATGGAGCTCCCTCGATGCTGCATGACTGCACTGATCTGTCGATTAGCCTTGTGGCATGACTGCTCTCAGTTATTTATCTAGATGCTCGTTCTGCACAACACCAACCTCTTCTCTCCTTGGACTAAATTGCCTGGAACATTTTGTAGCGGAGCAGGAGAAGGAAAGAGTGAGTCGAGAGGCCTCATCTTGAGAACTGATGAGGCCCTGGCAGTCCTTGAGCCCTGTAAACGGGAAGATTGTTCTCACTGTGGGCCATATTGTATATATTTGTGTGTGTGTGTGTGTGTGTGTGTGTGTGTGTGAGCGTTTCCTGCATGTGGACTACTGCACACTGAGGGGGAGTAAAGAAGTATTTTGCTGTAGGTTAAGGCCATGCTTCTGTCTCTGGATTTTTTTTTTTACTTTCCTGGGAGACAGAGAGGTTAATAATATGGGAGACTGGGGTGCAAGACATAGAGAGGAAGATATAGGGGTTATGGTAGGATGGAGGACTGGCGATTATGGCTTTCTCATAGTGCTAATGCAATCTGGGTTTAGTACTAAAACCATTCCATTGTGGCATTGCATTGTTTATAGTTCTGGCCCATTTCACATCCATTTAAATGAAACAAAAGGTGTATGGCCATACAGACAGGTAACCCTGGACAGTTTTGGTGATTGGAGAATGCGTTCCTCCGGTATCATTAGGATGAAGTTCTGGCGAATGACAGCAAGTTATATTGCACCTTACTGCCTCTGATGTGTAGCTTTCTGTTCTCTGGTGACAAAAAGTGCCCACAAAGAAATTACTGATTACTAGTGAAGAAACTGCTTCCTGCTGCCCCACTGTCTGAAGTATCAAGGGAAATTTGGGCACTCAGATGGTGATATTAGGTGGTAATGGGTACATTTTGCAGAAACTAATGCAGTATAATACAACAGGACTGTCGAAGCAGAGTAGGGATTTCTGGCACAATTTGACATTCCTTTAAGGTACACGGAGAGGGAAAAAAGTCTGAAGTGGTGAAAACTCCAGCAGCACTTTTTGTAAAGAACATCTTGATTGTCAAGGTCAACAGGGTCTCTAATTCAGCAGTACTGACGAAAAACATACATGAAGGTTGTTTTAGAAAGGTGTCGATTTGGGTTAATATTTATTGTGGAGGTTGCAGTTTGTGATGCTGCTGAAATGTAATGTTATTCTTTCTATTATCTCTCTAAAACAAAAACAGAACATAATAACCTTGAGGACAGTATCGTGGTCTACACTACACTTCAACAAAGAATATCTATTTTCATAGTCTGATAGTTGGTCTATTTTACATTCAAGCCACAAAAGAGTCCATCCTTTTAAAATGATTACCAGTGAGAGAGAATGAATAAACATACCAAACAGTTTAGTTTCAATATCAAAAAACTATTTAAGTTCAATATGTATCCCCTGTCTCTAAATGTCCATGACTCTGTCTCCTCTCTTTCTCTTTGTCATTTCCCTGGTTGTTGTGTCAGGCTAATCTCTACGTTGCGAGCCAGCCCTTCTTTTTTACCACCCATAAAACTTATACAGGCTCAAAGTTACGATTGCAGTTTTACAGAATGCTATCTGCAGGTGCTTTGAAATTCCTCTTTCTGTCAGATCAGACCAAAAAAAGGTGGCATATGCCAGAGCCAGAGTCGCATTTGTTAAGCCAACTATTAATTCCCTCCCCAAAAATATAAGAGTTATTTGAAATGAGAAGCTCTGTGATTAATGCTTCACATCACAGTACAACTTCGACCTTACCCAGCAGGCATATCCCAGATGATAATGCGCAAGAGGCCCAGCGTGCACCACAAGCAAAAGAACCATTACAGCAGGGTATGAGCTTTGTGCTAAAGATACTCAGGCCTAGATTTAAAAAGCATTGTACCATAGTAGGTAAGTCCTAACAAAAGGCACTTGATCACCCATGACTACATGCCTGAACGCTCTTCTAAAACAATTCTTAAATCAAAAATCCTGACTAGTGATATGGATTTAACTGTCCCAGACATGTTTAAAAGTACTTTCAACTTGAATTTAAAATGATCCTAGTTGTTATCCATTTCAGTTCCCTGGATAAGGAGTTCTAAATCAGAGAGATTGCTATCTGTTTAAGGGAAGTTCAGTCAGAGACACTTTGGCCAAATCAGACATTGCGACCGCAGTGTTGCGCTCTCTCTCTCTCCCTTAAAACAAATGGAGACAAATCAAAGAAAGCTTCTTGGTGTCACTATTTTGCAGCACAGACTCTGCGCCAGACATAGACATAGAGACTGGGAGCATGAAATAAACCAAACCAGTACCCGACTCGGAGAGTGTCATTGTTTTCTGAGGTGAGTCAATGGATAGCGCCCAGTTTCAGTGATATTTTCAGGCTGACTGTCGAGCAGTTTGACTGGTCTGATGGCCAGATTGTCCACCGCAGCATGATGTTGGATTGTGTTTCTCTGAAGGTTGATTCTGGTTTAGCTTCTCCTCTCCAGGTTGCTGCGTTTTTTTTCAGCATTCCCCGTGACCCACACAACCACAACCTAAACTGATTACCTCCATTCAAATGAATAGGAAAACTTGCGTTTTAACCACAGCACCTGATTTGATCAGCTTATACATTATGTCAAGGAGCCACTTATAGCAGATAGCTACAGTTAGACATGGCAAACCTTGTTTCTTTGCAATTTAGTTTTATGCCAAGTTTGCAACAATTGAAGCATGAACCCTTTATACTGTTTAGCCATACAGAGCACTTTGTTAACATGAAGGAATAATTTGTCTCAGCTAAACATTGAAAAAATTGAAGCACAAGACAATTCTTCACCAAAGTGGTTTTGTTGCCTGAGTTAAACCTCATACAGGTCTTAAGATGGGAGTCCAAGTGTCTGGTGTAAAATTCCTGTGACGTATACATCCACCATGTACTCCCTAAGTATAGCACTTCCTATAAAGAAAAACATAACATGCATAACATAAGCCACACAGCCATTGCATTAAAACATATTAATAGCTGAACTTAATTTCTAGTAGACAGGGTTGGACTTGGAGGAAAAGCCTGTGCTGTTTGACAGAGTAGAAAGAATTCAAAGAATATGATTACTAATGAAGAATAACTAATCCCCTCTAAATAAACACATACACAAATTTCAAATCTTTCGTTAATCAACAGTACCAAAAACTTGGTGGTGGAGGAAGTTGGTAGTGAGATATATCAGGTATAATGACTACATTGCACATCAGCATAAATATGATTTGATGTTACTAGTCAGCTGATAGCCAAGTGACTGAATGTGCTGCTGATTGTAAAAGGATGAAAGAAGCAGCTGATGCCAATCAGCTAATGTAAGCATGATTTCAGTGCTGTGCCTCAACTAATGCTGAGCTATATTTTTGCAAATGCTGTACAATTTCTTCTGTATATTCACCCAAGACACTGAGAGCTTTCAGAATGTCACCGCACAGTTTATTTACTATTTGTAGATTCTTACTGTCACTTCAGTCTCCATCTATGTACCAATCATATTTTATTCTTCTGCACAAGCCACGGCGATCACTCTCTCCAGGCAAAGGAGGATAATATGTAGGTGGATGTCAGCATGTTCATATGAGCAAACATGTGCTTTCTACATGAGCGTAGAGTCAGGCTGTGTGTTTGCGTGAATGGTCACACTGAGCATAGTGAACATATTGTTCTAAAGGCATAGCCTGGCCTGGAAAATTACAAACATTGAGAGAAATAACACGCTCCGGCAGTTATATTATGGAATACTGCAGAAGTGAAGGGTTATTATAACCAAAGAACAGAATCATATGGAAGAAAACAGAACATATTGTAACCGAAAAGTCCAAAATAAACCTGAACAGATATTAAAACTAAACAGAACACACTGTGCATTTGGAGCTGTATCAGACTGTACCAAAGCATAATAGTCTCAAAGAGAACATAAAGAGGACAGCCATTTATAAAAAAACATCAGTGATACCACGACAGTATATGTTTGTATTTTCCTGTTTTCAACTCATGACAGCTGAAAGGAGAGTGTAACCATGTAGAAATCTAGGACATCGTCTTACTCTGATGATTCAAGGGAGAGTTATCAGTGCCTGACTGTGTCACTGACTCATAGAACTGCTCTGTTTCACTTTTTTTTTTCATTTGGGTTTCACCTCTATTTTCTTATCATTTTTTTCTCACATGGGTTCCCTTCCATCTCACCTAAAAGAAAAAAAAACAGCAGAAAGTATATACTATTTCAGCTCCCCATCTGGCTGTAGATTGGAGCAGTGCCTCGCAACTGCTAAACCAAACTAAGCGTGTCTGTGAATGCTCCTGTCTGTGTGTGTGTGTGTGTGTGTGTGTGTGTGTGTGTGTGTGTGTGTGTGAGTGTGAGAAGCAAAGTGTTGTGGTGCTTGTCTGTGTGCCCGGCTCCAAAGATTGCCCCCCTTGTTCCTGTTGCGCTGACCCTTCCCTCTGATGAGAGGTATTTTACAGAGTGGAGGTAAGTGCTGTGTGAGCGTTTGTATACTCAAGAGAAAGGTTGAAGGCGAGACTGTCTGAGCGCTTGAGTATCATTTCTTCTGCCCCTTCTACCAGGTGAACCGAAGTCTGACTCTTCTCATGCTAGCTACTCTGTTATGATTCATGAAAAACACCTGCTCTGGGTTGCTTTGGCCTGTGAGCTAAGTGCCCATGCAAATGCAGTTTGTGTGTATGTATGTGTGTGTGTGTGTGCATGAAGCAACACTTGCACGAATGCATTTCATCGTAGAGGCAGATGTGGCTAATTTTCCTAGGCAGTCCATAAATTGCACACAGTTTTGCTATTAGCAGGCTGCGCAGCCTTCTTTCATTTTTGATTACCAGAAAAGAGAATCAATGCTATACATGAATGAACAAACTTAGCAAGCATTAGCATGTGCACTTATACACGAAGATGTAGATCCTGTAGACACAATAGCAATAAATGCATGCCAGAAGAACTTGCTTGTTGCTATGTCAGTGTCCAAGACAGAAAACAATTAAAGAAAGACTTTAAAATCAACTACTAGAGAAGAAAGCAACAAAACAAATAAGCAAAGAAAAAGAAGGAGTACTATAGCAACAGCACAGCAACTGCCCTTCACCACAGCTGAGAACAACCGACTGCCAACTCCATTCACCTCTCCATCAGACGCAGGACCGGTGACCGAATGTGGACACTGATTTATAACCCACCTCCCTCCCTCCGTCCGTCTCCCTGCAAGACCCCCCCCCCCCCACCCGCATCGCATACTGTTGCTTTACGGCGTCAGCATGACAGTGTTGCTATGGCAACTATGGGCACTGCAGAGGCAGATGTGAGCAGTAATCGATCTTTTCGTGTGGCTGCGTCATGTACATACATATCACTGTTGTCATGTGAAAAGCCCTTTCGGTAAAATGCCAACTTTGGTTGGGTAGATATTTTTGGGTGATATTTCTGGCAGATCTGGGCGGGAGAGAAGCAGGAAAAAGATGAGGGATGAGCAGGGGGAGAGAGATAACTGACAAAGATCGTAGGCTGCACTGACGGTGGATGACTTTGCTCTTTTGTCTTAAATTCTAGTTAAGGATAACAAGCTTCTCTACGAGGAGCAAAATTCTTCCAGCCTTGGTCCAGAGCTGTTGGTTGAACTGTTAAACGTAAATGGCTGAGCCCAGATTTTTCTCTATCAAAACACTTCTGAAAATTTTACATCAAAATCCAATTTTTCCATGCATTTTTTTCCTTGTATGTGAGAGCTACACATTGCTGAAGAAATGTGAGAATTGGATATGAAACGAGGAGTTTAAATTTGAAGTTTTGTGCACATGAATATTCTAGCCACGCAGTTTCACTAACTGCTGCTGAAAATGGCTAACGACTTAAAGTTTAAGAATTTACTAGAAAAATCATTGCTGATGGACCTGCTTGATATGTATCAGGTGCAGTTAGTCAATATAATAAATTCATACTAAATTGTGCGTGATAGTTATGTTTTTCATTTCAATTTAAATTTCCAGGGTAAGATACATTTTAATATTTATACCACTATATAATTATATAAATATCATATTTATAACACTACAGCTAAGATTGGTCCAAATAGAAAACTGCAGAGAGAGCAAACACCACTGTTTTTGTGACTTTATGCTTCTTTTGTGTTTAATAGTACCATACCTATAATTTCTTAGTCTCCTGAAAGAAACATAAAAATACATCCATTAATCCAGTAACATTGTTCGGGTGTCAGGGATGAACCATTAGTACTGATGTTCTGTTTGCTGTGTGTCTGTTTACCTACAGATCACACAGCTGCAGAAACCATAAGTGCGTCTTTAAACTGAGAGTGAAGTGCACATTTACACATGCTTCATTAACATGCCAACTGGGGGATAATGTCAGGTCCTCTGTTAATACTAGTCCCATATGAATAGGGCTGCAGTTTATAACAGGCTACTGACTAACTGAATGAATACATGAATACATTTCATAGTGTATATATTGCAGATCTGTCTGTCAGTGTCAACAGAGACTCTAGTCTGCAGTGTTCATACACCAAACCTGCAGATTAACCACTGAACTGTAGCGTAACATCAGTCCCCATGATCAAAGAAAGTTTTTATATCACGACAACGCTGTCCATATTTGCATGCTTTCCCCTCTCTCTTTATCTCTTTCTGCTGAAAGTCTGCTTCCATTTCATTACCTGAAGATACAAAATTATAACACTGCCATCTTCTTTAGTGACAACCAACTCAAACCGGAGAATTGTTATTAGTATTATCCGAGGCTGCAGGAAAACTCTTCCTGCAGATGAAATGACGCACATGCTCTGGGCGAATTAAATATCATTAGTGTCTTACTCGCTCTGAAACTTTTGGACATACACATAATGAAGAACACTATCTCCGAACCACTAATAGCTAGTTTTTAGCCCAAGTTTACAGCGTAACTCTAGAGGTGGTAATGTTGGTTGGTTGATCACATTTGTGGTTTTGAATTAAATGTCTCACTACCACTGAATACACTGTAAAATTTGGTATTCATGTTCCCCTTAGTATGAATTGCAGTAACTTTAGTGATCCTTTACCTTTTCCTCCACTAGCATCATTCAGTCAAAGGTTTAGTTTGTCCAATACTTTGTTTCTAAGCCAAAACCTGAAAAACTATTCTTTGGCTTCAGCAGTACACGTTTTTGGTGCTGATTAACAAATGCTAGCATGCTAATAGGCTTTAAGGCTTTATTAAGATGAACATAGTAAATATTATACCCGCTAAACAGGTTAGCATAGTCACTGTGAGCATGCTGACATTAGTTGAGCCTCGCAAATCTGCAACCAAAACTCTTCTCCCGGTGCTGCTTTCTTGTCTTCTGGAGTTTCATTATTTAATTAGTTGACGCTGAGGACAGTTCCCTGTCGGATTTACAGACAAGACAATGTCTACATCTGGACACAAGGTTTTGCAGTCAGTAAACAGAGGTATCTTTAAACAATGTGTGTCAGACTGAAGCAGAGATACAAAATGCACCAACATTGGCTTTGATACAAGCTCACTAGTAGCTCAAGCTTATCTCACATCAATCCATTTAACACGCTTCTAGCCATGATTCTAAACATTGCTTCTTTGGGCTATTGTAAACACACTAAATACTGCACAAACATGCTAAACCATGGGTGTAATTGTCTGTAATTGATCAGGCCAGTGCAGTGAAGTAATCTTGCTTACCCTGCTTTGAATGAATTGTTCTGGCCAGCCCTACATTGATTGCTGTTTGATTGTGGCTTTGCTCAAGTCCACCAGACTTCAAATCCATCTAAATTCTCATCTTGTTATGGAACTGCAAGAAGGAAAGGCCGAGGTAGAAAACAGAGGGTGAGGGGGTGGAGGACCGATAGACTGAATGACTGTGCGGTGTGGGAGTTGGAAGATTTGAAAAATATCTAATAAGAGAAAGAAAAACAGGGGAAAAAAGGGCAATTTGAGATGAGAATGAAAGTGAAATGAAACAAAGCCAATTTGGCAGTTTGAAGTATACCAGCGCTTGTCTTGATCTGTGTGTATATATGAGAGTGTATATGTGTTTAGGTGTGAGACAAAAACACCATTCAGCCTGTGGGCCTGAGAAAACTAGATTCTGAATCCATTTTGAAGGCACACAAATGACCTTGAGGCCCCTATAGTCAGACAGACGCTGTCCTGCACCAACCTGATTCAACTTCTCTCCTCATATCTGCTGCCGAGAGAGAAAGAGGAGAGAGGGGAGTGAGAGAGAAAGAGAGATGGAGTGGGTCTGTCTGTCCAGTAGCTTATAAAAAGTCCATTATAGTGTGCTTCTATCAGTTTGGGCTCTCCCAGATGGACCCTGGAGTAAATGGACATCACCAGAGAGCTATAAGCTCAGATTTGATATACGGCTGAGAAATAGCTCTATGTGTGCTTGTGACTGTGTGTGTTTGTGAGTGTGCGTGTTTAGGAGAGTGTGCATTCAATCATATGCGCTGCACTGAAAGAGCTGACAGTAGTCAACAGTGAACATTTCCGTGCCACTGTCTTTTGTACGTGCCTTTTACTTAACACAGCTGTTTTACCATATTACCATATGTGCTCCCCTGCCAATCACACGCACACACACATACACACACAAAGTCCTCCCAGCAGGCTTAAATCCCGGCTCAGTCTGACAAAGGAGCCTGCGGCTCTAACTGACTCTGCTCCAATCCCCTTCCCCATCCTGCTGCTTTGTACGGGCTCAACTGCATGATGTTTATTTATCAGCCATATTTTCTTACTATTGTGTAGGTGTGTGTATGTCTCTGATTGTGTGTGCGCGTGCGCCACATCAAAGTATATTTGAGCTTTGGTGTCATTGGTAATGTGTGCATTTAGCTTTTCAATATTTTGTGTCTTCATGCTTGTGTCTCTTCATTGAGGGCACACCATTGTTCATTGCATTGAGCTGAAGAAGCTGAAAAAAGCCTCTGTCTGCTGAGTGATAGCGCTCAGCAGGCTGTGAATGGGACTTTGTCCTTCTACATGCTACTTTATTAACCGCTTGTTTATTGGGAAGAAAGAAAGTGGCCGGCTTTACTCTTTACAGCGGGCTTCCAAGGAGACAGACAAGTTATTATGAGCTCGTATTCAAAGGTAACCACTTCTAACCAGTAACCTCAACCTTCTTGTGGAAGCGAGCTATTTTTTGCGCTGCATTTTCAAAACAATAACAGTTGAAAAGCAGAACCAGCACCATGAGTTTTTGTCAGTAGGTTGCATTTATTTAATTTAATTTGACAACAGGAAATAGCATAAGACATTTCTGTTAATGAAAATGTGATGTGATTATGTGCATTATCTTGCTGCTGTTAGCCCTGAACTAGCCTGTTGCTAGACTTATGCTGTCTCACAAAAATTGTTGTCATCAAGCCTCTGGGATGAGCGCTGGGGTTTGAAGCCAATTTGACATTTAAGTAATGGCAGCAGTGGTGTCATTCATACAAGAATGAACAACAACACTGTATCCAGTTGTCCTTACTACCTCCATGGTCATCATAGGGAACGGAACTGACTGAGCGGCTTCACAATGTCCAAACTAACAGCATTTTTACTGACTTTCTGGGAATTGCAGTAGCTTTACTGAACAGACCATTTTATCCTTTCCTCTCTAACTGAACAAACCTGTAAACACAGTAATAACCACAATAACAGTAACTCTTAACATGTCATCCAGTCCATTACAATGTTTATGTTGCAATTGCCTTTTTTTAGCTGTCAGAGGGAAAGTCAGAAGTTCCCGACTAGTTATTGTACACCCATTTGAAAAGTACCAAAGTTCAACTTTTTTACTGGGCCATTCCCATGATAATTGACCTTAACTTATTCTCTGAAGGAAGAAGAGATGGTGAAATTGGTTGGCAAAAACAGGAGCAGTCTACCAATTTTTATCTAACGTGAAAATGTGTAAAGACAGGTTTTTTGGCTGACCCAGACTTGTGACTCAAATGCCCTCACATTCCAATAATATATTACCAACTTTACACTTTTAATAGACTACATTGCAACCTCAACACAGGTGATCTCTTGATTTGTGGAGGGAAGATTCTCAAACATGTCTTCATATTACCGACACTTCTGTCAGATGACACAAAAGCATCAGCGCCAAAAGTAAAATATCACATCTTCATCTCTGCTCCCAATCAATTGTAAGATTATCAGCCCTACTCGTGATTGGAAGTGATAAAGCCGGCTATAAATGGAAAATAGAAAATTCCCCTGCAGGTGAAGAAACAGCTGAAATAGGTGGAAAAAAAAGTAGGGATGAGAGAGGGCAATACAATTTGATTGAAGTGTGTGATGATGTATCCATTAAAGTGCAGTCCAGAACATTAAACAATATAGTGGGGTTTGTAAAGGTCAGTACTCTCAAAGGGTTTATCCATATTGATCTTTCCATTCGATTGTGCCAGACTCCGCACCAGTGTCCATCTAAATCCTCTCTGCACCCTATACCGGAGAGAGAGACTAAGAGAGGCAGAGAAAGAAAGACATAAAGAGAGAGGGAGAAAAGTAGTCCTCACTGGTCATTTTATGTGAGACATTACACCTCCGTCCTGCTTCACCAACCTCTGTGTCTCAATGCCTGCCTCTGCGTAGAATATACACCCACATGCAGGGTTTTATTTCTATTGGATTCTGCCAGAAAATCATTCGGAATCTCCCAGATTGGGACTGGCACTTCCTCTGTCGCTCTCAATATAAATCAATACATTGTCTGAGATTCTGAAACTTTATGTTACCTTATGTTGAAGGCTTCTCATTTCAGCCCAACACCATGTCACAAGATTCAGTGGTACCTAGAGCGTGTTTGTTAAATCAAAAGCTCACATTTGAACTGTGTGTGTTGCTTGATAACTCCAGCTGGCTTTTTATTGTTTCGTTTGTAAAGTAGTACTCTGCAAAGGAGTCTTAATATGCACATGATGGCTACATGAGTAAGAATGCTAAAAACACAAGACTATATTCACATGCCCCAAGCAAAAAGTTACCAGTTTATCCACATGCATGAAAACAAAATAGCAGCATCATTCTTGTATAGCAGGGCAGACCTTGTTAGTCCTAGTACTGTTATGTGTTAAAAGATTTGTCCTAACATAAGCTTGGTTGGGTTCTTAGTATAAGAGAATATACTTGAACAAGCAGTACAGAGATTTATGCTCCAGTCCTGAACAAGTATCTTTATAACATGACCTGTAACCCAAAAAAACTATATAATTATACACACCTTGGCTTTGGAAGTAACTCTGGGTTGCTACTGCAGGTATGCCATTGTTTGCAGTATATGTTAAATCAGAAAAGAACACACTGTTTAACAAATTTGCTTTGGTTCTGATAAGGGAAGAAAAAGACACCACCCTCCAAACTTTGAGATATCAAGTTTTGTTTTTACTGTAGCCCCATGCACACAGCTTCAGCATGTGGAGAAATTTCAAAGCTTGACAGGCACTCTGTGCCTACTGGAGGTACTGATCGGACAATCGCTGTTCGGGGAAGGGGTTCAGCAAACAGTCAGCTGGCAAAACTGGATTATTAAGCAGCTGGAGAAGAAAAATAGTAGGGTAGGTAAAAAGTTTACTTGTTGCACAAGTTGAACAAGTTTTGTTTTGTACAATTTCCAGCTGTATTTCTAGGTTGGATAGATCCGTAGTTTTCTCAGAGTACTGTATCCTTGCACGAGGTTTAGTGTTTGTAAAGTATATGAAAAATATTACTGTAAGTCCTGCAGCTAACCAAGTGGGCGTTTGTACTGTGCGCTGACCTGAGTATGTTTAACGAAAACCTCTAACTTGTATTCCAGGGCTGTTGGCATGTACATCTCTACTTTCACTTTGATGGCCATGTTCTGTGTTTTTAGGCAAAACTGAGATGTGTTTATTGTCTTCTGAAATACTTTCAGTGCACTGTTGCACAATTTAGTAGTTTCAGTCTTTTTTTTGAAACAAAGTGGAACTAGCATCCTGCACACAATAGTTAAATAACACTCAAATAAAATTATTATACTGTTCCTGTGTATTCCTGTGTAAGTATTGTTCTTTGGCCTCTAAGCAGAAGTGGTCCAGCTGAGAACAACACGCAGAACAAGGGAATGGGAGGGGGAGTTAGACAGCATGAATGAAAGAACGAGAGCTTGAGGACAAAAAATAACATCTCTTTTTTTTCCTGACAAAGAGTTGTTTCTGTAAAAGGCCAAATTAGAATGCTAGTGGAAATGGGCATTTTAGCAATCATGACAGAGCCTCAGCACACTTCCCAGGTTTCATGCGTGTGTGTGTGTGTGTGTGTGTATTGGTAGGCAGGGGGAGCATATACTGTGTGTGCATGCGTTTGTGTTCTCCCCTAGGTCAACTCCTTAATAGAAGCTAATGCATGGGAATTTCAACGTCAATCACTGTTGCCCTCTGTAATCTAGTATAAACACACACACACAAACACATTCCATCTGGATAATATACCATAGATACACTGTGTGTCATAAATGTTACTGCTGCAAAACATCCCGTGGGCAAGAAGTACCCAAGTGAAAAAGATCTGCTAAATCAAAGATTGTTTCCCCTGCCGAGGGAGTTGATTAAGTCTTGTGTTGCTGAAACT
The DNA here is from genome assembly GCA_028641955.1 of Protonibea diacanthus. NCBI lineage: Eukaryota > Metazoa > Chordata > Actinopteri > Sciaenidae > Protonibea > Protonibea diacanthus. The sequence goes on from CM053993.1 coordinate 11,021,308, forward strand.
AAGCCTACAAATCCATTTGCACAGATCAGAACAGTCTGTGCTCATGCCTCCGTATGTTTGGACCAATTGAGATAAAACAACTTAGATATGTTGCATGATTTCACTTCCTCCATACTTTCTCTCTAGGCAATCCTTTCTCTACCAGTGCTCTTTGTACGAGGTGTTCCAGTTCAAATCAGCTCTCCGACATATTTCAGGCATTTTTTAACATACTTACTTTGCTGTGCTGAATCACTGAATCAATCACATTGCATGTCAATATGTGTATTTTTATTGACATTTCACGTTCTACCTCTTAGCCAATGAATCGGTCAGAATTGAATTCCTCCTGATTTTCTGAGATTATACTGCAGACTTGTTATCTGTTCCTGCACAATGTGTGCTGAAATGTATCAGTGTGTTCTTTAAATGTTATGCTGCAAAAAGCAAGCCAAGTAAATGTAGGCGTTTATATTTTTATTTTGCCAGAGTCGTGTTTTGGATGTACTAAGAAACTTGCCTTTTTTGACTTCTCTGAATGTACAAAATAGCAGTGGGTGTCGTTGGGCAATTATTTACTATAGCTTTAAAACTAACTATATGTACGCTATAGCACAATTACATGTAGTAAACAAACAGGGCATCCATTTGCCAGTATTTTCTTCATCTTCACACACTGTCTTCATCAATTTCAAATATATCAGATGTGATCTGTATGAGCAAAAACATTGAAAAGTGTTGTTTTTTTTTTCCAGATCCATATGATGACGATCTGAAGGTGAAGACCCAAAGACCACGATCAGCAGACCAGCCAGGTGTGTTTCAGGCACAAACAGGTGAGTAATGTGAGTGTGTATGTGGGAGCACATATGTGTGTGTGTTCACAGCCTGGAAGAAAAAGTAGCCAACTTGACCTTTCCAGGCCGGTACGTGTAACTGTAAATTACTGTATGTTTACCTTTTGAAGCATTGCGGAAGTCTCTTAGCAGCTGCTGTAGTTGACCATTCACATGTGTGAAAATGTGGCGTGTGTGTGACTTTAAAATCTTACATAATTAATAGGGCCGGAAAAGAGAGATTGAATTATTCATGACATGATACATTAAACATATTAAGAAATGTCATGTATGAGAAATCTGCTTTATGCATACATGACATTACATGTTGGCTGTTTTACCCGCGCTAGAACAGGTCATACTCTAATTTGAGGGTGTGCACATGTGCATACACACACATACGCATTTCCATATTCACGGCTACCACTGCGTGGAAGAGGGAGTCCCTACCACGAGGGAAACCCCTGGCTCTGTCTTGTCCTTCTCCTCTGTTCTCCCCCTCTTCGCTTCTCCCCATTCTTCCATTCCTCCAGGCATGTGTGGGGAGCTTAAGCCCTGACTCACGGCATGTTAATGAAGATGTAATGCGATTAAAGGACATGCAATTAATTTGATTTCCTTCTTTGCCATGTGATGACGCCTCCATCAAAGGACACAGCGTTCATAAACAATTTGGAGAGAGGGAGAGAGAGAAGAGGAATGACTTAACTCATATTTTTCCGCTATCAAGGGCGTAACCCACGGGGGAACAATGGGAGAGGGCTCCACAGCTGTCTGGAGAACTCAGAATCACCCACAAACACGTCTTAACACCCAATCTGTGGGTTTTTATTAGCATCTCAAGCCATTCTCTTTCTATGTCGCCTTTAAAACACATTTCCCTAACACACAAACGTCATGCTTATATCTTTATATATAATATTGAATCAATTATATTCTATTAAAGGCCCAGTTTGTAAGATTTAGGAGTATCTATTGGCAGGAATTGAATATATTATTCATAAGTATGTTTCTGTTAGTGTATGATCAGCTAAAAATAAGAATCCTTGTGTTTTTGTTATCTTAAGCCATTTGTACCTACAGTGACAGCAGTCCTCTTTCCATCCATGTTGAATCACCATTTTTCTACAGTATGCCTGAGCAGACAAACCAAGCACTGGCTCTAGAAATGACCTTTTTTTTTGTAAGTTTTCCTACATGCCTGGAAGGAGAGGATGAGGCGTGGGAGAGTATTCATTTGGTTGCGATCTGGAACTTCACTGCTAGGTAGCATTAAATCCTACACACTGGACCTTTAAGCGATTTAAATAAATTAATGGCATATACAAATATCATATCATCCATACTTATACAATATACAAGAATATTATATATTAGGTATTGATATACCTTCACAGACCAGGCACTATGAACATTATAAACTATGTAAATCTACCTTGATTCAATATAAACAGAGGTCTAAAAGTCTAAATGTCTCTTATCTCACTCAGGGGGAAAAACAAACAAACAAAAAAAAACTGTAAACAACAGAAAGGCTGTTTGGTCACTATAACCACAAAACCTTTTCATCATCCGTCCCAGGCTTTTCTCTTGGCAATTGTATAGATTACGTTTTTGTCTTCTTTCACTGTAATGACAGTAAATAAAGAGCAAAGAAAAACTAAGAATTGCTTACACGAATCAATATGTAATTATCACACATCTCCACTAACACTTCCTGTAACTCTGACTTCTTTATTGTGGCTTTTTACTGTATGATATATTTACTGCAATTTCACAGTGTAGATAGTTGAATGTTTCTGTGATTATGAGACAACTGCCACATGAACCACTTGTATATTTATTTATCAGTGTAGGGAAATGTGGATGTGTTATGTCACCTGTCACATCACCCATTGTTTTTGAGGATGTTTTAAAGCCTGCAGCCTCCACAAAGCTGTGATCATGTTACAACTAATGACGCCCTTCCTCTTGACTATTTTGTCTTCCATCTGACTTGAAACATTAGCGTCATGAAACTGGAATCATTGAGAATGAACCTCTCTCTGTCCATCTCTGTCTCGCTCCTCAGGTGACCCGGCTGCAGAGGAGTGGTCACAGTGGAGTGTGTGTTCTCTCACATGTGGGCAAGGCTGGCAAGTGAGGACACGATCGTGCGTTTCCTCTCCCTATGGGACACTGTGCAGCGGTGCCCTGCGGGAAACACGCATGTGCAACAACACAGCTTCCTGTCCAGGTGAACCTGGGATCACAGGCTCAGGTATGTTTACCTAACTCTCCAGTGGGTGCTGATGAGGGTCCAATCTTTATCTATGAAAAGTTTTTTAGTAGAAAAACAAGAGGAGACAGAACATGCTCTGACTTTGGGGGATTTTTTTTTTTTTAAATGTGTGATAGACTGGTGACCTCTCCAGGGTGCCCACCTCCTCACAGTGCATCCTGGGATATGCCCCTGGCCATTATGACCCCAAGTAGGGATTAAAAGGTCATGAAAAGAAATGAACAAGGTTTAGCAGTGCTGTTAAATGAAGGCAAAATACATGGTTTGCAGTTTGCATTGCAATTTGTGAATATACTGTTGGTCTTGGCTAAATCATAGCCTTTCTGCTTTTAGTACCTAACTTACCCATGCGGCATTTATTTGGATTTTTGCAATGCGTTAAGAAAACTGAAGAATATAAAGACAATGTGAAATTCTGTCACTTTTGAAGGAGGTAGGCGGTATGCGTTCACACACACACACACACACACACACACACACACACACACACACACACACACACACACACACACACAATCACTCACATCACATAGGATCTGCTCAGCCAAAACATAATCTAACCATGGTGAAGTAGAAAAAAGGGAGAAGAGAATGAGAATGTCATTTTGGCACTTCAATTCACACTATTGGCCAGCTGAGAGTGAAAGAGAAAGAAAGATAGAGAGACATGACACCTGAGCTCGATGTCAGCGAGTCTATTAGATGTGCCACAGCTCAGAAGTTCATACCTCGTAGCTTCTCTATCTTTAGCTCTCCTCTGCCTTTTCACTTTGCTTCCAGCGCTTTCCTCATTTCCCTTGTCTCGTCTGTATCTATATCAATGTCTACCTACCTTAAATTAATCTAAGAGAGCATAAAATGCAGACCAAACTTATGAAGATATTTTAATTTAATAGTATTAAGATAACTGCAAACAAAAAAATGGAAATTATTGAGTGAAAATTAAATCTGTGCTTCCATGACAATGATAAGCCTAGAAAACAACAACAGATTTTTTGTTTTGGCCTTGTGGAATTAGTTTTTCTTTTTGGCGCATGGACAGCTCCAAAATATATTAAATCAATCAAATAAAAATGTCATATGCATACATGCTCTGCCAATCATGGCGAATGTATTCAACCTTGTCTGTTTGCTACAAAAAGGCAGGCTCCAAATGAGGAGCACCTCATACATTTTTCCTCAGCGGCATACAATCAAGCCAGATGAAGTCACTGAGGGAACTTGTGTACTGTTCATCCTGAATAATGTGAGTTTTGCTCTAGTTTGATTGCTGGTGTAGGTCTTTGCTAGATGAAATGGTGAAGTACTGCCTGTCCTGCTCTGGTTTGATTGCCCTGATTGCAATGGGAGTGAAATCCTGTATGGCAGCCGCTCCCTCCTGCCTAGCTTCTGTCCCTCTTCTAATCCACTACTAATGCTCAGTGTCCAACCGGTGGATGACAAAACTTAGTGCTGCTCAGTAAAACGCAGGTCGATGCATCATCCAGTGGTGTGGTGAACTGCCGTATTTGTCCCCATTATCTGGATCTAGCTGCAGCTTCCTAGCCTCTCCTACCATATTAGAAGTATTTAGCCGACATTCATCACCTAAATCTCCAACTGAACTCTTAGCCCTTTGGTTGCATTATGGGTAATATAAGTCTTAAGTTTGACAAGGAAGAAGAATGCATGGGATAAAAAAAAAATACAAGATCTTTTTTTCTACTGAACCAATTTAGTACAACTAACAAAAAAAAATTGTAAGTCTGAAAATGTTATGTACAATTCTAAATCAATGCAGTGGGATCAAGGCTGTGACATTCTAGCCTTCTGGTTAGCATCACAATGTGTTGCCTGACCATTTACATTGTAGATGAACAGAAAGGAAGGACTCAACAGCATGAAAAATCTTGCCTTGGCTATTCTTTCTGGTGTCAACCTGAGAGATTGCATCTGTGTTGAGGCTTTGCAAAGGAGATGACCAACCTCATCATCTCTGGGTTCAGTTTGGCCATGGCAACCGTAGATTACAGCTGTTGATCACATGTTTAGCTTGACAAAAAAGAACGCAGTGGATTTGTTTGTGCCAGACATGATTTCGGTCCATCTACTTCACCAGCCGTCTGCACCAGAATATGACAAAGGGAGTTTTTTGCTGATGTCCTTGCTCCCTGATTATTCAGTGATTGAGGACTGACCAAGGAACATATCAAAAATCCTGCATAGTCCCTTCACTACCAGATATAAAGAAAGCCTGGGCCACAATTCTGGTTGGTAGACAACAAAATAGTCTCTAGACTAACCTCTGTGAACCCAATGATACCTAAGAGAGAGCATAAGAGAGAGAGAAATATGGCACCAATGTCCTCCATACGCTGCTATTCTAATAATGACAGTGATGTATTTGAGGGCAGTATGAAATGAAAAATCAAGGTCTATAACTTCTCTGGGGACAGATAATTCAATGCAAACGAGGGGCCACTATTGTTTTAATGTCTGTCACAGCATGGAGTGCAGTCACTTAGCTTTAGAGCCCCATTTTGGACAAGGGCTAGTAGTTGCATAAGAGTAAGTGGATGATGAGCCTTTATGGGAAGCAGCATCCATAGGGTAATTCTGATTTTCTAAGCACGTAGGTGCTCATCAGAAGGCATCATCAGTAAGCACTCAAGCTATATTTGTATTTACATGCACAGGATGTTTGTGACATCATAATTAATGCATTATTACTTTGTTTGTGTGTGTTTGACTAATGTAAGTGGTGGTTACTTCAAGTGCAATTCAGTGTGCATCATAAGTGTGTCACACAATTTGGGTGTTCTATTTGCATCTGCATCTCTGTGTGAGAGTTTTCTGAGTTTGTGTGAGTTTTCTATGAAGTATACTTGATGTCATTATGAACATTTCTAGTTCAGGTACGCTTTCACATATGAGTTAGGAGTCAGTCAGTGTTTACTGATGCAACAAAAAAAAAGAGCAAGCGAAGCGAGAGGAACATTTTCCTCCCCTGTCGGTGCATATGCTAATCTTGTTTTTATGTAAATGTGCCAACGCGATTTGTATGTCTAAGTGCCTCATTTTCCATTCAGTGTCGATATTAATATCCTCCGCCATGCCTTTGATGGAATATTGGTTGCTGTGTTATGTTCCGTTTATTTTTTATTTTTTTTCCTGCACTCCTCTGATGTTTCCTGATGTGTTTCTGGAGGGGTGTAGGGCCACTCCAGGGAATGCCCGAATGGGCTCACACCAAATTCAAGTAGACTCTGGGCATGTGGGGCTGGTAGCAAAGAGACACAGTGTTTAATGAACTTGATATGACTGACTTTTTAAAAATAATTTTCCTTCCTCACTGATGTAATTTGGGGTAGAATCTACGCATGCTTGTTTGATTAGCTAATCTCTTTGCTGCTGGATCAAGTCCTGTCTACCCTGGGTCCAATAGAGAGTCATAAACAAACATGTAGTACAGACACAAGCACATACACATTAATCAGGAGCGCATTAATTTGGACTTCCAAAATCCACATTTTTATTGACGTCAGTAATGCTACTAATAGGCTTGCTCTAAAATTAAACAACTCCAGTTTTTAGAGAAAGTTGAGATTCGTCCGCAGGAAGTTGAGATTCATATACAGGCCCAGCTCATGCTTATATGCATGAGCTGGGCTTTTCAAACCTACTGTTCAGAAAGTGACGGCCAGTCGTGCCAACTTCCTGACTTATCTGGAGGATCTGCCAGTGAAATGTTTTTAAGCAACATCCTCTATTCTGTTTCATATGCATTTACACACAACAACTATTCAAGACACATACACATAAGTGAACACACACTTCCAGACTTTCTCCCAGAGTATCCTGAGGTCAGGAGAGTGCAGTGTGCCTACTTTAATTTGGTAGATGGGTTTGCCAGAATGTTCTATTCAGCTTTTTTACCATTTGTTTGTGTTTGCGCACAAGTTAGGTCTCAGAAGTATGGGTGTGTTATGAGTGTGGGTGGATCTGTCTCTGGCTTCATCTCTGTGCATGTCTGTATGTGTGTCTGCATGAGTTAGGGAACATCAAAGAAAAGTAGCTTGGACAGAAATTCAATGAAGTGAAAATGGACATTTTTTTTCTCCTCGTTCTTTCATGGGTAAAACTCCTAAATTAAGGTGATACAGATAATCAATTTTAAGTAATGGTCTGGGTCTTGACAAAGCAAACTAGGCAGTAATTGTTTTTTCTTTTTTTTGAATATTCACTGAAGTATAAGGCTTTTATGCCCCAAAGCGTGCAAAATGAAGTAGTGCCCCTACTTTCTCTTCTGTTTAGCCACTGCTCATTTGCCATAGATTCAGTGACATTTAAAACATGGAGCGGAACAATGGCGCATTATGAATACAGTATGTCTGGGTCAATGCACAGCCAAACGCTGCAACATCACACTTCTAGTAATCATTCAAGCAAAAGACTAAGACTGCCTGCAAGGATGTACATAGGCATGAAGTCATGGCAGACTCATGTGGATGGTAAACACACACACACACACTTACCCACGCACACATCCTCACATATGGATCTAAATAATGCAGCCATGCTGTGCTATGACCCGAGATGAAATTGCTGGTAATTGTTGTAATCCTTGAGATCAATATAATGCATGTGTTCTATTATGGACGATACGTTTCACGTGCAAGAAATAAATTGAAAGTTGATATCTCCATACAACTTGTTTCATTATATGGTGCAATTATATTTAATAATTGCATAGATTTTAAAGGAATGTGTAGAAGTCCTGCATCCCAATTACACATAACCTCATTCTCTGTAGTGCTGTGAATGTGCATGCAGATGTTTAAATAAAAGAGGGTGAGCCATGGACGCTGTATCTCCTTTTCTCTGAGCTTACTTACATTTGCATCAGAAACCCGGGCCATTGTGAGTGTGCTTCCTATTTTGCACATTTTTCCGCTGCATATTTTTCTTGCTTCTGAATTTCCGGAGTTCATGAACTTGATTTCGTGACCGGGTGTTACACAGATGTGTCACTTTGTGGTTTGATCAGCACTGATCTCTTTGTCGTTTCATTCTTTTTATGTGTGCTTGCTGTTGTAAACATACTCTTTTCCACCTCCCTCTGTGACTGCACTCCCCTAATAATCTCCCTTTTAATGTACACAGTTGGACTAAAAGACATGCTGTATTATGTTAATGTAGTTGTTGGTGTGGAGTTAGACAGCATATTTGATATAATTCCCCTGCGCTGCTTTGCTTATGACTGGAAATATCACCTGATGGGGATGGTGTTTACCTGGTCACTAATAGGTAATCCTCATCCCAATTATCTGAGGACATTTTTGCCTCTTTAATTTACTTATCTGCTTCTCCATTTTTCCTACCGATGTCCCCATCTCCAATTGATATTTTCTCCTTTGAATGGGTCTTAGTCCCAAAGCTGCTTGGAGCTTGATTTTATAGGCGAATTGATTGGCTTTGCGCAGTCAGACTTTCAGATACACTTGTACTGGGTTTGAGAGATGGAGGTTCGATTTGGATGAATAAGTAATGTCTTACAAGCAATCCTGTAGTGTTGTAGTAAAAAAGATGCTAAATAACAGAACTCTGGCTGGATTGTATTTGTTTAGCTTTCCCCTGTTTGTTATTGCAACAAGTTCTGGAGTCTCTTGAGAAGGTTTTTACAATTTGGAATGAGATACGCCCAATAAATCTGCTTCCATTTTGAGGATGCCAGTTTTATTGTTGTCATGATTTATTCAACTGAATATTGTGGGAATCTTGTTTTCATGTTTGATACTAAAATATTTTGGCTGACACACTTCAGTACGCTATATCAGCCATTGGCGACATTACAATACCAGCTTTCAAATCAGTCATAACTACAACTGCAAGATTGTGAATAAAGCATGCAAAATTTCTTAGTAAGTACGTGAAATGTGTGAAAAAGTTGCCAGGAAGTATCTGTAGCACCATCCAGTTAGTTTCACAATCTGTAACACAACCTCCTAATTTAAGAGTTTTTTCAGGGCTAAACTGCCTAACCTAGCTAACTTAGCTAATGCTGTTTGGATATTTAGTCTACATTACTGATGTAATATTTGTAACTTGAAGTGACTTGTCATTTAAGATGATCATATATTAAATAACATATCTATCCTTTTAGATATGTCAACCAGATTAGATATTAGCAAGCTAACATTAGCTTTGTGAGTTGGTTTTGTTAGCTATGCAACAGTTGGCAATTTGTTTTTGACAGTTAATCACTAACCTAAGACCTTGTATGTGTGCTTTTTAAAATTAGATGTGCATATGTCTCTACTTTTTCTAAACTTTTGTTCGGTTTTAACTTAAGAACAGCTGGTGCAACCAGCTCCAGTTCAACGAGGCCTACAAATGAGCTCACTTGAAAAAGCATTTCATTGCAATTAACAGTACAGTAACAAAAAGCGAGTCAAATGCTTATCAGGGGAAACGGGCCTGATGCTTTTTTCTCCCTCTTGCATCATATAGCTACTTTGTACAGCAGCTTAAAGACACATTGATACCATGTGTTGCTGAATTTAAGGATATTTCCTTATTTACCACCTCTCCATATCTCCGTAGAGTACCAACTCCCTCTCTCTCAGCCTTCTACTCCTGCTCCTCTGAGCCTTCTTTCACAGAGTAGACTTAATTATTTATTGCCATGATTTATTTAGCTTTGCTCAACACAGGACCAGCAATCTCCATCCTGCTGTCTCGAACTTTCTCTCCCTCTGTCCCTCCCCCTCTCTATAACTTGCTCTCTATGTTTCCTCCAGCATCTCTCCAAACCTGCTCCTCTCTCTTTCAATCTCCTCTGGTCTCTCGCTGAACATTTCTGTATTTTCAAAATAACCTGGCATCTGTTTTTTTTCATTCCAAAGTCTTTCAAACTTTTTGAGCCCAAATCTTTTTTTGTGTGTTCTTTTGAATTCACTTATAATCGCTTCTTTTTGTCATGTTCTTCTGTTTTTATTCTCTTTCTTCTTGACACGCATTAAAAAGTCCTGTCATTCATCTTTTCTTCCTTTGGAGTCTCGAAATTGAACATTTCTTTAACATTCTTTTTCTATCTATCTTCCATCATTATTCCATCTAATCTCAGGTCATTATTTTCATGCATGCGTGCCATGTGTCCTTTCCTCCTACGTGACACAGTCTGCCACACACTGTGTCACACAGCTGAAATACAGATCAAGTAGACAAATTCATGCAAGAGCTAGCATTCAGTAAAGCAGCATCGCAAGAGTAGCCTTGAAGTAAAGTTCATTATCTGCAAAGTTTTGGTGCAACCACTGCTCATTTATTCTATTCTGATTCATTTCAACTTCATTTGTTGGTAAAATGGGATGGGGTGTGCAATGAGGGAGGAAGAAGGGAGAAAAAAAAAGAAACATTTTTATTACTTTAATTAGTGTTTAAAGTCATTGAGGTCTTTGGATCCTTTGGTTCTGTGTAATAACTGAAAGCTCTAATAATATCAGAAGCAAATGTACCATATTCATTTTCCTTGTCTTGACTCAAACTGCATGACTTCAAATGCCAGTGTCCATTCCTAACCTTCATTTTCTTTCATATAGTGACATGTAAGTACAGCTTCATTCTCTGTGTCTCTTTTCCTTTGTGACTGGAATGTTTTTTGTGGAGGTCAGAAGGTCGCTTTCTTCATGTTTTTTTTTTTTTTTTTTTTCTTGCTCCGACTCATTTAATATCTCATGTTTCTCTCATTCTCTAACCCTCTTGCCTGTGATGGGATGCTCCAACCCTTCCCCTCCCCTCCCCTCCCTCCGACTCCTCCTCCCTCATTCCTCATCCCCATGTTGTGTTGTGTGCGTACGTCTGTGGGCGTTTGCAGTGCATGGGCTGTGGGAGGAGTGGTCATCATGGAGTCTGTGCTCTGTGACCTGTGGGCGGGGCACCAGGACGCGTACCAGGAAGTGTGTGAGCGAAGGCGGAGTCGTGGCTTGCGGACAGCCTGAGATTCAGACCAAACTCTGCAACATAGCAGTTTGTCCTGGTTAGTACCATCCCCATTTACATGATACACCCAGTCTCTCTCTGTCACCCTCTCTCTCTGCCTACTCAAGCATGTCTTCTCCTTTTTTCTTCCAAATCACCAAACTTTTTTTAACAGCTTTTGAATTTACATGCATATGCATTTATATTTTCTGTTCTTCCATTATAGCTCTTGGAGTGACCAAGTCTCTCTCTCCCCTTGTGAAAATGTGGACTAATGCTGCATTCAAGTCACATCCCGCAGACTGTAATTACATTTAACTGCATGTCAGCCTCCTGTGATTATAAGTATAGGATATCTGTATTTTCTGACAGCTATGATATCTTCCACTTGGTGAAAAGAACTACAAAACTGTCAACAAACATTGCAAACAAAATTCCATTTTGACAACAGTATATTATTTTTGTTACACTTGTTAGAGGTTCACATAGAAATATCTCAGATATTAGATGTATTGCCATGAAATTCATGATGTTGTTGATCCCCTGAATTTTCCTCTAGTGCCACAAACAACGTTGTTTTGAGTGAACAGCAGATATTTATGTCCTGGTAATAACACTGCATCCATTATCAGGTTAAAAACATGAATACAGCATAAACTCCACCTTCCCTGCCTTCTCATGGTGTTCTGTTTTAACTCTAGACTAGACTATCCTCACTTTCAGTTCCATATTCATCTGTGGTCAGCCATGGAATACGTGCCCACTTTTCAAATTGTCACTCATCCATCCTAAAAGATCGCAGCCTAGCAAAGGCTTTAGTTTGGACTTCTATCCTTCTTCCATGGTTGGTTTGGTTTAGATTACTGAGCAGTCCTGCAGCGGAGCTCTTCTGCTATTGTCTCTGAGATTACCTGTTAGGCCTATACCTTGTCAAGGACAGCAATAAGTCACCAGTGCAGCCCCATCTAATTCTGGTGTCGAGGGTAGCTCAGGACTTTATTCCAATCTTGCTCAGACTGTCCAGCTGAAATGTCTTTATCAGGCTGCAATTGGAGTGGAATAGGACAGACCAGTGATTGAAATAACGCCTCAGTAGAGCAGAATCTGAAAGAAACAGTGAGGCAGTGGTTTTCAAGCTACAACTGTTATAGCCTATCACAGAGCAACTTTCCAGATGCAGATGTCAAATTGTCTCCTGAGATGTAAATACTACCATCTACTCATTATATAGAGTTTAAATCTGGCACAAAGGAAAAGCTTTTGACATTTTAAGACTTAAGAGTATACTTCAGCCATATGCGTCGTCTATCTGCAATTTTAATTTTGTATTTCAAGTGTCCCTTTAGAAAACCACTTACTTTGAAAGCATTGACATTAGAAAGGAATATTCATTTCAGTGATTTAATTTGTCCCATGCTTTCTATGTTGGCAGAATACAAATTGTTTCTGCATAATGTTGGAATAATGGCATTAATGGACACACAGACACTAATACATAAGATGGTTTAAAACTAAATTAGTTGGTGCTTTCTGAATACATAACCTCTGTACTAATCCTGAATTGATTTCAGTCGTAGTAATAGTGTGTTTGCAACATGTAATCACTCACAGCAATTATCACAGGGTAAATACTTTTTATTTCTTATTACTCAGGCAAAGAATTCGGTATCCGTTTCCCCTGGACCATGATACATATATTAATCTGAATGCCTTTGTGTTTTCAAACACCCTACTTGGTCATATTTTATTTTTGTTTTTATGTTTTTCAATGCCTGGGTTTTATAATGTTAATATTTAAATAAAACAAAACTGTCCCCATTGCCTGACAAAGACGCTGCAAAGTTGTCTCAGAGAGATGAATAGGGAGACGTCGTAATCTAAAGCATGGCCTCCAGGATGTTTTGCCATGCTGTTTTGGGAACAGTGATGGAAATAGAGGGTTTGGGAGAAAGGGTAGGCTCGTCCTTCAAGGGCTTTAAGGAAATCTGTGTGTGTGTGTGTGTGTGTGTGTGTGTCTTTATATGCTTTATGTGTTTGTGTACAGTATGAGTGTGTGAATCTATCACAACAGATTCAGCCTGCTTTTGGGAGTTCAAAGGCAATGGTCCTTTGAAATGATGAATGCCAGCATAGGCCTTTTGGCACAAACGTCCATGCATAGAGAATAGAGCTTTGATGGATCTCATCTGTGTATGTGTGTGTGTTTATGTGTGTTTTTGTATGTCTCAATACAAATATATACTCAGACTGTATACTATACCATGCAGCATATATGTATACTGTATACTACAGCTAGGGTAAACTAAATGTCCATTTGAATTTAATCATGTTGCACCCTTGTACTATAATCTCTCTCTCTTCACAGTGGCATCAAACAGGGTTACAGGGTTACATCCTCATTCATTTGGACAAAGTTTCAAATAATGAGATCGGTATGTGATCCCTGTGTGCAAAAAGACCTGAATGCATTTTTTTTTTAAAATTAATGTTAAGCATAATTAGGAGTGCGTCTTCTTTGATTGACATGTATGTACCATCACAGGTGACTTGTTTGAGCAACCAGGCTTCATTCAGCCCAGCTCAGCTCCACCCACAGTCCACATCTTTGCCCATTTTAAGATTTGCCAGGAGCCGGCAGAGGCAGCACTGCCATAACCGCCACACTTTGAGCTTCACAACATCCCTTCAAAAACATATAGGTGACACCACAGAGACTATGTCCATGATTTATATAGTATATGCTCTAGACACAGCACGGCTGAGCACACTCGTGAAGTACAGGTACGCACTCATCCATCCTAATTATTAACTACACTGCTAGATACCACTAAATCCTACACGATGATCCTTAAATCATATTCAGTGCCCCTTATTGCTATTTGCCAAGCTAAGTTACTGTAGCTACCATATGCTGTTGAGCACAATAGCAAGATGATAAAGTGGAGCATTGAGTTCTGTCCATTGGTAGGCCCCCTGCCAGTAAAGGGCCAGTATAAGATAAATAAGGAAGTGTGAATCATGCAAATTCTACTCCCAGTATAAAAAATAAGGAGCTAGAAATCCAGCGTAAGGGGTCCACTTTAATGTGACAGCTGTTACCTCAAATAAAGACAGACATAATTCATTTGATCATAAGAGCTTTCAGATGTGAAGTCAAAGAAGTAAAAGGCACTCATGTGGAGGCAGAGAGCTGGCTGGAAATTGCCTTTATGTTCCTTGACGCCTACTTTTTCTCACAATGTAAACAGTCAGTTCATAGCCAACACACAGGGATTAATGGCTCAATTACAGGCAAATTAAAAGTTTGTAGCTTTGGCAAGAAAACAGCTTACTATCACAGTGCTGCCATGTTTTTACGTGAATACACTTTTTCTGTTTGTTTGTTGACATGATACTTTTTTCCTCCTGGGAAATGTCTATGCCAATACTGTATGTGGAGCTCGCCATGCGTGATACAGAAGTTCCTGCTGAGTAAAACTGTTTTAATTTAATCCTGTGCCTCCTACAAACTTTGCGGTAAATGTGTTATTTTTTTAATTTGGCCACATACACTGACACAGCTCAACAACCTAGAATATTGTTGACTACTTTATGCAGTTGTGTGTGTCCTGTATTTTCACAGTGATCTTATCTTGGACGTTGTTTTGATTTATCACTTTAATTACTCTTTTTAGACTTGGGAAATGTCACATTGTCACTTAATTTCTAGTACGTAGTAGTAGTATTATGTCGACCACGATGTAGCTAGTTCCCACACAGTGTGATTGACCACATTACCAAGGAGAGCTGGCAATGCTTTCCCACTTGGGAGAACCAGACAAATACATTTACTGCACTGTACTTCACGTTCTGTTACTTAAAGCCCCTGTGTGTAGAATGTGTACCTCAATATATCATTCTGAGCTGAAACAAGAACAGTCCTCACTTTGAATTTCTATTCTTGTTAATACAGAGACACATAGACAGGCTACTGTACTGTCCTACAGCACGTAGACAATAGCTGTGTAGCATCAAATGTTAGTTAAATGGAATAAAAAGACAGGTTTCCTCTCTTTTGTGTGTCCTAGTAGCCTCTAAAAATTAACATGATTAAATGTTAGCATTGTCCTAACTTAATTAATCAAATTCAAATTCAGAAATACTTTGTCACTGTAACTATAAAAGCATAAATAATATATTTCTTTTCAGCACAGATTAATCACTAGACAGCTCAGCCTGACTGAAGGTTACATTAAAGTGACTGAATAGTAATCAAACTTTAAACTCTATTACTTGTAATCAAAATTTAAAGCAGCACTACACAATATTTTTATATTAACAGTTAATCAAAAAGCGTTGCTTGTAGTAAAAAAAAAAAAAAAACGACTCTCACCCAGCCCAGTTCTCCTCAGCTCTATGGAGCTGTCCCTGCCTTTTAGCTCATTGTTTTGGTTCTGCAGCCCACAGCTTTACTGTTTTGGTTCACTGATCCCATTTTCATCAACCTTCTTATCTACAGCAGTAGACTGCTGATTTGCCTGGCATTAAACAGCAGATAGACCAAAAACCAACTTGCTATTAAACACAGAGGAACGAACCACAGAGGTGGTGGAAAACAAAACAGAGCTAGAAGAATATGTTTTCATTTCCAAGTCATCCAAGGTGTCCAAAAGTCCATATATAGATCATGGTGGGGTTAGGGTTAGGATTAGACGAGAACACAAGACTTTCAACCAGGTGACTACTGAACAAGCTGATGTTTTTGAGTGAGAACATGCCAGAATATTTGACAGTCTTTCATTGTGTGGCTAGAAAACAGGTCTCACAATGCTAATATCTGCTGATTCTGTTAATAATCCAGTATTTGTGGACACTGTTTAAACATGTCGACGTTATAGAGTTTATTAAAGGCTGCTTGAACATGTAAGTACATTTTGAAGGAAGATGCGCTGTCATCAAATTATTACTTTGTTCAGAATTGTTACAGTTTACAAAACATAGCTCAAGTACACATTGTGCAGTAACCCAATTGGAGGCAACACATGAGCTGACTGCTGCCAGCAGAAGGAGGGGGAGGAGAGAGCATTGCAGCGTGACTCAATTCAAATCATAACCTCCATGAATGTGTGTTTGTGTGACAATAGTGAAGAAAACACACCAATTTCTGTGGGAATAACAATTGACTATTCTGTGCAGTTAATCGCTGTGTAAACATAACATAATTGATTTAGTTTATTACAATAAAAAGCACAATTACAAAATGCTTGCAAAGGTCAGTAATTGGTTCTTTTGTCAAGATTTGGTCAGAAAGAGTTCTAATGAAAATATGTTTAAATAGGAGTTAAGAAATAAATATTCACTTATTTGTCACAGATCTTCATTTGCTCTTTCTTCAACAGAACATTGTGTTTGTCACTGTGACACAGATCCTAAAAATTGGCTACACTACTGCCACCTTTGAAGTTGATGGTATACCAAAAATCTTTGACTACACACTAAAAATGACTAACCTGACTTTTTGATTATCCCAATTTTTTGCATTTTGGATGCTTTTATTTGAAAACTCCAGCAACACTCTTATTAAAGAAGACAGTGGGGGCTCTGATTACACCTGCGGATGTCATCAGCCTTTGGATAAGCCATTTGATATTCAGGCTTCATGTGACAGACAGTACTAGATTGCACTGTTTTTGTTTTTTTTATTATTATTTTATTTATCTATTTCTGCACAAACACCAGTCAAGAGTTGAAATGTCGAAATGTCTGACTGTACTCTGTGTGAACAAAACATGAAAGGATTTTCACAGATTGAAATATTAAAATGTCCACAGAACGTTGAAGTTATGTTTGTTTGTTGCTCTTTATGGCAAAATCAAATGGCCCCCTGTAATTTATTTGTTCACCATCCATAACTATATTATATCTGTATTCTCTTTACTTGTAGCTTACTCACTTTCTCTGTTGGGTGTGTTTTTCTCCTTTTGCACCTTTCTCTTCCCCTTCCTTTTCCCTATCCTTCAAAAAAATCTGGATCAATTTATCCTGATTTCCCCGTGTCTCTCTGAATCTTTTTTCCGTCCATCTTCATCCATTTCCCCGTCTCTCCATATCTACTTCCCTCTCTGCAGTGGAGGGCCAGTGGTTGGAGTGGGGGCCGTGGTCGAGATGCAGCGTGACTTGTAACACAGGGACCCAGCAGAGGCAGAGACGCTGCAGTGCGTCGGTGCACGGTTGGGCTGAATGTAAGGGTCTTCATCAGGAGAGCAGAGAATGCACCAACCCTTCCTGCAGCGGTAAGGCGTTACAAATGAACACTTAGTATTCACACTCATGTTCTCAAATGCCATTATGCAAACATGGAATGGCATTATTTGAAGGCATCTTTATGGTCTTCTCTGATTTGTGTCACACATACCAGCAATTCTTGGATAGGGACATAGTTTGGGACATAGATAGGGACATAGTTTGGCTTGCAAGTATGTTTTAACCAGGGGCCTGGAGGAAAGAATACTACTGTTTTAATGAACCTGAGTCCCAGAAAGGGCTCTTATTGATGGGCACTAAAAAATATAAAGTTTTGAAACTGCTGCCCTAGAGTTGTAACCTAAAATTGACTATTCATCAACAATTCCCATTTCTTTTTCATTTTACATGCCGCTCTCGTACCCTATCTCGCTTCCTACTCCCTAATTTTACCGGCGGTGCCTTGCTCCTGTTCTAGGTGGAGGTAACTGGGGCAGCTGGAACCACTGGAGTCTCTGCAGCAAGACATGTGACTCCGGATGGCAGCGTCGCTTCAGGATGTGTGAGGGCACTGGAATACAGGGCTATCCCTGCGATGGTTCAGGAGAGGAGGTCCGGTCCTGTAACGAGAAGAAGTGCCCTGGTCAGTAGCTCTGTGATCGTGTGTGAGGAAAGCACAACAATATATATGCTTTTATGTATATTCTTCTTGCTGTGTGGCTGCATTTCTCTGCATGCCTCTCCTAGTGGATCCCTGACAGAGACAAAAGAGTGTGTGTATCTGTGTGTGTGCGCGCGTTCATTCTGCGTATGCACAGTATTTGTCAGGCAGATTGGAAATGATTCCCGGTGGTTCACACCACAGCCAAAGGCTTCTATCGCAATTTTAGAAGTGCACACCTTTCATCTTTATCTGTCTCTTGTCGGTCTTCCTGTCAATTCACATACCCATCCGTCTTTACTTCTTCATTGATTTTGAACGTCCTTGTCATGTGCTTTCGTTTTGCTCTCTGTTTACCTGAGAGATACTCAATTTATCCTTATACCTCTCCTCTTTAACATTGTTTTTATCACACTAATCTCACTCACACAACTCTTTCTGCATTTGTCTTCTCCCCCCATGTTCAGTGTTAGAGTGTCAGCCACTGAAGGAAACCATGTTTTATTAAGCCTCTTGACTGAAGACGTGTGTGAATATGCAAGCGTATTTTCTGTAAAGGCCTGAATGCCACATGTATACGTGCTTGCACTGAGCTTTGACAGGCTACAAATGATAAACTTGAGAGCATTGGCTTCACCATGACCTCTTTGTTTTGAGTAGCTCTCAAGTCTCTTTTACACAGGACGAGGATCTTGTCTGTTGGCGTTGGCATTGCAGGGGAACATCATATCATATTTTCTCTCTTTCTCTCCACGCTCTGTCCCTCTTCATCTCTCCGCATCACCTCTGCCAGCGCTCGCCTGCCCCCTTGGAATATCTTCAGAGCACTCTCCACGTTTTTTTTTTTTTTTCATCAGGGTTATGAAAGACAGGGAGGGGAGGGGAGAAAACAGATGAATAAAAAGAGGGAGTAAGATGAAGAGGGAATGAGATACAGTACTGAGGCAGTGACACTGACAGAGAGCACTGAGCAATGTACAAGGGAATAAGATTGGGAGTTGCTGCAGGAGAACATTGATTTGTATCTTGTTTTTTGTGGTTTTCTGTTCCCTTTTTTTCGATTGCTGTGTATGTGTCTGTGGGAGTGTGTGCGTGGTGATTTTTCTTTTTCTGTGTGCTTGCTAGACTGCACTTCATTTCACTTCTGTGTATTTCTCATTTACTTCCACAGCACCTCATGAGATATGTAAAGATGAGCACCTTCTCTCTATGGCATGGAAGAGAGCCTCAGCTGGAGAAACTGTCTACAACAAGTGTCCAACAAACGCCACTGGTCAGTCCCATGGTGCTTAGTCAGTTTCTGTTAGCTGTTAGCATATTTTAGCCCTGGCTTGTGCAAGCCAATTTGTGAGTCTGTTTGGCCTGGAGTTTTAACTATTAATCAACGGATCTTGCACAATGCAACAGTGACTAAAACTGTAGCTACTTCATAAAAGAAACATTAGAAAAAAATGAGAGATAGAATCTACAGAAACTCTTAAAACTGTCCTATGGACCAAAAAGGTGCGAGAGAAACGACAAACGTGTGTTAGCCACTTTATTACCCAGTAGTTATCATTAGCAGAGCTAGCTAGAGTGCCGTAAATATGGACAACCATACACTTATTAGTATTATTGTTATCTTGATTGAAAACGAGCAAGCCAGGAGTTGCTAACATAGCCAAACATGAAGCAAGTACGACAACACAAGACATAGCAGCCAGCTAATATTATTTACTAGTTCAACAGAAAGAAGCCCAGCCCGATATCTGTCTTTTAGCCATTTATTTACAACTAAAATCCAGTCGAGATTTACTCTTGTCTGGCAGCGTATTGCTCGGTTGCTCCTCTCTCCTTTTTTCTTCTTAGCTTCCTCCAAAGCTTGCTGCCATGTCTGCAGGACCTGGTGAACCCTGTTATATTTCCCACTCGTCCGGCTCCGGTTCTGGCACAACACTGGCGCTCCACTCCTTGTCAGCATTCAGCCTCTTGCCCTTGGCCTAAAAAACCTCCCAGTTGTCCAGAGTTCCTTTGCTAGTGGTGTATATACCAACAGTTCCCTGGTGCTTTGAACTCCAAGTCCAGACAGCACAGACTGAGCTAACCAGCTTCACAGTTAACTTACTTTAACAACAAATAAAGCTTTCTGTCCATCAGGAAACTGTGTAAATCCCCAAGACTTGAAGTGAAGCAGAGAACATCAGAGAGAAAGCTAGAAAACATTTCCTCCATAAAATACAATCCAAAATCAGTCTAGTTGTTGTTGTAAAGGGTTATGTCTAACAGGAGTAGCATAAGTTTACCCCAGAACTGTTAGCACCCAGCAGTTAGCATAAGCAGTGAGAGAAACTAAGGACTCATACATTGGAAAATGAATGGGAAGAAAATGTGAAAATGTCCAACAGGAGCAACAAAAGTTCAGGCTATCACTCCCATGAATATAGCTTCTGGCGAATACCATGAGCAGAGCTAGCTAAAGGAAGAGAAAAAAGCTATAGAAAAATACTTAATTAACAAAAACTCTGTAATGTACTGCTTCTAAATGTTTGATGGTCAAGTGACCTCTGAGAATTACAGCGCAGCATCAGCCCAGAAATCATCTCATTAGTGCCAAAGAAAACATTAAAATAGATTAAATTATAATGAGGATATTCTAAATTACTTTTAGCTACTGTCTATGTTTGAAAATTTGATGTGCTCCTATGGCTGGAACAAATAAATCAGTCTGATTTAAATGCTGAAATTCATGTTACAGGGTTATGAAAATAATTGTTCCTAAATGATATGACTATTTTTAGTATACAGAGGTGATCATTTGCAGTTCATGCATTATCCAGCTTTAATTAGTACGGCAGACATCCTGTGTGAATGCATTTAAACCTTATTTGAGTATTACTTATCACAGTAATGTAAATCTAATCTGCAGAGTTTCTCAAATAGCTGGCAGCCAGGCTTTTTATTTTAACTTCCAAAAGCAGAAGAAGAAAAATAAAAAAAAAATATATTTTTTCAGACACTGTCTTCCTCAGAATTTAAGCCAAGAGCGGATGCAGTTCAGGATGCCTGTAATATAAACGTGTTTCTACATCTTACAAAATATGGCATTGGCTCTGACATCAGGACATGCCTGCGTGAATCAGGTTGGCTTCCAGCAAAAACATTATTGCTTAAAGAACATTACATTGAAGGTAAATCAATGTGTTAAATTTAATTAACCGAGAAACTTCACAGTTTATAAATGTCAATCTATTACTCATAAAAAGGCAGAGCCAGTGTTTAGTAAGTGCATATTTATCTGGCTAGGGAAAAGGTTTTGTCTTAGTAAAGTATTTTGGCAGCCTTCACCAGTTTATTTGCTGGCTGCCAGGTTAGAACAGCCAGCAGGTATGAGCTGCCAAACACTGTAGAACTGCTACAAATGATATATTTGGTAGTTGTAACTATCCTAGATAATATTTTACTCTCAGGATAGGCTAATAAATTCACAAAAGTGACCTTTGTTTTGTTTTTTTTTTCTTTTTTTTGTTTTTTATTAGTCGCAATATTGCAAATGTGCTATGCTTTCCCTTTCTGCATTAAAATTCATCAAGCACTGACCTTGACGTTGTGATAAATACCTGTTGGCTTTAGAATTCAAGAAAGATATTAATGGATCTTTGGCAGTAATGTTCTGTATGAAAATCTCTTTCATTTCTGCATAATGCACTGTGTATCATATTTATGCACAACAGCTAGTCCTTTGACCGCAAATTGACATCATGCACATAATAATGGATTAATATGTGTTCTGCATTCTCAATAAAGCATTTGTCCCTCTCTCTTTCTAGGATCTGCTAGTCGTCGTTGCATGCTGGACAAAAATGGAGTTGCTTTCTGGGGTCCTCCGAGCTTCGCCAGATGCATCTCACTTGAATATAGATATTTACATTTATCTGTAAGTTCTCTTTTAACAAATCCCTGACTCTGAAACTCTTTCTACTTTATTTTTATCATCTTCAGCAAGAAGGAAAAAAAGAAAGTTGTGCAGATTCCTCCAGATTTCATCATTTGAGCTACTTAGTTGCAGTATTACCCTCTGTTATAACTCACCTTCATCAAATCTGTCTGTCTCATTAGAGAGTTTATGAGAAAGTGAAGACTCCATCTGTTTTTCAAAAAAGTTCGTCTCGCCTCTCTGTCCCCTGTTCAACTTTTTGTTTTAAAAAGTTTAAAAAACACAGGAGTGTCTTCACTCAGGGCTTGCTGGTATCTCTAATTAGCTTTTCCAGAGCTTTGCACTTACACTTATCAATTAATGAACGTAGCTAATGAATGTGTTCATCATCCAGTCTGTTTTCCTGCTCTGTGAACTTCAACCTTTTCCATCTCCTCAATGATGGCGGAAGGAGAATGGGGGTCAGGGATTGTTCGTGACAAAGCTGATTGCACTGTTAGCTTCTGTTCCAACCTTTCATTAACACCAGGAGTCAATAATTAATTTTCTGTGATTGCTGTTATCTTCTGTTCGTCCAGGCTCTCTCTTCCTCTCTGCTTCTCTCTTGGCATTCCACACACACACACACACACACACACACACATTCTTGCTTTGTGTACCTCAGTCTCTGAAGTGATGAGATCCAATTTCTTCCTGTGAGTGCTGCTAGGGCTCTCTTTGCCTATTTTAAGCACAAGTGCTAAAATTCAACCATGTACATATATACTCCTATCTTGAAACATCCCTTTGGCTCACAACTGAAACATTACTGTGATTTCTTAGGGAAAAACATGATCTTTGGTTTGTTTTTTTTGCCTTGCTGTCTGACATTTTTTTTTATATGCTGAATAAGAACTCATCACTACAACCACCAACTTTTCTCAATTTCTGTCTACACATTGCAGTTACGAGAGCATCTCGCGAAGGGTCAGAGGACCCTGGCCGGGGAGGGCATGTCTCAGATCGTAAGAAGTCTCCTGGAGCTCTTGCAGAGGAGGAGCTACTACAGTGGCGACCTTCTCTTTTCCACGGAGATTCTGCGAAATGTGACGGACACCTTCAAAAGAGCAACCTACATCCCAGCTCCCGACGACGTGCAGGTACACAGTCACAAACCATCCAAGACATGCGTTCACAGACACACTCTCACACACAGTTGCAACGCCTGCAAATTTATTCAATGTAGAAGCTCCAGTTTCTAAGTTACTGCACGTGGTGTGCATAACAATGAACTACAGCGACACAGTTGCTATGGCCTCAAAGGGGATTTTTTTAGCAGCTTTTTTTCTCTTTCACTGCCTGTAAGAGAGCAAAATGCTTCTGTCTCAGTCAGTCAATTGACAGACATTATTTCATGTTTTACAATATGCCAGTTTTCAGTTGGCTACTGTACTAGACTTGCAGAGAATAACCTGCAGTACTGCTGCAGTACTAATAGTCAGTGGGTGCATGCTCGCAAATAATTATGGACAATGGTTCACACATGCAAGTGAGAAAATGTAATGGCCCTGCTGCATTAACAACTGAGTACATCTTCATCCCGTGTCCAGAAATTCTTCCAGATAGTCAGCCACATGTTGGACATGGAGAACTTAGAGAAATGGGAGGACGCTCATCAGGTAAGCTTTGTGTGTGTCTCTGTGTATGTGTGTTATTATATAATGTGTCTCCATGCATCTCTTTAGCATTATCAGTGGCTGCCAACTACTGTACTAAGTTTATCAAGTATTTTATTGTGTGTGTGCATGTGAATTTGTGTGTAAAGGTGGATGTGTCCACATCCCACAATAACTTTTCATTATAGTCATAAAAACACACCTGTTAACTAAACAGTAGATAAATATTAATTATATAGTAGGTATGTGTGTGTGTGTGTGTGTGTGTGTGTGTGTGAGACCCAGTTTGATGCCCTTGAGTGGAGGTGTGTTTACTTCCCATCTGGACGCAATAAACAAGCAACCAAATATGATATTATATCTGACATGGTTAGAATTTAATGTCACGAAACACATTCAGTGGTCTGAGATAATGCAGTGAATAAAAAAATGTATGAATAGGTGAGCCATGTCTCATTGAAAGTTGGGCATGGATTATAATTCTGACATCATGGTTGATGCTTACTTCTCTTTATCATCCGCAGGTCACTCCCGGCGCTGCTTTGCTGATGAGGATATTAGAGGATTTCATTCACCTCATCGGAGAAGCCCAGAAGCCTTTCCAGAGTTTCCTGGTGGTTACCAACAACCTCAGTAAGTGTCACACAATACTGCTGTGCGACAAGGCGCGACAGTGACAGATAAAAGGTTATTCCACACCAACCTCAATGTTCAAAGACTTACTCAGATATTTTTTAGAATGAAGGTCAGAATTCTGTCTTTACTCGAGCTCTGCCAAGATCTTCTTTGTCACAGCAAAACTGTCAAATCACTCTCAAATAGTCTACTTTAACTTGTATTTTAGGAAAGTGCTGAGTCACAAGCCCCAAAAAAACTTGTATCAGAAGAAACCTTACATGATTTGTATGAATTTTAGCACTAAATGTGCATGCGACTCTTTAAGATTGGCACTGTACTGCATTCTTTTTTTTAACATTTGTGCTGCAGTGAGTTTCAATTGTTTTTGGTATCTCTTGTTTGTCCAGTGATAACCATCCAGCGAGAGCCAGTGTCAGCAGTTTCCAGTGATATCAACTTCCCCATGAAGGGCCGGAGAGGGATGAAGGACTGGGCCAGAACAGCAGAGGACAAGCTCTACATCCCCAAAGAGGTCTTCACCAGCCCGACTGAAGGTAAGAAAAACTAAAACAGATACTCACTGCGCAGAGTTTGTCCAAACTTTGGGCTTTTTGGTACCAGTCATCCCAAAAACTATACATAAAACAACAAACATCAGCTAGACCTGCAATCAGGCATACCAGGGTCAAAGAACTGAGGCCATAAACAAAAGACTTCTTGTTGCACACGCTGCCATGATCTAAGCCGGCCTTGGTGCATATTTCAAGGGTTTGGAAGAATCAAGGCACAACAGACACATCAGTATTAAAATGAGAATGATTATTTTATTAATATGTTATCTTTAGATCAAAGAGCAGTGACCGAAGTGTGTCTTAGGTCAGGTTCGAGCGCTAAGCTCATAACCATGATGTAGATTTGTTTTATCCTCACTCTTGAATCTCAGACATGTGAGGACTTATCACCCTACCCAACCCTCTCTTCAGCCAAGGTCAGTCCAAGAAGTTAGCCCAGTGCGAATTCACACACTTAGATATGTGTCACATGGAAAGGGGATAGAAAGCTTTTCAAGGACATCAGATGGAAATGCTCAGAAGGATTTGGACTGTAAAGAGGCCCTGGAGGGCTTCTCTAGAAGATGCAGGTCTTTCATCTGTGAAGAAGTGTGCTGCATCCCCCCGAGAGCCCCAGTCCTTGTGCAATTTTGAAAGATGTCTCTTTGCTTTTAGCAACACAAGAAAGTTAACTTCTGTTTGTCTTAATGGCTATGGATTTTTTATTTATTTTTTGTGTGTGTGTGGTTTCAAGTGAAGCCAAGAAACAAGCAAAGTGATTGTCCAAATGCGCACAAAGAAATAAATGTGGTGAATGAGGAAGACAGCAGGAGGCATAGGAGCTTAAGTTGTATTGGGGAAAGGAAGGGGCTTGGAATAGTGGGAAGAAAGTGATTTATCTAAGATAAGAGAATTACTGTGGCAGATGTGATCCACTCCCCACAAAGACAAAGGTCACATCCCACAGGAAATTACATGTACAGACTTCCTGTCTGGTGCCCCATGCCCCTGCCCAAATTAAAGTTCAGAAAGACTGCAGGCCGAAAGAGAAGAGCCGTCTCTGACCTCTGACGCGTACTGATGACACAGACTCTCTTTGAATGGCATTCAAGACATCCTGCATGCTAACCTCAGGGCACCTCACCTCAACGTGTCTTTCTTTCCCTTTAGTAAACACAGTGTAATATACTAAGTCTATAGCATTGACTTTCTAACCACCCCCTTTGCTTTCATGTAGCAGAAACCTTTCATGAGTTGCCCGTGAGTTGTTTTGTTCAAGTTGTTTTTCTAGATTTTATGGAACAGCAAATTCAGACTCAGAGAATTAATGTTAGGCTACAGCAGGAGACAAAAGGGTATTAACTAGACCTTTTTTTTTTTTAATGCTGCTGCATTGTGATGATGTCTTCTTTCTTATTCCGCATTCATCCTGGCCTCTTGTTTTACTTTGGTACATTTATGCTTTTTTCCTCTATTATCCTTTGTGATTTGTGGTGGTAAATGTTTTTTTTCTCTCTCTCTTGCAGTGCTTTTAGTGCAATAACAGAGAGCGGCTGCATCACATTTACTCAGCAATTTTCTCACATGATCTTCAGCACATGCCATTGCCATTTTATCTTATGCTATTTTGTAAACTGTGTCATCCAAACAGCACACGGCCTTATGAGTTAGGACATCATAACTATTCTTTGCCCCAGTGGGAACTCTTCCCATTGGCAGTCCATGAGTTGGAGGTCTATAGTTGATTGCTCTCTGTTTGATTGGTTCATTTACCCCATAATGAAAGCCCATCTCAGATGGACAGCTTAAACATGCTCATAAAAGCCCATTGGCTCCTCTGTGTGTGCATGTCCATACACAGCTGCTCACACACGAAGCCAATTGATAGGTTCATGAATCGCTTCACTGGGCAGAGGCCGGGACTGTTCTTCACTGATTTTCGAGGTGACAAACTCTCACTCTCTCTCCACTGTCTCTCTCTCTCACAAACACACATGTAGGCACTCACTCTGTCGTGCAGCCATGCACACAAACACATACATCCAAACATACAAGCCAGCAATGAGTTCATATTTCAAATATACCATTGCTTGCTGCTGCATGCATGCAGATACGCACCATTAAAGCTGAAGTATTACTCAAGTAAGAGCACAAACCACATGAGCTCTTCTTTCTGATGAATTAAAGACTGACTTCCTTATTTGCAGTTTTACTGTTAACTGCGTTGCACTTCATAATATCACAAGTTATTTGATTTAAAATCTTTTATATGAATATTCCAACATTTATGGAAATAGGACAGCTGAGAAGAAAAGATTTATACCACTCTTATATGTGCATGAACTCAAGACATGCAATGTCATATTTTATTCTGTACACAAATAGAACTGTATCAGTGACTGTATTTGTCAACCTCACCATGACAACAAGCAAGACCTCAGGAAGGTATTGCTCCTAGCTTTTATATACCAAGAGCAAGTTCTCTTAAAACAACACATTCTTTTTTAACATTTATGTCTATACTCTAATAGTTGGTAGGTGTATTTTTGAACTTTGTACATAGACAGGTTAGTTATGTACCTGTGCGTCTCATCTAGCCAAGCTAAGCAAATAACCTCTGGGCTCCAGCTCCACACATAATGCACGTGGGAGTGCTATTGATCGTCTTATTTACGCCAGTAAAAAAGTGAAATAATTCCTAAGTTGGCTAACTATTTCTCTAAGAATCAACAGCTTGGCCTGTTAAGAATTAGTTGAAATGAATAAAATGACATTACTTTTTATATAAAGTGATAGGTTATACAAGATTTGGAGACACTGCACATTTTTATTTGTAGATAATGAAATTGACCCTAAAAAAAGGTAGCACTGCAGTCAGTTTTTCTAAGCTTGAGCACATTACCCTGTCAGTCTGTTCCACTAAACAAAAGTAATTGTATTCTACAGAACTTTCACTTCTTCAAATAGTCTGTGATGTGAACAAAAGCTGTGGAAAAAAGAAAGAAACCAGGAAGAAATGAAAGGGTAACTCACACAGAACTGTTGTTTGGTCCTTTCAATCTTTGATTAGACCATAAATTATGGCCTAGCATCAACTCCGAGCATATCTTTTCCTGACAAATAGCGTATTAAAGTTCACAGCTGGTGGCTGGTGGTTTGCCATTTTGCTGGATTGCAGCTGACCACCAATCATTTGGATGTTCAGGAAGCGAACGGTGACAAAAAGTCCGTTCATGGGAAATTAGAGTTTTGTGATTGAGTGCTTTTGTGGTATTAATCATCCTCGAGTGTAGGAGTGCCACCCCCTCACACAGTGATTTACCATTTACCCATAATACACTGACTTTCTCATTTGCATGCCTTTGCAGACACTGTCCAATTAGGATCCATCACACTCACAGGCTTTTTCATGCCGACTTTGATCTTTTTATTTTTATTTTTTTGCCTGCTCACAGTTTCACAATTGCCCCCCCCAACCCCCACTGCCGAGGTTTTTGTCTCTTTCTCTCCTCGTCTGTCTTGTACAGCTATCTCTCTTCCCGAGTATTACCTCTTAGGAGGCAGGCAGACAGATTTTGGATGAGTCACCCAGTACGTCTGATACCATCAACCCCCTCTGTGTCTTCCACTCCCTCTCTCTCGGTGGTGATGCTCTTCCATTGCTTCTCTCAGACTAAAAGGGCAAAGAAGGGAGTGGCAACTCTCAACATGAACTCTTCCCCTGTTCCCTTTCCTCTCTGCTTCTTTCCACCTCCCTCACTTGAGACAAAGTGACATTTACAGAGGGACAGTACATCTCCTTGGGAGCTCCTGCTCTTTTTGGAGAAAGAACACTGAAGGGAGCAGTGGAAAAGGTGGAAAAGTTGAGAATTGAGTAGGAGAATGGCAAAAACAACAGAGACGGATGAAGGGCAAGTAGAGGAGATCAAGGGAAAAGAAAATATTGAAAAGATGGACGTTGTCTAAACATGGCGTGGACTTGGATTTAAATCATTTTACTCAGGTTAACTGTATACTAGAGCAATGGGCTTATAGATTTTTATAAAAATGAGTCTTTAAGCTGTGTAATAGGTTAGCTACCAGCTGCTGAAAGTCAAATAAATTGACACAAATCTCCACCCACACAAAATGTGAAACCAGGATCTTGCACCCAAATTAGTGATATGCTTTCAACCTTGAAGTATGGAATATGTAGCTGTCATATCAAGCTGGTGCAATTAACTAACATTTCTTATTTTGATGTAACCAACATAGCATTTGTCAGCGACAGCTTAAGAGTAAATGTAAATGAAGCTGGAACTGCAGGTTGATGAGACAGGTGAAGCCTGTGCTTGTCTGCTTTGCTAACTGTTTGCGTTCAGTTTGTATCAAACCTAGCTATCAGTGCAGGTTAGCTGATCATCATTTCAAAATCATTTGTTAACACTCCAGCCTCTAGTTGAGATGTCAGATTAACAGGTTTAATATTGTATTATAAGGTTTTTCTTCATTTTTTTCAAACATGCAACCAAATGTGCCATGTTCTGACATTTTAAATGTGAATTTGCTGCAATGGTCCATGGCCCAACACACTAGCTCATAAAGTCTTATGTTTGTATAAAATGTCAAATATGAATACGTTTCCATAATCCTCAGCTGTACTTTAGCGAGCTGTGACCTTGCCCCGGATAACAAGGGGAATACAAACTAAATGATAGATGGATTTTCATTTAATTTTCAACGTTTTTTTTTTTTTTTTTTAGAAGAACCATGACATCTATTTGGGCTCATCAGTTGCAAAATTGTCTGTGTTTCAGAGACAGAGACGGACTCAGAGACAACAATGTACTATGTCATCGGAGCCATCTTGTACAGGACATTGGGCGTCATCTTACCTGCACCAATGTGAGTACCTCTCATGTGTCTAATTACTTTTTTAACCATTTCAAATTTCACTTTCTGCATCTCTTTGTTCAATACTTTCTCCAGCAGCCATCTATCTCCCTTTCTATCTCTGTCCTTTCTTCTTCGGCTCCTTCTCTCTTTCTAATTCCAACCGGCAATTCACCATCTGTCTTCTCCCTTATAGTGTCTCTATTACTGCCCCCCTCTTCTTGTGTCTGCTTAGTTATCAGACAAATGTCTCGACTCTCCAGTAAAGTACATTTCCCTACATGTTTTTTTTCCCCTTTCTTTCGCATTGTCTAAGCTTATTTGGAACTGTACAGTGGGCTTTGAATGGCTGAGGGCCTAATGGGTCCTGAAACTTGCATAGGACTTGCAAAAATAAAAGTTTAGAGAAATCAGGAGGTTGTCAAAAGGCCACCGTGATATGGCGTTTGTGCTGGCCCTGGGCCCTTTTATTCAGGTCAGTGCTCTTGGTTGTGGATGAGCTGGATCTGTTAAAACCTTTTTTCTCCCTGTAGCTCTGGTGAATGCTAATAGGTGTTCTGTTTTAACATCAATGCTGGCTCTGGCTCTCTCCCTTTCTCATTAGATTTTTATTTATATGGTTATTTATTTATGTATGTATTTATTTTTCACACACTCAAAAAACATCCAGGCATAGCATGACACTAGCTGGGTGTGTCTGTTTCAGCAAAAGAAAGCTACTCACCAGCATATTCCACTTGTTTCTTTACTAATAACTTTTTAAAATCACAGAGACAATTTAACCCAAAGTTGAATGCACAGTACATTTCTTACAAAATTGCACTTTTTTATGTGTGTGTGTCATCATGCTTGTCTCTGCAGTGCCCCTACGGTGATCAACTCCAAGATCCTGACAGTGACAGTACGACCGGAACCTCAACCCAGCGAGCCCATGGTGGTGGTGGAGCTGTCGCCGCTTATTAATGTAAGTTTAAAAAAAAAAAAAAAAAAAAGATGATTTTCTCCAGCTATTAGAGCCTCACTGTTTTTATGTGTTTTCATACAATACCAAAACACTGTGTTAGATCATTTCAAGGGCAGTGTGTTATGGAGTGGAGAACATTAAGCATTACTCATTTCCATCAACTAAACTTTCCCAAACACTCCACAGTAGGGTTTCATTCAGATGAGTGTGTAACCTCTAACTACCAGAAAATGCAACAAAAATTTAAATATTCCATCAGAGGCACTTTCCAATGCATGGGTTTGCATTTTTTATTATATATCCTACTTGTATATTGAGCAAGCTTTGGCCAAGAAAATGAATTTGTTTAAGGCTTTAAAGGATTTCTTTTCTCCCAGCTGACCCATGTTTCCAGTTCAGATGAAAGAGAAAGTGCTGCATTCTATAAAGCGCCATAGTGCTCGGTGAATTGCCTGAATAAATGCAGACCTTTTTGACTTCTTTATAACGTGGCGTCTCCTGGTAGCTATTCAGTTTATATTACAGTGGAGTGTGTTATTATAAACGACTCGTGGGGTGTCCTCAATGGAAAGGACTAAGTGCAAGTTTAATGAGAGGCACTCTTCACGACCTCAATAAGATGTGGGTTTCATTAGGCATTCTTTTGTATAAAGGTGGGCACAGTTTTGAAAATAATGTTGAATATTTAATGGTTCTCTCTAGACAACACAAACGCACAGACACATATGTAATATACAATATATATGTACATATATACACAATCTTTCAACGAAATCAGTCTCTTTTTGTGCCATACCGTACCTGAAGGTCAAAATTATTGTGCAGTGTTTCATCATTGAGACTTATACATAGACTTATATTCATTCTGCATCCCCGTCACTCCATCTCCATGCTTTACATCACTGATATATTACTTAATTATGGCATTCTTTATATACCTCTATCTTTTATCTTCCTATTATTCTCCTTTTTAACACTTTTGGCATGGTAGAGGTACAGCAGGATGCACAGCCTCTGTCTCGAGGATGACATCTTAATGCTGATCCTAGCATACTGCTTTGGACTACTAACCGGAGGCTCCTGCTGAGGACAGGCACAAAGTACACAGCACAGGGCTAGGACAGTCTGTGGAGGGCAGATGCACATATGCACGGCTTCGACTGGTGTTTGTGAGGTCATTTTTAACTTGCTTAAAGGCACCAGCTATTTTAATATTGCACTCTCGGAGATTCAAGAGATTGAAATAAAGGTGATGAAAATCAATGTAGCACAGGCTGAGGTATCTTGGCTTTCCATAAAGAATGATGTCTTTCATTAGACCCTTCCTGCCTGGTAAATGTCCACATCTTTTAAGCTCCATGCCCCCAGTTTATAAATACAGGTCTCAAATCCAGGGAATAATTCACATAGAGCATAACTAACATCAAGACGAATAATATTTGATTAAAATGAATTATATTTCTCTGCCAAATAACAAAAAATACATGCTTTTTCAGAAGTCACAAGTGATTAAAATAATATTAATTATCATTTCATTTGGAATGCATCCAGCGCTCGTGGTCTTAGTCATGGCCAGACAAATATCCATAATTGCTACTTGAAATTAATTGGAGTTTTTAGTAAATGCTATGAGCAAAATAAAGGACAAAAAATAATGTTTAAGTTTAAGGCATAATTACCTAAATTCTCTCTGCTTGCTATACTGCACTGAAAAATTAAAGCAGTTTTTCAGTATTTTGAGAAAAATAAAGCTCACCGTCTGCTTGCTGTAGTTTATTTAATTGACAGATATGAGAGATATTTAGCTTCTCTTTTAATTGTAGCCAAGAAAGCAAATAAGCATAATTGCCAAAAATGGAACGGAATGGAATGTAACCAAACGATACTGCAAAAAGAAATCCAAACTGGTATAATTATATTTGGTGAAATTACTTTACAACACGGCCCAACAACAATGTCCATGAGCGGGTATTTGCCCCAATCAGACTCTTTACTTATTTCCCTGGTGTCAAAGTGTGTGCTTGTCTTTCATGGCGAGTAAAAAGCAGGAGCCCAGAAAGCTCTGTGTACTTACAGTAGACCAGATGCCAAGTCTTACACCACATCCCCTCCTCCCGCTACCCTTCAGCTAGCCTTTCCAGTGATCAAAAGCTAACATCAGCCAGGTTAACATCAGCCATAAGCCTCTCTGGTAATTTCACTGTAATCTAGTTTGCTTTCATTAGTCAAAAAGCATCATCCAGGTTGCTCCATTTCATTTTCTAAATCTATAATATTTGATATGAAGTGGAAAGCTTTTAAGACTCCCTGAACCAGTGTGGTCTTGTTCTATCACAGATGCTCATTTCATCCGATTAGCTTAAGCATGTTACCATCAAATGGCTACCACGTGTGTGTTGTGAATACCTTGAAAGAAAATGGCTGTTCCTTTTGAGTGAAAAAAAAGAAGACAGAGCTGTTAAGGTAGACGGCATTATTACGACCATAAAACGGGCTGTTAGAATCAGACACACGTTTTTTTCCCTTCGAGAGGCATCAGTCAAGCAGATGCTGTCATTATCCAACGTATCAGCGCAAAAGAGGAGGCAGACATTGTGGGAGCACACGGATGTCACTTCGTGTACAGTCAGGCACGATGCCTGCTGATTGATAGTTGAATGCTAAGAGAGCCCGACACGCTAATGCACGCCCAGGGACATCTAATGTCGGTGATGGCAGTGGTCTGCGTGTGAGGCAGAACAAAGCACTGTCATCCATCAATCTTTGCCACCTAGCCTCTGATCCTGTGTTTATAAATGTTGCATCATCCCATCCTCACAAATTCAGCCATGCAGAGGCTCCAGGATTCACAGATTCATGGGAGATCAGTTGTGAACTGCACAGAGAAGGAGAGGTGACCTTGCCTTTTCGAGAAATAAATGCTCTTAGTGCAGACTCAAATGCGCACCACATCCTTCTCTTAAAACACTGCTCGTATTCAGAAAAAAAACATTCAGTTTGCTCTTCATTCCAGGAGATATCTTAAATTCTTTCTCAGGGTTACAGTGAGTCTTGTTAGAGTGGCCATGATGCTTTTTTATAATGGATAGAGCAGTGTGGTTGTAGATTTACTGCTATAATCTCCTGTACCATAAGGGGGAGCTCAAAGGCAAAGTGCTCAAAGCAGGATTCAGGAAGGACCCAGATCCATTTTACTCTGCATCACCCCAGTGGAAGAATGGCACCTCTATTGTGGATACCTGATGTAGTCCCACAAGAGGGTTGATCACTCTTCCTTCTAATGGACCCAGAAAGTGTATTGGCCAGCTGTTTCTCTCAGATTATCATTATACTTTGACCTCAGTCACGAGTCTGAGACTTTAAATGCTTTTAATTTAGGATTAAATGCAAAGAACAGAATCTTTGATGCATACTAGACACCCTCGAAGTTCACCTGAAACCAATCACAATCCAATCCTTAGCAAATGAGGCGTGCAGGTTGAAAGGGCACAGACGATTCTTTAAAACGGATCAATGCAGAGATCACTGAAGATCACCGGTGGAACAAGTTGTGATGAGTCAGTTAAAGATATTGATCCCGTGATTGATTCACTGATTGAGTCATAGCAAGTCTTCCTTCGCTGCCATGCATGACTGAGCGTTGATTACCAGATGATTTACCTGCCTTTCGACCCATAGATATTGGCTTTTGGCTCCAGCGAGTCGATGGATTAAGAGTGAGCTGATAGCAAATCACCAGCATTTAGACCGTCATGAGGGGTTGTGTGACCTTATTTCTTTGCAGTTTTGAACATTTTTTAATCAGTTCTTAGAATACATAGAAGGATGATTATAGTTAAAAGAAGTAACAGAATTTCTGAAGTACTTCTTTTTTTTTTTACTGCTTGATAGTTATTTACTTTTACTTTACTGCTTCACCCTGTGGTTGTACTTAAGTAAAAAAAAAAATTGAATGCTTTTCCACTACTGGATGTTTATGACCTCAACTTGGTGTGTATATATGAAATGGCTTTTCTTTCTATGTCTCTTAACTCTCTCAATTCATAGCTCCCACGTCTTCTCCATTGCAGCAGCCAGCAGTGGTAGCAGCAGCTATTTGCTGCTCTGTCCTCTGACAATGACTCTTTCTCCATCTCTCCCTCCCACCGTCTGTCTCAATCCTTCTCTTTCATTGTCTGTTTACCTCTCTCCATCGTCCATGCAGCATCAGTCTTTCTCCTCTGGCAACGAGCTATTCAGTCTTCTCTCTGCCTCCCTCTCTCACTCATCCTCTCAACTGGCAATAACAGCTTATCTTCTCTCTCTCCCCCCTCCCCTCTCCCTATATCTTGCAGGGTACATCAGATCCTCAGTGTGTCGTCTGGGACTATGGCAACCCGTAAGTTACCCTAAATGATTCTGACACTCGCGTGCATGTGAGTGTGCATTAACACACCTTGGCAGTATGTGTGTGTGTTGATGTTTATTTTGTGTGTACCCGTGCCCAGTCAGATTAATTTTATTAATGAACTGAAAACAGTCTAATGAAGTTCCCCGTGTTAGTGTTAATTGAATTAGTCAATGAGAACAAACACCATTCTCTCTGTGTTGCTTAGAATTCAAAAGTAACATCACTCAGTGGAACAAGTTTCTCTTTGTTCCGTTTTTTCTATGTTTGCCTTTACTCACAGCACATTAGAGGTTTAATTTGCAATTCTATGTTCCACTGCGACTGCTAGACATTTGGTTCAATTTGAACAATCCAGTTTTATGTCATCGGTGGCCTGAAGCCTTAGCTTTACACCTAATGGGTTCTCTTCTCATTTGTCTTTGTAGGCCACTGGCTTTTTGACATTGTTGGCTGTGTATACTGAAAATCTAGCGAACTACATAATGTAAACCAGTGCCATTGATCGTGTTGTTTTGACCATTAACCCACATAGTGAGTACTCTGTTTGTCAATAACAAAGTCAAACTTGTTCGGAACCATTAAACCAGGGTTTGATTACAGGTCATGGTTCCCTTTCACACAAAACACAGAAATATAGCACTGATTTTAGAGTGGAGGCTTCTGGCTGATCATGGTTTTGGTTAGATAGTACAAAACTCACCAAATCTTACCACATGGCTTCATGCTATTTAACCATAAACATGACCAAGTTCTTTGAGTTACTTCAAGTTTACCGTAAAAATGTCACCAGACGTGGAAAATATATTATTAGGGTGACAAATTAAATCTATTGAATGTGAAAGTTTTGCAGATATTTAAACCACTTTGTTTCTTTCTTGTACTTTCTACAGCCTTTGATTGTATCACATGCTATTCATCATCACACAAAGTTCGCTGAATGAGTATGTTGACCTTGAGTGGAGGTTGATTTGTCAAGTGTTTCAGTGTTTCAGTGATTACAAAAGCCATCCTGCTGGCATTACTTTACCTATAAAATGCATTAGCCATTACAGATTCATTGAATATGAACATCATTTTTAAGAGACCAATTTGACAGAGCAAATGGCTTTTATAAGACTCAAATTTTTCATAGAGCCATTGCAGTAGGGTCCCCCTGTCTACTTTGACAACAAGAAAGATGACAGAAACATTCTGGTCAGCTTAGCTTCCCTCTAGAGATCATCATTAGTTTATCCAGTTCTGGAGGACTACTCTCTGGTGACCAAAGCACACAATGGGACTGCAGGTTCACAAGCAGAGAGGATAAGACATTGCAACTTATCAAACTACCCCTCTCCATCAAGGTAGGAGAGGAACAAAGCTTGGCAAAGTCAATTAACTAGCCAGCAGATTACAGCTGCAATCAAATTAAATCCACAGACATTACGAGGGCAGAGAGCCAAACAGAATATAAAGCAGCGGCGATGTCTACCAACCAAACATACTCAAACTGGGAGGAATGTGGAAAACATCCAAGTGTGTTTACCAGGGATTAGGTAATATGTTTGCAGACACACAGTAGGGAGCACACACTGATGCTTAAAAGCATTAATACAAAAACTGACCAGAACTATGCTGAATGTGACATAAACTAAAAAAAATATATATCTTTGTTGCCAGCAAACACCAGCAACAAAACAAAATGATCCTGTTTTTCTGTCTTAACTAGTGAGGAGCACCACTAAGTGAAAAAATAATAATTTAGAAAAATAGTTATTTTTGAGACTCATGTCAGCTATTCCTTCCTATTCCTTTGAATTGACAACAATCATAATCTCCACGGGTTGTTTACAGCATGAGCTAATGCGCAGACTTGACCATTTCAGTGTAAACAGCCTGGAGTCATCACAACATGGAGCTGGTGTGAAGCTGTGAAGCGTAGCCAACTGGTGTGCTTCAATTAAAACAGCCACATATGGAACTTCTCATCTATACATTATGTACGTGTATATATGCACGTACAAAGACAGAAAATGCCACTTGCACAGGGACCAAAGTAGCATCGACACTGACTGTACAGTTTTGAAATTTCAATCCGTCCTCCGCTTGCCTGTCTGTGTTGGGCAGCCGATCTTGCTGGGCTGAGCTGGGCGGGCAGCATGCAGTTGATATGGGCAGAGAACATGTTGTACAAAGCGGCCGTTTGTTTGCTTGAGGATATCACCTCTCTCAACCTGGCTGTCTCTCTGACTGAGCCACGAGCTTTGAGGTTGAGCAGAAGGCAGACAAGAGGTGGAGAATGTATAGATAGCAATGCGGAGGGAAGGCAAACACAGCAGCAGCTGAACCAGACAGCAGCAGCAGCAGCAGAAATGAAGCTCAAAGCAGATGGAAAAATAACTTTGCCGATATATGACCTGTATAGGTTATATTTAGTGCTCAAAGATGTGCCCACATTCACTCGCTGTATGTGTGTCTTTCCCGCTTAATTGTGATAATGCATACATGGGTAATGCATGCTTACTTGAAGATTAGGGATCACAGAGACTCAAATCTCTAAAGCCTACTGTCATCCCCATCACAATTGTCTGAGCGCATGTTTTTCAGCAGCGGTCTATTTAGAAGTCTGCACCCATTTTTAATGGTAGCTCTCTCCCATTTGCGCTCTCTTTCAGCTGGCTAAGTTGGCCAACAGTTTGTGGCACTCACAGTTCATCTCAGTATTTATGTGTGAGTGTTTATTTATTTATTTTGCCCCTAACAGGCCCATATGTCGGCACCATCTGCCCACCCAAATCGTGGCACTCGCCATCCCTCCCTGTCTTCCCCCATGCGCCTGTCTCCTCAGACTGCTCTCGTTCATGTGCCTCGCCGACTTGAATAGATACTGTTATCTTTAGCTCTCATAAAAGTTTTACAAGATTCGAAACTGTGAGCTCAGGTCAGTGGAAGCAAAGCTATTAAGGGTAAAAATGTACACATTTTCTGACCATGTTCTGAGGTGTACAGGGCACTGAAACTAAAGTTGACATTTTTGTCTACGTTGAATCCTTGCTGGGTTATTTCTGTAAGTCTCTCCTCACTGTATTGCTGTCTCTCACTAAATCTTTCTCTCTTCCATGAGAAATGATAATGGGTGTTCAGCTTCTCTTCACTACGTGGTTGCTGACCTTGCCTCTAGCATCTTCGTGCTTTGACCCTCAGTGTAGGATATCTGACTGAACCCCCACTGACTTACACTCACTCACTGTACAGTGGAGCGCTTATGGTGGGTGCATTATAGATTACTGTGGCTGAGTTAGACTGTATATGTGCCAATCCCAGATGTACTATACTGATTCTGGAACTGCTGCTTTTTCAATTTAAAAAAAGGTAAAGGGCGTTGCTGGCATCTATAGAATATATGTTGCTCTACTAAAAAATGTATTTATGCATCACTCATATATTTAATATTTTATTTCCAGTAAACTTGCAAGCAACCTACCCTCATACAAATGAAAGAAAAACTCATATAGCTCTATGCATTATAGGCAAGCAACTGAGCTGTCTCATTTCAAAGTGTGCATAAAAAATATGACCCAGTAGATATAAATGTAATATACACTTTAAATGGATGGATGGCAGTAAGCCTGTGAAGGGTTGAGGGTCACTTAATCTCATTTCTAATCCTCTGTGGTCTTCATCTAGATCGGGGATCAGTGGTTAAAGACCTAGGCACCCTACCCCACCCCCACCTCCCATCACTGCCATAGAGTAATAATGGCCTGGTTTGCAGCACAAGTCACTCTAACATCCTCAATCTGACACGGTAGATTGAGGCTTGTATTGGGCTCAGACTGATCTGGCACTGCTATCAGCTTTTGGCACTGGCAGGTCTCAACCTTAAATGATGTAAAAAGTCACAGGCATATTCTGCACTCTGCCAGTAACCAGCTGGACACAAAACCGTCCTGAATGTAATCATGTTTAATTTACAAAAAGGCATTATGGTAATTCTGACCTTCACCAAGTCTAAGAAATGATTTTGTTCTCATATTGCCATTGTTACAGCCTTTTATATGCAATCTATTACTCTCCTGCGCAACCAACAAGCAAGTAAAGGAAGAGAGTAAAACACATAAATAGTGTCCCCCTTCAAATCTGTTCCTTGTAAGAGGCCTTAAATTAAAAGACTACTGCATCGATTTAGCATTGCACATCTATAAGTCAGACTCATGATCAAGAGTTTAAAAAAAAAAAAAAAAAAAAAAAGCATCAAACTTGAAGCAGCAGAATCAGAAATGTTGCCATTTCTATCCCAGGCATTCTTCATCTTTGTCCAAACCTGGAACCTACAATACCCACAATGCAGTGTGAGTTGTGCTTGTGTTATGCTAGTTGCAGCTAATGTAGCCTCCAGGCGCTAGCCTATTTGTTTCATTTTCAAACTTGTACTGTAGTCTTCAGCCCGAACTGGCAACCTGTCCAGGGTGTACCCTGCCTGTAACCCAAAGTCAGCTGGGATAGACTACAGCCCCACCGTGACTCTGATGAGGATAAGCAGTTACAGATAGTCTTCAGCCTGAACCAACACTGACACTACTTGAGACAGTTTATAATATTATACGCACCTCTCTGTAGAGACACACAGCTTTTTGCAACTGTTTTCAGATATGCTTCTCAAAATCTATAAATAGACTTTCATGGAAAAAATGGTGCATTTCCCCTTTAACAGGTGATGTATTTTTGTACATATACTTCAGTGCTTGGATATAGGAAATTGATCTATAATACAAAAAATGTGTTGCTGTATAGACGTTATCTGTGAGGAGACATCATAAAGATCAGTCTTAAAACAGTCCTCCATACACTTACATCTGTAGCAGTTCAACATAGAGAATCTAGCAGATAATACATTGTCTATCATGGGTACTTTCTAGAAGTTATCTGCCTTATTCTTCTTTGTAATGCTTTTTTTTAGATAGTATCTGAACTTCAGTAGAAGTTTTATTCAATGTCAGTTTTTAAAACTGAGGAAAGCCAACAGATGTGGTCGTAAAATCGTGACAGAAATAAATGTTGATAACTATTTCTTTCACCCCATCTGACACTGATTTGCCTTGCATTAATTTACCACTTTACAAAGTACTATATCCACTTGTGCATATTTCTTCCCCCGCCATCACAGACAAACACTTAATGCAGAGACACACACGGACCCACTAACACGCTTAACAGTGTAGCCACCAGGAGGTGGAGGGCTGATAGGGCTTGCTCCACTTTTCCATCTGACAGAGCAGAAGGGATCAAGACTGTGTCAAACAGCGAGTCAGCGCAGCAAGAGGGAGTCGGCCAGTAGGGCTTATGCGGGCTCTGCTTCCAATGGGCGTTACAGACGTGGACAAGCTCTTAGCTCATATACCCAGCCATCAAAACAGTCTTTAGAGACTGCATTAAGATGATAGCTTTAATTCTCAAGGCATAAGGCTCGGGTTCTTGTTGAGGACAGTCAGCGTCAGGGTACTTTTTGTGGCTTAAAGTAACTGTTACATGTTGAGATCAGTTCCAAGTAGTTGTAGGTGCAAGTCTAGACTTCTGATATGATTTCTTTCTGCTGTTGGACTCCATGGATAAGTGTAGGCTGCTTTTTTTTCTTTTTACAAAATCTCTCCTTCTTAGTTTGGGAGATGAGGTTATGTAAATCAGGTTAGGCTTGTTTATTCTGAGGTTAGTATTTTTTTTTATTTTATTTTTTGCCTCATGTTCTTATTGATTGTGTCATCATGTAACCAGTGGCTGTGGAATGGAGCACTGTATCTTACCATACAGCCACAGGATAGCTTTTAGAACTGATGCAGTCTCCCTTGGGCATAGCTGAAGATGATGGTAGGCATTGTAGTGATTAGTATTTGAAGTTAAGATAAGAAGCAAAGGAAAAGAAGGCTTTCTCTCTGCTGTCAGTTGGAATACACTGCCTCCTCGCTGCTGGATTTGTAGAGTTTAACAGCTGGGTGAGTAACATCTGTACCTCCATAAAATCTATTCTAGGTCACTTTGTGGCAGTCGTATTTAGATCTTTGTATTGAAAGGACACTGATACAAGATCTTGTATGTAACGTAAAGTCTAGTGCAGTATTTGCCTTGTGCTTATCTTGTTCGGTCGCACATTATCCTCTTTACTCTTGTGCTGCTGAAAGCAGGCTGAGAGGGCACTGTGTTAATGCTTTATAAGGATTCTGTGAGTCTCTGGGGCTTTTAGAGTCCTCTTTGAGTCCCTGGCAAGATAGTCAAATCACGTTTTCTTTTAGATTTTTGGAAAATGTACATTTGCAAAAAAAAAAAAAAAAAAAAACTACACCAAAAAAAAAGCCCCTTACTGCATTTTTTTTTTTAGAATCAGGATTAATAATCCATTTTCCATCTGCAGGAGCCACTTTCCTCACAGCCATGTTAACATAGAATGCAGGCAG
Organism: Protonibea diacanthus; assembly: GCA_028641955.1. Classification (NCBI taxonomy): domain Eukaryota; kingdom Metazoa; phylum Chordata; class Actinopteri; family Sciaenidae; genus Protonibea; species Protonibea diacanthus. The sequence goes on from CM053993.1 coordinate 11,062,637, forward strand.
TAGGCCAGCAGGCCATTTACGGCTGTCGTTGAAACCTGTATCTGTGCTTTTCGTGTTCGCTGACTAGCTTGCACACCAGGAAGAAAGATAATCCTGGCAAAGAAGCTTATAAATTAGCCCGTGGCCATGCCAGAGAGCAGATTGGGGTAGTATAGGTCAGTGACAAAGCATCCTGCTCAGATGAGTGTCAGAAGAAGTGAGAAGTAGGATTTTGTGTCACATCCTCACATGACGTTCCAAGAACTCTTTATTAAGGACCCATTCATGTTTCCATTTAGAAGCGAAGAAAAGTGAACCAGAAATCAATAAATACTGGAGAAGTAATGGTGTTGTAAACAACCTGTGCACTATCCTATACAAATACCTCTTCCTATATAAAGACAAAGATGTCAGATGTCTAGTTTTTCTATCGTTACACAACATGGGACTCACTTCAGTCAGAATTTATGTTTAAGTTACCATAGCTGAGATAACATTTTTAAATGTGAGCTGTATGGTCTTGCATATAAATATCAGAGCAAGCTTCAGATAATTTCACAGCGTATTCTTGTGGTTATAAGAGCGGCCTTTACATCAGTCAGGGGAGAACATCAGAAGCTTAGTTCCTACAGAGTTAATAACTGGGTCAAATACATTTATGCATACAGATGCACACATGCACTTACATGAAATGTAAACACAAGCCTAAACTCGGGCAGATGCTGCGGCATGAATGCGTGCTGGTCAGTCCTTGCTGGTCAACCCTTCAATAGGTGGTATGAAGGGTTGAGTAAGTACAGATGATTTGTGTCATGTGAAGATTCGCTTCAGCGCTTCCTAGCTTTATTGAGAGTAAAATGCCAATATGCGCTGCCTCTGGTGAATGTGCATCCTGCCTCTCTGGTGGTCTGGTTTGTAATGTCTACCACAATAGATTCCATCAGGCGGAATAGATGTTCTTTTCCACACCTTTTCCATTTTTTTTTCTTGTGGCCTCAATCAAAAATAAATTCCCTCCTACGACAAAGAAGTGCTGCATACAGTGTGTTTGCACATATGTGACATAGACATGAAGAAATTGTTGGGCAATTAATTATAGATGCCGAATACATTCAGTATTACATTTGACACGTGTGTAATTAAGATAGAAATAGAGCCATCTTAAATACACATTTAACAACGTGGCACCATTATGGTGGTGGTAATATGGGGGAAACCGATAAAGAGATGACACTGAGGGTGGATTTGCAAGTAGAGGGAAATAATCTCAAAATTACAAAAAATAAGCACAATTCAACACATTCAAGACAGCACAGAGATTTTAGTGACTGTGAATCTGTCAGTATAAATCTTGCTAGGTCTCCTGTACAGTATACTGAGAACCTTGTGGCAGTAAAGCAGGCGCAACTTATAAGAAGTCTTACCATATTGGGAGACAAGGAAAACAGATGCTTAGTGTCCAATGTGACAACTTTTTTAGGGTTTTCAGTTATTTTGGTTGACGAGACCTCTGCTCAGGTTGAAGGGAGTCAGAGATACAATGCCAACAGGCCTTTTCTCACAGCAGACATTTTGACTCGTCATACAGTGGAAGGAAAAGCACAGGTGTTACTAATGGCATTAACAATGACTCCATCCTTTTCAAGTGTCATGACAGTAAGTCATGACAGTATGACAGTGAGGCAGCGCGAACAATACCAGAATCCTAAAACTGACGCAGCTGAATGGAATTCAGCCATTGTTAATTGGCTTATTTACACATGTGCATTTTATGTCAGATGTCTTCCATGAGGAAAAAAAGGCTGTTACATGCAGTTATCAACCTGGGAAGAGAATGCCTTGAAATGTTACATAGACTACAAGGCTGCAGCTATGACAGCAAGCATGCCTTAGAGATGGTATGCAGTAAGCTGAATAAAACATGGAGAACAAAAATCAGAATAGGCACATACTTGATCAAACATGCAGGTTGCCTTGGAACGTCATTCATACTGACATACAGTCATGAATTTAATGTATCTGTGCGACTGTGTCCCTTCCTCAATGCTACGTACCTCAATGTGCCTTAAAATCCCTCTCTACTACAACAAGCCCTATCATTCCCACTAGTCCTGTCTATAACTCATTAGCTCTCTTTCTCTCTCTGTTTTAGACACACTGAAAGTTTTCTTCTCCAAAAAGCATTAAAACGTCAGGTTGTACAGTCTCTGTCGAAATCTACTCAATGACTTCACAAAACCACGCATTGAATATTAAACCTGTTTCTGCTATCTTCTAAAGACTTTATAGCAATTTGACTTGAAAGTACTCTGTGTAATGAGGATACAACTTTGATTTACATGCTTTTGATTTCCATCTATGTGTGAAATTCTTTTGTCATCCCTCAATGCTTTCTTCATCTCCTCGCATTTATTGCTGTTTGCCTTATCCCCCTCACATTTTTATTTTTTCCCCCGTGTAATTGCCTTGCTTGTCTGCGCTTCTGACCACTGATGACACAAATTTGATGGTGCATTTTGCCAGAAATAAGCAATGAGAGACAGAGCAATGGAGTGCAATTTTACTACTGAACTATATTTTTTGGCTACAGTCATCTCATAAATCAGTTTTGACAGTGTTTTGCCAGCAGCTAAAATTAGCTGATAATGTTAATCCTCATTACATCGATGACAGCTATGTAGGACAACATTTCCTTCTCCATTTCTTCCTGTAAAATTAGATATTAAGTGTTGCCTGAATACAGCATGTTGGTTCCTGTATCATAAGGCGTAATGTGCAACTCTGTCTGCATTCTCTGTCCCTTTACCTTATCCTAATGATGTCATCTTTGTCTACTGAGAAGAAAAGGTTGCTATGGATGACATTGGCAACACATCACTATTCATGTCTATGTTCGAGGCAGATGAAGGGGTTCCTTTTTCAGTGACTTTACTTCCATACAGCTGCTTCAAATCCCTACATCAAGCCCTTCAGTTTTAAGAATTCAAAGCATGTTTAACCTTTTTTGTTTCTTAACAGGGTGCAATTGGCTTTCATAGCACTGCCCTTTCAGTCAAGGGTTGGTGCCAATTTGTTCTCAGTAGACATAAAAGGTCAATTTATGCTGTTGTTCAGGAGGTATTTTTCCTATTTTTCTTCACAACTGCAACATAATTCTACTATCAGTTATGGAACAAATTGCCATATGTTAGAAACAATAGAGGAAAAAAAAATATTTTGGTTCTGTTGCTTTCGTCACGAGCATAGCATTTTTTTTTTTCCATCCGTGTTAACCTTGTGGTTGGTTGGTCGACCACTTTGATCCAGACAATTGTTGCCATGAATTTTCTTCCAGAGTTGACCCAGAAGTCCCAAGAAGATGAATTCCACTGCCTTTTGTGATCCACCGCCTTTTTATCTAGTGTCACTATCAGCTCAAAGCTCTTTTCTTTTCCAGTGAAATATTTCAACATTTACATTATTGAGTAGCATTCATGAGTTCTGGATTATCTGTGAAATGTCTCAAGTACAAGTGGGTGAACTGTCATAAAATTATAAAAAAGAAATGTTCCCAACAGGATGAATTGTAATATATTTAGTGATCCGTTACCTTTTCATCTACGGCACCACCATCAGGTCAAAGGTTTTATATGTTTGTAACCAAGACGATGGACGCCACTCTAAACATCACCATGTTTGCATTGTCATTGCCATGTTAGCTGTGCTGAAATTAGCCTTTAGCTCAAAGCACTACCATGCCTAAATACAGCTTCACAGGGCTGCTGACATTTCTGTAGACTCTTACTATATATATGTATGTATGTATGTTTTGGCTGTGGTGGATCAGAGCAAACTGTGTAATCCCCATGTGCTCTGAAGGATAGCTACCTGCCAAAATGAAGCCATTTCTGACATCCATTAAATAAAACTTTATTCTCTGTCAAAGTCAAGACCAAACAGCAAATGTATGTATCGCCCTGAACTAGACAGTGTTATGTATATTTACACATCTTAGCATTTGTTTGGATTCTGCCAGGTTGATATCTTTGCAGTATACATTTGGGATCTATAGTCTATAAACCAACTATACTGATATGTACACCTGTTTGTACATCTGGTACCTGTTTTTCACGATAAGAGGAGGCGGCAGCAGCCCCAGGCTCATTCAAGTCCAATAACAAAAGTAAAACAAAAGCCATGTCCTTTTAATCTTTCCTCGCCGGCTAAGCCCAACTGATAATCTAATACTTCTATGAGCCCAGCGGGGCCTGCATCAGCAGTGTGTAGCTGTAGCTGTAGATCTGCAATATCAAAGATCAGGGTTTGTTGCAAGTTTGTGGGTGAAATAAAACTAAACAAAAGTCAAAGATGTCTTTGTGCTAAAAGACATCAAATCCAGCTCAATTAGATAAGGGTCAGCAGTCAATTAAGCTCGAAATTCAGCAGCCAAAACAAAGAGGTCACAGATAATGCATTGTGCATGTGTGTTGGCGTTATCTTCAGTGCCCCCCTGTTGTGAGCTGTCAGACAGTTCCTCATTAGCTCAACTTCCTCTTTGCCGTTTGACTGGCATAGAATACTTGCTATGTCTGTGGCTTTCTAGTTAGACCATTAGTGTCAGTAAATGAATGGCATGCCTGCTTCCTCATGTGCATCTACCATTCTATAAGTCATGTATAAGTCAGTACACAGCATTTCCTTCTCCCCATTCTACTCAGTTGAAACACAATCATTAATGCATGTGTAGTCCATATGGCTCTGTTTTACTTGTATGAATGAAGCCATTTGTAAATACTTTACTTGACATCTCCTGGGAGTTCACACAGACAGCTCACATGTTTTCTTTTCACGGATGAAGTACTGTCAGCTCAGTGGATTCCATGTGTACATTAAACTAAAAAATGTAAATATAACCCACAAATTACCTCACAAAATGTGCAAACTTTGGAGGATTCCCTTACAAAAGCTGCGAATATACTGTCATTCAATTTTCGTCTTTCTCTTATTTATCTCTCTCTCACACACAGACACACACAGAATATACACCATGTTGCTACCTGTCAAGCTGTCTCTAGGCTTCACCGCTGTGACTCATTTTCCGATCTTCAGTCTTTGAAGTGTCACTGTGCAGATGATGATCATCAGGGAATTGTACTCACATCTCATTACTGACATTATGAATTGAGTGTCAATGTGTGTGTGTTTGCGTGTGTGTGTGCTCGCGCTTTCCTTCATGTTCAGATATACGTTAGAGAATTAATGTTGATACATTCTTGTGATTTAGTGTCACACTGATTGTGTTTCAGTGGCTTGTCACGGAAGAAATATAGGGAGTTTTAAATGATGCATTGTACTGTGTCGTGGTGAACATGTTGTCACTGGTGGGTGGTTCGTGTACTTTTTAAGCATTCGTACGCTTTATTTGATTGACAGCAGAAGAATCCACAATATAACACAATTTTTTTTTAAACTTTTAGTCCAGATGCAGAAACAATTCACCATGTTTGTTCATTCGATTCATGTTCACACACGTTACTGGATTTCTCATGAATATATTACATGGTCAGCTGACAAGTAACATCAAAAGCTTGACATATATTTTGATTTGTATTTCATTGTTACATTGAAAAATAAAGTGTTAGTTAGTAAAAAGGAGGACGGAGATGTAGTGTCTGTGTAGCCATACATTATAGTCCAGGAGGATGAACATGGAGTTGATGGACGAAAAATACCATGATATATATATTTTTGCTTGTTGTGTTTCCCCATATCACTGGTCCATGTAGTATGTATCACATTTAGAGAAGCAAGCACTGCTACAACAGGGCAACTCAAGGAGTTTTTGTTATATTTAGGTTATACAAAGAAAAACTATCTTGGAAATCTTTTTATATAAGATGTTAAACTATCTGCCTGTTATTTCTCCAGAGGCAGGGTAACATCCAAAATGTTCCTTAAGACACCATAAATACAAGAAGCAACAAGCCAGCTTATCGTTTCTCATAAAGTGAAACTGTCGGCAAAGCCTTCCCTTGAGATACAGGCGACGCTCAGATATACAATATCGCCCGTCTAAAGCCGTATATTTTCAGTGTATTGAGTGATTTGAAGATTACAGATCTCAAATCAAATCTTAATGGTGAAGCCCTTATGTAGGCAACACTTTATTAAATATTCTCTCCAGCCGCCGTTGAGAATGCTCATAGCTATTAGCTCGAGAGGAGGTAATTATGTTACGCACTAAAGAATTAGTGGTGAAATAACAGTGTGCACCGTGCTGTCTGCAATATGATTGCATTTCATGTAAGAAAGGGCGAAATGAACAAATATGATCTGTATTGTGTTTATGAAAAACGTTAATAAAATGTTTTTTTGTTACTAAGCTTTTCTTTCAAAGTTACTAACAAAAATGAGATTTTTCATTATTGCCAACAAACTGCTGAAGGATGTAGTCTACCATGTGACTATTCTGACACACACCAGAATGACCAGACATTCATTCATTCATTACTTTAAAGCTTTTCCTGATAGGAGAGCACTTCTTCTACAGACTTTTAGATTACATTCCTATATCTCCTCTTCCCACTTTCCGAACCTCATGTGGTTATACTGCAGCTTGACATGGTTCCTCTGTTTCATCCATTTACTGTGCCTCTGTGCCACCTATACATCTGGTTATACATACATGCTTCTTCAAATGCAAAAGGATTTTGTGCAAAAGTTCTCCATAAATCAACACCAAAAGTTTGCATGTAGTTTTAAATTGTGTCCTTATTTGTTTATTTTTTCAAAAGTATACTGCCAGGTTTCTTTTTTTTATTATTATGATATTATAAGTGTTTTTGAAGTTAAACTCGTACAGCTTTTAATCCAACAGTCAAATACATTAAAATGTTAAAAACATATACATATCTCTTCAGGTCTCTCATACCACTTCTTCTTTATGTATTAATATTTGGATCAATGACCAAAACAGTCTCAAATATTATCATTGTCTCATTAAAATGTGGCAAAATCAGGATCGATGCTGATGAACTGATACACCACGTATTTCAAACCAGTGAGAAGAGCATTACAGAAATCCTTGATGTGAAACGATATCCAGAACTGTGCTTTGGCAGAAAAACTTGTGTACATGTCAGATCTAATTACTCATTGTGAAAAATTATGCAAATATATTTTCTTGCTACCTCTTTAACCATCAGTCATTAAGCCGGCCTTCTTGACCCCATCTGAACATCTCTACCTGCTCTCCTGTCTTGCATAATGTTTCCAGCTGTTTGGAATAGAAGCATATCTCAGGTTAAACATGAGGTTAATATGTTACTGTGAGCTGCCAGGGTAATTAGTGCAGTAAGAATCTTATTGATTGAACTCAGCCCTCAACTGCCAATTGAGGGCATTTAAAGGAAAGTGTAAGGGAGGGGTGAGGGGCAAATAAAGAAAAGGGGGAAAAAGATGTAGGGCAATTAAAGGTACAAGGTTCTATTGTATGAAATTCTGGGCACTCACTTTCAGAGTAACTTTTTGCATGTCAAAGCAATTGACCATTTAGTGCTGAATAATTCACATCCACCATTTAAACCGCACTGGTCTTTGTTAACTGTTAGCTGATGCAACCCTTTTCATTTGTCCTCAAGGCCTCAAGTCTCTTAGAGTATTCTTCCAAGGAAAGAGGAGATGGAACACAAAGAAGAAAAGAGAGAACAAAGATGAGAAAGAAAGTGTTTAGGGTGCTAAACATGGACTCGAATAAGTAGGGTGACATTGGCTTCTAATGCCAGCAGGGTAAAAGAGCCTGTCAGTATGCGTGAGTGGTAATCACTGCATATTAAACCTGTACCACTGAATGGGTGAACTTGGTGAACTTGATGGTGAAGAAAGTCTACTCCCTGAAACTTTCTGTTCCCCTTTTACCCCTTTTACCCCCCATCGCTTTGAGTTTAAACTTCCTATAGACGTGTTTTTAGACAGTTTTTTTTTTTTTTTCTGTGGCGTGTTTTTGTCTCACACTCACGCTGTCTCACGCTTATATCCCCTGTGCTTCTCCCCACCTCCAGGGAAGCTGGCGCGGAAAACTGGGGCACAGAAGGCTGCCAAACGCTCGCGTCAACCACTGTCCACACCAAATGCCTGTGCAGCAGGATATCCACCTACGCCGTGTTAGCGCAGCAAGCTGAACACCCGGTGAGTCACTAATGCACAGCCTGATGTACTCTGGTGGGACTTGGGGGGCTAACAAGGCAACTACTACCAGGGGCCAGGTCAGTGAGGTGATGAGTAACCGTAATATGAAGTGAGATGGCGTCCCTGTCAGTTTGATTTTACTGTAAATTACAACAGACTGTTAAGGCTGTCATTTCTTGTCTTTACAGAGAGATGTGAATGGATAACGCTGATGTGACTGCTCTATTTTGAATTTAAGGTGCCTCACAAAAAGCTTTGCACCACAGACGGGGGAAAAAATGCTTGCAAACTGCTGTTGGCGTCAATGTTTAACATGCTGTTGTGATCAGGGTGTTTTTGCTTGTCTAATTTCACGTTGATCCGTTGTCACTCTCTATGTTATTTAAGCTTAAACCTAGCAAAGTTCAGGTTGTTCAGCGAGCCACCTCCGTGTGATGGGAGAGAAAAGAGGCATCAAGAGACAGATTTTATTGTGTCTGTGTGTGATTTTGCCTGCAGCATGTAACCTGCGCTTCTATAAATAGGAGATAAAAATAGCAGTGGCTTGCAGTGTGTGTTTGACATGATTAAAATAAGGCTTTTTAGCAGTTCAGGGTAATGCCTGTCCTGTTATACTGACCCATACTCCTGTATTGCGCTAATGGACATCCAAAGACCTGAGAGCCCTAAAAAAAAAAGTTCACTGTCCACTCACAGCCACCCTCTTCATCGAACACACCCTAATTCATTAATTGTATGACATCTCACATTGTCACCCCATTTATGTCACACCTTCCTTCATTACACACCTAGCCCAATTTATTATTTACACCCACTTTCTTGCTCCCCATTTCATCTTAGCCATATTTTTCATTGCTTTGTCTTCTTATCAGCTTTCTCACTCCTCCTCCTTAGCGCCCTACTTTTGTCACTTCCTTCACCCTCCTTTTCACCTTGTTAACACTTTCAGTTGTTGTTCTCACAGCTCCTTGACTGTTGTGGTCACACAGTGTTCCCTTTAGCATTGGCTGTTAATTTGTCTCCACGCTTGCTTGCACCTAAAGCCCACGGGGACGGTGATAGCATTAAATAATCAAGGAGTGTAAGTAGATGGAGTTTGGCTAAATTTGTTGTTGCACGTTAAATTCTATGGGCGTTTTCTTGTGATTTTCTGTCTCTTAATGGTTAGGGTTGGAAAATGGAGCCAGCAAAGCAGATCCTTAGTAAGCACTGGAGGGTAACTCCAGGTGTCAGAGAAATGGAAAGTGATTGCGAGGAATGGAGGATTTTTTGGGGAGGAAATGTTCAACCAAACAGAAAAGGCACTCTGGTCTCAGCTGGCAGGCAGAACTGAGCGAGAGTAAGAGAGACAGAGAGATGGAAAGGAGATGTTGTCTGCACTAAGTAATAATGCATTAACAACCATTGTCGCTGAGATAAAGAGCCGTGGGATCTATTCCTGACCCTGTGTAACCTTTTCAGTGTGAAACATTGTCTCCATATAGTACTCACTGGTGTTGTGCATCACACATTGCTGTTTCAAGACACCTTACCTTTAGGAACATCTGTCTCTGTACATACTGCATCAGATATGAAAATAGACATCATCTCATAGAAGTGATACTGTAGTAGTTACCTTCCAGCTTGTCGTGTTCTCTACACATATTTCTGTGTGTTTTTTCCCTCTTGTGTTCCAAAGAGTCTATACTGCACCCAGATAATTTATCATACAGGTTTATGTTATGGTCAGCAGTTTTAATTATTTCAGCTCTATCTCCGAGAAATGATGTTTTTTTTCCATTAGTTTGGTTGACAGAAGGCTCTAAATACTATGATACCCATGAGCCCTGGCTGCCACTGCAGAAGAAGCCAGTCATGACAAATTAGAGCTGTAGCAAATTTAAAATGCTTGTTTCTTGCAGTTGGCAACAAAACATGGCATCGTGGTTGCCAAATTTATCCAGAATCTGGAAGTAAATTCATTTAAGCTGCAGATGGTATTATCAGTTTTCTTGAAAGCCAAACATTTAACTTCTGTCCACTTTCAATGTTTCATACCAAAGTGCACAATGGGATTCATAGTTAACAGTTTTGTGTACAGTAGATTAACTTGTACCTTTCATCCAAGAACCAGACATTTTTAACCTAGCCGTATCTCTTTCTGAGAGTTTATCGGCCAACAAAGTCATGAAAGTGCCCCAACTTTGAGTCACGAACATTCTGTTTCTAAGTTAACTGCGAGGTCTGCGAGTACTTGAACAGCAAAATCTACCCACATATTTCATGTCCAGGTCCTGAGTGCAAAAAAAAAATGTAGCTACTTTCTTTTTTTACAAGCACTCACAACAAATTGAGCTCAAACCATTATTCTCTTTCTAAATGTAATAAAGAAGAATATTTTCAAATGGGAGCATTCTACACTATTGCAAGTCCTTGTGAAACAAAAAGTACTTGAACAATGTCAAACAGGTCACAGACTAGGGATGTATTACTGGAATTTTAACAGTTATGAAAAAAGAGATGGCGCCAATTTAAATTTTAGATGCCCTCAAAGGTGCTGAACACACTTGACAACTGGATTACATAAACCTCCAATATTTAGCTGGCTTGTAAGTCTAGGGATCTCTGTACCATATTATAAGAGCTGTTATTTTATTCCCTTCTCCTCTTTCCCTGGACACCACACCCCCTCCCTCTCCTTTTGTGTAAAGAGGGTCAAAAATAAGGTGATGGCCTTCAGGTGAGTAACTGCAGTTATTCATTATTTTGTCGCTCAAAGCTTGAATTACTTCACAGGGGTCTGGGACCTATTATAGAACTTGGGGAAACATTAATTCCCCATTATATGGAAAAACACACTGGCTGCGACCTATAAGCTGAATGGGTCATACCAGTTGCTATTTTTGGTTCCTGTGACTCCTCTTCCAACTGAACAATATTGACTTTTCCCTCGCTGCAGCAAGCAGGTCAGCCGTGTTGAGTGAAAGAAGACCAAGAGGGAAAACACATTGACTTTTCTGACATTTGTTACGTCTGCGTGTTAGTCATTAGTGATTCATATTCAGCCCCCGGTATCACCATTAAACCCAATGCTGAGGACTGGAATGCCTGGGTCAGTGTGTTTGTGTCCATGTCACAGTCAGGAGCTGTTGTGGCCAGCACTGAGTGCTTTGTAGCTTCAGGGTCCTCCACAGTTAGCTTTTTATTCCAGCTGAGATTGGATTGTATAAAAGGCAACACATAAACAACCAAGTCACATCCAGATATGCAAACGCGGACAACTAGGTATGGATGTTTGCACTTTTACACACCGTCACACACACACAAAAAATGCACACGTAGACACCCAAACAACACATTTCATATGCTGTGTCCAGGCTGTGTGGCTGTTGGAGCAAAGCTGAGTATCAGCAGCCCAGCTCTGACAGCTTATCCCAGGCCACGACGCTAGGGACAAGGGGGGTTGAGGATTAACCTCCATGTTTAATAGAAAAGGGAGGGAGGGAGGGGGAGAGAAAGAGATGGAGGGATTTAGAAGCAGTGCTGCCATTACAGGCCGTTTACAGTGGAGCGAGGGATAGCCAGTTAATCCTGTTTACTTTCTATAGCCTCTGAGATTTCCGTGTGTGTATGTGTGAGTATCCTGCTGTGTGTGTGTATCCACAGAGAGACCTTCACTATCAGACACGAGGCAGAGGTTGTTACTTTAGAGAAACAGAGGAGAGAGAGGGAGAGAAAGGAGTTGATTGAGTGAGGTCATGAAGCCACACAATAAACCAAGCCACTTAATTCCCAAAATGACTGCAGTGGGAATACAAACCCTACAGATATGTCTGGACCCGTTGCCTCCGCAGTATTCATAGGGATCATGGGATTTGGAGTTGAAGGAGGTATTGGCTTTATAAAAGTCAGTTTAACATTTTGTGCCTCAAGTTAATCAAGTGAGTTATACTTCTTCTCTTCACTTTTGTCAGCTCATAAGGCTGCTGTCCTAGTTGCGTTGATGTGAAAATTGATTACAGATTAAGGTAACCGGAAATGTGATTGAAAAGGTCAGTGGTTCAAACAGCCCCTGAGACCTTGATCCAGTCAGTGTGGATGAGTACACAAACATTACGCTCATTGGCTAGCAGGCAGAAAAGATGAGGGGTGCCTTCTGTATTTCCATGACTCATTTATAAGCCAATTACTGTATCAAAGCAATTTTCCACCGAAGAAAAATATATGAAGTGATCTCTGCTTCTGCTGTAAAGGATTTCTCACAGCTTCTTTCACCTGCATTTGGCCTGATCATTTTTGTGAAATGATTGGGTCTACTTGAGATGAATTTAGTCTATTTCCTTTGCTGTCATTAGTGACTCAGAGACCTAATCAGAATGAAAAAATCTCACAGCTCAGTCTATTATTTAGACTATTAATGGCCACTGTGCCTGATTTGACTGTGGAATGACGATAGGAATGATTGAGGACGATGGCAGCTCATATTTTAACTTATTCTAACTTAACTGAAGACAGTGCTGAGAAAAGAAGCAAGGTCTGCACTAGATGAAGAGAGACTACAAGGTAACAGCATACAAATGTCTTGCACTTGTCAATGTGATTAAGAGATGAGGGTTTCTAACATTTATGAGGGACTCTGTGTGGGATTGCATTAGAATTTTCAGATCCCTTGTTTCATTGATTGAAGGTGAGTTAGTGACTGATGATGAGAGAGTACACAGGTGGATTGATTGTAGTATTTCATTGGCTGAAGATGCATAATGACTGAGCGTGGGTGAGGTAGTGAGGACACATTTGCTGAGAAATGACAGTGAGTGAGTGAGTGAATGGGTTATTGTTGACCTTCCCTCTAAATGGTACTGGTAATAACCAACAAGGCAGCTTTTTTTTTTTTCTTTTGGCCTTTCCAAGCTTCATTAGATAGAGACAGCTGAAGAGCGACAGGAAATATGGGGAGAGAGAGATAGGGAATGACATGCAGGAAAGGGCCACAGGTCGGCACTCGAACCTGGGCCAGTCTCAGCGAGCCTTTGCATATGGGGCGGCCGCTCTACCGACTGAGCTAAGTGCCACCCCAGGCGTCAGCTATTTTGTTCTGATAAGAACAAAGAATTATTTAACATTCAACAATAAATAATGTCAATCTATGAATGTTACTATTTTGTTTAAGTTTGAAAAAGAGGAAAAGTGTTGGCACCTGCACATGTCTAAAACATCGGGTCTGGGATTGCTCCATCTAGAACTGCAGGGGTTCTACAGGTTGAACTTACTGGGTAATTACTTATTTAAAACTGTATAGTATATCTTGATACACTAAGATACACTAGTTGTAGCTGCTGGTTTTAATTTAGAACTTTGTGTTGAATTAGGCCTTAGATTTGTAGTGGATACTCTGCATTTTCCTTCAATAAGCAGGACAAATCATAAATAGTATGTAAAAAAAAAAAATACCTGAGGATAAGGCCAGCACTTGATATGATGACTTAACATTTTAAGTCGCTATGTCAGCCCTTTAGGTTGTCACACAGTGACAGGAGACTTATGGTTTGTCTTGAGGCCATTGAAGCCAGAGCCTGTCAAGTTGAACCCTTGAGGGTCTGCTGAATTGATTCAGTTGAAGCATATCGCAGGCGATATTAACCTGGTGCCATGACAGCAAAACAGGCAACTGAATAGCAGGAAGGCTAGATTAGCAAGATATATGGCTTTACATCTCTGCAGTGGCATACTATGATGTGTAGTGTGTATGCTGTGCAAGGATAAAAGGAGAATATGACTGCAGAAGGTAAATAGCGTGAACTTCGAAAATGTCATCTTTTCAAGAATTCTTCAGCATTTCACAAGGGGCATGGCATTTTCATAGCATCAATGGAACTGCAAAAATGGCATATTAATGATGAATACCCACAAATGTACATACTAAATGTAAACAGCTATCCGATTGAGTATTTAGAGTGTGAGACTGGCCTCATTACAAAGATTGGTTGTGTTCAAACAACCTGATTTTCTTGTGTTTCATATACATGGGCCAGACTTGGCTCTCAGTGTCTGGCATATCTGGCAATCTCACTATCCAGGTTGTTATTAACGCCATAAGACTTCTCAAACTTAGAACCATGTTTTCTAGCCATGCATAGATCATAATCATCATGTCCAGGCCCCAAACAGGGATGACATTGTACTGCTTAAAGCCATCTTCACTATCTTCAATCTGATTTTGGGGCTGGAAAGAGCTACCCTGATCCTGATCTTGATCAATCTGTTGGTGAGGGTGGTTCATCAGCTTTCACCACAACAACTACCAGATCATACATTGATGATATTTTCCTGTCACGTTTTTGTCGGGTATGCATTAGTGTTCAGATTACAAAACATATGAGGTCAAATTAGTCCCAGACCACTGGTTTCAGTGATCAGATCACAATTCTTCTCTATTATTAGTATTTAGGACTCTCTATCTGTGGTCCCATTACAAGTAGAGATACACACTCAGTCAAACTTAATGTTTTCCTTGCAGTAGAAAAGGTAACCAAAGAGTTAATGGAAAAGGCGTAGTAAAATCCAGATGGGCATGGAGTGAAAGAAGACCCACTAAAGGTAGGGAGGAAATGGGGGAGGAAGAATGGGAGACACACAGAGAGGGAGTAAAAGGGAGGGAGGTAGCAGGATAGGTAGGAATGGAGGAGATAAGTAGGTTAAACTTCCTGAGCTGAAAATAGCTATCTTCTCCATCACATGGTAGCCAAGCTGCCCAGGGGAGCCTGGCCGTATACAGCAGAGCCTCAGCACACTCTTTCTAATCTGTAGCCTCTCTCTGTGCTTTCCTCTCTTCTCACACACATACGGTGCACACACCAAACGCAAGCACATATCCCCTCCAACTGCAAGATAATATCACTATCTATTTAGAACAGGGCATTTGTGTGACTCTAGCCTCAGCCCTGGTGTGTTGCATTTGTGTGTTTCTGTGTGTTTGTGTGGGCATTCTTTTTTTTTTCTCCCTAGTTTTTCATTTCCTCCTTTGTAGCATCATTCCATGTTATGAAATTAGATGTTTAATCTCATCGCACACCCATAACCTAAATATAGCAATTAAGAAAACATTGTTAGACAAATTGACACAGTGAAGAGCTGAGGGACAATTTATGGATTTATAATGAGTAAAGAAGTAAGATTAACAGTGTCATTTTTTTTTATTAATTTCAATTATTTGTCTGTTGGAGGTTTATTGAAGACAAAGTAAAAGAGACAGAGAAAAAAAATGAAATTCAGTAGGCTTGTGTAAGTGTGTGTGTGTGTCTGTACTTGTCATTCCCCATGCATCTTCCATGTTTGATCTGTCAGACCTCAAAAAAACACAAATGCCTGTGTATCCTTTGACCTTCCTTTCTACATAATATCAAACACACTGAGTCTCTGTTGTCTCTCACTTCCCTCTGAGGCTTTCCCTTTTTCCTGAAGCAGATGCTTGTCATATCCTTTCTTTTTCTTTGCTTTTTTCCCCCCTTTCTTATGAGGTTTTGATTTTGTTTCACCTCCATTCTCCTCTTGGCGTGTTTATGTATTCCAGCCCATTCCTCTTCTTCTTCTCTGGAGAAATTGGCTTCCTTTGATGGTCTAAGGAAAACCACAAAATGGGAAACCTTGACTTTCGCTTGTTTTCTTTTTTCTATATCTGTTTCTTCCTCCACCTCTTCTCCACCTATGATTTGCTTTCTCTTACTTGTCCTCAACTCGTCCCACTTGAACACTGAATTTCTCCAAGTGTGTTCAGATTCTTCTTTATTCCTTTTTAAAGTCATCTTTCTTGCTTTTCCTCTTTGCCTCCACATTATGCACACACACACACACACACACACACAACATTCACGCAGCTTAAATACTGACTTTCAATTACTTGGTAATTCTGCCTGCATGTGTCTTTGTGTGTGAGTATGTACTTTATGTGCAGTAAAAAAAAAAAGACACCTTGTGCAGTGTGTGTGTACAGTGATGAATCTATGGGTTGAGAAGAAAGGCTAGCCACACTAGGAGGTAAATTGAGGTAAATTATGTGATTGAGAACTTAAAAGCAGGCCAAACATGAAGCCCATTTGGGACGCGATGGGGTGCATGCTCTCCATGCCGCTTCATTTGTCTGTTCCTCATCCTTTCATAGATACACCTCAGGAGAGAGGCAAAGCAGAGGTGCGCTGTACATCATGACCTAAATCGCTTAATTATGCGCTATGGTCTGGTGCTTTTACCCTTGTACATGTGAAATTATACAATCGGTATAAATGGGTGCACAGCGAGCCCCCAATGTGCATTCTCTACCTTACAGGTTGGTTTTCTTAATGAGTCTGTAGACCTCATAGTACGTAACTGTAATCAGTGAAAAGTGACGTAGCTGACATTCAAGTGAGATACACTGAGCAAACAACAGCTTTGAAGATTATACAGCTCCATCTAACAGACTTTTGTCATTTTTAATTAAAGGTAATTGCATATAATTAGCAAGCTGTAATTAAAAGGAGCTACCACGGGGATTACAACTAAGAAAGTGCGTTAATAGATTAGTTAATAGATACTGTAAGTGCAAAGCAGGAAATGGGCCTACAATTACTTTGATGTATCAGAATTTATTATCTCCACCAGGTGAGGAGGGGAGGGGATTGTGCTTTTGGTCATGTCCATTTTTTGTGCACATTCATGTTTACTCAATGAGCTCTCATGGCATTTCTGGCAACGGCTAGGTTACAAATAAGGCTTACCCAGTGCTAGTCTATTTGGATCTTTGCTTAAGGGTCATGTAGGGGTAGTGTTAGAGTTAGCCAATCAAAGTCAGTGAATTCCAGTGAAAAAAATAATGCAGCCTGGACAGCCTAAGATTGGCACTTTACTGAGTGCACTTTATTGAGGTATCAGTCATCATTCACATCTTTATTCATCTATCTAGATATGTACTTAAGCTCTTCTTTCCTTTTCTTCTGCATATTGCAATAAACATGGGTTCATCATACATTTAACCATTCAGGCTGGTGATCATGGATAAATACTAGCTTGTTTGAAGCCTTAAAATCTGAACACATTACTGGCAGTTTTCTTGACACAGTGTTGGTCAATGAGTATTATTGGTTGCCTAATCAAAATATAGCCTTCTTACTCACACTTTACAGTCATATAAATGTCTAACTGCATGGTAACCTTGTCAAAGCAGAGACAGGCACTGTGAGCCATTTAAAGCTGCAAAGTACATCATTCACAAAGCCAATTGAAATAACCCACGCTGACATATTTACATAAATGACAAATGGCTTTTTTGGGCGTAATAATTACTGTAAGTCAGAAACTATAGCTTCAAGCACATTCATGTCAAACACCAAATTTTTGCTGTAATCTTATTTAGAGTTTAACATAGTGGACTGTATGGATGGTGTGGTGTAAAAGGATTTAGTTTCTTTGGTAGCCTAAAAGACTCATTATGTTGTTTTGCTGTAAGCCAATAGTAGCTCTATAGTTATTGTATGAATGTATGTTCTCAGAGCAAAGCAGGTAAAGTACACCCACATGGGATAATGCCTTGCAGTAATTATTAACTGTCTCTGTCTCTTCTCTTTTCCACCTGTTCACTCTCTTTCAGGACATGGGTCCTGCCAGCATGCCCTCTGTGCCCCTCATGGTGGGCTGTGGGGTCTCCTGCACCGCTCTGCTCATCCTGCTGCTAATCTACGCTGCCTTCTGGAGGTACACAGACACAACTCTACACGTACTCACACACCCCTTGTGCAGACGGTACAGCCATGATTTTTATCACTATTTGGGGTTCTATCAATACATAAAGGGCATTATGTGTGTGTCCTCTGCTGTGCCAAAACTACAATGAGACCTAATAAGGAACAAATGGTTTGACGACAGCAGGGGGTGGTGATTAGACTTTGGTAACACACATGACAGATGGTAAAATCAACTTAATGACTCTGCAATGTCCAAAAAATGCTGTTCAGTCCATCAATCTGTCATGAATACTTATCTCACACCTCCCCTCTCTCTTTCTCGTCCTCTGCTCTAGGTATATACGTTCGGAGAGATCCATCATCTTGGTGAATTTTTGCCTCTCCATCTTGGCCTCCAATTTATTGATTTTGGTGGGACAATCTCAAACGCTTAGCAAGGTAAGGCACTGTGCACAGATAAACACACAGAATATTCTATTTCTGGTCGATATATTTAGGATTATAGTGCCTAGAGGCAAAAACGACCAAAAAAGTTCTGAAACAGACAGGAAGACATTTTTGGCACTGTGACACTCTGACTAAGCAAGACTGCACTTTGTGGTGGTCAGTATCGATCAAAATGAAGAACACAGCAGAGCCAGGTTGAAATCTTATTCTTCTAAACAATATGTGCTTCATCAGGCTCCTTTTTTCCCTTTGTCCTCTTTATTTTGCAGAGGTTTCATTTTCCTACTGAATGGCCCTAAGAGATGATTCATCATGACACCTCTCACAAAACTACCTTTCTTTTACTTTTTTGTAAAATGTCTCCGATGGTTGTGTCTCTCTCCATCTCCCTGACTTTCTTTTCTCTTTTACAGGGCCTCTGTACTGTGACTGCCGCCTTCCTGCATTTCTTCTTCTTGGCGTCCTTCTGCTGGGTGCTGACCGAGGCGTGGCAGTCTTACCTTGCTGTCATTGGAAAAATGAGGTCACGGCTCATTCGCAAGCGTTTTCTGTGCCTCGGCTGGGGTGAGCTCCTACAAAATCACACATTTGTTACTATGCACATAACTCCTGTGAAAATTTAAAACCAGCTGGTTTTAAATTCAGTTTTAGTTTTAGGGTCAGAGCAAAATGAATGTGCACAGTTGAACTAGTGCTAACACACTAGTCAAAGTTAGTTTTAGTTTAGTCTACTGACAAAAACTGCTGTGGCTACATCTGTCACCGTCTTTGATGTTTACAGTTATCACAGTTAATATCATTAGATCCACTTGAACTGGGTAATGGTTGACACGCACAGACCCATGGAAATAAAAGTGACTCACTCTCCTTCATAATCACACTTGTCATTCCTAAACTCTGTTTGAACAGAGCGAGTCATGCCGCAACGTTTTTGCTCACTTGACATTATTGCAACTACCTGTACTCCCTACTGTAGAGCAGAAGCTGCATTCACTCTCTTCCTTACTAAAAAACGCTGTCTGGATTTAGCTTGAGATGAGCAGCTGAAACATATGAACTCAGAAATATTTCTCCAGGAGAAGATTTAGACAGATGACAGCCTGCCTTCCTCCTGAAACTCATCCATGCCGATAGACCCGAGTGTATGAGCACAAAATATATCAAACTGAATGTAACACTAGCATTATACAAACAATATGGTAGCTTACCTTTTTTGTAAATGTTGCTATACTAACCTGCATATTATTCGCACATAGGTCAAACAGCTAAATCATCTTCTTAAGAAGAAATCAGTTTAGGCAGTCAAAGATATTGTACCTAACCCAATATGAGTAAACTGTGTGTTGTTCTGAAGGTGCATGCAGGTTATTGAATAAGATATCATTATTGTTTAGTATGCATTTAATGATGAATATTAAATAGTTTTTCTTTTTTTTAAAGGTTAATTTAGTTTTATTCTGATTTTTGTCAGGAAAGATTATTTTTAGCACAGTTTTTGGTGACAAAATGAACACCACATGACTCTACTAGCCTCTGCATGCAAAATGCATATGAGCGTGCTGCGTGCACCCACACTTCATTAATTTTGTCTGACAGTAACCTTCATAAGCGTCAGCATCTACTGCTGGTAGGGTAAATTACAGATGTTTTTCTTCTTAGAGAGTACATGTCAGTCAATCATTCGTGCCACTGCATTGTGTGTTAATGTTTGAACGTAGTTACCGCATTTTGAAAGAGGCCATTCAGTATCGTAGTGGCACGTACTATGACGCTTAGCTGACATTCTGCTGTCGCTGTGCATGGAAGTATAAACTGCCTGTCTGTGCCAGAGGATTTTCAGTATAGCAAATGAAGGAACTTTTATGAATTGGATGCTGATTGAACCACTGTTGTGTGACATGAATTGACTTTTTTTTTACATGAAAATGTAACATGATTATGTTGTAGTGCAGTTATTTTGGCTGCATTATACTATTTGCTCTATACTCACTGACATTGACTTTTTTTTTTTTTGCTGTCTGCATCAAAAGACATTCGTTACAGTTTCTTGTGTGACCTTGCCTACTAGAGCCGAAGCTAGACATTCATTCTTTCCGTGGATACACACTTACAAACAGTGATATCACTCCTCATTCTCCCTCTGTGTCACTCTATTATGCTGTCCTCTCAATGTACTACAAGCTGATGCAACAGGCACCGGGGATGTTAGAGGATAATCAGAACATATGATAACATCTGCATTGCACTGGCAAGATGTTTTGAGATAGCACTAGAAATTACAAACTACAGGCCCACCATCACCACCACACACACACAGACACACTTCATTTCACTTGATATTGATCCCACCTGTCTAATCTGCCAAGTCACTGATGCCCTTACCTGATACAGAGGAGGTAGAATGTATAGATTGTAGCACAGTGAAAGATAGAGAGACAGATACTGACACATAGTGTGTGTGTGTCTATCTGTGTGTGGGTGTGTGTGTGTGTGTGTGTGTGTGTTGGTTACGCAACCATACAGAAAACTATAGAACTACTCAGTACGCTTCCAAATACACAGAAAATACATGAAACGGCCAAGCAAAGTGGAAGGGATCAAACAGCTTATCCTCCTCACGTCCATTTCGCAATTTTCTTCCCCCACGAATTATGAGATTGAAATCAGTTGCCGTGGAAACAGGAGATTTGGAGTGTGCCTGGATCTTTGTTAGATTAGCCATATATATATATATATATATATATATATATATATATATATATATATATTGGTAAATGCAAGATGGATGTTGTTGTTGTCTAATTGAAACTTAGTGCGTGGTTAGTGGACCGGCCTGGCTCCCCACCATCTTATTTGTTAATGTTAATGTGACTTTTTCTAATTGCTTTTCATTTGCAGCCATAATCACAGCTTTGTTAATTACATGAATATTTCAGAGCCAAGCTCATTACGGGCCCAGCATATTTCCTTCTTTTTCTGGCACGCGCTCTGTGACACTCAGCCTCACTCTCTTTCCCTCTCATTTACACACAAACACACGCACGCAGACAAATTGTTTGATTTAGCTAATTAATGCAAGACTTATTGACCACTCAGAGCTATATCTTGCATTCTTTTTTTTTTTTTTTTAGTCTGTGTGAGTGGGTTACATATGGCAGTGTTGTAAATGTCCTTAAAGGCTAAATCAGAGCTTCCATCCCCGCAGTGAACTGGGATCTAAGCCCAGTTTTCACGCCTGCAGGTAGACCTTTGTGTCAGGGAGCACATGGGCTTACCTACAGAGCAGTACAGTCAGTTTCAATCACACATACACATGTTACGTGCTATTGCGTGGCTGCTTAGCATTTAAATGGAAATAGTCATGTGGAGTATTTCACACTGGAGAATCCTACTCGTCCGCCAGGCTTCATCATCGTCATTAAGGCTTCCTTTTATCCTTTGTCTTACCCGTCTGATCTCTCCATGTTTGTCTGCAGGTCTTCCAGCCCTTGTTGTAGCAGTGTCAGTGGGTTTCACCAGAGCAAGAGGTTATGGCACAGCCAGCTAGTAAGTATCGTGCCTCGTCATCCCGTCTTTCACGCCAGTCATGTCTCCACCACTTAATCATCAGTTTTGACCTCTGATTTGTGTTTGGATGGGCTGGAGGCACAGCAACATCTATTGCCCTTGTTACTAACCATTAAAAGCATTCCCAAGCTGCTGAAAGTGAATGTCCTCCCTTTTTCCTTAAAGATTTAATGCTACTGTCTATTTGTATGTGTAGTTTTTTTTATTTCTGTCTTTCCGGAGGTGGTCATTGATTCATTCAGTGGACGCTCAACTATAAACAGCTGACTGGATTAACTCTTAGTGTATTTTACTTCCAACTAAGAAGTCAGTTTTTCTCAAAACCATCTATCCAGACCTTTTATATAAATATTTAGTCCTGTTCTGTGTCACAGGAGGACTGAAGCTTGTAACAAACACTTGGTGAAATGCAGAACACATTTTAGTTGCTCATTTTAATGTTGTTTGAGCTGGTTATAGGCAAGGTTGTTAAAAACGCATCAAAATCCCTATAAATTAGGTATTTCTGTGTAACCTTAAATATTCATGATGGAATGAGCAACTAAGGAAAAAATCTCAGGTGACAAGATTATCCATCATCATTACATTTTTTTTTTTTTTTTTTTTTAATCTCCAAACGTCGATGACGGTAAGCAACAAGTTTGTAGTGTTGGCATAAAGTATGTAAAGCTTGTTTTGGATGTTTTGGATGTTTTGTTTGCATTGGGGCAGAACAATTAAACAGTACTATTGACAATTACTGTTGGGCTCTTTTACCCAGCCAATTGATTCAATGAAAACACATCTTAAAGATGTTTACAAATGTATTCCTTCTCACTTTGCTTAACATCTCATTAATACGAGAACTGTATATTTGCTTTTGGGCCGTGTGTTTTTCATCTTCCTGTTTTATTGAGCTGCAATTAAGACAACAGAAGGGCTTGAGTATGCACTGATGACATCACTGGAGGACACATTTAACCTCATTAGGTCTCAATAGCTTTCACACCAATTGAAATTTCACAAGACCGTTTACAGTTTGAGGATATGTTTTAGATAATGTACATAATAAATCTGCTCAGTGCCCGGGGCGGTATTTACAGAAACAGGCAACAGTAGAAATTACTGCTTTATCCTTCAGTTAGGAAATTTAAGTAAATGTGATCCTTAATTGGTTGCGTAGTTGTTGTGGTTAAGTACACAGCACTTTGCCGTGTACTGAAACCTGTATGTGGTGAAGCGGCATCTCATACACGAGCAAGTCTGTGATTTTGCTGCTTAAAACTTTTGTTTTCCTTTTTCCTCTAGTTGCTGGTTATCCCTGGAGGGCGGGCTGCTTTATGCCTTCGTTGGGCCCGCTGCTGTCATTGTATTGGTGAGTCTGTCCAACATACTCTCTTTCTCTCTCTCTACGAGATTCCCCTCACTTCCTTTCTCACCGATCACATTGCACAATTCTACAGAAAGTAACCCTACGAGCTAAGAGCACTAAAGCAGCTGACCTCTGAGGATTTCCATCTTCTCTTCTCCCTTCTGCACGTATCCACCTGGGGTGTCCCTGACAAAATGATGAGACGTGCACTTTGATCCTTGAGTTTAAAGTGTCAGCACAGAAAAAGTCTCTCAATATATTCCAACGGACAAGAACTCAACATATGCCTGGACTGATTTCCAGCCCAGCAGCTAAATACCTCGCACATGTGTACTTTCAAAGTATGCATCTATGTTTTTAAACTTCTTTTCAGACGTAACGTAATGTGTCTAACAGTGTGCACCATGAATTTAATAACTGTATTTCCCAGTTGCTATAAAACAGACATTTTTATGCAAGAGTGAACGTAGCCCTTTGTTGTCCTACAGCAAAATTGAGTGCATTGATTGCATCTCAGTGGTGTTTTAATCATCTGTTGTTGTGTGCTGCTGTATGTGGCTGTTTCTAGGATTACCTAATTTCTCCTAAATGAGTCCCTGGGTGGATATTTCCACCACTAAGCTTAATAAGTCTGGATAGGGGACTAAACTTTAGTTTGGTAATTGCTGCCACTGCTGCTGTTGTTGTGTTTATGTGTCTGCTCATGCGTAGGATATTTTCTTTTTCTTTTTGCTTACACATCTACTGTATTGTACATGTCAGAAAGGAAGCACGGATCACACAGCGTCGTAGGTGTGCAGTGTTAAAATAATTTTCTGGCAAGAGAGTGACAGTTTGACAGTTTATTCAATCTACAGTTTGGGACACAAGGGAATACAGGAGTATATTGTGCTGAATATTCTGAATTATGTTAATGCAGCTATTAACATATATTCTTAAAAAGTTACATAGTCATAAAGAGTCAGGTTGATGCCTTATCTACATGGATGTATAAAAGTACAACTCAAACATGACAATAAAAGAAAGGTTGGACATTTCTAAGCTCAAAGGTCAAAGCCATCAGGTAAAATCAATCAGGACGCTTCTCGTCATATGTTGTGTCTGCCTGGTGTTTTTTGGACCATATCCAAATTTCCATCCTTTTTACCTCCACAATGTCGATGTACACTCTACACCCCAGCTGGTATGTAATGGTCCCCGGCCCCCTGGTGTTGTTGCTGGGGCCCCACTCTAACAAACAGCTGTAATGAGAGCGGGACGTCAGGCAGAGAAACACAGACCTTCCCACAGGACTTTTCTCTAATTAATGAACCTGGCCTTGGGCAAATAGCAGAGCAGGTTGATGCTGACTCACAGAGCTAGGGCCAGGCATGACTGGCATGACAATAGTGCTCTCACAATCTGGCACATCCAGGGTAGTTGTCAGCAGCACGCACATGAGGAAAGGAGATCAGAGAGAGAGAGAGATTTTAGTAAATTTCAAAAGCTGCCTGATGCACCATAGATGGAGCAAAAGAAAAAAAATGCTATGAGTGAAAATCTGGCTTCTGCAAAAGCTGCAAAAACTGACCACATGAAAGTCAGACATTAGCTACTCAGCTGCTCAGCTCTTTCCTTAGGAACTTTGTATTGAATCTGTAACAGTTTCCTGCTTAGCTGGAATCTTCTTTTAGTGACAGATGAAGGAAAGAATCCAGGCAGACATTCAGTTTAAGACCTTGATAAGAATAGGAATACATTGCACAGTTGAGATATGTACTAGAGCACCACACCTCAGACTGTCCAAAAAACAGATGCAGATGAATAACCGGACAGAGGTTCGTGGAAGAAAGGATGAATACTGGAAACCGGATTAGAAAGAACATGTCGCCAGCATTGAAAAATCTCCCATATGGAGAGGATTTCACAGTGAAAGGTCTGCATGTGGCAAGCCTTAGCTCAGATCTGTGTGTGCCTGTGTCTAATAGAATCTCTGTCACTGGGTCACTATGACCAGATGTTCAGCAGGCTTAGCTGTGGGCTCTACTTTAGTAAGAGGAGTCAGGATATGAAGCAATCAGTATATAATTTTAGAAATTGGTATTGTTTTTTTTTTCCAATTTAGCACCCCCAGTGTGAGTGCAATAACAGTCATACATGTGGGTAGTTGTACATGTGCATTTGTTATAATTATATTACTTATGATTAAAAACTAGCATGTGGACAACTTTGCTAACAGCCAAACATCAAGCAAGTGCAACAACACAAGACATAGCAGCCAACTAATATTACTTACTAATCCAACAGCAAGAAGCCCAGCTCAGTGTCTGTCTTCAGGCTTTCATTTCAAGAAGCTCTTGCCAACGACTAAAAACCAGTTCCTCCATCTCCCATTCTTGCTTCGCTGCCCATCTACATCCCCAAAATAGCTGTGGTGTATGATGGTCTATGACTTAGTGCATTACACACTTCTCATGGGAGATCATACTGAGAGCACTAAGTTTGTGAAAGAACGGGTGTACGGGGGTGTGGCAGAGACATCACTCACCTAATTACATGTCAGTGTACCAAAAATAATCTAAACTCTTATTTTATAATAAAGTTACATAAATAATTATTGAATATAAAGTTATACAATGTTGCTGTCAATCAACAATACAAAAAGCCACTTACAACACACACAGGCCTGGGGTGGTGGAGGGAGCTGTGGCACAAACACAGTTGGCACTAGTGGCATCTGGCATTAGATTTATTGCCAAGCAGGTTTTCACATAGAAGGAATTTGAGACACATTACAGAATATGGCAGAAATATAATGTAATATGCATGATGTTTGCTTTAGTGTCGAATTGTAAGGTTTTTGTTACCTTAAAAAGAATCCTTTATTCTTTTTAAGGTTAAAGTATCCAACAATATAAATAAATATCAGACACAGGGTCCTTTCCTTCATGCTCGAAAGGAGAGGGTGAGGCGAGAGGTTTGCAAGCACCAACTGCACCACTCAATGCCACTATATCCTACACACTGCTCCTTCCAAGCTCCTCTTGAACAGGAGCAAGACTGCCTGGGAGCCCTTAAAACAAAAGCGCGATTACTTTCAGTCTTGAGTCTCTGGGACAATTAAAATGTCCTCTTCAATAAACTGAAACATTAAGAAAATAAAATATAGAAGAACTGTTTTACAGCGCATGAACCAAATCCCTGTTGGCAAACCATCTGTTGTAGCAATCCTGATCAAACTCTCCTCTCTGTCTCTCTCAGGTGAATATGCTCATTGGAATTGTGGTGTTTAACAAGCTCATGTCTCGAGACGGTATCTCAGACAAGTCTAAAAAGCAGCGAGCGGGGTAAGTTAACTTCCCACACCCTCTACACCTCATACACATTGAGCTCCACACAAGAGACTTTAACACACACGCGCACTCCCACAAAACACACACCGCTTACTCATCCATCCACTGGATTCTTGGTGAGAATTGACTACAAATTTGCTGCATTAGATACATTTTACCTTCTGTCAGACACAAACTATAGGAGACAACATTTTCATGGCAACCAGCTACAGCTGCACCTGCCTCCAGTAAAAAAAATAAATAATTGAGAACAATCCAATTTTGGCACCAAAAAGACAAGACATCTGTTCTATTACTGTGAATATATATCACTGTTTCACTATTGCGTCCACATGCATACAGTTTCCATTTAGTTCTCTCACTTTTATGTGACATAGATGAATGTGGTCGATGTTAAAATCAATGGCAGATGGAAACCTAATTACATATTGTAAACACCAGGATTATGTGGATGAAATCTTCTGCACCAACATTGAAATCCTACTAGATCTCGTTCCATTATTCCCCCAGACAAACATTATATATGCATACATCTCAGACATGCATGCATGCATGCATCCACCTACAACATTACTTCTATTAAATCGGTTAGTGGTTGTTAATCATCTTCACTAATCCTGTGAGTGGAGATTTCCTCAGCTCTCACAGCCAAATCCATGTTTTCATTTACATACCTATTGATTCCATTGTTTACTCTCTGTCTCTTTTTTTCCCTTCTTTCTCATTATGTTTCTTTCTATGTATGCCTCCCGCACAAATTGAAATTGATAATTTGTGTATGCAAGGGTTAACGGTACAGAGCAGCTCTCTTGGAGGTTGATTAGCTTTTGGCTTGGTGATGCAAATAAGATTAAACATGCTGATGTGTATGTATACACCTACACACACACATGAGTGCACACAAACAGGTGTATCCTTCTTTGTTACAGGCAAAGTCGCTGTTATCAGAGTATTAGGAACATTTCCTCCCCGACTCTCAGAAGTGTGTGTTTAAAAGCACACGCGCATCCGAGCGCTCCCCCACACAGCAGTAGTTGGTAGTGTTGCTAACAGGACAGGCTGTCATTAGCGTAATGTATTTCCTTATGAAGCCGTGGGGATGTGGCTGGCACTAAGGCAATGAGCTGTGATGGGACGCTAATGTAGCATAGCCCGTGCATGGCCCCATCATTCTCCACTTGCGATATATATATACACACACACACATACACGCATACACTGGTTCGCTCCATATGAGTAGTCAACTGTAAGTAAACAACCAAAGGAGTCTTTTTTTTGTCCTTTACACCTTCAAAACCTTCATTAGGCATAGTCACATGGAAACCTGAATAACACACACTCTCTGTTACACAAGTAGGATAAGATGGTTGGTGTATTTCCTGTCTGTGTCACTGTAATCTGTAACGTTACGTCTCTCACTTTTTCTCTACTTGCTTTGAATCAATCTTTGTATTCTGACTGTTATTCATTGCTACTACTTTTTAAGATCTGGTTTTAATTTGCCTTTCTTTCTTTTCTCCCTCCCCTCCCCCGTTTTTTCTTTTCCCCTCCCTCTCTTTGTTGTGTCCACTTTTTCCTCTCTCTCTTTTTTTTTTTTATTATTTTCTTTTCCTTCGGTTCCTTTTGCAACTGTGACACCTCCACACTCACCTGTTGCCATTACTGGAACTTGTGTTTCCACCCCACTCCCCTCCCCCCCTCTCCGCCACCCGCTCCCCCACATGGTTGTGTGTATGTGTGTGTGTGTGTGTTCACATGTCCTAAAGTGTCCCAGCGGAGGCGCGTAGCCGACTGCTCCTGAAATGCTCCAAGTGTGGCGTGATCTCGAGCACCGCTCTGTCCAGCGCGACTGCCAGCAGCGCCATGTTAGTCCATCTTCATCTTTCTTTCTAGCTGTCTTCTCTTACTGTCCATCATCCTCTCTCCATCCTCCTCCCTCTCACTCTCTCTCTCTCTCTCTCTCTCTCTCTCTCTCTCTCCTCCATCCTTTTCATATCTGGCTGTCTGTAATAATGCAGAATGACATTCAGACTTGTCTGGATACAAAAACAAACTAATGAAAGAAAGAAAAAAAAAACCTTCACTGCAAGTCGCTCACTGTTTAATGAGAGCATGTTTTCATCGAAAGTGGATTTTCCTCAGGTCTCACTGAGCAAACCTGACCTGTGTCAAACAGTGTTTGTGCATCCTTTTTTTCAAGTTTGTTTTAACTTGTTTATAACGCAGAATTATGGAGACTTAACACATCAGGGCAGTACAATGTCAGTAATGCATTACTGTAAATAGTCTAGCTCTTATAGTTATTTTTATCTCATGTGGTGAACTCATCTCAGTTCCACCATCTTAGACCGGTGGTCACAGTAAGCGCGTCAAATTTCAATAGAAGAAGTGGCAAAGCATTTGAGCTCCAGAGCTGCAGGTATTTAAAATCTTTCTATTTGGAGCATTCTGACTACAAGTCTCCGAGAAATCAATGAAGAAATTAATTTCCTATGTGCGCTACACAGCCAGTGAAAATAGGTTTCTAATGTCTTTTGTGGCTCTGGAGTTTTGTCAAGTCTGAGAAAATTATTGCAATGACATTGTATCTCGACCTGAGCTTGGAGACTGCAAATTAAATGAGTTGCATTCTGGGAAAAACAGCTCAGTCCCAGTCAGTTTTTGGAATTTCTGGTCCCATATTAAGGACTCAAACTCATAAAATCTTGGCAAACTTGTATCGTTCTCATTTCATTCTGCTTTTCACAAACCTCCCAATTTTATGCAAGTGCAAATACAAACTTACTGGAATATTCTTTTCCATTCTTTTTTTCTTTCTTCTTTTCTCTCTTACATATGTACAAAGTGCACAAGTCAGACACTGCAATGACAAAAGCCTCGGCGTGCTGTAAAAGACTGTGACTATGCCTTTATGCAAATCATTCATAAAGGCTTAGTGTTTACATTGGAAAAGCACTCTGAAAACGTCTCAAGCAGCAACTGTGTCCTTAGTTTGTATTGCCATATTATTGTATTATAGTATTGCCGTATGATTGGATGCTATGATTGGAGGCTAATGGAATGATATTTCCTATTTGCGGTAACAAGGTTGTATCAGTTTTCTTGCTGTCACTGGGAACACACACATTACTTTTTTTCTTTTTTTTCCACACAGCTTTACTGATCTCAGATCTGCATACTTCTTTGCTGAATGCATATAGAGTCTATTATTTGATATGCCTACATATACATGCCACTTGCAGCATACAGTTTGTTGAAAGGTGCTTCAAATAATCTTCTTACAGAGCAGAAAAGTGGAAAGCTATGATCAAACAGCCTGTGCTGTGTAATCTCTGTATTATTTACTTAAATAGTAAATGTTGCCAGTATTTCACATTCCTTCATTCTAGTAATGTAAGTAAGTAAGCCTGGTCTGTTTCTGTGTCCCAGTAGAGCTCAAGGACTGTTACTTGAGAATTTATTTCTACAGCGAGACAAGCGCCATTTGAAAATTGTGACAAAGAAAGCTTTCTGCACTTTCCTTTTCTCCCAAATGACTTTATAGCACTTAGAAATATAACTGCTCATTAAAAAAAACATTTATTATGTAATGATGAGGTACACTCGCAGTATTAGAGTGCATCTTTTCACAGAGGCTGTTGCTGTCACTGCATTCAGCCATATTGTGTGGTTTAAAGCGCAGTCCACAACAGCTGGAAACTTTACACATTAACAAGCGGACAGCACAGCTTTAGCTTTATTGCTCTATATACTCTTTTATTCCTTGCCTTTGGCCATACACCTCTGAAGGGATATGCATATTTCTCATCGTAGCTAGGCAGAGCTGTCTGTCTGTCAGACTGACGGTCATAAAACCGTGAATATGTGCTCAAACAGCATGAACATTTTAAATTGGTGTCTGACTCCTTAAAGTTACAGATGCACACACACCCACAGAGACAGACACACACACTTCTCAGAAGCCCCCATGTCAGTACTTGTCAATGGCCTGTCTTCTCCCTGTGCCTATCGTCTTACAGTCCACCGGCATGACACTTAGTGCGCATCAGCCATGTAATAGTGAGCAATTTCTCCCTCATAACTATCTACATGATTACACATCATCTTCCACGTCTCAGTTAGAATATTAAGTCTGATACAAACCTCAGTGTGCCAATCAGCTTCAAATTGCCCACAACGGATCCTCTGACTGATCTGTGTGTGTGTCTTTGTGTGTGAGAAAGAGAGATAAGTGGTTTTATGTGACTTACAAGAGCTGGTCTGTTTTGAAACTGAACTCCTTGTTCCTTCTCCTTCTTTTTCTTTCCTCTACCCTTCTCTGCCTCTCTTTCTCTGTGTCTGACAGGGCCTCTCTGTGGAGTTCCTGCGTGGTTCTTCCTCTATTGGCATTAACCTGGATGTCAGCCGTGTTGGCCATAACGGACCGGCGCTCCATGCTCTTCCAGGTGATGCATCTCACAACAGCAGCAGATGCTCACATACACATACACCTGTGACACAATGTGAAAAAGCAGTTTAAAAAAAAAAGGTGCACGGCAGAGATGATGCTAAAATCTGACAGCACATCCTAAAAGCGCAACCAACTGGCTTTTTTGACCTGGTCATGTCAAAGGTTCATCGCCGAGTCTAAAAAGTGCAAACTCTGAGACAAAATGTGTCTTGTGTAATGTCCAGGGAGCATCTTTTTTTTTTTTTTTTTATCACATCTGTCCATAAAGACAAGAAGAAACCTTACTGACAACCTGTGAAAATAGGGACTAGAAGAATAAACAATCTGCAGTCCCACTGTGTCAATAGAAACACTGTCTGAATAAAAGAATGAATGACTGTGATGATTTATAATGAATAATCATGACTTGGCTGACTCATTTCATTACCATATCAGACTTTCTCTGATGAGTCATTTCACTACAGTATTACAAGATGTAATAATACTGTGTGTGTTCTGCCGTTAAGACAGTTCAAGTGCACTACAGGATTTATTCCTTCTTTTTAGATTGCATTTAGCACCTTTTAACTTTTCAGCATGGCATAATAACAGCACGATTATATTAAGTTATAACTATATTAAGATGCTACACGTTTCAGTTTGCAATTATACCACAGCTAAGAATGATGATGACAGCTGACTGGTTGTCATGGTAGCAAAGAAAATATGTGACCCTGTAAACAGAGCTCAACAAGATGCTGACACACTGAAGCCCCTAACACAGTTTGAGACAACTGAATCCTCTAATCCATCCAAAACAAGTGAAATCAGTGTGTACAATGTAAGCTGCTGCAAGCTTTGTGATAAGGAGAGGTTAGCTGTCTCACTCTAGACTGTCAAATACGGCATTTGTGCCAAGCAAGCTGCCTCAGGATCTTGAGAGGAAACACTCTTTAGTCAACAAAGGTCTTGATCACTTTAAAGAGAGGTAAATGAAAAATAGAAAATATCTGTCATGTCGTATGTGCGTCAAACAACTTCCTTTTTGTCCCTTCCAGGTTCTCTTTGCCGTCTTTGACTCTGTCCAAGGTTTTGTCATCATCACCGTCCACTGTGCAATGCGCAGAGAGGTGAGTTCAGCTTCCTTCTTGCGCTGAGCAACCATGCAGCCATGTTGAATTCATGCATTCCTAATTCAGCACCGCACGTTGACCTTATTCCATTTGACAGGTGGGATTCATGTTTGCAAATGTCACCTTAGCTTCCGGGTCAGTTTGAAGTCACGGCAGAACACAAGCGGATCAGACATGAGAAGGATTAGCATAGTATTTATGTCCTATGTTGCTTGTTCTTCATAATGCAGTATGATAGTGCAGTATTGTCCGTCTGATCCAAGGCTGCTTTAAGGAGCTTACTGAGATTCTCTATGAAATAAGATGATAAGTCCCTAACTAATGCCTCGTACTGCCTATTTGCCACAGGCTTTGCTGTGCCCCCTCTGGGGATGCTGAATTTTAAACTCATTGTGTACATACGTATACCCATGCCCTTGAGACAGATATTTACACACAGCAACATATGTGTACCTTCTCAATTTGCTGTTGGCTAACTCACAATTGCATTAGCTACATTTAATGGATTTACAGTATCATCAGTTTTCCTTAACTGCAGATGTGTCTTCTGTTGCTGACGCATATACACCACACGCAGCCTCGCCTATATCTAAGAGATCATTATGTTATTGAATGCACTGCATAGTGTGAGTGAATTTTATATGCTTGGAATGCTTAGCTGCATTAAATCAATATCACAAAAGCGGCAGGGATCAGGGTACAGTGAATGCAGGAATTATTTATTTTAAATATATGAAAATCCCCTGCAAGGGACTAAGTGTAAATCCTTCGTAGCTGTAGAACAATAGGCAGAGGGGAGTGCCACACCGGAGGGAGGAAGGAGGGGACAGAGAGGAACAGGGAGGAAGCATTATGGTGCAAAACAAGAAAGAAGGAAGTACAAAGTGTTATATTAAGTGAAGTAAACTATAGACACAGAAGGCGCCGACGAGCGCCGCGCTCCAAGATAGTGCCTGCTGCTTGTACGGTGCAGAATGAAAGGGCGGCGGTGGCATAGTTCGGGCCTGCTGAGATCAGTCGCAGAGAGGCAAGCGAACGAACATGTGCAACGTTAGAGGTGTTGTGATTAGGAGGCAGCAGGAGAGGCAAACAAGGGGGAGATGTGAGGGAGAGGTGTATTGCACGGAAGGGTGAGGGAGGGACTTAATTAAGCGAGTAGAGAGGAAGGGGGCGGTGGGGGGAGGTAGAAGAAAAATTGCATGCAGAGATCTGTAGGGGGAAAAAAACATGATTCAAGAGCGACACAGGGGATGATAGTAGGGGAGGAGGAAATAGAGAGGAAGGTAGAGAGGGAGGTATGGACCCATAGAGGGGCTCTTCACTTTGAAGTCAGAATGAGCTGCACTGGGTGCCAATTCACACACACACACACACACACGCACACACGTTACTCTGACTGAAAGCGTGGGACCAAATGCTACTCCGGATGAGTATGGACATAAAGGGAAGAAACAAACGGAAGGAAACAATGGAGGCAAACGCTAGCCCATGTAGTATTAATCAGACATGGATGCTACTCCAATCCACTCCATTTGTAGCAGCTCACACACACACACACACACACACAGTCAAGACCACCCAGCGAGAGAGAAGATGCTTTCATTCGCTCTTGCACCGCTTCTTACAGAAGCACTCTTGTATCCACCCATGAGATTCTTATGGGATTTGACAGCAGCAACATTGAGAAATGATGTTGCTCCTCAGCAAGTAACCAGGCTATCTATAATACAGAGCCTGGTGTGGGGAAAAAGAATCTCGGCATTGCCTGTGGAACATAATACACAGGGATCCATTTGATTTGAGCTGTTCTACAAGAACCAGTTCTTTGACAGTAAGGCTGCTGTGTGTTTGCTTAGCTTTGCTATGTGGGAGGATAAAGAAAAACAATATGACACTGGAAAGGCCCAGGGGTTAGAACATCTATATACCTCTGCTGCTGGTTTTAATTAGAACTGTGCGCCACTGATCTCACAAGGCTCAAATAGGCCACTTTGAAGAACTGCTCTGTGCTTTCAACACTTCTCCACTGACTGTTATATAAGCTACGAGCTGAGCTACTTTGTGAGGAATATAGCCGTTTCCGTTTACTTTGCCATTTTCACATAATTTAGAATTCACTGAACATCTGTCATTGCAATGATAAAGATGAAGAATATAAAATGAGGAGCGAGTTCCCATCGCTCCGACATTTGCCAGACTAAAAGTTCCTCCACTAACTCCTTTCCTTTCACACCCTCCCACCCCTCTTTTTTGTTTGCCTCTCTATATTCATCCCTCCTCACTCCCTATTCCCCGTTTCCAGGTGCAGGACGCGGTGCGCTGTAGGATGGGGGGATGTAAAGACGACAGCGAAAACTCACCAGACTCCTGCAAGAATGGACAGGTGCAGATCATGGTGAATAGCATACCATTTCATCCCACATTGCAACCCATTAGCCTCGGACTTTACTCAACATTACTCAAGCTGCATCTCTTCTAGAAGAGGAAGAGGCATGATTGTCATTACTGAAGTGCTCAAATTTTCTTTAACCATTTTTTTTCCTGAACAGGAATCCATTATTATTTATGCATAATCCATTTTCATATTTTGCAAGAATGTTTGATTCCATTTCCCCCCATAGAAATACAACTTCACTCCCAGCCTGAAACTAACTCCCTATATTGACAAAATAAACTCCTGAAATTATTTTTAATGCATATTTGACGTTCTCCTTGCTTGTACTTGAAGATAAAAATATGTACTCTGCCCATAGCATTCCATGTATTACCAAAACAGAAACTTCAGCACTTTTATTTACTTTTAACTAAACTTCTTCATCTTTATTTGAAGAGCACAGAGCTCCCTTAAGGTTATTGTATGTGTTCCAAATGTGGCTAATAGTGTGATAAATCATATAGACTTGAACTGCCTTGCCAATGTCAGCGCGGTCACACTGCTACAATGAGAGCATGAGCGACTCTCAAAACGCTGCTCCCTTTATTTCTCCCTCAGACCTGTTTGCCGTAACGATTATGGGTTTCTGAACGCCCCTCTGAGGTTATCAAGATTAAACTTCGGAGCCATCATTCTGCTCAGAGAACCCATTATGACACATTCTCTGTCTTTGTTTTCATAACTGAGAGGAACATTTACAGTCTAACTGTGCTTTTTAAACTTTTGTTTAAAATGTTATCATACAGGTCACTAGTAAGGGGCTAGTTGCTATGCCAACTATTTTTCTATTAAGAAACACAGCTGGTAAACCGTTTTTCAAGTTTTCTTCAAATTTCGTCTAAATTTGTGTGACTTTGAAGAGATCTTCTCAGACAGCACATATGCACAGAGAGCTGTTGCAGGCAAGACAAAACACCCTTGAGAACATTAATTGTTATGGATAATTTGGTCAAGCTGCCGCCAGTTATTTCAGCATCATAATTACAGTGAGTGCCATCCTCTCAGGTGTTCTTGCTATATTACACAAGAAATCTCATTAGGATGTTAAACCCGTGACATTTAGAGACATCATAAAGACGTAGAATTATAACTACACTGTCTTATTTCAGTTGAATCAAAGCGGTCTTATAAATAATTTCCTTAGCTAATCTAAAAAAAAAAAGGTTATATTTCCTCCTAACATTTCAAGTTCATGTTTTCCATTAATCTTTTTATACCATCAGAAATGTCCAAATGTGACTCAATGCGGGCAACAGTGTGGCACTCTGCGTTATGGCACAGCCCTGTGTCTCTCGGGTGGCAACCTGCAGCCCTTCCCACCGCCGTGCCACCAGGCATGCCAGCAAGCCTGTTACCACAGTCTGCCCCGCAGCAACCACAACCACAACCACGGGCTAGAGCGCAGCCACACCCTCAGCCACATGCATGAGCATAACCCCATTCTGAACAATACCCACAACCATGCTCATAACCATAACCACGCCCTCAACCACATCGGCAACCAAACAGTATGTCACCCATAGAAAAGACATTAGTCATTATGAGTGGTCACATCCGTAGATGGAGAAAGGTGGAATCTGTAAAAAGAATATTTGAACGGATATTTTGACACATACACTTATTTGATTTCTTGCTTGGATGAGAGGATCTACACTACTCTCATATCTGTACACTAAATATGAAGCCAACGCAGGCAGCTGGTAAGCTTAGCTTAGCAGAAAGACTGGAAACAGCTCTTATTCTTAGTAATTAACATCTTATGTTTAATTAAATTTGTGGCTTTACACATCAAATTGTGGTTGTGTCCTGGACTATTTCTTGGCCAGGCATTGTGACTTTTTGGCATCATCAACATGGGGTTTCCATCAGAAGGTCTTCCAAGTAGCAGACTTGCTCATACCCCCCTGTAAACATAATAACAATATGCCATCTATGTAACCACCAATATGTCATTTATACACTTTGGATTTTATATGACTAAAACAAATATGATAACATGCTAATCAGTGAAGTTAGAGGTGCTTTGGACAGAACCAGGCTAGCTGTTTCCCCCTGTTTCTAGTCTTTATGCTAAGCTAACCTAAGATAAACTAAGATAAGCTAAACTAATCTAATCTGCTGCTGACAGTCGCTTCATTTTCACCATGAAGCCATGAGAGCTGTATCAATCTTCTCATCTAACTCTTGGCAAAAAAGTTTTTTTTTTACATATTGCACCTTTAAATCGAAGTAGTAATAGCTGTGATGTATACATATAAACTAGCACTTTTAATGTAGTATGGTATTCTAAGGTATAGTATATCTTTGGGTTTTTTAGTTGATTTATGAGATATCTTCTGCAATCATTTCAACAGTAAGCTCACCCAGAATGTTGCATGCTACAGGATGTTTACTCAGGAGTAGGACTGCGTTCCCTTATGGTATTTTCACCAAACACTTGACATTGATGACTCACTGTGTTTAACCTGTGAGTCTGATGCAGAAAGTGTGTGTTATAGTTAAAATAAAGGTGATTTGTTTTTTTTTCTCAATTTGGATGGGAGAGAGAGACTGCGAGAGAGAGAGAGAGAGAGAGAGAGAGGGAGGAAGGTTTCTTTCATATCTGCATTTGTTCATTTAGTAGAGACCCATTTATGGTGCTGCGGGTGATTTGCGTACTAAGAGCTTTTCTGCTCCTCTGAGACCTTTACACATTCTCTCCTTCTCTCTTTCACTTTTTCATTTCTCCGCGCCTTCCTCTTCTATTTGCCTCTATGGCGTGCCCAAACTGTCTAAAATCTGTAGTTTATTATCCAAACAAAGGCTTTTGTCAGTGAATCCCATCGAGGACAGGAGGAGGCTCTATCGTGAGAGAAGGGAGGACCACCAACTGCATAGCAATGAGCTTCACTTTCACTTAAGTTTAGTAAACTTGAGTGCAATTTTAGAAACAGCACGTCATCATTCAATTCACTGCCCTCTGGGTTTGGGGATTTTTCTTTACCCTAGGGAGTTGTGCCACCCGCTATTCCTCAAGTGAATTCTAGATCAAAGTGAATAAACATAATTTCTTGTTGTTCATAAAATACCTCATCAACATAAAATCTGAATAGTGCAGATTAAACTCTGTCATGTGTGGATGTTTGTGTTTTAGGCGCTGGTGTGAACGAATTGTGAAAGTCTTACATTATATGGTTTTGTTTCTTCAGTCTCGTCAGTGTTTCTGTTTCGGTTAGAAGACGGCAAAGTTTTGCTTCAACTGTTGCAGCAGATAATAGTTTTGCTGCTGTGTAAATTTCTGTCCCTGTTTCCATTCTGACGATAGCTGCGGTGACTGATGAAGCATACCATAGCATTACATACCTGGCAAAACACAACAGCGCTTCCGCTCGTCTTGACTGTATTTGGATCTGCTACTGTGAACTGATACACATCACAAGCAAAGTAGCAGGCGTGCATGCCAGACAGGCTTGTATTTTTTCTGATCTTTTTGGTTGGAAAATGGGTTTGAACAAATTCACTATAAATAAATGAAAACTAAACCATTCTGACATGACTTAAGGCAACATTTTTGCTTTTGTTCATAGACTGCACTACTAATTGACTGAGCTGTAAAGTGTCACCATAGCGGCAGATCTTATCCTTTTCAATAGAGTCAAATTATAGCACCAGAGTCATTGGAAACAGCATAACCATTCAAGATCCAATCACTCATCAGGCCTTTGCTTCTACTAATGTGCTGAAATGTCTTGTACGCACTCATTGTCTTTCCTTTCTTCCTTCCCTGCCTCCCTCTCTCAGACGGATTTTGAGAAGGATGTGGACTTGGCATGTCAAACAGGTGAGCTTTCCCTTCCACCTGATTTCTCTTTCCCTTTCTCCCTTTGTCTCCTCCTTTGTCCAACACGGGTTTAGCATTGCAGAGAGGCACTGGAGAGCTGTAACGTTCTTAGCTCGCTGCTGTGCATGTTGATGAAACGACGGGAGATGATGTGCTACATCTCAACACAGTTGTGCGCAAATTATTGTGCCTTATCAATCACACTGATTCTGCCCAATAAGTGTTCAGTGAGCATATGTTTGGATGAGACAGTGTTTAATTGTGCATGATAATAACACTCCTCAGTGTGTTCAGACCTGTTTCACTTTCTGGTGACAATGGCCTTATGTGTGTGTGGGGTGTGTGTGTGTGTGTGTGTGTGTGTGTGTGTGTGTGTGTGTGTGTGTCTGTGCGTGTGGGTTTTTGGATATATTGCAAATGTACCACAATGTTGTTTGCTTTGTGCTTTGTAATATTAACACAGTCACTTTCCCCCTCCACCCTTGCAGAGAGAGGACACCCATGTAAGTTTTGCACCTAACTGACCTTCTAATTACTGCCTGGTTCATCCTGTAAAAATAATTCTTGTAGACAAATCCGGTTTATAGGTAGAAGTAAACAAACCACCATTACTGCAGTGGCACCTCACTTTTAAAGTTGCATATAAGACTATAATGTTTGCCAAGAAATCTGTCCAAGAAATTATCAGTGCAATTAAAAAAAGGTTATAATTTATAAAACAAGTAATGTTTAATCCAGGTTTAACAAAAGGCTGAGGTGTTGTCAGCCTCTTCAGCAATAAACTTCAGCCTGAAAAGCCTGAGTCATCTGTTCAATGAAATACATTTTACTTTTATAAATCTCCATTAAATCTTTTTTGATCACATCTTGAGCAACCAGGGTCTGTGATCTGTCTACACAGGCCAGTGTTGCACCCTTGCATGCATGAAATCATGGATGATTTGATGATTTAAAATCATGAGCTAGCAAGTAATCCCTTCTGGGTTTAAGCTAGCATTATCCCACATAGCACTTTGACATCCACACCGTGAAGAATGGAAAAGCGAGCTATTCATCCCCCCTCCCCAAAAAACTGTAATTATTAATTTCTGACTAGTGCTTGGTGACTGGATAACTTTCACATTCACACAGACTACCTTCAATTCGATTGCTGACCGTGATTAACCCAAACATCTCTGCTTTCATCATCACTGTAAATGTGTTCAGTTGAACTATGCCACTGTAATAATGACGGCGGTGCTTGAAAGCACCAACACATTAAAACACTGCTGATTTTCCTCTATAAACCGTTCTCTGGGTCTCCACTGTCAGATGAGATGTGAAGCGACTGAGATTGGTTTGATTTCCCCAAATCTGCCCAATCCTTTCACTTCACTTTGCACCAACAGGACAGTGAAACAGAGGAAATGCTAGTGTCCATGCTGGTGTGCTCAAAATCAGCAGGAGGTGTAACTTAACATTTTGTCACACCAGTGCACTTCACATGAAAGTGCTCTGCACTACAGAGTAAATATTCTCTCCTCTGATGGGGACAGAATGAGCATGTTATCTAGCATGAAAACACTGATGGTTTGAGTTTGATTGTGATGATAGATTGATGTTGGATGTGATTAAACATTGTCTCTCATCAGCATGTCATAGTTAATTTTGGAGTAGCTATTATAGAAACGTGTAGTATCTGGTTGTAGTCTTTTGCTCAAACACATGCATGGAAGCTAACCCAAAGCCACTGTTAGTAGTTTTATGTTCTATTTTATTTCTGGTATTATGAAAGAAAAGGAAACAGCATGTGTTTAAACACATAAATGCACACAGACTTAGACTTTCATGCGACAGTGGGGCTGGGCATAATAAGCTGGTGAGCAAGATATGGGACAGGACTCAGTGGCGGGGGGATTTAGCTCCATTTCATTTGAAGCACATAGCATTTTACACTGAGGCTTTCTCCAAGCTAATAAAAATCCTGGCTCACCAGCGAATCTTGAGATGGAGCAAGACTTAAGGTCACAGAGGTGGAGACAAAACTCATCTTAGTTACAGTGAACCATATAAGCCCAAAATCAGAAGTGAAACTTTTCTTTGGAGATGCAATCTGTCTCACAGCTACATGAAAGCTTAGTTTCTACTTTGCTTACCTCTCTGTTAACTGTCTTCTGTATTAATATCTTTCCATTTCATTCCTCTTTCTTCCTTTAAATCTTCCTCCTCCTCTTCTTTTCTTGCTTTCAACCAACTACCCAAACTCCTGCTTATCCTGTACTCTCTTGTTGTCTCCGTGGTGTCACTCGTCTCCCTGCATCTCTCTCCAGTCATATTCAAGGAGGTGAACACCTGTAACCCGGCCACCATCACTGGGACCCTATCCCGCATTTCCCTGGATGATGAAGATGATCCCAAACTGGCAGCCCATCAGGAGGCAGGAGTAGGGGTCAACTTTAGCTCTCTCCCTGGGAACATCCCTCCTCCCAACCTCATTGTACAGGTATGGGATTTACCGACCGATTGCTCAATATATAGGTCCAAAAATTGCTGGAAATTAACTAAACACAATACATAATAATTGCCCTTAAAATCACACTAGTAGTAATGGGAATCTTAGACTTTGGCACCACCCAATGGTAGTTTCAAGACTTTCAGCAATGCAGCCTCACGCTTCAATATCTAATTTTACAGTGAAGTATCATCATCAGAATAATTTCAAAGATATTATAATCACATCATCTGAGACTTTCCTATATTTTCCACAAGGTTCCACCCCTCGGTGGACTTAATGAGCTGAGTGAGACGCCCCTAAAGAAGGAGGTGAATGTGGATCAGCAGAGACAGCAGGGGCAGCAACGCAGCGGAGCTCCAATCTACCTGTGCACCGAGAGTGGCCTGGGCTGGGCTCGACCGCCCACTTCCTCCAATACCTCCCAGGACGGAAGTGCTGGAAGCGGGGGAAGTGGCGGAGGAGGGGGAGGAGGAAGTAGCGGAGGAGGGGAGGGTGACTACATGGTCTTACCCCGTAGGACGGTCAGTCTCAAACCTCCAGCGCCCTCCTCCCAAGGAGGAGGCCTGGGACTGGGAGGCGAGGACAAGCCTCTCAACATCGCAGTGGAGGATCCCCCTTTCCCCCCGCCTCCCTCTCCCCTGACCCTCCACCCAGCCGAGAGTGAGGCTTACCCAGCGGATTTTGTGCCGTCCAGTGTGGGCGACATGAACATCACCATGAACCTCAACCGCTCCTATGGGACGATCAAAACCATACCCCATGGGCATGGCCACATGATGGCTCAGGGTGGTCTTGTACACTCCCACGGAGGACACATGCACACCCATGGGCATTCACTCCAGCTGAAACCAGGCCAGAGGCCGTCAGTCAGACAGATCCTGACTGGGGGAACCACGGTTGAGAGAACCAGGACCCTGCCACGCAACCTGGGCAGCACCAATGCCAACACCAGCCTCTCAGCAGGATCCCTGGAGGTGGGTAAGAGGTTGAGAGATGAGTAAAGGTTGGGTTCCCAGTGGTGGTGCCGCTAGTTGAATGTGAATTGTGATGACTATGGCTACAATACAATATAGGAAGAAGAATTGGGATTGCTAATATCCATATGAGTAGACAAGTGTGGCCTTTCAGTACATATTGTCTGTGATATACAGTAACAATATGTCCAACACACTGCGATGATACCACAGCTTTGTGCCTTCGAACAAGTCTGCCATAACAAGTGCTATTATTTTCAGCTGAGTAGTATTTACTGCTGCTGACTGAGACAATGAACATTCAAATGAGTTACACTCTTAATGACAGACAGCTTCTCTCCACTATTACTGTGTATGTGTGTGTGTGTGTGCGCGCGCTTGTGTGTGTGTAATGTTTGTGTAATACCCCCTCCTAACCATACAAGGTGGCACAGCAGATGGACTGAGACAGAATCAGAGGAAATACCCCTGGTGAATGTGTTTCAGCCCATCTTAATTTTACACACACGCACACACACACACGCACACACAGACTGACAAATATACACACAAAAACAAGCCCGCAAAAACATGGACACATGAACACACACGCACATTTGGATCTTTCCCCCCAATGGCATCTTGCTGACTCACAAGGTTGATTAAAGAGATGGAAATGACACTTTCACCGAAAAAGTGCAGATGCTTCATTTAGGGCTGAGGACGTTAAGGACGAGTCATTAAAACTCATAAAAAATCACCGTCAGAAGAGCTACGAGTGCACTCATGAATACCAAAAAATAAAAAAAATCAGTGGAGAAACCTGCAGGATGTAATTTATGGCTATAATTTCACCCTGTTTGAATATGCTTGATTTGGAGATGGATATCAGAGCGCACCTCTCAAGATTAAATCACAGCAGTGTTTTACTCCCCAATTCAAACATGGTGATGCATAATGGAGGGATCACGTAAATGTACTCAAAGTGTTCATTTCGCTGTTGATTTTTAGTTAGAAGCTTGTAAATTTAAACTCTAAATGATCTACTCAAGGAGTTAGAAGGGTTTCAGGGGGCATATTATTTCAGTATCATACTACAGAAACAAGTGGAGGGAGTAGTGAAATAAAAATTTGTATTTCTGTACAAGAAACTGTGCTATAAAGGTCAGATCATCATAGAACAAAATCTGTATGACTGGTTGGCTATAGGACCATCATTCCATCATAACAGCAACTTACAGGAGCAAAGGATTCCTTATGAATTTTGTATGAGTGATGTAACGACTGCTTTATGTCTGTCCCCACCAAAACATGCAATATATGGTACATGTACTGTATATGCATGTTGCATGTTTGCCATATTACAAAGAAACTCAATCACGGAATTTCTCCGTTTAAGGTAAGGATTTCTCAATAGGAGGAATTGCATTGTGATTTAGGGGCAATGAAGTCTGCAAAGTGAATGGGACATCTCTGAAAGAAACTTGCCTCTCTATCTGTTTGAATTTCTTTACCTTTTAAAACCTTGGCTGCCATAGCATCAGATCAGCAACTCTGCCCTTTCAAAGAATGAATACAGCTTTTAACTAAGTGTGGAGAGCAGCTCCACTCGCTGCCAAATGCAAATCTGGCAGACAGCGAGAGCCAGATAAGAAGTCAGAGATGGAATGTAATGCAATGCAATGTCAGGGCCAGATGAGTTGGAAATGTCTGCAGCTGTTAAATTGGCGGCTTGTGTGCCACTCGCTACAGCTATGGAGGCGCTTAAGAGTAGAGTGGTGGGGTCCAAACAAGATTAGAGGGTGAAAAACCATCTCTTATACATTTGTTGTAGCTCTTTTAATCAGAATGTCTCCAACAAATTCTCCAAAAATAGCAGGGAGGGTGTTTTATGCTGGGGTTGTAATGATTGTATTTGAGAGTATGTGAGCCGAGAAATTATTATTTCATTCTAATTCTGGGTTATTCCACTTCACTAATCTCATTACGT
Source organism: Protonibea diacanthus (assembly GCA_028641955.1). Lineage (NCBI taxonomy): Eukaryota > Metazoa > Chordata > Actinopteri > Sciaenidae > Protonibea > Protonibea diacanthus. Next base: position 11,106,427 of record CM053993.1, read on the forward strand.
TGAAATAGACTGAATAATTTTCCTTTTGCTGTGACATTTGTAAGAATATCTGTATCATGTTGGGCAGCCAGTGAATATTAGTCCTCCTCTTGTTACTGAACTGTGGCGCTGAAAGATCCGCAGATACATAATGAGATTGAGAGGTCTAAAGTTCTATAGAAGTGGTTGAGGGGTGATCATTGATGCTTTCTTCTCTCCCCCTGCCCCCTCCTCTTCCAGAGGAAAAGAGTACGGTACTCTGAGCTGGACTTCGAGGTAAGATCTCGGACTTCACCCCCTGTCATCAGCCTGTCTCTGCTTTCTTGTGCTTCTGCCAGGACTTGAGTAACGCATAGAGGAGCAAAAAGCATTGCTAAACCCCTCCCTTCGCACCTGTTTCTCCCTTGCAACTATGAACTGTTTCAGATCTACCTTACATAGTGTGCTGTTTCTCCAACAAAGGCCTTAAACCTGCCCTTATCTATTATTTGTCTTAATTAATAAATCTATGTGTCAGTTAATCATAGCATCATGGGAATCTAAACACCCCTCTGACATGTACGTGTAAATCAAACAATACTGTCATGTCATTGTGGGGGTCCTGGTTGAAGAAACAGCAAAGTAGTGCTTCTTGTGTCTGAGTGAATACAAGTAATCAAGTTTTGGGTCAACACGTATGTGGTTGTAGTTCATTGGCTGGTTATATCTGTTGGAACGACATGGTTTGGCAGCGTGTGAGTATGTTTGTGTTAGAATGACCTGGGTGTCATGTGAATCTCCAGTCTCTAGAATAAAATATAGTACCTCCCTTTGAATTTTCATTTATATTTATTTCTTTTCTTTTCCCCCTTTTTTTTGAGAATTCAGTTTAATTTAGACTTTTGTAAAGACTGGACATTCACCCTCCACCATGGAGATGTCTATTACATATTGAGGGTTTGTATGGTGACAAGCTACTAACAGTAAATATATGGCTGATTGTTTTACTTATCTGGCAAACTTACTGGAGAGTCATTTGTGGTCGCTGCATGAATTCAGCACAAGGAGATCTCACCTGGAAATGAACTCTTTCCTCATCAATTTACCTTTGAGAAAGAGTTTGACGTAAAAGAACAGAAGTTGGGAAATGTAGACTTCCATAATTTGATGGAAGATAAACCCATTTCCTTTCATGTTTTTTTTCCCCTTGCTTTCGCACACCCTTTTGGGCTGTCAAAAAATGACTTAATATATGTACAACATTTTAAATTTATTTACAATATTCTCTTAGGGTAATACTTTTCTGATATCTAAAAAGGGTACTCCATTGATTTAATATTGCACTTCAAGTTGGGGGACATGTTTAAAAAAATAATAGTCAAACAAGTAGAAGCTGAAACGTCCTGATTTTTAGTCTGTGAAGTTTCTCAATCGTCCAGGTCATCTTTCTTAGAGAGGGGTTAAATATGGGGCAACTGGACTTGGTTCTAGATCCATGAAGACGTTTTCACTAGTGTTGTTCAACAACAATTCTTGAAAACCTAAAATCATATAACTCAATATGCCAAAAAGAAAACTGAAGACCTAGTGGCAGAAAAAAACAGCAAGAAACTAGTAGCACCTTCTTTCCTGTGCAGAGATGAGAGTGCCCACTCTGAAGTAATTGAAGCCAGTGCTAAGCCCCAGTTCTGGCCGATGAGTCTGCGTTTGTGAGTGCTGGCAACTTGCCCCTGTGTCACTTTCAACCTCGCAAGCTGCTTCGACGATTAGCTACTGCCGAGCAGCTCCAGCACTGCCCATTAGCGCAGAGAGACAACAGCAATGGCAAATGGCGAATGCAGCTTGTTGTCAGAAAATTAAAGATCTGAATTCAGCTGCCTTCTAGACAGACATATTCAGAAGAGGGAAGGCAGTTTTTGTCAATATCCTTTTTCCAGGGTTAAATTCCATTCCATCTGTTAGACATTTAATAAGTTCAACAAAATCCTGAGTTAACAGGACCACCAGCTAGCAGGCACTACTCTGTAGCAGTGGCATTACTGTCAGTCATTTTCACCAAATTTTCACTTAGAGGAACTTCTCTGCAGCACTCCCAGTTGCCAAATTCTTAAAGACTCAGGAAGTGGATGATGTATGAGCATGAGCCAGCAATCGATCGGTCTGTCGGCGTACCTCTCTAACCCCTTTCCATGGCTGGCATCACTGCAGTCCCGCAGCCTTCTACCCATTCCCATTCCCATGCCTGCCCCTATATTGGCCCCCCCTTCCATTTCATTTCCTTTTTTTTTTTTTTTTTTTTGTTTCTATTTGGTTCATTCTTGCTGTCCCTTCCTTTCTTCCCTTCCAGAAAGTGATGCACACTCGCAAAAGACATTCTGAGCTGTACCATGAGCTCAACCACTCCTCCAAGTTCCACACCATAGACAGGTATAGCAGGGACCCAGCCATGTCCACATTCAAGGTAAGACCATTGCCCAAATGCGGGACGGGAACCCGCTGCACCTCCACCCCCTCCCGCACTTTGTCACAACCCTAAAACCCCACCCACCCTGTAACGCAAAGAATCAAAGACTGGAAAGCAAACACTTACCTCTGCACAGATCAAAATTGCATTAGCATGGTTGTCAGAAAGTGGTCAACGCTGGATAAATATTATAAGCACCAAATTCAGCTTTTAGACAATTATAGTCATAAAAATTCTAAGCCCCCAGTCATATCTTCTCAAGCCAGATTGCGGCCAAGCATTGTTTGCTCAAACAAGGGAACCTAAATGTGAACAGTGTATTTCCATTGCTGATTGATTAATTCACTATCGCATCTGAGGAGAATTAAACAATAACTACCTCCTGAATATAACTGTCACATTTTATTCCAGCTTTCTCTCTGTAAATATCTTTTTATACATAGTTTAATTGGGCCGAACTTTATTCGTTCTCACTTGTTGTTGGTGCCTTATTAAATACTTGTCAAAAGAGTTGATCACATGAGCTGTTCGCTGAGGGGTAAACAATCATAGCCTGTTAATGAAATCCAAATTATGTAATTTAACCTGTGAAACTATTTCTCACTCTTAGCAAAATAACCTCACGATGATACACTACACATGTGCCAGTATGGCACACACAGTGTTTTGTCTATGCCTGTGTCACACTGGTTAATCTGTCTGTTTAACTGAATTATTTTGTCAATGTGCTACCATTTTTTTTTTTGTTTCATGTGTCTGTGTGGGTGGTTTGGTGGGTGTATGTGTCAGTGGGGCGCTTGGGTGGGCACCTGTGAGCATGAGACTTCTTTGAATCATTAATACACCATTAGCAGCAGACGAAAGAGTCCCTGCTCGCTCTGAACTGACCTTCAGAGGGACAGTTTCATTAAGATTTAAACACACGCGCACATGCTCGCACTCCCCTCATCTGTGAAGCTCTAGTGCGTAGAGCCATGATGAGTTAGTCAACCTTGATAGGTGTACTTTCCCCTGGCATCGGCGGCATGCTGGTTCACATCTAATTTACACCACCAATAGTGGAACAGAGGCCAGCCTGACATCTCTCATATTCCCCATGCCATGGAGCCACACACATATTGTACACACTCACACACACGCAAACGGGCTGCCATTTCCCAATGCCAGACCGGCGGCCTTTTCCTTCACTCCTCATTTGCTCAACGTCTTGATCAAGATTTTCAGAGGCGCTGGCCAGCTCCCCATTCATTAATGCCAAGCAAATATTTCATGGAAGGGAAGAAAAATGGCAGGCTGCTTGCAAAGCCATGAGCCATATATTAGAAGTCTGTGGTTCTTAACAGTTGCACTGCAGCATGCTAATGTGCCTCAGAGGGAGCTCAGGTGCGCTTTGAGATTATGCCCAAATGTGAAAGAAATGAAAGCCCAGCCACAAATAATAGATAGGTTGTATTTAAACTAATTAAGACAAATTGGAACGCATATTTCCTCTGGGTTAGTGACGTCATATAAGTTATGAAATGAAAGGGCAGCAGAGATATGGCTTACTCATCCAAATCCATTATGTGAAAAGTAAGTAGGCAGTTCACTTAACTGTGAATAATTACACGGATAATGCTATCAGTGTCAGGCCTTTGACAGGACCCAGCTTGAGTTCAGCTCTGCTGTTGTCAACATCTCACTTTGAGAGTCACCCCCAGACACGGACATGCTGACTATACAGTAATTATGGAGATGAGAGGGGGGTGTGTGTGTGTGTGTGTGTATGTGTGTGGGTGGGTGTGCGTGTCTCTACACTTGCATTATCACAGTGCCTACATGTGTGGTTGGATGCCTCTGTGTTTTGTGGTTTGTATTCATGTTTGTGTTTTGTTCCGTTGCTTTTTGTCTGTGTTTATCTGTTTTACGTTTGAGATCAGTGTGTTGCACTGCCTGTGTCAAAAGCACATAAACTGTGTTTAAGAGACAATTACTGCATGAGTAATGGTATAATGATTCCATAATAACTTTAATAACTTCCTTTCTATACCATATGACAAACACTGACAGTGATTTTCACATATACTACATGAGCGCTGTGATTTAATAGCAAACATAATTGGATTTAACTAGGATATCACCTCACAGATGGACACCCAAAATACTGTGAAAGCTGATACTGAGCTTTAATTTCGTATGGTCAATTGATTTAGTCACTTCAGGACTGGCACTGTTGAGCATCTCACCTTTTAATGAGAGTTCCAAGCAAATCCATTAGGAGGGAAAACTTCAGTTCATTCTCTATCTTACCTGTAACAATGAGTCACCTACCTCAAGCAACGATACCTCAAAAACTCATTAACCTCCATGACTTTTGCAGGCCTTTCTCCCCTTTGAAGTGCCTAAACAGTATTTTAACGCAGACCCTAAACAACCTGTAACCCCCCCTCCCCCTCTCTAACTACCATGGCCGGTGTTCACCCAACACAGGTCCCCCCAATCCCACCACCAAGGCACAACACCGAGCCATCACTAGTGCGCAGAACGTCCCTCGTTTACAAAGAAAGTCAACGTAAGGCATACTAAACTCCACATAAACTCAGTGCAGTAGAGCCCCCTCTAAGTCACTCTAATCCAGATGTGTTGATGTGCTACATGTCACCGTGTGTATCTCATAGATTTCTGCGTCTGTGTTTCTGTGCTGCAGAACTATACGTTTCACATGCCTTTTAATGACTGTTCGCTAAACCTCCTCCCCAATGTGTATGGGGTGATACTAAAAGCAATGTAATTAAAGAGCTGAAGAAATGAAAGGAAAGGATTAAAAAGCTGTTCATCTGCTCCAACGTAAGCTACAGTTGTTAGCATGTCCAGCTAGCTACTGCTAATTGAGCATTTCCTAAGGCCAAGCACATTCCGTACGAAAAAAAAAAAACCTGAGTTTAATATTGTACATCCACTGTGTAGTTTTTTTCCCAGTATGGAATCTGTTCCTGGATGCAATATTAAAAAGTAAGCAGTTCTATACTACCCTTTATTGGATTTGGAGTAACTATTCCCAGCCAACATTACCTGAGATAGAGATAAGTTTTTCAAACACATGATAACCCAAACAGGGTTATGTAAGAACAAAATAAAAGTCTATTTTTAGATTTATCCTTATCATACTTATAATACAGTACTAGGACTATATAGATTCCAACATGACTGCAATATGAAGCACCAACTCAAGTGAAGATGCCATTTGATAGACCTATTTACATCTTTCGAATTATTGTTGCTAGCTTAATGAGTTAGCTTTTAAGGAGAACAAAATTGACAGTTGCCATTTGAAAATGAGTAACCTGCCTACATCTATATGAAACAAGGATCCACAAATTTGAGAATTTTGATTCTAAATTTGCCACCGTTACCATGGTAAACTGTTTATGTGTCAGGATATGTAAGGATGGAAAGTTTGACAGGCGTAGCAACAGTAACTAAGGGTGCAGGGGTTGAGTGAACAGTCTGTTCAGAGCATGGTACTGTTACCTGCTAGAGTACATGTGACACTGAAAAGCCTGACATTTCAAGACTATATATATTTGTAGTTACAGTCACACAGACGGTGTCAAACTATGAGCTCACTCCATGTTGCTGCTCATCTACCACCTGTCAGTGCTGTCTCATAGTGAAGTGACTGTATTTGATGAGCCTAAATATTAGATAGTCCCCTAGTGTTGTGGTGGTGAATTAGTTCAGTGCATCACAGCTTGTACCCCCTGTGCTTCTGCATTCAGAGAGTGAATGCAAATTCCCCTTCCTCCATCAAGTCCTGTTCAAATCCATATTGAAATGTACAGTCTGGAACCACAGAGATGGATTTGTAAGGTGGTCTGATGCAGGACTGGATTTACCTTCCATGATATGACAAAACAGAGGGATTTTTTTGATTTTGTTTTGTTGTTTTCTCATTGCCTATGTGAGTTGTGACAATCCATAGAGTCATTGTGCCCATTTCAGTGCCTGAATTAAACCTTACGATCTAAACACCATAACCAAGTGATAAATCAGTTCATAAAGACAATGACCCATCCAAACCGATTTATAATCACCTCATAAACCATGATATTCTGCTCATAAACTAGCTGGCACTAAAACGGGCCAAACACGATGCACTTTGTATAGGTGCTGATGGGAGACTCTAGGAAGTATCACAAAGGCTTATGGGGTCAGAAGAGACCTGATCCATTTTACTTATCAGAAAAGGTAGGATCTTTGTGTTGGCTGTGTCGAGGAGATGAGTGGATATCAGAAAATGTCACGCGCACACTGACTTTCACATCTTATCCAATTTTCTGTGTAAGTGCGGTGGGCTTAAAGCGGTCTTGGGCATTACATGTGCCTTTACAGATAGAAGAAAAGAATCCATATACTTCAGTCTTTTGATTTCTGCCTTCCTTGTCTTTTCTTGTCCCTCCATATCCCCTACTCACACTGCTGTTAACTCTATGCTGCTTGGTAATCTGTGTATTCACCACATCTGCAGCTAGAGGCTGTTAAGTGATGACTCAGTGTTACAGAAGGAAGGGGCAAGCAGACACTATTTCACAAAACTCCCCATTAAGCTCAATGTCGAAAATCACCTTGTCTGTCTTTTCCATCCATGTAGTGTGAAAAGAAATACACGTACACGTGACCGTCTGGTACATATTCTTTTATTATTTTTGAAAAACATATTCATGTCCTCTTAAAATGTACTCTGCAAACTAGCTTGTAAGCTATGGCTAACAAAGGTCAGCTGTCAGTGACACAGACAGACAGACTGCTGGCTTCAGACATCAATGTGCATAGTTAATGCAGCAAGATACAACTAACTATTCTATAGATAGCCTCTTTAGAAACTCTAAAGAGTCACAGAGGTCAAATTATGTCGATTGATTGCAGATGGTTAGCTGTTATTTTACTTTGTCAACAGCTACTCTCCTTGAGTGTTTTGGTATATTTACATGGTTGCCTGCCTCTGTAAGGGTCTATTATCTGTTGCAGTGGTAACACTTGTGTTATACTCTGTTGAAGTGGATCGAAAAGTGGGCTTCAGATTAATGCTAATGATGAAAACAAATTCATGTCCTACTCTGTTTTAAGTAAAGTGGATGCTCAGGCAGGGCATATGGCTAGCTGAGGGAGTGAGTCCATTTTTACTGTGTCTCCTGTAATGGATACATGATACAAATAGAGTCAGTGGGGTTACTGAATGAAAGAGTGGATTGGAGTGTGTCTGTATCACAGTATGTACAGTATCGGCATTACAGCCTGCGCTAATGTTTAGATTTAGAACAGCTTCTTGGCCTCTGTCACCGTGGAGTTAGCGTGTTGTTTTCTATCCTCTCCACAGGGTTCAGAAGGTCGTAACACACATTTGCATGCAGTGCCCAATGATGCAGTGTTGTGCTTCTCTGTGTGTGGGATGGATGGTGTGTGTGTGTGTGTGAGCGAGAGAGAGAGAGAGAGGGAGAGTAAGTTCGCACTGCGTAATGGCCTGGCTGATGCATTTTTTAGCTCTCAAATGGGATACATTTCCATCCCGTCGTCTTCTGTGTTCTTGATTAAATGAAGCGTGCTTGGCTTCCCTCTCCAGATAGGCAGTGAGGAGTTGTGCAGAACGCAGTGGGATGGAGAAAAAGACAAAGGAAACTAGTGCTCATACTTTGCTGTGATTTCACTTACGCTCGATCAGTGCAGGGACCGCAAACAAATGTTCGATGGTGAAATATGTATTTATGATTCAGTCCATTTGGCTGTAGGTGTTGATTTGAATTCTGTGATGAAATCCTTAACTGTTAGGCTACATATGGAAATATATGGTGGTATATGGTGGCCTGAGAGGGTACTACCATTAACCTGCCCCATAAAAGAGAGGTGAGACCTGGGATGCTCTCTTTATTCATCCCGTTAACATTAGTGGCTTTTATTGATATTCCAGCAATGTTTTTAGGCCACTAAAGGGAAATTTAGCCAAGGTAATGTGTATGCTTTGAGGATGTCTCATGTAAAATGAAGATGTATAATTTTAAATGACAAAGACTCCATTTTTGTTGATTCAGTGGGGGCAATTTGCCTGCACTTACAAACCCCATAAGTCTTGATAGTCAATTTGCTGGCATTAAGCTAAGGGGCCTCAATTTCACATTCCAGCAATAAACCAAGTCCTCTCCTCTTCTTCCTCTTCATATCTCATTCTCCCCTCTATTCATCCTCACGGCTTGACATTTTCTCTGCCGTCGCCCTCATTTTCCCATTTCTCCCTCTAAACTCAGCCCTTGGTGGCACGTTTGAGGCATTAATTGAATAATTAATTCCTCTCATTAGCTTGTTTTTAATTATTTCCTTGCCCCCTTCTCTGTGCCGAGTATAAACTCATCAACTGTTTTCACCCGTCCACACAAATTGCCCATGAAAACTGAGGGCTGGCGGAGTGTAGCTTTAGCACACTGGCTCTATCAGTGGCTCCTAATGAGGGGACGGTTAGCCCAGGCGGAACAAGCCTAACACTGGCTTCGTGCACCAAGAGGCACAATACTAATTTAGCTCATTTAGTGTCCTTGGGCCAATTAAAGGGAGGTGAAAGAGGTCGGATCTCTTGCTGGAAATGTTTTTACTATAGGAGCCCTGGAATGCACTGCAATGCACAGACCCAGACGATGGCAAAGCAAGCCTGTGTGTCTGATTGCTCGTTTGTTTGCAATGTGTTGCACTAATGGAATTTATTTGCCCTACATTCTCCAGATTTGGCTCCTTTGAAGGGCCTTATTACGTGTGACACAGATTCCTTTCCAGCTAAGGGGTAAATGGTGCTAAAGACTGTTATGGCCACTTAGTCTATTTTTGTGCCCCCTAATAAATTATGCTGGTGCTGAATAGGCAATCTGGATTCTATCATTATCTTGATGATATAATGAAATAGAAACCTTCAAATAGTCTAGTTCCGGTTCAATGACCCACAGCCCACTGACAGCTATATCTCCACAGTCGTGTTCTGATATCCACTCCATCACCTCTTGACGTTACTTTCATTTACTTCATGTATAAATGTGGTTCAAGTTTGTTTCACGTGAGCCTCACACTCATGTGTATGTCTTTTCTTTGCCTTACTGCCACATTTTATTGATTTCTTGTTTTTTTTTGTTTTTTTTTTGTTTCCTGTTTTATGTCCTTTGTTGGCTGACTGGGCCTTGTGTTGCATGCCTGTTGTCATGTCCCAGTTTGAATGTAGCCAGACAGTCAGCAGAACCATGGGCATCCAAGTCAACAAAGGTAAAGTTAACCCACTTACCCACAACCACCTGTCCTCCCCCATCATCTCCCAAAGACAGCCTGCCACATTGCTCACCCACATCCAGACACGATTTCCATTCCGTGGTCCAAATGAGGGGGACTGAGTGGCAGATAGTGGGCCGCATCCACCAACACTATAGCAGAAGATTTTCAAGACGGCTTTAGATGTTTGTGCAGTAGCATCCTTTTCTAGTGTGTACCATCCCTACAAACTGTTTCCTCCACTAAGCTTTGCCATGCTTGTAGCGTTTTCTCTCAGAAGGCCGTGTAGCTCGCTTGAATCTTCAAGTGTTGAGTGATTAGGCAATTCCAGGGTCTTGTGTTGCTTGAGGACATACAGGCTCCATTTGCCCATGCTGTGCCATGGAAACGTATAATGGGAAGTACTTTACTGTACCCAAATTCTACCTGTTTCTGAGCCACATTTTAGGTGAGACGTCAAAATAGTTGACACTGTTGTGTGACACACGCACAATCACTGAATAAAATCCCATATTGCCAGTATTACTGGAAACACTTAAGAGGCAGAAATTATTATGGTGATCAAAAGTGACCAGAAACAAGAAGTTTGTCAGCCATTAATTCATCCTATTACAGATGGCTGATAATATTCATCCTATTGCCAGGAGGAGCAAAGAGAAACAATACCGAATAAATCAGATTACTTTATGTCAAGATCTCCATCTGTTTTTGTCCTTGGAGCTCTGTTGTGGAGACATGTATTTAGATTAGTAGGTGGAGGTGAAGCTGAGTTTAATTACTTTACATACTGTTTGGTGGTTTGATCTTTGCTTCATATACTTTAGTAACATACAAGTGCCTTAAATATATACTTACTCTTATTTTACTTCTTATTTACACCTCTAATGCAGCTTCACACTCTTTTCACGTTTTCAGCAACTATTTTCCAACATGTATGATGTGTTTTATAATGTATCAAAGCTTATATAAATTTTCAACTTACAGACTAAGCGATCTAATGAGCACATCACATATGACAGTAAATCAAGACATCCCGAGGCAATGTGCTAAGCACTAGAAGTTCTTAATCTGTCCTACTGCATGCTCACACACTCTCAGAAACAAACAGCTCTCCTAGACAGTATGATTTCTTTCTGTCTGAAACATTAAATAACAGCCTAGACTTAAAATTGTCTGTTTCAGAAACTTTTCTACAATATACTGAAATACTTTTAGCCAAAAAAAGCTCCAGTCAATATTAGCCAAGCTGTTAGAGCTACTGTAGGGAATCAATTTGGGCCCAGACTTGGGGTAGACTGGGATTTAGAAAGTACAAATGACGTGAGCTTCCTCTCCCCAAACACCTTCATGACATATTTTTTCTGCTTTTTTGTTACTGGACTCAACACCGGCTCATACTCTGACCAGCCAACTAGGAAACCACCTGTAACTTCAGACAAAAACAAACTTAAAGAAAAAAACAAAACAAAAAACATACCACTCATACAGAAGCAAGCTGCCATATGCAGTGGGAAGGTAAGCCAGGAACATTAAAAAAGATAGATAGATCACACTGCAGAGGTACAACAGGGGAACTTTATGTGTTTAAGCCAGAGGCGGAACATACAGAGTCAGCAGTGTCCACTTTATCGCTTGGCTTTAACAATTTTATGTGTTGTGTTAACACATACTGTATCAGATCAATAATGCAGATAGTGTAGATAGCATTTCCATGCACTAATAACCAGATAAGTTATCCTCTTTCAACATTATGTAGAATACATGAGCTCCAAAGCCTCTAGCACTGCACAGTAGACTCACTGTTTCAGCCTTTAGAATAAGTAAGGTTCCTTTACGCCCACATGCCATCCTTTCTTTTATGCCCTTTATAGTAGTTGTAGTCGCTATTAGTGGCGCGTAGCATATAGATTCTCTCAGTCACTCTGTTCCTTGCTCTGTCAGTTTTCCTTAGCTCTCACACAATACTGCCTGTTCCAACACACCTCGATTATGCGTGTCTAACCATGCTGACATTGCGTTTTTGATCACTGTTTGCACTATTTCTGTTCATATGTATGTTGTGAGTGTGTGTGCACATGCTATATTTTGTCATGAGAGAGAGCTGGTGAGTGGGATTTGGAAGACAGAGACAGAGAGAAAGAAGGAGTACGGTGTAAGCACAAAGCAACAACTGCCTGTTCACCTGCTGAAGGTGTGGGAACAATGCCATTGTTTCAGGGCAGAGTTGTCAGTGACTATGATCCCCCTCCCCACTTCTCCTTCCTCTCTCTCTGTCTTTTTCTCTCACTCTCTCTCTCTCTCGTCACCCCCCTCCCTGTCTTCTTCCTCCTTTCCATTTCATCACCACAGAGGGAAAAGCGATGGAGCATTTCGTCTGCCGGAGGTGAAAAGAACTCGTCGAGTGTAAGTAGAGGGGGTTTCTGGCAGATAGAGAAAGTGAGGGATGAGATGGGGCTTTAGGGCAAGGAGGGGGATGTAGGCAGGCAGAGATGGCGAAAGGGAATGGATAGACACGCAGTGGCAGCACAATCGCGTTAGCCTAGTCTCCCAGGGATAAAGTTGGGCTTAACTGCAGCATTACCCACACTCCTGCATTACAAAATGTTCCTTCGCCAGCATTTAGCATGCAAATTGGCTCCCAGATTATGCCTTTTGTATTCATTTTACCAACTGTCAGGCTGTGACGCAGGGAGAATGATAATCAGGCAGATATTGCCCCCTAGCGCTCCGGCGACGATCATCACACTGTGAGGAGGGGGGTGGGGGTGAGAGAGGAGGTGGAGTGCTGCTGTGGTACTGCAGATCAATGAATTGTGTGTGAGTCTCTGATGAAGAGATAGACAGGGTTTGAGGGCGTGAATAGCTCAAAGTGCAGAGCATGAGTGAGTACTTTATAAGAGTTTGTGCAATGAACAGGAGGAGGTAGCAGAAGAATATAGAGAAAACAAAAATGAAAGAAGCCGTAGCTACAGATACAGTAGTGCTCTTTCTCTGTTGGATTACATATGTACAACCAAGCATATAGATGTAGACACACACAACTATACGGGTAAGCACATTTGGGATTTTCCTCTCAAATACCCTTTTCAAAGTACTCCTCTTTGGATGTGTTGTCTTGTAAGACATTCATCCTCTTGTATGTATGAGATATTGAGCTCTGTCCAGTCCAAAAAAAGTCCACCATGTCTCTGAAAACCACCACAGGTGTTCCGTCTTGGCTTTTTATATATCTTTTTTTCTGTCTTCGTGTGTTTTGCTTTACCAAGAGTCATCCGGGATAGCGATCCCGCATGTCTTTCCCAGCTCGTGAGCTCCTATCTGTGAAATCATTATCTCCGCGAGATAATGAGTTCAATTTGAATAATGGCCCTTATCTGATGCATAATGCTACCTCTAATTCCGTTTTTTAAGCTAATCCCTCAACATGTATTTTACATGCATGGTGGGCGCATCTGAGGACCACATGCGGTGATCACAGACCCCAAGCCTAAGGTTTCATGTTTTAATCAGTCCCCCTGAAAAGGTACTGATTGGGAGAGTTGGGAATTAAAGGTCAGGCACCATTTGTGTAAATAAAAGAACAGTGGTAGTATTTCATGATAGACAGATGGTAAGGTGCTTTGAAATACAGGTATGTATGGTCCTGCTTTTTAGTATATATGAGGTGAGAGTATACACAACATATACACAGTATGTTGATATTTTCGTAGGTGAGAGACAAATGATCAGCTTCTATGAGTACACAGTTTAAAGTATCCATCTCCAAATCTGTGTACTGGCCAGAACAGGCCTCAGGCATTAGTTTTTCATGGTTTGGGAGAGACGTTGCTGCAAAGTCCGACACGTAAGATGGTCAGACATTTTTGAAACACGCAAACGATTTGCAGTGATTGTCTAATCCACTTTATTTTGAGGTAAAAACAAAAGTGAGTGTGCCCAAAACGTCTGTAAAATACGGTAAGTACAGCAGTTTGAAATTGAGGCAAGAAGTCTGTGCCATATTACCCCAACAAGGTGCCTCAGGGCAAGCATGAACTGTGGGCGCCCAGCTCCCTGGTTCCCAAAGTTAATTTGGTTTTAAATTGATTGAACACGAGTTTATTTAAGAATGTGCACTATGTAAGCATGCTACTAACTGGAAATATTTAAAGTGGAGCTAACAGGTCTTTGGAAGTGTTCTTGCATCTGTGATGTGTTTGATGGATCCAACAGGAGATGTGGGATGAATGTTGAAAGCACTCAGTCGAGATAATAATTTTTTCTCTTCCAAATAAGGTTGGCTAATCTAACTGCTCATCTGTTTTGCCTGACGTTTTATCCACATGCCTTTATTTTCCTTATGTGGTCCTTGTCCTTGTCCTCCTTCTCCATCAGGACAAGTCAACCCCGGAGGACCAGAGCTCCTGGGACAGCTTCAAGACCATGACCCCTGAGCTGTCCATCGTGCCTGGGGAGCAGAAGGACCGAATGGAGCTGCACAATAAGAACTGGGACTCCTCATCTGCTAACACACCCGACTCATCTGAGGGAGACTTCCAGACTGAAGTGTGAAGGCACACAGACGCGTACACGCACTCACTTGAAGACACTCACGCCCCATGCCGAGATACAGATGCACACAGAGATACTGAACTTCTGAAAAGCTATACATAAGTGATTTTTCCGCAAAGATCTCACAGACACTGCTCCCCATCTCCTGCAATGTGCTCTGTCGGATCCCATACTGTATTTGTTTACTGCTGCAGTGGACAGACATGGAAAGAAGACTGTTCTACTCTATATTTTCGCAAAGACTATTGAAAAGAAAGAACAGGGGCTTGACACGTCTGTGACTGGCAAAGATTTTTAAATGAACCTAAAAAAGAAAAAAAAAAACTATGAAAACTTATTTCTGAGAAAAATGTCTTGATTTTATTCTGGAGGAAAAAAAAGAAAATCTCTTTCAATTGTTTGATGATTTGGGGGGGAAAAAAGAAAAAGAAAAATATTTCTGCACCGTTCAGTTCTTTTTATAGCAAGGGGAAGAAAATCTCACTGAGGTTTCTCACACCGGTAGCCCCCCTAGGCACTCTGCTTTCATTTATTTCCTTTTCCCTTCTAATGGATGACGAAAACATTCTATGTCCCAGCCATTCCTTTTTTGATTTTCATGTTTCTTTTTCGTCATTTCGGAGGAATAGGGGATGGGGGTGCAGGGGGGGATGAGGGGAAAAGCTGCTCATTGATATGTGCCATCCTCTCTGCTTTTTTCAGGTTCCAGTTCAACAATCCCATCCATCCATTCCCCTCACGTCCTCTGTGTCAACATTGTATCCCCCTTTTTATGTGTATTTTCTATGGTTTAGTTTTAAAAAAAAATGTCCCCCTATGGTTTGAAACTTTTAATGAAAAAATAATACGATTGAAACAAATAACTGAGTTGTGTTCTATGGTCTAACTGTTCAAGAAGAATTGATTGATTTTCAGACTGGTTTGGTTTGTGCTTGTGCTGCCTTTTTTCCCCATTATTTTCTTCCTTTTTTTTTTTTTTTTTTATTTCCTGTGAGAATTAACCCACGTGGAACTTAGAAAAACAATTTAGGACATACACAGCGCATACGCTTTTTGAGGTAATGTGCGCCGCATGTTATCCATCCATGAGGGAAAAGAAGGATAGGGATCGTCATGCAGATTCTCGCTCTTATTTTTCCCCGCTGCTTGGAGATAAAAGCCTTTTAAAGCATCTGAATCCATTTCAGTCATCACCAATCACAGTAACGCCAGGAAAAGAGAATAGCTTAAGTCATTTTCAGCCCAACGGGAATCCACGCTAGCTCTCGCATTCCACAAAAACTTAGTCCGCTTGAAGCGAAGCAACGGTTCAGTGGCTAACTTCACCTGACCAGAGGAAGTTTTTCAAGCCAATAATATATGACAGTAAACATCAACTGAGCCAATTTCCCAAGAACCCGATCATGGATTTAAAGATAAACATGCCTTTCTTTGCTCTTGTCTACCACCTACCTTCCTGTTTCTCCTTCTCCTGTTGTTCATTCTGCCCACCCAGTGTTACAGGAGGAATGAAATCTGAGCGTTAGGAGTGAAGCAAGTTGAGTAATTCCTTGTTCACATGGATCGTTGTCTGTGTGATTGTAGCCTACGCTTGTGAACACAGCAGCTGCAGAAAGAGAGAGTGAAATAGAAAGGCAGAGAGGGAGCCACAGAGGTTAGAAGGCTACAAGGTGGCAGACTTAAGAGGGGAATGTCACAGAAAAAAAAAGAAAGAAAGAAAAGCCAGTGGTGATGCTTCCTGCTTGAAATTCTACATCCGTACTTCAGTCGCTACAAGAGGACAACCAGTTTCCTGCTGTTGCTACATTAGCACATCAGTCCTCAGCACACCGACAGAGTGCAGGATGAATTCAATAGATGGTTTGATAACTTTTCTGTTGATGTTCAAAGCAGCTTCCATTAATCTAACAGTCTGGAGGAAGAGATGAGAGACAATTTAAGGGAAAGAGAAAAAAAAAGTGCAAGAGAAAATGGCAGCCGAGGAGGAAGATCCAAAAATACATAGCGAGAAAGCTAGAAGCAGGCAGAGATGTTGATTAAGAAGGGGAGTGCTCAAAACAGTAATTATCTGGGGATGGCGATTTGTCCTGACATTTTCCAATGCAGCCCTCAAACCATCTGTTTAAGGATCCCTAATGTGGTAGTAGTGCAGCACAGCGCAGATGGTGAGACAAGAGTGCAGCCCTTCTAACCTTTCAAGCTAATCAGCTGATAGGCAAACCTACAGTTCGCTCCCCCCTCAGGGGGGAGAGGTAGGTTCGGCCCCATGTTGCCAAGCTAAGGTCACATTCACCTGACCTGTGAGGTTTCAGGATCCAGATTTGCTCTGCAGTGTCTCCAAACAGCAGCAGCAGTCCGTCAGCTCCACAGTCTCAGTCAGTGGGCGTTTCTCTCTAGCAGAAGAAAACATCAGTTTCAGTGGAAACAGACTTGACCTTTACACGGACAAATTGGGTTTTTTTTTCTATATTTCCTATATAGAGAGAGTGAAATATTTAAAGAGAAATGTCTATTCCCTACAAAGCCTTGTTCCCATGGTAACTTCTAAGTGGGATTTGATGAAGAGGAAAAAAAAAAGAAAGCAAGAGTAAATGTTTAATCAGCACAGTGTGAGGTTTTGTTACTTTTGCAGTGTTTTGCTCCTTGCACATGAGCAGTATGACGATGAGGGCTGGATTTTAAGTTTCAACGTCCAAGAACGGTAAGTGAGACGCCGATTGACTGATTGCGAGCGATACGTTTTGACTGATGATGTGAATGTGCCACCACAACTAAGGATAACCTCTTACAGTGTTCTCTGTCAAACTGGTACGATGCGAACGCCGACACATGGAGGTGATGGACTAGGTTAGTATGTCATGCTGTTCTCCTTTGTGTGTTCAAAACCTGCCAAACTCAACAGCCCATAAATAGATACGAAACACAGGCAAGCCAATTTGCGACGCCCACTCTCAAATCTGTTATCCTCACCTTCACCCTTAAACCTTCAAACCTTCGATGCTTAGGTGTTAACTGTCTGCTTCACCCATCCGGCATTCCAGTTGATTTATTACTGAAAAAAAAAAAACCCTCCCTTTCCTTTTCTCCCTCATTTTTGTTCTTTTTATACATAAGATTGTACAAAGTAGTCCTCTAATGTTTTCATAGTGTCTTTTTATATGAAAATAAATTTTCAAATTGATCTCAGTGTCTCATGTGTATACACGCTGCTTCAAGGGCATCTGTGGACACGAACAACTAGGCTCGCTCTTGATTTGCAGTGCACTTGCAATCCCATGTTTTCATAATATCACTCCGGGTGTTGGGCATGACAAACTCTGTTAGCCAGAAGCATTGAAGCTTAAATGTGACTGATCAGAGGCTCTGCTGGTCGGTCGGAAAAATGTAAAAGAAGCACAGTTCTGTGGGTTTGAAGTTGTGTTGCATTGGAGTAACCCAAAGGGGAAAATGTCAACTCAAAGTGATTATTTCATTAAAAATGTATAAACTTTGAGCTATATTTATGCTAATAATGATCCTCTTCCGAAATGGAATTTCCCCAAAAATGGTTCTGTTATGTAACGTGGTGAAAATAGTCACAGTGGACGGGCTTTATAGTCCAGTCAGTGGTGCTGGAATGAAGGAACATAAGGGGATGACACAGTGCACATGCCTCAGTCGCTCCGCATTTGCCTTCCAAGAGGCTTGTGGGTAATTAAGTGTGGATGAGTCTGTCTATGGATCTGCCATTACTCCCCCTTGGAGAAAAGCCACCAAGTGGGAGCTTTCCCGAGGGAGTGAGAGGGGTTGAGAGAGGTCAGAAGAGGGAGAAAATTGAGAAGCTAGCCCCAAGGATGAAATGCCTGGTGACAAGCAAGAGTAAAAGTAAGGAAGGGGTTTTCACATTACCTCTGACAGAGGAGTCACAGTGATTAGAGTGCCTCTTGGATATTTTTCCTAGAGGTTTCTTGGTAATTAAGTTGTGGCGCTGGTGTGTCACTAGTGACCTAAGGAGAGACCCCGCTGACAAATAACACAGGAAGACAAAGTGACGAGTGGACAGACATGAGTTGGAGGGAGAGATAACAAATTTCCTCTTGATGGAGGCTGTGTGTCCACCAGGAACCTCTTGTCATATTTACAATAAAGACAGGACATGTTATTGGGTGTTCCTGACAGCACTGGGACATACTCGTGTTTTAGTGCTCGGAACAGCAAGTCCTGGAAGTTTAATATAGCTGAGTCAAACAAAAGAGCGATGCAACGAGTTCCGCTGTGGATTTTCAGCAGTGGCCCAGCGGGAACATGAAGCATTTCGACTTTTCATGCACAGTCAATCCTATAATACACGACATTGTCTTTTTTTTTTTTTCCGCATGTGTCTTAGCTACATCTTGTGCTACAACAATCGGCTATCGCTCGGGTGTGTTGTCATGCTATTTCCACAGATCACTGCACAATGAGCTCGTCAGGGGGGCGGTAATGTGACGTAGCCCTCACCCCCTAAACAAACAAGCTATTAAATTCATTTAACTAAAGTAAAATATCAACTATGATGCATCCTAATGATGTGGCCTCGCAGGGGTGCCAAAATCAGGTTTTAAGACCTTTACTGAACCTCACATGGTGCATATTTCAAAATAAAGCTGTATAATCATACTATCACAAACTAACTGACACACAGAAAACCTGGGCCATGCTGTGTTATTCCAGCATACTTGTGTTGCTGTGTGTACGATTGAAACCTTGAGGCAACATGGGATGTACACATGGCACACAGGGCAGGAGATGGTGGTGTCCTGGGGAAACTACCACTATAACTATTACAGTACCTGAGCATCCATACAAAGACAGGAACACCTCATTGTAATACTTCCTCCACCACTTAGCACACACACACAAAACTGCTGTGCCACAGATGTCCGTGTGATGTCATTATGTAACATTTTGTCAGTGTCATTTCCTTCTTGAGATCCTTCTGCCTCTGTGTGTTTTCTTCATATTTGTAGTTGCGTTTGCTGAACTAGCTCGCCACCAGTGTTGAAGCTACATATAACTCAACAAAGTCTATCATAGTCGACGCCAAAGAGAAAATTTGTGTTGCGATTAGCATTGATGCTCACTGTGGATGTTTGTAGGTAGGTATACGGTAAAGATCAGAACAATATGTTAAACAGTGGGTCTTCAACAGGGGGTACTGCAGGGTGTCCACCAAACTACTGTTTGATCATTTTTTAATTTTATATTTTAATATGTATAAAAATACACATAAACATGAATCCAACATGCTGTTGTATGAATCTATACAGAAAAACAAAATAGCAATAATAATTTGTATGCCCTGATACATATATACATATAACATATGTATGTTGTATGTACGGGGTCCATGCTACATCTCTCTGTCAGCTACAAGGTCCTTGGCCTGAAAAACACTCTGCACTAAACAAAGGCAGTGAAGAAGTCTGAGAGCTACCAAACACTGACATAAACAATCCACAACTCCAAATCAGCCTTGGCAATGTTTTACATCTTCATTAAAATGCATCCAGCGTGTTCGATAAGACACAGAGCATTTTGAATGTAAATAAAAATCTGTTTATCTGTGATAAAACGTTACAGGGCACCTTTAATTAAACTTAAAAGATTTCTTAAACAAGGCCAGTAAATAAATCGCTATTGGCCCTTTTTAAATACAATATATATTCATATTATATAATACTTATTTCGAGTCTGAGCATGGGGAGATGGAGAGTGAGAAGGACTAAGATCGACAAGCAAAACAAATAGTAGAGGAAGGTAAAACAAAAAGCACCCCTGGAACACTTGGGAGTACCCTGGGAATATCCAACAACTTGTGAGTGGAATGACATGTCTCACACTTTAACACTGCGATACAAAGGTGTTCAGGACATGCAAGGATGAAAGTTTTTAGTCCTGAGAAGGGGGAACGGTAAAAATCCATTGCTCTAATGGTTGTAACATGTCTAGCTGTCCCTCCTCGGCAGCTGACAGATGGTTTGGTCCCACAGGCTCTGATGCCATGCTGCTCAGTGAGGACGCTGAGAATGGAGCAGACTGACGGATTAGAGTGGAGCATCGAGTGGACGAGGCCATAGTGGACAGGAGTGCTAATGAAAGTAAAACTCTGTTGCTAAGAATGAATGTAAGAAGTTTTGGGGTTTTTTTTTTGATGTAATGGAAAGTGGAAGATCAAAATGTAAACTGATTCATCTAAAACTTCTAACACCAAGTTAAAGCTCTTAATAAGCCTTTTGGACAATGCCATATAGACATTTCCTTTTCTGATGTTTGACTAAACAGCTTATTCTCATCTGTGCTGTTATGGATCAGATCCCTGACTGCTTTGGAATGCCAACATTTCAGTTTTTGGCCCTGTTCTTTGGTGCTGGTGGCACAGCCAGACTGCTCCTTTGAGGCTGTCTTTCCACAATAGCGTTAGATGGCTGTCCATATGAAATGCCCTCGCTGTCCCTCATCCAAATTCTGGCCCTGCTAATCCATTGAGTGTCTAAGTCCCCATCATACAGGCCGGGATAAAACACAAGTGGTCTTTGACACTTTGAGGGTGATTTATTCAGAGCTGAGGTAAAGGACTCATTGAAGCTTCTTTTGGCTCCACCAAGCTCTCTCCACAAAGCACTCTTCACATATCATGGCAACCTACATTTAGTCAGAATGAATTGCCTCTCCACACTGCCAAGGGCTTCTCGAAACACTGGCATAATTTAGAGGTAGGCTTAGGCTAATGCAATTTACCACAGCCTCTCTTGCATGTGGACAAATGCAGCGCCTGGGACTTGCTAGATGTTTAACAGTTACTTATCCTCCTCATATCCTACGTTAAGGCGAGGAAACCAAGAAAAGAAACTCAAGGATGAAGCTGTGCAGGCGGCTTTAAACCTCCAGGCTGTTTGTCAGAGGACAGGGTGTAGGAGATATGCTGACAGGGACAGGGAGGTGAGGAGTTGTGATGTGCCCCCACACACGTCTGCTTGCAGGGTAATGAGACAGCAGTGCCGGCCTCTCGAACTCCAACTGTCCAATAGCGGTCAGTAGTGAGAAGTCCAAATGAGGGCGACCACCTCCATGCCTCCCACATGCACTGAAGTCATCTTTTTCAACTGTGTGTGCTGGTATTGTGTGTGTGCTGGAGGTCACTCTGCTGGCTACATCTCCTGACTTCTATTTAGGCTGGACTGAGAGTCAAGCAGTGATTCTTAGAGAAGTTAATTTTAGTTTACAAAACCAGCCTTACATAAAGACTGGAGGGATGGGGGCAGACTAGCTCTGTCTAACGTTACAAACTGTGCCAAGTGACACCTCTGGAGTTGTCCTATTTAGATTAGATAAGTTTTGGGGCTATTTTCTAGCAGACATGCTAAGCTAGGCTCTGTGCTTAAAGGACCAGTGTGGTGCAAGTGTTTGGTTTGCCCATTCTGGGCTCGTCTAGAAACATGTGGTTCAACAGGCAGTCTATCTATATAGAAGAGGACCGGCTCCCCCTGCAGATATAAACAGCCCAAGATAATGAAAGCACAACATAGTTATGATTATTATATTTAATTTATGCCATATTCCACCAATTGATTAGCTGCCTAAATCTTATACACTGGACCTTTAAGAGTCCTGGCCATGCTTTTTTTTTTCTTTTTTTTTTACCATTACTGGTGTCTTGCATCTCCAGATAAATAAATAGTTAAAATCAGTACTACAAAGGCATAAGGAAGAATAAGATGTCATTTTATCAGCAGAGCATCTGAGCTACAGGAATATGGATATGTGCCAAAGAAAAATCTAACAAAATTTCCAATAATGTCCAAAAGAAATTCTAATTAAATTCTACAGGTTTTTTTTACATTCTTTATTGGCAGCACTCTCTCTCTCTCTCTCTGGAACTTTGAGTAGGTATTGTATATGTATGTAATTTCATGCCGCATTCATGCATGCTCAAGATATCTACCCCCATATCGTTTATTTTCTCTCTCCCGCTCCCTGTGCATTCATGTAAGCTACATAACCGAACACATCACCCTCTCCTTAACCTTCAAACAAAACTATTGGGAAGCAAATATAACACATAAATACTATCGCCAACATACAGGCAACATATGTTGGATCCCTCAATCTCACTTCACCTCCTTTTCATCCCTCTATTCTCTTAGATAACGCATGAAGCCATAAAGAGTGGCCTGAGATAAAAGCAGTATGTGTTCAGGGACCCGTCTCACCCTCGAGGGAGTGGAAATATTATTTGATCCCACTCAAAGAGCCTCTCTGTGCCAAGTCAAGCCAACCCACGGCAATACAGGAATAGATTCTTCCGTCTCCTTCCCTGTCTCCATATCTGCCATCCCTCTCACTGAACCATCCCAACTGGGAAAATTGGTTTTGATTTGCATACATGTTTTAGCACGGTGCCGGTATGATGTCTCTCACAGTTGATATATCACAAACATGAAGGCATATAAATAGACCTGATCTGTGAAACTTGTGTGTCTGTGTGTATAGAGTATGATGTCTTTATTTGTTTTACTGTGTCATACTCATACTTTACTGTGTTATATAAAACAGCACACCTGACAGATATATGTATATATATATATTTAAATCAATTTTTTTGGCAGTGTGTGTAACTAAAAACACAATTTTATTCACAGGGCCTTAACAGTTGCATTGCTATGCTATAATTGCACACATGTCGCTTTAATGAACACTTATGTTAAAGCAACACTGCTTAGACATTGCTATTTTTGCAGTTTGCTGCTGTTTCTCGGCAGCATTCGTCCGGACCCCGTGGCTGAAAATCTCCTCTTCCCGGTGGTCAAAAACACCTGTAGTACCAACACTAACCCCTTCGCTCTGAGCTCACAGTCCAGGCAGCCCAGTAAACAAACTGAGCTAACGTTTGCTAACAGCAGAAGTTTGTAACAGTTTATCGTCCGTAAGACAACTCTGTAAATCACAAAAAAGTTGATGCAAAGCAGGATATCAGGGGGAAACAAGACAACATTGCTAACATTTATTGGTAACGTATTATTTATATTTTATCACATTGTAGCTAACATTTTCTGTAGCTATCCAGCTAACAAGCAGAAACAAACAGAAAACATTTTCTCCATAAAATATGATCCAGTTTCATCTAACTGGTAGTCGGTGGTGTGTGACTTACTTTACACCTATAGACTGTATAAAACATGGGCGTTGCATCTGGGACATCACCAAGAGGTTCCTGAAAAGTTGTTGTGAAGCTCAGAATGCGTTGGCTCTGGGCGTTGACATTTTGGCAGTCAGAATCAAGTAGCTGCTTGAGGAACTGCAGTTTTTAGCACTGGCTTCGGGTACAGAGGTTTCCATTGGTTACGCTCTTTACCTGGCCTTGGAGCCCAAAGCTACATAGTGCAAGTAGAGGTGTACATGGCACAGAGGAAGCATTTTGCAGCATCAAAATGATAGTGAAGCTATTATTTTAAGGTGGAAAAAGCTACACAATGGGGCTTTAAAGATCATAAGAATTTGAACTGTCTTTCTGTTCCTGAAATGAAACAAACTTAGAAGGTCCAAGATTACAAGAAAGTCATTTTCAACAGCCTCACACAGTCTTCCCAATTGCCTTACTGTACAACAGTTCTATGTTCAACCATGCCATTAAAACTTAAAATATAGGCCTTTTACATAACCTCTTGTGTATGACAGATGAATCATTGCAAGTTGTCAAAGAAAAACATGCATTAGCAGTGTCTGAACAAAGCGTCTTCTTTTAAAAGTGACCCTGAACATCATCTTAGAACTCAGACAGACTGCCTTCTTTAGTATTTCCATGAAATGTTATTAACATGACCATAAAAAGAAAAACATCTTTTTCTTCCACATAATCATCTGAATCCTGCAACTCAATGAGCTTCAGCAAATGTAAAACACAGCACCTGTACTGACACTCATTTGTATGGAAGTGATTAATGTTGTGATTAATGCACAGGATCTGTTCTTATTAGATTCTGCTCCCTCACCAGAAGAAACTTGTTCCAGGGACCTCATTAATCTTTAAACAGTTGAGAAAAGCACAGCCTGTTGAAGCTCAAATAATTGTGCTGAAAAGAAGAGAAAGGAATATTTCCTTGCAGAGCCCCACATTCTGAGAATTACTGCACAACACACGTGAATTACTCCGTACGTCTTTAGTTTTATTTGTTAGTTCAAGTAGCTAAATCTATTATGTAGGTTTGGAATGTAATATTAACGCAACTTTTTCTATAACACATAAATCCATACAAGACCATCATTCAACAATATGATCACTTCACTACAGTCCAATAAAACAAAGGTCTTCTAAATGGCAATAATACATTCAAGCTCAAGTTCCTTCCTTCTAAATAATACACGTTTGTTACTAGGAGCACCATCTACTAAGGATTAAGGGGAAATCTTACAGCCTCTGGGAATGGAGGTTGGAAAAGTAAAAATGCATATATGATATTAAAGTCTCATTAAGCATCCACAAAAATCTGAGTGAAAATAAATAACTATTACAAAATCTTGTTCGAAAACACACAGTTGCTCAAAATTGTATGGACAGATGACATTTTGATTGACATCTCCCTGAAATCTTAGTTTTGGCCACATGAGGGGAAGTACCTCCCACAAAAGAAGCCAACAGACAGCTGTTATGGCAACCAATTAGCAAATCACTTAAACATCTGGCAGGTACATAGCAACATCATCATGCCGTGCTGTTATGGATGATGTGTCTCATTGACAGTTGCCATGTTCACGGTGACAGGAAGGTTGATGAGTTGCTAGTTAGTCACTAAATCACAATAAATCTTAAAGTAGCAGAAGTTAGAAATAGTTTTTTACACATTTTTTATTTAAAAGTGCATCTTATTTTATTCATGAAGCCATAATGTAAACCACAAGACTTGTCAATTATGCATTCGGCTAAATGTCAGCATTTCAAGTGACTGGCAACTCGTAAAGCAATTAAATGATATGCATTTAAACAGCCTTTTTAAGCAGTTTCCTAGGGTAACCTGTCAAAAACTAGTGTTTTTGTCTGAACTGCAGACGAAAGTGAAACTGGTAGAAGCAGCTTTTTCTTCATTTCCCAATTTGTTAAATTTGTAAATCTGGTAACTGGATCAATAAGGACGCTAAAAGATGGTATCCGATGCTTCTGCATGAATGTATCTCTACAAGACTGAAGAGTTTGATTGACAAACTCAGATAATATTCTAGGCCTTTTTCTGTTTTCCTTTTAACCAAATCTATAATGTTAAGGTTCAGTTGAAACAGTCCAAAGATCCAGAACAGCTTCTTAATGGACCTTGAGCAAATGGTGTATTGTCTGCTAAGAAAAAATGTTTTTTTTTTTTTTTTAAATCATTGTGGGATACAATTATGTTTGTGATTCTGATGATTCTGTGCTACGCATGTCTTTCTACTCAAGGTTCTACTGCGTCAGTGATTCTAAACCCAGACCCTGCAACGCAAATAGTGGACAAGCACAAAAGGTAAGCCTTTTTCATGTTTACTGATTTATAAGTCACACAAATACACCCTGCTCATCAGTTACATCGCTAAAACCATCCTACACACAAAGTCCAGACAAAATATACAATTCTCCTTAATGACCAATAACTCGGATGCTCCCCCCCGTGTCCCACCACTGTGCTTGGCTCTGTACTGCGAGTCTTGTAGCAGCTGGTGGTCGTCCTGCTTCATCAGCAGCTCTGCTGTAGCATAAATTGGTGCTCGAAATTAGCTTATTAAGGGAACACAATAGACTACCGAACTTACAAGAAAAGTACAGTTCGCAGAACAGAGGATGTTTCAAACATGATATCCTCTTGAGTAATGAAAGGATTCTATGACAACAACATTGCAAAGACAACTTGAGACACAAACTTGCTCACTCAGCCAAGTTCCATATAGATAAAACAGTGTGCGGGCGAAGGCTTCATGTGAAACACCAACTGTTTCCTCACACAGCATCACTACTTGTGATGCTTGTGCTTGTCGTAGTGCTATACATGCAGAGTTGAATGTTTACAGTGCGTCCAGGTAGTGTTCAATATTAAAGACTGTAGATTTAAGAGTCATGAGCTCGGTTTTGTGGCATCATTGAACAGTTTGCGCACAAAATTAGAAAGTGTACTGTAAACTCCTTCGTCTTAAAATATAAACCTGCACCTGTACGAGCTCAGGGCTCTGCAATCTGTTCTCCCACTATAGCAAAGAGTCTGTATCAACCTTGAACACTTGCCATTATTGTGATCTGTCCCACAAGCTTAATACTGCTGCTGCTCCTGCTGCTGCTGCTGCGCCTGTCTCTCTGTCTGCCTGAGCCTCAGGGTTATCATGAGCATCACAGCAATCCAGTGTCAGTGTTATTGTGCTGAAGGGCTTCTCTTCCTGTTAGTGTTACCAATATGGGGTCCCGACTCATTATAATAGAGACATAACACACAAATATTTTTAGACATTACTAAAAGGGACATTTGGATAGCATCTTATGAAGGTGTTAGATCCGTTATTTTGTGTTAGAGGTGTTGCTAATTGACGCTCCTCTACACGTGTTGCCATGTCCACGAAATCCACAATATACTGACCTAAAGAAGGTTGAGAAGAAGTAAGGAATAAGGAGCAGCCAACAGATGTGACATTAATACATAACTTGTTTGAGTACTGCACCATTAGGATGACACATTCGGTGTTCAGGCACTAAATAGTACTGCGCACCAGCCGGCTGTTCGCGCTTTCTGTGCCAGTGTCAGCAGGGACGTCATTCTGCCTCTGCCACAGCCGGACGATCATCAGGTTCTTTTGAAAGACAAAACCAAAGAGGAGTGTCCCGCTCTTCAAGTACAGAAATTGCACTAGAGGAACCAATTAGGCACTCCTCTATGAGATCAAGCCCAGCGGGTTGATGTAACATTTGGGCTCCCAGCAGGTTTGTAGAGTTTGCATGTACAATAGGCCGTTACAGAACTCCCACAAATCAGATTATCTCATTTAAGAGGCCACTTATAACACTGCGGTTTGCTTTAACCGGCCAAAACCCTGATGTCGTGTCAGGAAATGAAATGATTCATATGAGCGAAGCTGTGCTGTTCCATAACTGATACTGCCATCGTCCTTCAGGCGTGTTTGATGAAACCCATTTTTTCTAAACTGCTTATGTTGAGCAGGGTGTTCCAAAATAACACTGTCCATTTAAAATTTTATATGAAACTATTAGTCAGCATGCTTCATGGACTAGAAATTGCAGCAGCACTGTTTGAGAGTGTGATCTGGTGTTATAACTCTAAGACAAGCCCATTGCTGTAATAATTTTTCAAACTAATTTTGCCCATGTGCTGTTTTTATATAATACCAAATAGTACATAATTGAAAACTGCTAAACATCCTCTTTTCAAATTGCCTTCCTGAAAATGAGACAGACACTTCTACACACATTTTTCAGCCTGCAAAAACGCAAAAGTGCATTTCGCTTCTTTTGCGATACCATGTGGAAAAGAGTCGGATGTATTTCTAACAGTAGTCATTATGGTGTGCACTGAAGTTTAGTTAAAAGGACAGCACATTCACTGAGATGTTTCTTTTTGTTCTTTCTCTTCAATTAACTCAGCGGGGGTTGTGTATTTCCAAAGAGAAAATGTCATATATCATATTATGGCTTTGTCTTCACACCTGAAATTCAACATCGATTTTTTTTTTTTTTTTTTTTTTTTTTAGGATGACATTAAAAGTAACCTGTTGTGAATTAACGAGTCATATCCGCTGCTAAGTTAGGATTTTGTAAGAATTTAATTAAACAACATTTGGGTGTTTATTTATTTATTTTTTCAGCTCATGTTCAAGCACAGATAAGTTAGCCATGCCGGAGTGTGGACACATTCTTAATGGCTGCATTTGTCACTTGGTTCGGAAATTTATCACAAACAACATGCTTGTTTAATTAAAATCCTCACTCAAATTTATTTTTCCCAGCACAGTTGAAAGAGGCGCAGCAATACTTTAAAATCAACGCGTCCATCAAGACGAGTGCCCTGATCTTAAAGTTATATTACCTGAACTGCCCTTCTGACGATGGTTCAAAATGTGGTTTCCATCAAAGGAAAATCAACACCGACACCGAAGCACAGATAATAAAATGCTGTAAAAGAAAAGTGTAATAGTAAGGTGTCACATACTGTTCCACTGAATGAAGCTAAGGGCTCTCACTAGTTATCTTTTATATAGCCATTAATGCCCACGAGAAATCTGAAATCACCTATTTACTTTTCACAGTAAGAAGCTCCAGCTGGCAGCTATTACACCTGCTGGAGATTTGCCCCATCTCCCTGGTGTCATAGGCGCCCATTGTTTTCAAAATTGCACTTTAAACAGCTTGCAGAGACAACAGCTATCTTGACATGCCCGATCTATAATTTGAAACTACATGCCTATTGCCACATGTGAAGGGGCCACAAGCATGCAATCATATGAGAGGTGCCTTTTTTTTTTTTTTTTTAAATGTAATAAAAATAATGAAATAAGTTCATTCCTTTTGAATCCAAGCCAGCTGTGTGGCTGTGGGAAGCAATCTTAATAGATATGCATGGTGCCCAGAGGATGAAACCTACTGCATGACTTCTCCCTTAGCTCCACTCTGAGGTTGACAAGGGATGACCATGAAATACTGGTACATACAAATGAATCATCCCCTCAAGATGAGTAACTATGATGACTTTCCATCAAATGCTTTCAAAACTGAAGGCAGTTAGTCTCGAGCTCTATTTGCTGGGGACTATGACTATGGATCACTATTAAAAATAGCGGAGATCATGTGCTAATCTCCCATGTCTGTAACTTGTAATGTGAAAATTCCACTGCAAATTACCCAGCGTATTGTTTGTTTTTTTGTTTGCTTCATGCCTTCTACTTCTTTCCAGTTCGAGAATTATAGAGGCTGCGTTGGCAATTATAAATGAGCGTTTTGACAGCATTTGGGGTGCAAATTGTGGGGGCTCATCTCACTACACAGCATGAAGACCCATTTGCAAGAGGGAAGAGGTCTTTGTGAGTATTTCCACAAATGGTGCGGTTGTGCACCATTTGACCTAATTGCCTTTGGTAACATGGTTCACCCCACACAGCAATTAGACTGAGTCCAGTGTCTAGTGTCAGTAAATTCCATGTAAACACTGTAACACACCATTCAACAATCTCACAGCTTCAAGGGTGAACACCAAAACCTATACTATAAAAGGTTTCATTAACTGTAATATGCCCCTACAATGCCCATGTGGTCATTTCTGTGTGGGGAAACAAAAAGAAAAGTGGTATGCCATCGGTACAGGAAATGAAGACCATGGCAAAGTATTATAAACACGCAACACAGAATCATAGTGCTGACACTGAGCTGGAACTAGTTTTCCTATATATATGTTTGCTACCATTTGTTTTTAATGCACCCTTAAGAAGTCTCTGAGTCTAAACACTTAGGTGTTATGTCCATTCATTAAAGTTGTTTAATTCTTGCAAAGCAGTGTGCCTTGGTATATTTGGTAATCACTTGTTGATCACAAAGCAAAATACAAGTCTAATTTTGCCTTTTGGTTAAACTTTGCAGTTAGAATTTCCCAGTAAAAATTTCCAATGTCCAACCTTGAACCGTTTCAGGTGCCCACTACTAAATGTAAAGAAAACACCTGGCTAACTTTGGCAAGTGTACGCACAATTGAACTCTCAACAGCGCAGCCTTGCGTAAACAAAATAGAGGTACTTTTATGTTTGGAGATAAGGTTGTTTATATTTCGAAATATTCCATTCACAAGCTTTAAAGTCTACAAATACACCCTAACCCACTCCCCTGTTGACTGTACAAGAGAAGTCTGTGTGACATCAGACAACTGCTTCCATGAGCGTTGCAGTCCTGTGTCCTGTGAATAGGGCTTGTGCTGTTCTTTATGTGTTGTAAGGGCTAACTAGGACAACAAGGAAAGGTAAAGATGGTGGACATGGTAAACGTCCTGGATGAAGAGAACTGAATACAGTGTTGGAAGTTGGGCTCCTTTCATTCTTATGGAATCTGCTCAGTGGTGAGTGAAGCAAGAAACGTTCATTAAATTACCCAGATCTTGTGCATATGTGTCTGCATTGTGTGGCCATTAGAGAATGTCCAGTGTTTCCCTCCGCTGACTTGAATGGCAATAAAAACAGTTTATTGTGCAGCTCTTCTAGACTTTTGAAATATTATTGAACCAAATGGATCAAATTCTGATTGTGAAAGAAGTCACTTCACTAAATTGGCTTTCTGGGAACTCGATAACTGTTACTGCTAAACATCACCATGTTAGAATCGTCATTGTGAATATGTTAGCATGCTGATGTTAGCATTTAGCTCAAAGT
The DNA here is from genome assembly GCA_028641955.1 of Protonibea diacanthus. NCBI lineage: Eukaryota > Metazoa > Chordata > Actinopteri > Sciaenidae > Protonibea > Protonibea diacanthus. The sequence continues at coordinate 11,137,070 of CM053993.1, forward strand.
ATCGCCTAACGGAGCCTCTCCTCTGCTTTTTACATGCATTGTAACCTGCTTCCAGGAGGTTACAATGCAGTGTCACAGACTGATAAGGTTTAGAGAATAATACAAATAAAATTCTCATATACAAAGCATTGAGTCATAATGTCACGTTATGTGCAAATAGAAATTCTCATTTTGCCCCTTGCTGTTACCTTTATGATGAAGACAGGCACATACAGGCTGGTTGTCCTCCAGACTCTCATGATGTGTGATATACGGGGCCTCTGTGGGGCCTGTTGTAGGTCATAAGAGGTAATCAAATGCTTCATAGGCCACCGTTAAATGATGCTACTTTTCATAACATGTCCAATGACAGTTGAATGACACAGTGATTTGTCCGAGCGGAAACTAAACTGAAACCACTGGACAACATTATCGCAGCGCATTTATTCACCTCTAAACCGCCAAATCAACACTGCTGAAAAAAAAATTGCATCCACATTCAACTTTTTCTGTTGTCCTGGCTTCTGTCTCGCTGTTAATTGGTCTGACTTCCTGCTAGTTACCTTGACAACGCAATCTCTCCTCTCCTTCCCCATCAAACTCTCCCCTGACTCTTGCACGCTGCACTGTGTGGTTCAGCGGATGGTATTGTAACAGAGGAGGGAATACGTTTGCAGATACATCTCACACCTCTCCAGTGGCTTATTAATGCTTAAGTTATCCCTCAGGTCAGAGAGCTGTAAACACTCATGAATGTTATGAGGCGCTTCAGCCATAAACCCTAGAAAGGCCAATGGATTTAAGGGATTTCAAAGAAGACGAAAACACAGAGCCGGCTGAGGAAGGGCACTGTTTGTTTAAGTTATTTACCATGTATTTCATATATATCTTTTTGATTATCACCTTGTAAATTCCCTTCTTCCCCCTCTCTATAGCACAATATGCCTTCCCTCACCATTTCCCTGCTTGAAAACTTTCTCCCTCCTAGTCTTTGTGGTGTCTGCCAGTGTGCTCTGTGGTTAGGGGGCTGCTGTTTTCACAAGTATGGGAAGGGCACGTCTTGCAAATGGACATGTCATGTGGAGCGCTGCCCAGCCAGTAGCACTGGAGAGAGCCCTGGGGTCTAGTGCCGAGCAGCCAGGCAGACACTGAGAAAGAGAGGAACTATCTTTGGCCAGGCGAGCCAGCCTACTCCCTGGGCCAAACTGGATTCATGGAAGAGACGGACACAGAGAGAAAGAGATTGAGAGAGGACAGAAAGGGACTCGGGTGGCTGCGTGATGTGGTTGTTGATGGGGCTGGCAAACAAATGTACTCTACTGCATTAAAAAAAGAGAGAAGCTGTGCACAATGAACTCTAGGAAGCTATATGGGTTGTGCACAACAGCTCGTTACAAGCTTCACAATTATATTTCCAAAGACAGGCGCTGCGTGTACGGTGTGTAAATCCCTTCACACTAATAATACATACATACATACATGTATCAGGCAGTTTTTGGCTTTTCAAAATGTTTCAAGATGAGGGTTATATACAGGGTGCATAGATATATTTTCTATATATTTTGCCTCAGAAATTCCCCAAACTAAGTGACAAAATTGTTTTTTTTTTTTACCCTAAAACTGACCAATGCTCTGAATCAAATATGATCTTGACCTGTTGACCCTGTAGGCAGGATGTTTTGTGTTTTTTTTCTGTGCCATTTAAAGATGCTATAAATTACATTTCTTTCTGATCTGTCACCGCTACGGTTCTGCTCCGTTTATGTTTACATATGAAATGGTATGTCTGAAGTTAGAATAATAGTTTTATCATATCAAATCATACTTCTCACATCAGTTGATGTGCCTGCCTTTATTATGAAATAAAGGCAGGCACATCAAGATGAGAAGCAACGGGTGACTGAGGTGAAGAAAGGCAGAGAGGTCCAAGGAGGAGAGAGAGAGAGAGAGAAATCAGCCAAGTGTATCACTTTAATGAAGTATCATGACTCCCTCGCTGTTCGTCTGTCCTCCTCCCTTCGACTCACCCTGGACTCCACCGTGTCATCCCAACAGGGAAGGTGTTGCTGTGACTGCCGCCGAGGCCAGCCTGTTATGGCGGAAAGTCGGAACTAATTTGGAAACATGACCTCGGCTCTGGAGGGGCCTGAAATGGATTATGTGGAGGTGGGTAATGTGATTCTCAAGCGTCTCTCCTGGAATTAAAGAGTGTCCTGGTGTTATTAATACGCATGAGATAGAATCAATATTTCCTATCTATTGCTCAATGCTCACATTGTGCCCATGACTGATCTGATATTTATTTTCTTTACGGCAAGCTCCATTCTCCTTCTATAGCTCCAGCTATTTAAATAACGATAATGATAATGAAGAGAAATAGAATGAAAATGAATTAATATAATTTACTAGCGGTGCATCCATCTTACATGAATGTCCTTCTCTTTTTTTTCAAGCAGCAACAGGCATATGAATTACCCCTAAAGCACCTCTACAGGAGAGCCAAATAAGCAGCAGCTCCCTCTTCTCCCTCTCCTCTCTTTCCTATATGTCGTGAGTGTGTCTCCATCTGTGTGGCTCAGCTGTGCATGACTGTGTGAGGCCGTGATTGGATGCTCTTAAGGAAGTGAAACATTACACCAGCAAGCAAGAATGAAACAGAGGATTAGAAGAAAAAAAAAAATACACTGAATAAGAATGATGGAGAGAAAAATGCAAAATGAGGAGCGACAAGGGAAAGCCACTTTAAATCAAGCACCTTTTAATCAGCGTTCTCACAATGGGGGACATAAAGATAACAAGGCAGAGAGAGGCTCCCGTTGGCTCTCTCGGAGGCTAAAGTCACGGATTTATGACTAGCTGGGGAGTGTCCTCTCAACCATGTTTAAGCCACAGTGCCAAGCTCCTGGCAACAGGGATTACACTGGCAAGGCCATCTCCAGACAAATTATGAATTTATCTGGGATTTAGACTCCCAACCTGTTGTACATGAAGGTGGCTGTGTACCTCTGTCCTTCACCAACGCCTTGCAGGAAAGTTGCACCTTCAGATACATTTAAGCCTAAATTCCACCCAGCGTGGCGCTGTGATGTCACAACTGGCGTTTCAGAAGCAGTGCATTTGCTCACCAGACTTTGTTAACTTGCTCAGATTTCAGAGCTCAGATGTGCTTCTACAATGAGTAAGTAGGCTGCATATTTAAATAGTTTCTGTTTTTGCAATCGGGAGTTCGCACAGGGTGTTTTATTTTGAAAATCGACCAGATTCTCTGTGCCGTTACCGTATCAGGCTTCCAGGCAGCTCGATCCACCTTGTCCTGCATGGCATGGCTGGTTGCGGCATCTGTCAAAAGTACAGCCGTGTCTGGGACGCTCCTAAAACACTTCACGGTTCTTCTAGTGTCTCTGCAAGCATTGTCTTAAATGGGTGCAATCAGCTCTGGTGGAGTCGTGCCCGGTGGAATTTACACTGCATGCCATTGGTCATTGTGTGTATTGCAAATCTATTTTTTTGTACCCGCTTTCTGCCAACCTGTCAATTCTAACTGTGCTTCAAATAATGATTTTGTGTAGTTTTTTTACTTTTAGCAATCTCAAGAAACAAGCTTAAATTTGCTCCGGATGTGTAAGAACAAGAAACCCATTTCCTTCTTAAACTGTAATATCCCGGGGTTGCTTTGCACTATCCATATTGAGGCAAATGTTACCTGTTACTCCCCAGATATTCCCCTGAACTTTTACTTCAAAATGATGGCTCTGGAGATTCTTTGACTTTGACAGGCTGATACAAAAACCTTTGGCAGTTTTTCATCAACCAACTCAGAACACCTTCTAGAAATTGTATTAAAAGTTTGACTTAGGTGAAGAATTTTCTAACTCAGTAGAACTAGAGTTACACTTTCAGTGAGGATCATCTATCTGTAACAACTTGTCAGATGAGTGCATAATGAGGAGGTATAATGACATTGACAAAGCTAGATGAAATACTAAATACAGACTACAGCCATAGCTGTGTGAGTATGTACTTAGGCACAGCAGTACTTTGAACCTATCATCATCCATTGGTTTGTAGACGCCACTTTGAAGCCTTAGAATTATGGATGTTGCCATCTTGGTTTTTCTGAGCAAGAAATGACCATATTTGAACTTGCCCTTGGTTCTGACTACATTTCCAAGCAGAGAAAAGGGGTTGCCTGCCGAATTATAAACACCCTCATGTTACAGTGTTGTGTTGCGCTGGATGGACTCACTGAGAATGACTTGTCCATGAAATGTCAACCTGGAAACCTGGACACTGGGAAAACTATTTTTATTTTTGTTTGTAAAGAACACTTTGCAAATCTAAATATTACTGTATGTTTTATTCTATTTGGCTTCTAACTTAAATGTACATGTCCCAGGTGTACGTGTGCACAGCATCTTGATACCTGAAAAATTCCGTCCTACAATTGCCAAGGAGAACTTGAACTGAGTTTGCTACTCATAATGTTTTAAAGTAGGCTGAAAACTATCCTGGCACAGGACTGAGGGGTCCAGGATGGCCTTCACTGACCTGTAAGTACAATTTTGGATATTTATAGGGAATAGCTCTGCGCAGGACAGAATTTTCAGTCCCGCTCCCGCATTGTGCAGTCCCGATCCCGCAAAGAATTAGGATTTTCAGTCCCGCTCCTGCCCGCAAATCCCGCAAGATGCGGACGTTATTTCTCATGAAAGTTCTTTTCATTGGCTTGGGAAATTAAACGCGCTAAGCTTAGCTGAGCTCTCCACGGACCGATCCTTCACCTAGCGCATGTAGCAAGGGTGTGTGGTGCCAGGCGTTTCTGCCATGATCAGAGATCTCAAACACGGAAGTGCTGAAATGAATTGTCTGAAACGTACGCGAGATTAGACCACATCCGCAAATGTAGGCATCTTAAAATGTTTTTATTAATGCCAAAAATGTCCAGCACAAATGATATATGATAGACATAAATGAATCATTTATACATTTTATTTTATACACGTTTTTAATTTGCGGGACTGCAGCTTTATCACCTCTCCTGCTCCCGCATTAGTGCACTCCCCCTCCTGCCCACGCCCGCAATGAGATTTCAAAATCCCACGCCGCACTGTTTTGCATCAAGTCCCGTGGTAGTGCAGGGCTCTAGTGGGATATACCCTGGACCAAATTATGTCGTTTTCAATCCTGCATTTTTATGGTAGATTTCAGTGATAGTTAAAACACGGTCAACAAGAGTACAGATCATAATACGAATCCCACCTGTTGCAGCCACATTCCCTTGTTGCAAAATGTAGCTATAGTGGGTAAAAATGGTAATATGTTGGGAAATTTGGTGCAGACAGAACCCATTTTGTACTCAGAGGGTCTGAATTTTGTACCTGATGTTCTTTTGACAAATTGCACTACTGCCTTACTTAAGTGGCTTCGCAACACATTTATTTTTACCATCATTTTTCAACAAGAAAAAAATAAAATACACTACCAAACAACATAATGGCCACTGGTTATAAGTTATAATTTCTGTTGTCCTCTGTCGTCACACTTGAGCAAATGACTCATGTACATAAAACTACCTGGAATTAGAAGATGATGTGAGCAATCTTCCTAGTTGGAAAACGCTTGCTATAATCTTCCTTTGAAATCAAAATGATTTTAAATATTTTTTTCAGTATTTGATTTAGGAAATGCAGATCTTGTCATTACCCCTCACCAAGTTTCTCTTCCTCTCCTCAGCTGCTCTAGGTGGTCTGCTCCACTGCAGACGAACATACCCGTGCCTTCGGGCAAAGCAGCAGGCGCAACATTTCCTCTGCAATAATTCTGCATTGTGTCCGAGCAAGCACTTTCGTCCCTTCCAAATGGAGCACATTGGCCTTTAAGCAACTAGCCCGGACATAATGATGGCTGTGGGGGGGGGGGGGGGGTTCTGACTCGGGTTGGGGTGGTGGCTGTTGGAGGAGTATTCGAGTCCTGCAGCCTCAGTTTGTGATGACTGTTTGCTAGCCGTAGGGGCACTGCTGTGCTCTGGATGCTGTGTCCTGTGGTGGCACATCTAATAGTGAGAGGGCTCCAGTTTCATACTGTACCATTTCCATTTCGAGTCAGTGACTGACAGCGTGATGTGTTTCTTGACATTTCTGACTACCCAGAGGGCAAATGTGTATTTGTGTGCGCGCGTGTATTTGTGTGCATATGCCCACTATCTAGCACCCACTGCTTTTCCATCTTTTTCCACTTCTCCCCAGACAGCAATGTTTTTACAAAAGAACTAGTGACTGTTTTGGGGCTCTTTAATGGGTTTTATATGTTTCACAAGGGAGCTGGTGTTCATCTACCAAATACACTGGCCAACTGGGGTAAAAATAAAGTGCTTGCCAGCATTTCAAGTTTTATTGGTCAAATGATTTAAAGTGAAAAAACGGTGTGCAAATATATGTCTATCTACACATTTAGGGGCATTTCTGCAGTATGTGTAGGTAGGAGGAAAGGAAAAAGAAAGAAGAATGGTCGCTGTAGAGAGAGCCAGACACAAAGGGTGATGTAATGAAGTGATAATTCTTTTACTGTCCACTGTTAGGAAACTCTTCCTGACTTTGATAGATGTGTCTGGCTGAATAATTTGACATTTCCACACTGTAGCAGGAACTCAACTTGAAATGTCAGACTGCCCAATACCCCGCCTCTGTCCTCTCTTTCCACTTTTTTTGCACTTTCTCTTACACTATGTGACTGGGCGAGCGTGCATGTGCGCACATCTGTGGGTCTGCACGATCCTATGTCCTGTCTCCAAGGTAACAGCAGAGTGGAAAGTCGGGTAGCCCCATCGCAGACAATCCAGTATTTTCTCAGTGTTTTCTCACTTTTCTCTTGGTTTTGTCCTTATTACTATTTTTTATTCTTGTGACAGCTTGTAAAAATCTGTGTTTGGTATGTTTTTTTCAACATAAGCATAATCCGCCAGTTTAGAAACTGTCAGTGTCCATCAGCCTAGGCTTGATAAGAAAAAAACATTTAACAAAGTTTGTCATTTGATTCGGAGCGATGCTGGAGATTGAATTCACGCTGTTGACCACGCAGGTTTATAAAGGGAGAATGTTTCAATTAATTTTGTTTTCTTACCAAAACAAACCATCTACCAAGTCTCTGCAGTACACTTGCTGTGGCAAACATTAGCTCGCTTATTTTATATTTATTGTCTACAGTCATTCTCTCAGATTTCCTTGATTTATTTGTGTTGGCTGCAGTAGCAGGGTTCCAACCCTTTTCGATGAATCTTTTTCCGTGACTTTTCCGAGATATTTGCAGTGACAATCCAGCTGGTATAACTGACAGAGATCGCAACATACATTAATATGTTCGTCTCTGTATACAAGCATGACCTTTTACTTTTATCTCCTCTTACTGTCATTTTTTTTTTGCCTTGTATCTTTTTTTATTAATTTACAACCTCAATTTTTTTTTATTAACCATTGCTGCCTTAACACCAATAACTGAATAACAGTCTACAATTTTGCCGACTGACAATTCCAGACTGACCTTTATCTTCCTTTTTCACTTCAGAGATGAGTTTGCTCAGATTATTATCTGCCACTGACTCTTTATTGCTTTATGATATCATACTTTACATCCTGTATTAGTAATGTCTAGTAAAGTTACAAATGTTTTGGAGAGATCTGATAGACACCCAAGTTGTTCATTCTCAGCTAAAGGAAAATATGAAAATGTTGAAATAACTCCTAAGAAAAAGTTTCTATTGAACTTGAACAGACAGACATAGATCATCAGCAGACCTGAAACAAGCTGTATGACACCTGCATGCTCAAACAGTCCATCGATCTGTAACGGCACCCGCCTGTCAAATCAATGTGGCCACACTGTTAATGGTCCATCTTTAAGCCTTAATATAATTTGAACGGGTGAGTTAAAAAAGAAAAAAAAAAAAACATTCACTCTCAGTACAGTTGCCATGATTGGAGATTTTTGCTGTTTTTGTACCAGGCTGTAAACGTGTGTACTTCTGCTTTATAGTTATAAATATGGCAGCTTTTATTGAGATTGACATGTTCCACAGCCAGCATCAATTGGCCACTCGAGAAACTGCAGTTTTATGCATGACCGCATAGTCTTCACATCATTGCTGGAGGTTGCCGCTTGGTTCTCAATAAAAAGCACGCTGGAGCCATCCTGGATTTGTCTTGTTGTACATTTAGCTCAACTACACATGTAAGCTTGAAAAAGTAAGGCACTTGTAAGTGACAGGGGTTTAGCCATAATTAGCCACAAAGCTGCTTTCATCTGGATTGTTTGGACTGTTTATTGTTCTTAAGCAAATTGACTACCACTGTGGCATTCTTCTTACAGTGAACAGGCTAATTTTGGATAACCTGAACAAACTGTGTTTTCCAATAAAAGAGTACTTCTTGGTCTAATGTAGCCACTTCTGCTGACAAGATGTCTGAACATTCAAGCCGAGACAAGAACCTTGAATACTTGGCATGATTGCTGCTTATGCATTACAAATTAAAGATGATGGCTCAAACCACTTGACAAGTAATTGTCAGAGGTCACATCCGAAAACACAATGCAGGATGAAAATACTGGCTAAAAGTGTTCAGCTGTATGTCTCCAAACTGTGAACAGAAACTAATAGAAATAACAACCAAGAATGAATAGAATGAAGCAGTCAATGTCGAGTCAATCTGCCCGTATAAAAGTTTGAGATTTCATTCTCACTGATTGATTATTTGATTTATTATTTGTTTTAGTCTGTACAATATATATACGGACTCATCAAATCTGAATCAAAATATGCACAGTGTCTTTAAGTATTGGCACGCAAGTAAGATTTCTACGATAATCCAGTTGAAGGGGGGAAAGATCATTCTCTTTAGAGGCATGCGGCACACAGCGGTTTCATAGTAGTATATTTCAGGCACAGTGTCTAGCCCTGCAGCCCCTGACATTTTGTTAACTGTTGCTATGTGCTGTAAAGTTTGTGCCATTTGTGTCACAAATGGTGGTCTCAGGGAGGAGGTGGCACATCTTTGCAAACCTAGATAGAAGCAGAGAAGGGGGAAGAACAGGGATCCTGTAAAATCTATATTTTCATGTCTGTTTTAGCTGCAATTCTTCAGTTCAGTATCGGTTCATTCTTGGATAATTTGTTGAAAGAATTTATAAAGAACATGTATTGTAGTTTATTGTTCAGTAGTATTGTAGTCCACTATTATGTGCTTTGTTTTGTTTGTGTTTACATACCGTGATGACAATGTTCTTTTCGTCTCCTCAAATTGCTTGAGTCTCACATGAATGTTATCATTTACTTTTTTGTCACAAGTGACAGGTGCAAAGCATATTATTCTTTCCTCATAATAAAGCTCGATCTGTCTTTCCGTATACCTCTAGCTCCTTATCTGGCACCTACAGTCTTCTATTCTTGTGTCATAAATGGAAGAGCCCTATGAGGCACTGTGTGACACAGATCCGAGCTGACAGCTTGAAATAACAGTTAACAGTTCTTCTGCCTGGTTCTCTCTGACAAATTCACAGTGCTGTAATGTTAAATGGAGTGTACCGCAGACCAGGGAGCAGCACAGGTGCTCTCTGACACCACAGCGACTTCACCTCAAAGCCCCTATCCTACAACCATCAATCCTATGTCGCGCCAACCTTCCTCTTTTCACACTGTCATGTTCCACCATGTTAATTTCCACCCGATGGCATCTGCCACCTTCTTTACTGTCATCTTTCTGCCATGACTTGTCATATTTTCTTCTCATGTTTCCTGGTCAACTTCATTGCTATCTTTCAAGATCTTTCAGAGAGAGGAACACGGGTGAAAATGTGTGTGAGGATGAGTTCTGCGTTCATATTTCTGACAATATAAATACGACTGATATTCATGAATTAAGTTATTTGTAGGAGCCAGGGTTGTTGGCCTATATTGTGTTTGATCTTGGCTCGTTGTGCTAGCTAGTAAAGAAAGATGGATCTGTTGCTAATACCGGTTTACGGGTTAATTAGCTTGTCAGTTGTAGCACTGAGAGTGCTTGAAAATGTCAGATTTGGTACCAAATGGTGTGGTCATTTTCCAATACCGCTGAGTGTCCGCTTATAAACTCCAGGTACCAGGCGAAGTTGGTTCTTTGGCTTAGCTGTCAGTCAAACCCAAGGCTTTGAGGCTGAAGGAGCACCTGGAGTAATTTTCTTGTTTTGTTGTATCATACTTGGGGAGTTAGTTTTGTGACTTTAGGTGGAGAAGAAAAGATCCAGAGAAAATAACTAAATCATTACATTATTTAACAGCCCTCTCAATAATATTCTCTATTAAACAAACGGTTCTATTCTATTCTGGATTCCTCAAATACAAATGTGCTGCTCAGACAAAAACCAAACCCCTCCAACCTTTTGTGTCACATCATGCATACATCTGTTAAAAACCAAATAATACATGACCCCTGTGTACAGCACATTTCTCATCAACAGAGCCATTGTGGTGGAACCCACCTCTGTGATTGCTTCCCCTTCGTTCTGTGCCTATTTCTTTCATTTTCTCCAAAGCTCCCCTCTATTCAGTCCTTTGTTTCAAAGCAGCCGCTTTAATTACTTTAGCCCCGTGATGTGAGCTTTGCATGACGGCTTTCGCTCAAGCCTGCCATTGGGGAATATGGGGAGAGATGATTTGTATTAATGATGGGTGGCGATGAAGGGGAGATGACGAAAGGGAGGAAAATGATATGAGACAGAAGGAGAGGAGGAGCTGTCAGGAGAAATGTGGCTGATGAGCCCCAGATCATTGCTCGAATGAAGCTTGTCCAACCTTTTACCTTTCAGCCCATCAGTTGTTTATCCGTCCATCAGGATGATTTTTGTTGCTCGAGCCAGATCCTCCACGTTGCATTATGTCTTAGCACTTATGCTTTAACCTGGGATACTAAGTGGAGAATGGTGTGGGTTTTTTTTCAAAGTAAATGCTAGATAAGATGAGTGACATTTGACTTTAACTATGTTGGCCTGCAGCATGTCAGCGCAGGTAGCTTTTGTGTTTGACCACTCTCAAATGCAAACATACTTTAGCTGCAGAGGCGTCTCGGATTGCGAGGCATCTCGTTGACTACTGCTGATGCAAATCCAGGGCGTGTTCACAGACAAGGGTTGAGCTCACTTGTTCTCTAAGGCCTCTAGACGGTGTGGCCCTCCACGGAGGTTTGTCCAACGGGAGCTAAGTGTTGATCAATGCAGCAAGCGAGGGAGGACAGAGGGAGGGGAGTACAAACAGAGGAGAGAAAGGCCACTGCCATCGCTCTTCCATGACGCTGAGGATCTGGATCCGCTGGGCTCCCAGGCTAAATTAAAACAACTGGCGTCCCATTGATTCCAGCGCTGACAGGGACCATACATCACCCTACAGCCAGGGAGAGAGGAGGAGAGGGTAAAGAGAGAAAGAAGAGGGAGGAGGTATGTGTGCGTGTGTGTGTGTGTGTGTGTGTGCGGGGTAGGGGGTGGGGGTAATAGAGATGCAAGGAACACAGTCAGGAAAGAAAATGATAACCAAAATGATAGGAAGAGAAAATAAACAAGAGGAGGGTAAAAGAGAGAGGGGCGATTAAGCAGGGACATCTTTAGAAAAGGAATAAGCAAAGGGAGGTAGCTGCTGGTGGAAAGAGCAGAGGCAAGGAAGGAAAAGATGAGATGGCAAACCAGACGTAAGCAATCGTCCACTGACAAGTCAATTTATTTCCTATTCATGGCTGATGAAATAAGAAGCACAGAGAACTTTTTAGTAGCAAATTGGAAGTAAGAAGAGGCAAAAAGACAAGTTGTGACTTTAGTAAATACAGAGCTGGAGAGATGGTCAGTTGGGATGGCTGGAAATAGAAAAGTGAGAGATAGCTTGGAGTTAGAACAAATTGCAGTCTCTTCAATCTATTCAGTTAAAACTTTTTTTTTCCTTATCCCTTCAGACTTAATGGCCTTTTATCTCCCAACAATATCTTAAGAACCTCAATCTATCTTCGTGACTTTCTTATCTAGAATCTCATTCATTCTCCTGACTGGACTTCAAAAAGAGGTCTTTCATTTATTGACTTGGAAATGACAGGGTTATTCAGATATTGTTCTTCATCATCAAGCTCTTTGATGAGGTATCGGGATCCAGATGAGGTCTCGCAGTTAGAATGGGAGTTTGACATGCGAGGTGACCTTTGCTGTGAGAATGGTAATGGTGAGTTAAATAGGACCTCACAACCGCCAGTGTAGAAGAAACAACTGTAGACGGTCAGATGGGAACTGTTATGTAATTATCCTGTCATCCCCAGTTTACTGCATAACTATAATGATGTTCAAAATGTCAAACCTACATGTTGTTCTCATTCCCCTTCCAAAGCTGCATATGCTCTTTTTTTATGCATAATGTCGATGAATTGCATCATTGCACAAAGGAACTGCCTGCCCCCATAAATGTGTGTCTTGATGCGCAGTGTAACACATCTCATGCGAGATATGATTACTTTTTCAGTAATGAGTAGTGTAAGAAAGGGATTACAATTCGAAATTCAGTGATCACAGTTACATTATTAAGTAGGCGGTGTCAGATTATTCTCTGTCTTAGACATAAAATTACACTTCAGGACAGCCGATATGGAGGCCGTGTACAAAGTTGTATTGATTAAAATAGTTTATCTATTGCGTAAGAGGCATGTGGGATGAAAAACAGCTTCTATAGACATGATATTACTGCGAGTGTAATATCATGGATATCAGTTTGGTTTCTATTTGACAGGCCTGTTCAGTTCGTGCCAGCTTGGTGCAAGGACTGAGTAGAGTTGTTAAAAATATTAACACTTTGATACTTTTTAGCTACCACGTGTTCAAAACAATACAGTCTCTTTAATAGATCTACAATCAGAATGATGCCATCAGAGATCGATTCACCAGTATCTCCACCTCGCTCTCCTCCCATGTGCCTCTCTGCTGCAGAGACAGTAAGAGAGAGAGACATTATCCGGTAATATGATGAAGACTCCAAAACACATTGTTTATTTTTTAGAACAGTGAACACACCTGGTTGGTGCTGAAGATTTGAATTGGCTACGTCATTAACAACAAGCCTCCTCCACGCGCAGCTCACCTGCTGCTGGGAAAACAGAATCACGGGTGAAAATAATAAAAACGAGAGTTATGATTTTATAAAAAATACTGCTGTTTCTGTATGATACAGAGAGAGGGGGAGAAACTAGGAGAGGTGGGGCGGGGCACCCCAGGTACACTGTCATTCTGTGGGAGGCACTGCAGCTGGTCCTCAGTTTGTGTTCAGTGACTTTTTCTTTACGAACGCTTGACTACGAATCGTGGAAACTCCACCGGAAAGCCTACCTCATACGTCTCAGTGGTGTGTGAATCCCACAACTTCGCTGTAGAGGTCATGAATCACTTTGCTGATTCTAATCACTTCATTTAATTCGGTTGAAACACTCATAAGTAGTTAATTCACTTAACTTATTGATCACACATTGGGCAAGTAATGTGCATCAACACCTCAGAAGCATATTGTTATCTATGCATTAGCTGTCTTCTAACAAGCTTTTAACGAGGTAGTAACGTACTGCACGTGACTGAGCTGACGAGGGCACTCTCAGTTACCATTTTACTATTTTATAGAGACAACCTCTACATCACCATTAAGACTGGACTTCTGGAGAGCTGCATGTAGACACCAGGACTAACGTTAAGCTTGTTGGTGGTCAATAAATACCTCCAAATCTACGAGTCACAGAATTTGTGACTTGTGGGCGTACGATAGAGGATTTGCAGCTATTTAAAGGCAGCTTTGAAAGACTTGTGCTGACCAACAGAACACTTTACTGTTGTTGTCGAGTAATTAGTAATGTAATTATTTTTTCAGTTGGGAATCAACCCAGAAATCAGAGGGTCAAAAAGCTGAAAGACGTGCATACACAGATATCAGACATCAAAGATAACGATTTCTAGGAGTCCTTCTCTTAAACCTTCAGTTAAAGGTTAATACTGTTTATTTGGAGACTGGGATTTATTACTGCCCCCCCTAGAGTTAGCTGGGTTGTGTTTTTCACCTTATTCTTGTCTGTTTGCTTGTTTACAGGCTGGCAGGATACCTAGAAAAACTCGCTTTGCTCAAAACTTTGTGTAAAGTTTAGTTGTGAAGAAAAATGAAAGAACTTTTCATGTAATTAGGCCCGAGAAGGCATTGTGGCTTTTCACAAAAGCAAAGGAAAGTGTGCTGTCTTTGATGAAATCTTTGAGCTTGAGAAACATCTAGAGAAGCACTAAAATCTGAGAGGAATAGCCTCCCAATCAGGGAGCACAGAAGGCTACGAATAGGCCCGTCTTTTGCTCGAGCTCAATGTCATTTCAGATGATGTACTGTAATAAAGTTATCCACAGTGTTTAAAGTTTACATAATTGTGCAGCACTTTAGAAATGTGCAGTACATCCCTCAAGTTAGAGACTGCAGATGGAACACACACATCAGTGCTGCTGCTGTGTAATGGCTACAGAGATTTAATCAGCTGAAAGGGAGGGACCTCATATATCCTAGATGCAGTTGTGGATGACATAAGAAGCACTCATTGATCAGTCCCAGTACAGATTCTACCATTACAGCATGCAGTTTGGAATTTTGTGCTTTAAAAAATGATCTAGCGTCAATATTTATATCATAGAAAAAGACGAAGAACTCTAGATATCATATTATTGTATGTACATGTATGTCTGTCACCTGGCTTATGGAGCCTTACATGTTCATCATGCCTTTGAATGGCACATTGAACACATTATACCATACTCACAGGCCATATTGACAGTCACTGTAATCATTCTTCCTCTCTATACTGACCCTGAAGTGCTGCCAGAATAGTATTATACTGTAAGAAGAGAGGGACAGCATCCACGGCCCTTGTTCCATGCAAAAATGCATCCTAAAGTTTTTGTATTTCCACACATTTTGCATTGTTGTTCACTTAACCTATATAATGCAGCTGCGCGTGACTATAACCCAATTTCTTTTGCAGAAACATGCTAATCTCATCCACATTCCCTTTTATTGTGGAGAACTCTATTCATAAATAGTCACTGGAGATGTCTAAGATGCTGGAAGGTTTATTGAAGCTTGGCCAAGGAGAATGGAGGATTTATCGATACACTTGTCATGACATGACATCTTCAATTCTGAAGAAACTGTCCTCTTCGTCTCATCTGTGTGACCTCAGAATAGTGCCGAATGAACAACTTGCATTTTTAAATAAGCAGCATATGATGGAACATATGAAGAAGGCATTCTAGACATGTATTCAGAACAGGTGAAGACTTAACTTCTTGTCTGACCACTGCATCCATTTTCTTGCCATTCCCACATTACTTGGAATCCCTTGGGAGGTAATTTGCTCACATTCCATAGAAAATGAATAGACATGATCATAAGGGATGTTATTTAATTATTAAATAAATTGATTATTAATCAATTATTACATAGTTTCCTCCCTGATTCCCCATCAGGAATCTTGTCTCCATCTTGTCCACCTCATCTCCATTCCTCACCTTGTGCTTTGTTTTCTCGGACTGTTTCAGTACTCTCCGTCTTTCTGCTTTTACACACGCACTCATCGCATGAGCTCCACCAATGCATCTGTTTTCTCACTTTTGACCTATTTTATGATATATCTAATGCCTTATTTTACTTTTAATAAGTCGGGTGCAATCACTGCTTGATTTCTTTTGTTTTTTTCCCTCTGTATTTCTTTCTTTCCCGTCTTTTGATGACGCCTGCTGAACCTTGTAGCTTTGGCTGCAAATGAGGCTTCACAAATTTGCATCTCTATGAATGTGTGTGCGTATGTGTGTGTGCCTATGAACACCCCATTAATCTCATATGGATCTGGGATTCGTCAATCATTCACAAAGTCAGATGTTTTTGAAGTTTGTCAAAACAAAGAAGGGATTCAGAGACCACTTCCACCCCCACACTTTCAATATTCAGTTGGGTTATTTCTCATCTTTTCCTTTCTGTCATTTAATTTAATTTTCCCCCATTGTTGTGTATGTGTATTAGAGTCTGAAGCCTAAATAAAACATAAACTT
The DNA here is from genome assembly GCA_028641955.1 of Protonibea diacanthus. Lineage (NCBI taxonomy): Eukaryota > Metazoa > Chordata > Actinopteri > Sciaenidae > Protonibea > Protonibea diacanthus. Next base: position 11,153,162 of record CM053993.1, read on the forward strand.
ATCATTTCACATACAAGGCTAACATGGTGGATGGTAGAAATGAGTTTAAATTTGTTAACTTTACCCATAGGTGATTGACAAGCAAGCAGAAACCACAGTGGAGTGAGGGTGATAGGCTGACACCTGCCAATCAAATAAATTAGAACAATTTTTCTATTGAGACTCCGGCTTCTTTTTCACATTGCATTTCAAGAGAGAAGTTGCTGTTTTATCCCCACGGTTAACTGTGTTGATGGTGCAGTAAATGAGGCAAATGGGAGAACCAAAACACACACACACACAAAAAAAAAACCCATGTGTATCCATCAGTGAAACCCATGCAGGCCAGCACCACAGATGTGAGTATCATGGCCAGGCAGCTTACTGCTAATAATGACTCAGTTATCATGTGTGGAGGCTGCCTGATGTTAATCAGGCAGCCTGAAGTTTTAGTAGCTGAATAATAAATGACAGAGCACTTTAACAACTGCATTGTGTTATGAAGAATCAGACTGACATTGTAGTGGATGAAGTCAAGTGATATTAAAATGGAAAAAGCTCTTAAGGTAAACTGCGTGTAGTCACTGTTTTGATAAGTTCTCATATTGAAATAATATCCAACCTATAATCCCCCAAAGTGAAATCTAGCCTGTCCTATGAGTGGAAAGCTATCGCCTGCCTCTCCCTTAACATTAAACGTCTGTCACTGGATTTTGAGTTATCACTCGAATATATATGGTTAGTTGTTTGGGAAATATTTTTTAGTTAGAGAAAGATAAAAGGAGACAGACGTGGATGGATACCAGTTGTCCATGTCGAATCAGTACACAGACATGTAGCATAGCATGTGAAATGATCCTTAACAAATCTGTGGCTGCTTTGATGTGGAACAAAGTCCGTGTTCGTGCAGACCTGAGCCTTTGAAAAACAAAAGACTCTACCCGACCTGAACCTGCAGCAAATGTTCTAGTTTATATGCACTTTGACTAAATGCCAAATTTTGACTGAAGCCAGCAGCACCCAACAGGACTCGTGAACTGAGTCTCATATCCCAAATGATACAAATTACTGAATTGAATCTGGTTTAATCAGGGGTTAAAGTGGGATTATGTTGGTTTTGCAACCCAAAGATCCAGTGCCAAGATCCATATGTGCTATTGGGTGATGGTAACAGGGCACACAGGGCAAAGTTTTAGGCTTTCTAGACTCTAGGTCATACAAAAAATATAATAATAATGATTCATTAATAATAATTTTAGAGAGTCTATGAAGAAACTATATAAAATAATGTAGTAAAAGGTTATTAGACAAGACTAATACAGGAGTGTTTGGCTCTCTGTAACCACTTGTTGAAGAGTTTAGGTCTGTTACGAAGTTAAACTCACTCCAGCAGGTGTCTTTCTTTTTATCTTGTTATGGTTGCTTAAGGCAAAGTTGCATGAATGAAAACTGTGACAGATTATCCAAAATGATCATGTTTTCTTCCAATTTCATCCACAGATTCAATGAGAAACCAAGATGGGACCCAGCTGTTGCTGCCATGAAATCTCAATCTGTGTAGGCATGGATGCCTACACAGAGTGTGAAACCCCAATGAAATGGGATTGCAAGTGCTGTCTTCCACAACATTAGCTAAATTGTACCATTACTGTTGCTCTGTACTCCCAAAAGCAAAACACCTACTACCCTTGGAAGGCAAGAGTGGAGCCAAAAAACTGTACAGAATCAGTGGAGTCAGATTTATGATGCAATTTAGATGTAAGAAATCTTCAAATCTGAAACTGCAGAAACATCAGAAAACAGCTAGATTTTCTGTGTTTATCTGTTGACCTACACGCTGAAATACGTGTAGATTTGCAATGCAGCTTTGCTTTGAGCATCCCCTGACCTGACTGACATGAGACAGCCTGTACCAAGTGGTTAAAAAATGAATTTGTTTACAGAGCCTTTGTGATCGGTACTGTTTTGTTACAATTGCCAGTTTTAGGCGTTAATCCAACAACTGTAAGTTCAGGCTTAAACCTTTAGTCCCGTGGCATTTTCTGGTTTGATGGAAATGGAAACGTGCCATTGGTCATCACAGTGAAAGCTATTCGAAGGCGCTTGGATGGCGCTCCAGGGTAAAACAACAGCACATATCCCCCCCCCCACCTGGCCCTGTTCTCTCTGAGAGACAGACAATATGGTAATGAGGGGAATGAATAGTGAGTCTCTGGGAAGACTTTCCTGTGTGTGTGTGTGTGTGTGTGTGTGTGTGTGTGTGTGTGTGTGTGTGCGTGTGTGTGTCCAGCTGCTCTCTTGGCCACTGCGGCCATTACTGAGCAGTACCAAGCAGCAGAGCATGACACACACCAGCTGGATCTGCACACACCTCCACTGAGGGACGAGGCCCGTGCCAATGAGACAAGGAGAAAGAGAGAGAGAGAGAGAGAGAGAGTGAGAAAGGAGAGAAAGGGGATGGAGGGAGGAGAGCGGGAGACAATGAGGGACAAGAGGTGCCACAGCCAAGGAGAGAGGAGGAGAGGAGAGATCCATCCTCAAGGTAAGATGAAACAGATTTAACACCGTACGAATGACACCGACAAAGTCACCAACACCAGCAGACCCCCCCCGAACACACACTGCAAGAGAACACACACACGATTGTACTCACAAATATATTACCATGACCTCAATGTCAGATTGTGTGTATGCATGCATGTGTGACAAATTGTGTGTGGAGGTGGGCAGCTCCTAGGGAGAAAAATTTCCACCATGTGTCATATTGTCATGGTGACCATCAGAAGAGCCATAAATACAACTCTGATCTGCTGCATTAGGGGGTGTCCAGCTGTGTGTGTGTGTGTGTGCTCATGCACACATGTACTGTATTTCCCAGACATATTGAGGCTGCCATCTATGTCTGCAAGGTATTTTCTCTCACCCTTTCTCCCTTCTTACTTTCTTTGCATCTTACTCTCGTATAGCTTTTGACTTGTACCTTTATCCGTGATGAAGAAAAACATTATGCATGGATGGATGGGGGGAGTGGGTGGAGGGTTTATGGGGATGGGGATGGCAAAAAAAGATTATTCATATGCCAGAAGATAAATGTATTTTCTCTACTTGCCTCATTCCCTGCCCTCACCCGCAGCCCCCTCTTCCATCTCACCCTCTTCCCTCATTTCGTATTCCTCAGTCCAGCCACATTATTCCTTCTCCCTCTCCTCCTTGCCGCTGTCTGGCCAGCTGACACGAAACGATAGAGCATTCTGTCATGATGTTTGGAACACACTGAACATCACTTGTCAGCTGAGGGACGACAATGGCTGGCAAGGCGCGGCGGGTACGCGGGCAAAGCGAGACATTCTAACTCAACCCACTTCCGTCTGTGTTTAAATCCCATTATAGGCAGACTGGAGTTTTTTTTTTTTCTTGGCTGGAAGTCAATGAGTGCCTCGTTTTGCGTTCAAAATTTTTCTCCACAAGAGGCCAGGGATGCTAATTCACTAAAATCTCTGTTATTAAAAAGCATCAAATGCATCCAATATTGTTTGGCACTAAAAACCTCCAAAAGCCTTTTAGAAAAGCTACTTCCATCGATTAATTCTGCATGCAAGCAAAGCAGTGACAAGATATTATTTTTCTTTCCAGAAAAAGAAAAATGATCGATGCAGTTCAATAGCTTAGATTGATCCTGAATGCCTCCCTAATATGAACTGTTTTGAACACAGGGCTATCTACAGTAGATGGTCACACAGTGGTTTGACAGCATGTGATGTTTTCTGTCAAGGTAGCAGCTGTACTGTGACATGTTATTTTATGAATACATGAAATTTGTTTAAGGGCTACATCCAATATATTCAGATAAATTCAATTTCATCTTTATCTCTGAAAAATTCATATTATAATAATATATAATCTGTCTAAATGTTTCAAATCTCAGCATTTAATTGGTTATTAAAACACAGTTTTAAGTGATTATGAAACTGTTTTCATAAATAAGAGAAATAAAGGCTCACATGAAACATTGTATTTTTCACAAGGCTACAGATGAGGCTATTCTAGTTTTCTGACATAAATAAGCAGCACTTGGTTGAAGGTTGCTCAATTGCTCAATAAAATAGCTATTTTAATCTCATTATAACTATTTGCCCTTTTTCATGCACAGAATTTCTAAAGCAAGTATTCTTATAATAATATTAATAATAATATTATTTAGAAATAAACAGCTACCACAAATTGCTCTTCTTCGGGGTCAATTGTTTTATAAGACTTAAAACCACAGATGTTACGAGTAACATTAGTGATGCTTCCATTCAGCTCATGTGTCAAGTGTCACATTAGTCATGCTTCCATTCAACTCATGTGTCATGATGGTTTAACAGAATTTGTAGTCAGCCATTTTCTGTATGATCACATGTAAGCTACACCTTCTCCTGTGGTACAACAATCCATCCACAATCATGAGTTAGTCTCATGATGAAGTTCGGTATTAATGTTTCTACAATAAAGTCTGTGTAAAGGCAATTCCAAGATCTCTTTCAAAATATATTAAATATATTGCTGAAAACATGTGAAAAGACTCTGAACGATATATTACTGAAATGTGGAGTTAGAGGTTGAAGCAGTTTTTCTCCAGTTTTCAGTCCAGGACTTTTTGGGCGGTCCTAAAGGGTGGCTCGATGACACACTGAGGCCACTCTGAGCATACTCCTGCACCCTAGCAGAGAGATAAATTCATCTCTCTCAGAGTATTTCAAAGTTAGTCATGTCACTTGCTGAACTCACCTGACACGGTTCAGTCGCTTCAAAATTGCTGCTCCTGCTCCCACGAGTGGGCGTGGCTTCAGCACCTGCAGCGGACACGCCCCCACAGTCCTGGAGCTGAGAAGACTGCTCATTTTTACCCGATTTTGACACCTAATTTCATAAACTTGTCGATATTTTTAATCATTCACATTTGGCTGGGTGGTTAATAACGCTTTCTTCTTTGGTCTGACAAGCTCAGAACACATATTTATTCTTACTTTACACAGAGTTTTACTTATTCAGTGATTAGTTTGTCTGTTCTGAGCTAAATGTTAACCGTCTTGCTGTTTACTTTGTCTGTTTGGTGTTCGGTGCTGTAGGCACGTATTGAAGCTTAATACAGTATACTTTCACACTGTGAATTTGTCCCATATGAAGAGAACTTCAGATGGTAAGTCCTGGAATGTGTGGCAGCAGCTAACAGACCACATCTGCCTCGCCCCTCCACTCTCTGTATTCCCATGTTTAATTTATTTTCTCATCTCCTTCTTACCTATTCACCTGTTTTGATAAGTACCAGCTAGTCTAGTGGTGGCTGATGCTCATGCCACCATCTGTGTCAGTCAGGAGTGGCCTATTTAGGGCAGCTAATTCATCATGGCCTGAGAGCTTACATACGGTACATATAATTACCCCCCAACGCAAACAAGACCCTCTCAGTCCCTGTGATTTATTGTCGTGTCAAGGGAGAGGAGACACAGAAACAAAGTAGAGATAGGCGTGAGGAGAAGGATGAGAGAAGAAGAAAGGAGGTAGGGAGAGATAGAGGTGAGTCTGGAGCAGTAGGTGGATGAAGAAGAAGACAGGTGAAAGCACAACAGACACAGAGAAAATATGAGACATCTGAGTCGTAACGTGGCGCAACAAATCCCCAGGTTAGACAATATTAATACTGGTTCTGCATGTCAAAGTCAAGGATTTCTTCTCAAGACCTTTTTCATTTTGATTCCCTCTCAAACTATTTGCAAAGAATCCTCAAGGCTTACCACTTCTCACTTCAGAGTCACATTCACTTTGACTCTCAAAGACAGTGGGCTTTGCCATCGCTGGCAGGAAGACGTAGCTTCACCCATTGTTTTCCCAGGTGCCCCCTGTGGTGCTTATTTTAAAATGCATCAGTAGGCTGTTTCAACCGTGGCGGTTGTATTGTACGGCTGAAGGCCGATGAGATGGCTATACAAGTGAAAATGAAAAAAGGGGAGATGGAGGATACGAGCGTAACAATGAAAGATTTATGACAGGCATTGAGAGAAGGCGGCGGTTTTATCAGCCTATTATCAACCAAATCGCCCCCACTGAGATGTAGCACATATCTGCTCTGTTCTGCACTCTCCATTCTGTATCCTCACTCATTCTTTTTCCAGATCAATGCTCACCCCTGCTGCCATTACCATACATAACCTGACTTTCCCTTACCTTCTACCATTCACTCTTTTACCCCTCCTTTAGTATTTACTCACCTCTCACCTTTCTCCTTTTCTTCCTGCTAGTCTCTTTGACTGTGACTCTTGTTCAGTCGACCCTCTTGCCTCTCTTTTCCCCTCTCTGCTTTATTGCTATTACTACCACCCTCCTCTCCTCTCCTTCACTGCCTCCCTCCTTCCCCTTTGCTTTCTGAAGTATTTTCTGTCTACTTTGCTTACGCCGTCTGTTTTCCCCCAACAGCCTGCCTGTATATCTGCCCGCTCTCCGTAACCCATGAGGGCTCTTAATAAACAGCGGTTCACTCTACCTCCCTCCCTTTTCCCTACCTCCCTTTTGCCACGTCCTCCTCCTCTTACTCCAGCCCCTTCAGCACCCACCCTATTTTAACCCACCCACCCCCACCGCCCCCTCCACTCTGAGAAAAAGCAAGGCACCTAAGGGTGAACAGGTTAATGTTCTGGCAGTTTGAGATACACTTGTGACATTTCAATCCGGCATCTGTTTTTATCGCAGCTGATTTAAGAAGTGCAGGGGAGGTTGTGGGGTGTGGGGGTGGGGGGGGTAATGGAGGGATGAAAGGAGGGATGGAGACAAGGAGAAGGAGGGAGAGAGCCCATGGGATGGTGCAGCTACCCAGAGACTGTGGACTGTGTATAAGGCACAGCAGGGGCTGTGGACCTGCAGTTGCAGAGCAGTTAATAAATGGAAGCGTATGGCCATGTCGCCCCCAAGTGGCAGGTAGCAGAACTCTTGGAGCTGGAACAAACTGCGGCAGTGCAACAGACAAAATAACAGCATGCATCCTTGAAGTAGTGAAAATAGAGTGAAGAAAAATGCTTGAAATAACTTTCTATTGACACTATAGAGTGAATCTACTCTCCTCAGTGTCGATCATGACCTTTTGAGAGGAATACTAAAAATCTACAAAGTGTTGATTACACTGCTGGATGCAGAGAGATGATTACAGAATGTCATGTGAGGGAAATAGCAAGTGGCAGAGCGAGGCTAGGTGAGGACAAATGCAGCTGAGGCTGAGTGAGAGGGAAAGGCAGAGGGAATCTACACGAGAGAATAACACACAGACCCCAGCTTATGGGAGAGTAAAGCAGCCAGAGAATCCAATAAAGAAACCGAAAGAGGGGAGAGAGGGAGAAAAAAAAAAAAAGAAAAGGATGAAGGGGAAATCAGTTAGAAAAAAGTAAGAGAGAGGACAGCCAGACTTCCAATGAGCAGAAAGTGAGAGAGACAGGGAGGGAGAGAGGAAGTAAAAAAAAAAAAAATAGCCGGCAAATAAGAGAGAGGGAGCTGATATGACAGAATAAGTGAATTAGGAGAAACTGGGCTGTAGATGAGCTACGGGGGGTTGGAGGGAAGGAGGATGGAAGGGTGATGGTGGGGAGGGTGGTTGGATGGTGGGATTGCTACACCGCACTGTCAGCCAGCGCTTTCTCCTAAGTTTTATTTGATATGAATTCAATAAGCAGCGGCCGATCTCCGTGCCCCGGGTGTAATTACCGGCAGAACAGCGGAGGCATTGTGAGCTTCGCCACCGCCTAAACGCTCACCCCCCCCCCCACTCGCCTCCAGGTCAGCACTGATCTTGTCTGAGAATGTCAATTATCGTCTTAAACGCCGCCTGAGAAGCAAGGGAAGTAGGGGGTGGGGGTGGGGGTTAAAAACGACGGAAAATGGCAAGTTAGGTGGAAATATTTGCCCAATGTCGCAGATTAAGAAAACGGTGAGGAAGAGTATGAAAGATAAGGCTACAGGCTAGAATACTAATGGGATCCTCTTCATTGTTTAATATGAGAAGGCAGGAGACCAAGGCTTGCTGTATTCCCTTTGCTACTTCACTTAATGTCTCATCGTCTTGGACCTTTTGCACCTTTCTTGGCACAGAGGATGCGAGTTGAGGCCGAGGCGAAGGAGGCAGCCTGTCATCTGTATGCAACCCAGAAATGATATCCATGTTGGATGATTGACCCTGTGAGTCTCATCCAGTGCCAACATTTAGTGCCAGTGCAGCAAGTAGTGTGTCCTTCATGTATTGGGAAGGAAAGTAAGAGTGTGTCGAGGTGGTCAATAGGTATGTACCCATGTATGCAAGTTTCCGAGTCGTGAAGTAGTTCGTATTTGTGATGTGTACATTGGGAAATGAGCCTACTCACAACAATACGGTATGTTTTTACCAAGGGGCAGACTGTTTCTTCATCGTGCTCAGCCAAGCTTCTAGTAGCTTCATATTTACCTTACAGAAATGATTGTGGTGTAGATCCGTCTGTCCACATTGTGAAGGGCTTCCAGCTAAGCTAATTCCCATCAGCGCGTAGAGTAATCTACTGTATTTTTCACTGTGGAGGCATGTGCATTTTGAACTATCTAATCATGTTTATGTACCCTAAAATAATTTATGTATGTTTACTATTCTCCTTTTATGTACAGTCGGTGGTCTGCAACTGTTCATCTTCGTCTGTTCCATCATCTATCTTCCACCACTCTCGAGTGGGACTTTCAAGTTAGATTTCATAACCCTGCCCTTTATCGTTTTTTCTTTATTTGTCCCCATTCTTTCATTCCATCAAGTCATCTTCATCAAGGTTTACTTCTCTTTGTCTCCAAACAAAGCACTTTCGCTCTGTCACTCATGATACTTCCTTCAAACGGTTTGTGTTTACGCTGATTGCACTGAGTTTACATTCATTGCTACATGTACGGATGATTCTTCCCAACATCAGCTGTATGCTCTGATAATACATGCACATACTGAATGTTACTTTGTCCTGTGTGTGGCCATCTGCCAGTAAGGTTTTTCCTAATGAAAACATGTGATCGATAACCACATCTAATGAATGTTATTCCATTTTGCTCATGCAGCAGGATCTGTGAGAAGCATTCTGTAAATGGCCGCAACACACATGCATTACAGATTAGGTGTGATCTTTGTGTAATGTATGTCTGTATCCATCCATCTAAGGATCCATCACTGGATCCATCCATCCATTCGCCCATCAATCCAGCCTTTTAGAAACCCCACCTCTGCTTCCTTTCTTTGCCCCCCTCTAACCCCCCACCCCCACCCCACTTCCCGCCCTCCACCCTCCCCTTTGGTGGGTGCCACTGGGAGTGGTCCACCCTTGATCTGCTCTCAGAACAAACAGCCTGGTAAACATCATGAAACATTTAAAGGAGGCAGAGCAGCCTTCTCTCTAATTCACGCTGGCAACCCGGAGATGCACAAAAACAGCTGCTCCCAAAGCTCGCCCCTGCAGAGGGGTTTCAGCTCATGTGTGCACACATGTACATGCCTTTACATATGTGGGAATGTCGATGTGTGCGAAGATTAAGTGTGTATGTATGTGCATTTGTGCAAGTGATAAGTGTGTGTGAGTATGTGAGAAAATGCTTTTCATACCACAAGCATTTAGGACTAAATCAGGGGTCTTTGCTTTGAAAATCACAGTCTGGCACTGTAGAATAAGTTGGCATATGTGGGTAGATTAACATATTTGGCAAGTGCTTCATAGAGAGGGAGGGAGAACAAATGAATGGATTAGAATCACAACTCACTCAGCTGGAGGTCTGAGTCAACGCCTTGTACAGAACAAAACCCCCTTCACGATTCCTTCTAACTCTGGCACGGGAGACTGTCTTGTGTTCAACATTTATAGTTATTTGTAAAGCTGGATTGCCTCAGTGGTTGGGCAAATGGAGCAAAGCTTCCCTGAGATCTCACCTGTAAACATCGCAGCTCACATTTTGTACGCCCCTTAAGCCCATAGACATTCACGTCTTGTCAAAGTGTGATGTCCCAATACCACCGTACCTCACCTCACCTTGTGCTGCAATATAATTTCAAATGTGCTCTTGTCTGTCGCCCAAAACATCAGATTTTGTTGTTGTTTTTCCACACGATCAATAAATTGCTTACCTAGAAATACAAGTTTTCTGAAGGCCACATTTTGAGTCAGTGGACATTTTCTCTGCTCTCTCCTGTCCTGTCTTTTTCACTGTGAAATATCCATTAAAATCAATGAATAATGAATTAAGGCGTGCAGCCTCTTACTCCCTTTAATAAAATGTAGCAAGCGGAACAGCTTATTCAGTAATGTCACGCATAATTAGCTGTGCTGCCTAGACCACCTTCATGCAGTAATCTTTCGAGGCCTGACCTGCATTCTGTCTCTGCTCTCTTTTTTTTCCCGCCCTCCTGTCTCATCCTTCCCTCATCTCCGTCTCCCTCTGTCACAGATCTCTCTCTGTATTTCCCTGTCTCTCTGCCTCTCTCTGTCTAACCTTCTGTTTAGCTTGTTTGGATTTTTGTTGCTGAGATCATAAACCAAGAAAATCCCTTCAAGTGTGCGACTCAAAGGACACACGCGTTCACACGCGCGCACATACCTCAGATGAAAAAAACCAACAGGCGTATGTGGATGAGCACTTGCAATGATAATAGGTCCCCCGTGTTGTGGAGACTCCCGTGTGGTGTGGCAAATTATTTACTCGGTTTGTTTGTTTTCAATTTGTGAAGATGTACATGTGAGGGTATGCGGACCATATCAAGGCTATGAAATCTCTTTTCTAACTGAAACAACCGAAAATTTGACAAAGCCTGAATGAAATAGAGTGAGTATTAAAACACCAACTATTATTGTGTATCAGTGGACCATTGCAGCAGTGCTGTGTGGGCTTCAGTGTAAGCCACAGCGCGGCAGCTACTTACACTACGATCAATACTACTAGGCCCTGTTAGGAGGGAATCGATCAGCTTAGGACTTGATGTGGAACAGTCTCTTTCTCTCCATATCTCTCTCTTTCTCTGTCTGTCTTTCTCTATTTGTCCTCTTTCTGTTCTCTGTCTCACGCTGTCATTGATCTCGGGTGATGATAGTAGACATATCTTCTCTGTAGGGGTGAAGAGGTCAACGGTAAACCTTCTGAGGCTCCTAATGACCAGGACAATGTGAGGATAGGACGGTAGTGGAGAAGTCTTTGTGTCTGGCATTCTAACCTGAACAAATCTGCATGAGGCACGGCGTCTCTCTGCTAAGACGATCTTCTTTTCAGCAGACTGACACTGCGAGGACAAGCTGAAAATATCACCTGCCGACCTCACTGCTGCAAAGGGTTGGACTGGGGCTGGCTTTGCCCAGAGCAGGGTCTAGTTAATCTAAACTAATTGCGAGGACCACTGATGCATATGAAAGAGAGAGTGTGTGTTCACACAGACAGATGCCAAATGAAAGGCACCATCTCCTGCTGCTGCTGCTACTCGTGCTCGGTGCTCACCTGCACCTTGATGGAAAAAAATGAAATCCACATTCTAGCTCTGCAACAACATGAGGTGAGATGTGTTTACAGCTGAAAAACAGTCTAAAAGCAATAGCCAAAAGTAATATGTGACGAAGGAACTTTTCCAGGAACCATTTGTGTCAAACACGTTCCTCAGGACTAGCATATATAGAACTCATTCAGGAAAGCAAGACCATTATCTTTAAAGCCCTGTGTTGCTACTGCTACTGCATTAAAGTTTTCTATCTACTTTTCCACCTGTGTGCTTCTTTCCAACATTCATTTAAAAATTATTGTAGAAAGCTACAAGTTGCACCCACTCGTGCTGTGTGCAAGAACCAGCAGCTGTAACTCCAACATAATAGTATATTTTATCTTTAAACATCCTTCTGTCGGTGCTGAACCTCCCTGTCTGAATCAGAGGGAATGCTAAACATATTGCGAGGTGTTGCAAACGAAGTCCAGAAAAAAAGAGCCACCTTGACGTTTCAGGGGTGCCATGTTGTTGTCTCACTGCGTGGAGAAATGAGCACCCTGTCTACACTGGACTAAATCCAGCCGTGTTTTTAAGTTGTCAACAGATGTGCTTCAGTGTTAACAAATACATCTGTCTGCACTGGTTGCATAATGGCTTTCAGTTTCACTCGTGCTTTACTCAGAGCTTACTCTACGCTCCAACCCGAAGCGTCTTTTTCGCTTCCAGTCTGTTTTGTTCCAACTTGCGTATTTGATTTTGCGAGGAGCTGTGAGCACAGTGAAACTGCTGCTGAGTACTTCAGACAGTGAATAAACTCATAGAGCATAGACGCTGACGGAGGACTAGCTGCTACTGTTGTACTGTCCAAGATTCAGAGGCAAGGAAATACAAATTTAAAGATCAGACAGAAATCTTGGCTCGCCGGATGAATGTATAAATCAACTCTTGCCACACATGGCTGAAATTTTGATGGGTTAGGTAAAGGGCTATATGTGTTTTTGCTGCCAGAATCTGACCACTTTAACAAACTCTAAAAGCCTCAGGCAGAGGCAGCACGATAGCCTAGCTTTCCTGCCCTGCAGGCTCCCCTTGTCAGTGCTGCTGCAGATTTAGTCAACAATTTGTCAGCTACAAAAATAAGAATTGAGAATAAGAATAAGCACTTCTCTTGTTTTCATTCTGGCCATTATTTACTTGTAAAATGAAAGGAGAGAAAATATAGTGTGCTAGTCTGTCTAACCCACTTTCAAATCCTGTTATACCCTGACAAACACAGCAGTCTAACAGAAATGAAAAGGCACAGTAACATAAGTTTTGCTTTCCTGACAACAGCAACCAGCTAAATAAACGTCTGACAAGTGGCTTACTTTGATAGAATTATACAACGGGTCATTTACGTTAAGAAAACATGAAATAATGTTAATGTTTGCATGCCAATTTCCAACACATTAAGAGATATTTTTCTTTTCACTCCAGGTTATAATTAAAGGCACAAAAAGTAATTGTGAGAGCCTGGTGACAGAAGAAACACTGGTTATATTGTACCCTATAAGCACTATACAAGCACTATACAATGTGTTTATCTCTGTTTGTACTGCAGTTGTTGAATTTCATGGACCAAAAAACATTTTTTTTTCTGAAAGGAGGACAGTTGTACCCCCTCCTGTTTGTCTCCCCATCATTTTCCAACTCTAACTTACGTCCTTGTGCAAGGGTGGAGAAATGAGGTGAACCCGCGGCCATCTGATGCTTTCTATCAGCAGACCTGCTGATAACATGCTAGCAAGCTCCAAAAACAATTCTGATGAGCTCTTTAAATGTTAGAAGTCTTATTGCATGCTGGAGCCAATTAGCCATGGATGTGGTGGATTTCTGTTGAGATAACAAGCCTGGAAGGGACAGCACGGGGGCCACCGTCTGAGCCCTATGTTAATGAGCCAATGCTTTCATTAAACCTGCCACCATTGGCTGTCAGAAGTATCCTGAACTCCTGGTGTGCTTCGTTTACCTGGCGGACAGTTCGATTAGCCTAAAAGCCTCCGACTCAGGGCTGATTTACTTTTCCACTGTCTGTTTTTGGAAGAAGTGGACCAGGATTAAACCTTTTCAGAGACTTAGAGTAGCTGACTATGGTCTTAAATCTATCCATCTTGGCATACAGACCTGCTAAATGCTGTTCTCTGCGTACACTAACAAATCTTACTTTTTTTGTAGGCATTCAAGAGGAGTTTTGAGTCCCTACAGGGTTAATACAAGCATATGGCAGACACAGCAATGCGGTTACAGCTGGGACACACAACATTGATATCGCTCATATTGATTTGATTATAAACACCCTGTAAGTGTGTGTGTGTGTGTGTGTGTGTGTGTGTGTGTGTGTGTGTGTGTGTGTGGTGCATGCATGTGTGAGCATGCGCAGCTGATATTGATTGAGTCAGGCACTTGCTGTGGTATGTGATTCGTATGTGCTTTATGACCTGCTGTAATTAGCTGCAGAGCGACCAGACGACATGCCGATGCCTCTATTTCCTCTTTATATTGGCTTGTAAAGCTCCTCTTCATGTTTATGTAGTTTCGCCTCTGGTGCAAGTCAGTGTGTGATTTTGCATGCCAAGGTTTACCTGCATGCCCTGTTATTACTGTGTATGTGCGTCCGTTTGGGATTCGTGCACGCGCGGTTTTTCTGGGATAAACTATCTGAGCTGATAAACAGAGAGAAAAGTCTTGGGTGATGCTAAATGGTAATATGTATTCCAGGTGTGTCTCTGTAATCTCTTAAAGTGCAGTTTTGCATTTGAAAGCAGATTGCATGCCCATGCAGCCCCTGGGCAATTACGAGGCAAGTGTCAACAGTCGACCTTGGCCAAGTCTTAATGCTCCTTTGGCTGTTTCCAGCCCTTGAACTAACGACATCACTTCCTGAGTCCTCAGAGACAGCAAAGTGGAGAGGGCTTTTTTTTTTTTTTTGCCAAACTGCTTGGCTCTCTTGCACGTCCGCAATAATAAATCGATTAACTTCAAGTACTGATGGAAAGCAATACTCCTCAGTGGGAAGTTTGTGACACGGAAGCAGAGGTATTAATGATAATGATCTGGAAACTAACTGGTCTTTTCCTGTTGAATTGGAACTAGCCCTCACATGCTGTCCAACCAATGATGGATGAGTAAACAGTAGCCTGACAAAGGTTCAGTTCCAGCAAGTTACTGACAAAAAGCAATTTCTATTGAGCTCCTTTTCATAGAAGACTGAAGTTGAATCAGCTGAAAGCTATAATTATTCACATGATTCAGTTCCCTCGGAATTAGTTAATATTCTCTTACAGTATGGACCAAATGAAAAAGAGGTAGGAAGAAAGAAAACATAGAAAAAGAAAACATTAAATCTAGGTAATGCATTTGGATATGGGAATGTCTGTCTTTCGGGAAGTAGGTCCACCACGGTACATTCACAGCTATGAGACAATGAATCCTAATGACTTTGCAGATCCCCGGCCTCCCAGAGCATGCAGGCTTAGTCTTGTTTTAGGTTGACAAGCATAGAAAGGAAAGTTATTTCGTAATTCAGAGTGAATGCAGCTGTAACCGAATTCAAACTTATTGTTATCATTTGTCTAACATTACCTAGAATCACATTTTTCTGTTGTGTCAGGGGGGATACTGATGTGTATTCTTTCAACTGTGGGGGTAATTGTGATATCTCAGGAATATAGATGAGCCAATATTCTTACTCACTCGTCTATAATTGTGTGCTTTGGATAGCTCAGTGTTGACACAGTGTTGTAGAGACTCAGGTAGAGGCTTGTTGACTTGCCGGCTGCACAGATGTGATGAGGTACAAATTTGAATGGGATACCATGATGTGAACATCAGGAATGTAACAAATTACACAGGCTAGAGTATGTCCTCATGCATCCATGCATAAATGCGTATATGCTTCACATGTAAAAACAAGTACTGAGAAGCTGAGCATAAGAGAGATCCACGTGTCAGTAAAATAGAAGAAATATTAGGAGCCAGCAGAGCACCAGTTCTTATTTATAGAATAATCTGAACAAGAAAGTCGTCTGTTACATTTGATGTGGAAAATACATTTGGCCTGCTGTGAGACTCGTGTTAGCTTTATGCAGCATGTTTGGAAAACCTGGCTCTCTCCAGCATCCTGGAAGGAATCATCTCCCATAAACTTCTGAGTAACGTGGCCTGGTGATCATGTGACCACACATGTTCCAAGTGAGAGAGGAGCTCGCCAACTCTTTCCAGACTCCAATGGAAAACTACTGATGCAGCTACTGTATTTCCTCCACCGCTCTCCATAACTTTTTTTGGTCTCTCTCCTTCTTTGTGCATGTCGCTTTGTAGCTCTCCCCCTCTTTCCCTCTCTCTCATTAGCCTGCGTCAGCATATTCCACAGACCCACCCCCCCCCTTCTCTGCCTTTTGAACCTTTCTTCTCGATGGAAAGACTGAGAGGAGGAGGGAGGAGGAAAAAATGAAGTGCTGTTGTTGGAATATGTGTCAGTTGGCCAAATAGACAATACATGCTCGTCGTCATGGCGCAGGATGTGGCAGACATAATCTACTCTCTCCTCACCTTTTTTTTTTTTTTTTCATTCTTAAGCCTCCTTGCCCATCTCCCTCAGTAACTATCCTTCACTCTTTTCTTTATGGATCCCATCCCTTCTCTTTATTGTGCTCTATTTTGTGCTTCCCCCCGATGTCACGACAGGCAAATGAGACTTTAGTGACGTATTGTGGCGTCTTGCTCCAGTCTTAAATCCAAAGTGCGCTCGGTGCCGGGCGATGTTGTAACTTAAGTTGCCGGTTTTGCTGCAGCAGTGGGAGTGTTTCAGCTCAATGCTTGGCAGTTTGACTTTATTCCATGGCTTATTGCAGCAATAATGCAGACCAGCAAACTGAGAAGCTCTACACACACACAGTTTTATTCATGCTGAACTGAAGGCTCGGTTATATTATCAGTCAACAAGAGCCAGTGTTGGGTATTAAGCCAATTTACTAGTACACACCAGTGTACCGAGGCTTTTAATGACTATCAAAACAGGAGTCCCTCACACTAATTCTGTGCTGTGTGCTGGACTGTGTTTTGTGCAACTGCCCCTCTATAAGCATTTGTGGCTATCTCTTTCCTCATTGATTGACTGATTTATATCAGCACTCATGCTTGAAATAGAATCCACTTCTCTGTCTGCAGTGTCTATGCAGGGACTCGCCGAGTGCACTGCACTGTATCCTCTCCACGGCTGTGTGTGTGTGTAATATTTTCACCATACACGTGTGAAGGTTCACTGACTGCAAAACAAAAACCACCCCCCCAAAAAAACGAATACACTTTTTTCCTTTCTCCTTCTCCATCTTTCTTTCCTCACCTACCCCAGTGCACCCAAGCCTAACCAACACCCACCAACCCATCCCGTCTACTCCCCTCTTTCAGTGCTCCCTTGCTCTCCCATCCCTCATCCTCTTAGGGGAGCACGGGAGCATGCAGTGGAAAAAACTGAGCCAATAAAGACACTGCCAGAATCCATCCACTCCCTGTGCCTCACATAGTTACTCAGGGAGAGAAAGAGTGGTGAGGTTGTTGGAGAGGGGAAGAAGGGAGGGAGGGAAGAAGGAGAGAAGAGATAAGTCCACCTTTAACGTGACTACAGCTATGGATGAAGGTGGTGGTGCAGATAGGATGTGGGAGGCGTGGGCTTGGGAGAAGATGAATGAGGGAGGAGTGGAAGGGCAGGATAGAATGAAGATGGAGAGACTTGGATAGTGGGAGGATAGTTCTGGGAAGGAACATGTGGACACACATATGGAGCCCCCCTCTCCTGCTGGCTCTTCCTTACCTTGGGGTATCTGTGACAGAGAGTCTGGCTGGTCTTGGAGTACCCCCTAGAGGGCTTTGCAACAGGTGCAATCCTTTCAAGTCCCACAGCAAAAACTTGAGTTGTCGTATGTTTGTTAGCAAAAGAAAGCTCAAGAGTCCTCAGCTGCAATCAGACTGAATTGCTTTTCTGCTCATTTCTAATTAGCCGAACTTTGAGAGAACTTAAATTACAAAGACCTACTTAATTTTGAAAGCCGTGTCCTGGCCTATATGGAACAGGTGCATTAAAAAAAGAAGGTCAGAGCATAGTTAAAGCTGAACAGAAGGTGAGGTGAAACTTGTGAGTGCTGACAGAATAAAGTTGGTTAGAGCATGGCCTCACATCTCGTAAATCATGGAACGTTTTCAGACCACCATACGATGCCGGTTGACTAGCTCATTGATCCTCCTTTTCAGAGATGCTCCCCTGCCGAGAGCTGGAACTCAGCCAAACCCACCCACCACGCACAGTATGTGTGATTGTAATAGTTCACACCATCAGATACGCATACAACAAGCCTGTAAAAGTTGGACCATTCTAACCAGGCCACATTCAGGAGCTTTGTGTTGTCCTGTCAATATGTTCAACACCAGCACAGACTGACTGAGAGACGAGGCCAATTTCGTCGATATTACGACGATATCTCAGCCGCTTATTCACGGCAATCTTTTATTTTGTGTCGCTGTTTTTTGTCTCCCCTTTTTCTGATGAAGCATTTATGATCATGTCTCTCAGGGTTGTCATCACAATTTAGTCCCGACAGGCGAGGATATGAATGGCTCATATGCATGTGAACTGGAGCATTTACATCAATTCTCATTGAAACTGTAGTCGCATGCCGCTGCGTGGCCTGATTTCCTCATACGCATTGAAGAGCTATGAAGAATTGGAAGAGAAGACAAATCTGTTACCCGTATGTGGCTCTCAGGGGACCTCTGAAACAGCATCCTTTCATGTATAATACAGAGACCTTCAAAATAATTGCATCTTTCTTGTCAGTCCTCTCTCTTTTTCTCCCCCTCACACACAAACACTCATAGCATCTTTGAAGGAAAGGTCTAGTAATTATTACATGCAATTTTCCTCCGCATTGGCAAGCTTTGAACTAAGCACTATAAAGTGGAAAACTTTGGCAGAGAGGTTTATCTCTGCTTCTTAATCAATGACATTTATTGATGGTGACAAAGTGGATCAGGCAAAGAGCTACAAGTCGATTATGATAAAAGAGTGTTTGTGAAGCAGCAAAGAGGAAATGTACCTCAGACAGTGGTTATATGCTTGTGTGTGAAAGGGGACATATTCTCCTGTAATAGGTGCTTCTGATAAGTGATATATCCAGACTGTTTTCGATTGGGATATATATCCCAGTGGGGCAGTAACTTACGCAGCTGGCATGAAATATGTGCATGTGTAGCAGAACGGCATTAATCTGCAATTTTCTCATATATACTTTAATTATTAGCATTACGGTATCTTAGAGTACAGAATAGAATCCCCATATTTAAAATTTTAAGATTTTTATTGAAAGAATAAGTAGACCTACCAATCACAACACAGCAGAGCAGTGCCATAAAAATGTAATATAAGGCTTTCATACTTTGTTCTTTCAAGACCTCAAAGAGAAATTGTAGCTCCAAAAGTAGGCTACATAAAACAGTGCACATTCAAAAAATAAAACAATGCACACTCAAAAATACAGTCATGAACAAAATAAAAATAAATAAGCTTGGGTCAACAAAATATTGTATTGACAAACAATACAAATCTCTTACAGAAAATGTGCCACAATAAAAATGTTAGGAATGCTCCTGCAACACAGCCCCCCATACATTTGTCACTCATCAAGCGGTTGCATTGAAGAAAAGTCTGGCTTCTGACTGGGCAGATATCCAAATATAGTTTAGGATAATGCAGTGGCACCTGCAGTGGCCATTCAGGTTTCAGGCAAAGTTCCAGCATTCAGACAACACTGAATCAATCTACAGCCTGATTCTACAGCCATGCTAGTGTCTCTGTAAGACTGTACTTAATCACAGTGGCACTTTCACCCCGTGTGACTCCCCAGTTGACTCTGAAGAGTCCTTCCACTTCCTGGGCTCCAACAGTGAATGTCCTTCCTTCCAGCTGAAGAAGTTCAACCTGCCATAGACAATGATGGTGCACCTCTACAACACAATCATTGAATCCATCCTCACCTCCTCCATCACCATCTGGTATGCTGCTGTCACTGCCAAGGACAAGGGCAGACTGCAGCGTATCATTCGCTCCGCTGAGAGGGTGATCAGTTGCAATCTGCCATCCCTCCAGGACCTGTACTCCTCCAGGAACCTGAGGCAAGCAGGAAAGATTGCGACCGACACCTCCCACATCGGACACCCAGTTTTTGAGACACTCCTCTTTGGCAGGAGGCTGTAGTCCATCATGACCAAAAGCTCACACCACAAGAAGAGTTTCTTTCCAACTGTAGCTGGCTCCATTAACAAGGCCAGGGACCCCCAGTGACACTGACTCCTACTCTACTTGCTTTGCCCAGGGGCCACTTTTGCAAAATGAGAAGGGACCATTTGTTAATAAACAAATATGAATCGTATTTATCAGATGAAATTAATAAATATTAGGATCGCTGATGTGGGGAAAAAGACGCCTTCAAAGTAATCTTTTCTTGCAGTACTACCAGGCATGAATAGTGCATGGTTTTTGGTTTTTATTTGGCAACCTTGCATACAGTTAATTGTCACTTTGGTAAATTAAGCACAGAGAGTTAGGAGTGGTATGAAATGGCCAAACATTTACTCAATCCAGTCACAGCAGCCCCACACAGGTCAGGTGTATGTGATAGTATAACAATAGTATAACAACAACAACAACACCAATAACAACATGAAATAAATAGTCCTAAGCAGTGTCCTCATTTATGGTAGCGGTATGAGGGTAGAAGCTCTTCCTGAGTCTCTCACTGCTAGCCTGGTGTTTTGTGAACCTTCTTTGTGGTCATAGCAGAGCGAAAAGGCCTTTATCCAGGTGGTTGGGACCCTAAATGATTTTACCAGCCTTATTTTACCACTTATATTGTGTTCAGCTGAAAGAGCTGCTCTTTACAGAGCCTTACAGTCTCCTTCTGTGCTGTTTCTGTATCAGACAATGATGCTCAGGATGCTCTCAGTAGTGCAGGAGAAGAAATTCCTCAGTATGTGAGGGGATACCTGGAATTTCCTCAAGTGTCTAAGGCGTGCAACACCCAGGTCAGACCCTTGGTAATGTGGACACCAAGATACTTGAAGTTGAAGTTGTCCACTCTCTCCACAGAGGACCTGTCAATATTAAGAGAGGTGTAATTCCTTCCCTGCTTCTTCCCAGAGTCTACTATCATCTCCTTAGTTTTGCTGTCGCTCAGGAGGAAATTATTGTCAAGGCACCAGCGAGTCAGTTTCTCTGTACTACCTTTAGAAACGCCTTTTCATTGTTTTCAGTGAATAGACCCACCACAGCTGTGTTTTCAGCAAATTTAATGAGAGTGTTGGAGTCAGAAGTTGTCTGCAGTTTTGTGTGTACAGGGGCTCAAAACACAGCCTTGGTGTGCTAATGTTACGGATGAGTGTGGATAAGGTGTGTCTGCCCACCTTCACCACTTGAGTCTTCCTATCAGGAAGTCAAGGGTCCACATGCACAGAAAGCTGTTTAATCCGAGGTCTTTGAGCTTTGTGATCAGCCTGGAAGGGAAGGGATGGGGAGGGAACAATTGTGTTAAACATTTTAAATAGTTTAAAATTAAACTGCTTTCAATGAAGAAGAATCTTATGTAGCTCTTATTCTTTTCCAGATGGGATAGGGTGGTGTGGAGGATATTTTATGCTGTCATCTGTTGATTGGTTGGGACAGTAAGCAAACTGTAGTGGGTCCAGTAGGAGCAGATGTAATCCTTGACCAGCTGTTGAAAGAATTTCATCACTACAGAGGTGAGTGCCACTGGGTGTTAGTCATTCAGGCAGGCTGGTCTTGTTTTCTTGGGCACAGAAATGATAGTGGACATGTGGGTATGACAGACTGAGCCAGGGACAGGTTGAATATCATTCTGAACACTGGCGCTAGTTAGTCGGCACAAAGTTTGAGGACCTGCCCACTGGTACCATCTGGTTCTGCTGTCTTCCTGGTGTTCACATGCTTGAAAGCCCTGCTGGTATTATGTTTAGAAAGAGTGATAGATGTAGAAAGTGCTCCCTCCCATTTGAGGCCAAAACAGCTGAATCAGTAACGTCTGCTTCAGCTGTTTTTGCTTGTTGGCTGCCGATGATAATCCTGGCTGCCAAATTTAAGCAATTGACCTCTGTCTTACTAAGTTACTTTCTGTCAGAATGATCCAAGAAGGAGACATTCAAATGAGCAATTACAAATCCCACAGCATTGAATTTTTTGGTCAGAATTTGTGACCCCAAAAGTACAATGCAATTTTTGAATTTGCATTTGACATGACCTACTGTACTGGAAATTTCAAATTGGAAAAGTTAAATCCATATTGATTATTCAGATGCTAAGAATTCAGTTGTATTTAAATGTCAACACTCGACTCAAAACAAGTGGCTCACACAATTCCAATTATTACAGCCTTTCTTTGCTTTTACATGACTGTGCCTTACAGTACATATAAAGACATGTGTGCACACACACTGTCCAGATGGTCTCACACACAGAGGCCAAGTGACTTTTTCACCAATGTTGAGTTCAAAGGTTGCCTCATTACAAGGCAGCTGCAAAAGTCATCGATTGAGCGTTGGACTTCTTGTTCCTCAGGAGGCTTTGTTGGAAGTTGTGGTCAAGCCTTCTCGCCTGTTAAGTTGTTTACACTTTTTCTGAGCTAGAGGTTAAAACTAATGAGAGAGAGAAAGATAATGGCGCGGTAGAGAAGTTGACCTCTGAGCAGAGGACAGAAATAAATATCTTGAAGATGGGAGCACTCCTCAGTACCTATCCACAGCAGCGTGGCAGGCACACGTAAATCAAACGCCAAAGTGATATTTATTTCGCCTCCTGAACTATTTACTTACTGACAATAAAGGTAGAATTTATGTGGCTATTAAGACGAGTGTTTCTGAATGGTCAGGGGCTGCAACCAAGGGCCACTTTATAGATTGGATGCAATAAAACCCAGTGATAAAACAATATGGAATCTGTGGACCTGGCCGTCAATCAAAGGTAAGTATGATGAGTAAGTTCATTAATTTTAATGGAGTAAATTCTTCTCAATAACGCACCAGCCTGGCTGCCATTATCCACATTTCTTGCCTTCATACGGAGCTTTAACCCAGACAGAATGAAGGCGAGTCTTCCATACCCTCCAGTCAGCCATGAATCATACAGTGAGAGGTTGAGGGAGGAGGAGGAGGAGGAGGAGGAGGGGGGAGTGGTGGAGGGAGAGTTGGGGAGGTGATGGTGATGATGGCGGAGGGGAGGAGGAAGGGGGGTTAGAGGGCAACGAGAAAAGAGTGCAGAGGCCTGGGAGAGCTTGGTGGAGAGATTAGAGAGATGCCCCAGGCTCGTTTTTCCAGCACTGTGGACAAGGTGATGTCACCACGTTTCACTGAGGGATCTCCCATACACAGAGAGAGAGAGGGAGAGAGAGGGAGAGAGAGAGAGAGAGAGAGAGAGTCGAAAAAAGAAATGGGAAGTGGGATAGACGCTGGGAGATAAAGTAAAGAGAAAAGGAGAGAGAAAACAAAGATTTGGGGGGGAGGAAGAGAGATAGGGAGAGAGAACTGTGCAGCTGCAGGAGAGAGAGAGAGGGAGAGAGAGAGAGAGAGAGAGAGAGAGAGAGAGAGAGAGAGAGGAAGAGAGGGGAGGGGTAAAAGTTGGACACGGACAATCTTGCAGTAACTTTTTCTTCTTTCCTTTCTCCGTGGAAGAAGCCTCATGAAAAAAAAGACAAGGGGGGGGGACAAGGAAAACCACCAGTGGATTACATTTGAATTGCATTTGTATCGCAAGAAAAGGTTTCCAATCTTACTACCTGGATACATCCACGCACTTATTTACGGATTAATGTGGTCGCAAATTTGTGGATTTATCAGAAGCTGAAGGTACGGCTTTTATAGACTTTTATGGACGCGCTAGCGATGCTTGAAGGCGTTTGTTTTTGCGCATCGAGACGCTGCTGTAAAGGCAGTGATGTCAGGAGTGCACTTTGTAGTCAAACTTTATGGTCAAACTTTTGCAACAGGCTAAGACTGCTGATGTAGTATACGGCACGGGAATATTATAGGCGTGTTGAATGGCAAGATGGTCAAATAAACACCACAAAGTCGCTTTAAATTCACTTCTGATCATCAGTGCAAGTCACTATGGGATTGTCTTGGTGATTTTAGGAGATACATATCATAAAATATATGCAAACTCACATATTCCCAGTGGTGATCATTAAAGTTATATCTGCTGAGTAGCACTGACACGTGGTAGTATTCTTGTATTCATTTATTTGGCTTTGCAGAAACTTTTAAACCAAAAATAGTTGGTATAGCTGCTGGCAACAGTGATGCTGATTTTCCCTTCATATCCAAGCCAGGCCTTGACACACAGTATGAGCTGAGTTGTTACTGTAAATCTTTGTGGCTTGCATCCAGCCTCTGTGGCATAGGCAAGCCCCCGGAGCAGCACTGTTTTTGGATCTCCTACATGCATATCATTCAGGCTGAGTAATGTCTGGGGATAGCACAGCACTGGTTTGAGATCAGTGTGACCAAAAAAAAAAAAAAAAAATCTTATTTTCTTTCCTTTACCTGGGAAGAAAAGAGAAGCGCTGAGGAGAAAGCTTGAATGCCACGGTCACATCTGTTTTCCTCATGAGTCAGCCATCCCATGTTTGCTAGCTTATGCATCCTGTCTGCCTTCACCCCGCAAAAAAAAAAAAAAAAAAAGCCACAAGGGGTTCTTGAAAGAAAAGATGTGGAACACAGCTCAGCGATGCATGTGTTTAATTCATCACAGAGCTTGCCCCCTGAGAGAAAATAAGATTTGTTTCTGTGATTGGAGGTTTCATTCTCTCTGTTGTTACCCCTCCACCTTTAGTAAACACCAGAGATCTTTCCTTGAGGGGTCATTTAAACAAAACATTATCTAAGGAACTGGATATTAAAAAGTACGCTGCAGTATCTCCAGGGATACGTTTCATCCCCTGCAGTAACAGGTTCTACTCCCTCATAAGACCCTGGGGAATATGGCCCTGTAAACGCTACAAATTGGTGTCCTTGAATTTAACTACACATTAAGGGTTGCTCACTTAACCTGTTGCAGGCTGCACATGCAGTCTTTAAGCTGTGGCCCATGCAGTACCTGCTTCGCTTACTGCTTCTGATACTAGCCTGTGTTTTGGGTCTGCAGCTAAGTGTATCATCCGCTTGACTTTTTATTTATTCTGGTCAACAGTGATGTTAAAATAGAGCTCTCGAAAATGTGAAGTAAAGCTGAAGAAAGGCAGCAGGCCCTCTGCATGCTGAAGGCTGACTCAGCTGTGCATAGCATGGGCTTAAGGCCAGTTCATGTCGTCAGAGTAGGCGTCACTTTACATCACTACTTTTGTGAACCGACCAAAAGCGTCATTGACTGTGGAGCTTTGAGGCAGCCTTGACCAGAGGGAGGGGTGTATGTATTCAATGCATTCGCTCACAATCTGCAGCTGTGTTGGCCTGTTTCTCATTCACAAATATTCATATAATGGCCCTAAACCCTGCCCAGAATTTACAACTAGTAAAAACTTGCTCTCTAGTCTTTAGTCATAGAGGCTCTTTTGGTAGTGCCTATTGCTCCCGGTCAGTCAATATCTGGAGTGTCTGTCAAAGCCTCAGGGCATCTTTAGTTACTTTTATTCACTTCGAGGTTCCCCGTTGTAACAGGCCTGCAATGTGCTCTTAGGTTTGGCCTGAAGCACATCTAAAGTTCCAGGAGCCAAGAGTGTATGTGTACATGTTGTTGTGTTCATGATGACATGTCAGTATTACAGTAGAGAGAAGCTGCTAGCTGTCATTCAACAGAAATACTCTGATAAAACCTACAGTATCTAGCAAGAAAGGTGTCTGAAAAGATGGCATCATATTGACTGATGTCAACAGCCATCTATTTTTTTTTTTTAGACATACTAGCAGCATGACTTTGTGGATGGCAATGCTGGTCTGTCAGAGCTCCTAGAGAATGAATCCTAATAACTTTATTGATCTAACTTTTCCTATAGCACCACCAGCAGATTTGAGTTTTTGCTCATCCTGTGAAATATCTCGTCTGTCAGATGGCTTGGCATATGATTTTGCACATACATTTGTGGATCCCAGAGAATGAATTCTTTTGACTTTGGTGACTTTTCCTCTACATCATAATGAAGTTCAGATTTGTGGTTTTGCCATTGAATTTTGAAAAGAGAATCATGTTCCCTGAAGGGTTAGTTGTGATTATAAATATCAACATCATCCAATGTCATCATCAGGTCCCACTACTTATGACTAAATACCTCCAAAATAAATGACATTACCATCAACTTCAATTGCACTGTGCTAAGTGCTAATTGTAAAAGTGAGCATGCTAACATGTTTAACTACTTTATACCAGTGTCTAGGTGTAATCTGTGTAATTTTGAGTACATTAGCAGGCTGGTTTTAGCATATAGGTCAAAGAATCCCTCTGCTTAAAGCCTTGAGGATGCAGACAACTTTGGACTTGCACAGGGACAGCAGCTACACTTCTTTACATGCTACAGTCTGCACCATGCTAGAAAACGTACTGTATTTGGTTTAACATGAATATGTCAAAAAACCAAAACCCTTGTAGCTCTGCTGTCCAGTCATGTTTTGGGCTTGTAATTTGATCCAATGTCTGTGTCTTTGCTCTCTTCGCTTCAGCTGTTATGTCCATTAGGCTGCTGAGCTTGCGAACATTTCCCGCTCACCTAGCTCCAGTTCTGGCACAACACTACTGCTGGTCTCCACCTGCACCCCCACCACTCACACATCGTTCTGGCCATGAAAACTTCCTCCTCTCAATGTCATGACCAGTGTAAACATGAACAGTCTTTCTTGTGGGAGATCTTGCTGTGATCAGCCAAATTTCATAGAGGGAGCAGAGTGGGAACGGCAGACAGTGAGTCAGTGTAGAAAAATCTAGATGATTTGAAGTTGTTATTTTAGGGTAGAAAAGTTACATAATATTGATTTAATGTTCTGTTTTGACCCTATTATTGTTTCTCCGTCCTTCTATGGCACACATGAAAACACACTGAAAGTGTTTGTATGCGTGCACGTGCGCCAAATCACTTCTTATGTTTTAGAGCTTCAACCTAGTTAACTCACCCTGTGCTGGGAGCGGACTTTCTCTGGAGCATTCAGTCAGGGTCACAACCTCACAGACAGATCAGGAGATTGTTTTCACAGCCCAGCACCAAAAATACTCTTACGCAAAGATTGGAAGCAGATATCCTGTGAGCGAGATGTCCATCAATCCTCTTACAGCTGTGTGCTGGGAGAGACAGTTGGAAAGGCAGTGAACCCTCCACTATCACGACTGACACATTTACGCTGGGTTCTCCCATTTGCACGGATGCAAAGTAGTCTAAATAGTGTGCTGCTGGTTCACTGTTGTTTAATCATCCATGTCTGCAAGGCTAATAAGCAATTCTCTTGTCAGGCCATAGAGAGGACATGTTTCATTTAACTCTGTCAGAGTGTGTTCCTCTAAACATGCTTGCTCAACGTGTCGAGGCTGTGGTTCCATCTGTAAGCTGCGGCAATGATGATACTATGTGTGACAACAAAAATTGCTATGCACCGAGCACAAATTACCTCCATTGTTATATAAAACAGTATCAGTGCTGCATTTGTTGCTGTATTCAAGCCATAAGAAGAGCTGGAACTGATCGCTGTACTAGAAATAGAAAATAGACAATAGGTCTGGACCTAGGCACGAATTACTACTTAGCAGCTCTGCATCTTCAAGAGAGACACATTGCTGGGAAAAAAATGTTGATGTTGGTCACCGTTTCTGTCCAGCTCTGGTTTTCAGGCTTGTAGTGCTGGAAGACGTTCAAATATGTCATTGTTTTCCTTCCTGTATTGGCTTCGTGCTCAGTGACCCGATCACTCGCAGGTCTGCTTACCGGGCTCATGGCCAGCGTAGCGGCCAAGCCTGGTGGCCTATCCCTGCACTTCCTTTATCTGCTGTAGCCAGCTTGGTGGCCGTGAAGCTGGAGTGCAAAGAGAGAAGGAGAAAGAGAGACATCCATGGCAACACATATTAGAAAGCCTATTAAATTGTTTTGGATTACGGCCAGACAATAATAGCAATGAGCTGTAACTTTTCCTTCAGCCTGTGTTCTCTGGACTGTGATGCATTATGTATTATGTACTGTGTGAACTTTCTTATTATTGTGATCATGTGGCATGAAGCCTATAATAATGGCTTCTGCTTTAGAGTGCTCATACTCAGCCGTCTAAGGCTTTGATTAACCTTCTCGCCATCCAAGTGCAGGAGAAAACTTTCTTTTTTAAAAAAAAAAGCTATTCTTCTTGCTGTTTAGCTCCGAGCTACTTTTACATAAAAAAAAAGTGTCCATGTTGTCAACAGCTGTGCACACAGATAAATCGTACCACAGTGTGATTATACAGCATCTCGTAAAGATCTTTTTTTTTTTTTTTTTTTTTTTTTTTTATGAAATGGTAACCTGGCCTTTTATAAAATGTAAGAAAACAAGAGAAGCAACCACACCTTGAGTCAGCAGGCCCCCAAAATTGAATGCATAATTCACAATGTGGGACATGTCAAGCTGTCCCTGTTATTTCAGAACATAATTTGAATCATTGTCCTCCACCACACTGTCTGTTAGCAGCCCGCTGCTGGCAGTCAGGTCATACTAGATGGTATTCACGCCGTGTCCTTGGCTAGGCAGGAGCACCACATTGTGTACCCCCCGGGGGAGAGTGGGGGTCATTTCTCCTGGCAGACGGGACAGGTGTGTGTACAGAGACACAGTCTGCTCGCCTGCCTGCCTTAAGGGCCACGCTGTACCTGTAAATACTGCAGAGTTATGGGGTCCTCACACATGCTGAGGGCAAGTCCAGGTCAGCTGGGATGTGTTTATGCGAGTGAGAGTGGGCGGCGTTGGGTTGTGTTTATGTGCATGCATTCTTGTGTGTGTTTATGTATGGAGGAATTGTAGTAAGAGACAAAGTCTGCGGAGACTTGAGTATAATGATTATTTAGACGTGGCACACATTTTAATCTGTGCGTCATGTGTGTGTTTGTGTGCTTGTTGTTGATCCACGTGGAAGCATCTGGTGTAACACAGCCATGGCTCCAGTGGAATAGTCTCCAGATGTGTTTGTGTGTGTTTTGGCCTCAGTGTCTGTTTGACTCTGTACTGGCAGCCTGCATGTAAATCTTTTGCATCGTGCCTTTTTTCCTTTGCTGTCTTGCATATGCAGTTGGCATTTGTTTGCGGCAGTATGTGCACTTTCTTTTTGACTTTAACAATGATTTCCTACAGCACACATGTTTTTGCACTTAAGTGTATATTTACATGCATGTGTCTGTGTGTGTGTGTGAATGTAGCAGCTGCCCAGTCAAAGGCCAGCCAGATGGACAGGATAATGATTATGATCAGACTTTATAGAGTTACACTCCTTAATGAGGGACATTCTGGTTAATTCATATGCCACTAACAAAGCCTGCATCATACCACATAATTAACACATCAACTGTGACTGACTCATAAATATACATCAACATCTATTTAGGAGTCAAGCGTAATGTGCAACTGTCGGCAGAGTGAGCAGACTGGGTGGCATGCTGACAGAACGTGGGTTGGATTTGACTTTTCTGACTTTCTCTTTTTCTGTTTGTCCATCCATCAGTTGGTGGCTGAGGTGAGGTGAGGTGTTTTTTTCGGAGGAGTGCAACCATGTGGCTTCTCTGCTCCTCTCTGACTCTGTTGGCCCTCAGCTTTGCATCATGTGACACGCTGACATCAGAGCAAGGTGAGTTTCCTCTTCCCCACTGGACTTTTACACAGTAAAATGTAAAAAAAATGGTTATGCATGGTAAAAAAAAAAAGAGTGATATTAAACAAATAAAATCTTTTGCTTTAACAAAAGGAATACACCTGTTTGCCTCATTGGCAGTGGTGTCAGATGGACCATCATGTTTGCCCTTTAAATATAAAACTGAAAATAGGTGACAACAGCTAGGCTGGCTCTGTAACAAAATCTGCCCCCCCCCCCCCCCCCCATGCTGAGTTAGCAAGCTTCAGAGGTGCTGGTTGCTTGGCAAACTTGTGGAAGTTTGTGCTAAAAAAAACACTAACCGGTGCAAACCTCACATAAAAACCACAACTCGTCATTACACTTTGGTTTTTGTATGGATGAAACAAATGAGATAGATGTCGTAGCGTCAGCTTTGTGACAGGCAGATCTTTTTACTCTCAAACACCATCTAGAGTAGCTCTATTCCAGGCTAAAGTTAAGTATAAGCCTGTATAAGTCAAGCTACTGCTTTAACACAGATAATATTGAAAATATGCTTGTACATTTACTCAAAGTGGATGCGAGAAATAAAACCACTGCATCACAATTATTCCAACTGTGGCGCTCTATTAATCTCCTTTATTTATCCAACATTACTGCTGCCTACCTGAAGCTGTGAATAAAAAAATGTTAAATGGTAAAGGCTGCAAATGACAAATTGCTCTCAACTAACTGCTTCTGAGAACGGTCCTATATATCTTCATTTAGATAAAACTATTACACTGTTATAACTGCTTCAAATGTTCAATTTTGAGTTGTATGGTTGACTTACCCGTCACACTTTGGATCTGAGTTTGATGGAGGCATGTCCGTATGTGTGTGTGCTCTGTGTATGTTATGGCGGCCTGTAATCACGGCATATGTGTGTTTGATGCTGGTGGCTGTTGGTAGCAGTGTGGGTAGGCTGTGGCAGGGAGGCATGTGTGTTTACCATCTGTGGTTGTGTTCCTCTTCATAAGCCTTCAATCATGCTGAGTTTCTGTGTGTTTGTGTAGGAGAACCATGAGTTTTTATGATTCTCAGTGCCTGTATGCGCGTATATGAGATTGTGAGCCTGGTGAAATGCTAGTTCATTGGTGTGTTGGAGAGAATGTGTATGTGTTTTTGTTTGTATCCAGGTTTGTGTGTGTGTGTGTGTGAGACATACACAGAAACAGACAACCAAGAAGTCATGAGACAGAGAGGTGAAAAGAAGTCTCTTTTGTTGTCTTGTTTTATTTATTTATTTTGTTCTCAACTGTCATACTCCCTCATCACGCTGTCAGTGGGTTCTCCGGGTCCAGCTCTGTGATATCACTTGGGGGGAGCGAGCGATCCTCTATAGCTAGTGGAGGTCTGAAGGGAGCTCTGTGGAGGAGGGGGGGGGTTACCCTCTTGGGAGACCCTAGTCAGAGTTTTTCAGATGAGACTGAGTCAGCGTGCAGCTCCCCTGAGTTCTCGCCCCCAGTGACTTGAAGAAAGTGCTTTCTCAAGTGCAGCTATAACACTTTGTCACAGCAAGAAACACACAGACACTCAACACTCACACACACGCTCACATACACACACTATCACTATTCCTCTGACTCATCCAAATCTCTACTGACTGGTAATTTGCTGACATTACAGCAGGAAAGCAGGTTTAAGTAAAACTAGTGTTGAGAAGTCGAGCTGGATGATTGCACTGCAGTTCTGCAGTGTATCAGCCAGAGAGACTAGTCCCATAGTTAAATTAAATTGCTGATATATCCTGTCTTTGGGAAAGTGTTGCTGATATGTTTTTTTTTTTATTTTGTTTTTTTTTTTGTGCACCACAGACCCTACGCAGTCTGAAATAATGGATTTATGTATTGATTTGTTTTGACTCTGTTTCCTTCTGTCTGCATTTGAGCTAAGTTGTTTTCTGCTGCCAATGAATTGGAGTAGTTATAAGCTTATTTGCACAGAAACAGAAGTTAGAGAAGACAAAGAGCTTGAAGCAAAAACAGATTTACATTAAAGTGCCTGGATAAGGGAATAAAAGTTCAGTTCTTTTTACTCTGGTACATAGTATTGAATTGACTGTATTACTTACTTGTATGATAATGATATTGATTACATACTGCTGTCCCTTACTTATACTAACAGTAAGTAAGTACTAAGTAAACTATTCCTTTCCATATACCTGACCTTTAATAAAACTAGAATGAAAAGACAGCATACCATTATCAGACTTCTTTACTTTCTAAATACAAGAAACAGTACGTTGGGACAGGACATCACAAGGAATGACCAGCACCAATGAAATATCATTTGACAGAGACACAGTTTGATTCTATTTTCCAAGAAACTTAAAGGTTTGTTTGGCTAATGACTAGTTCTTCGGCTGGTAAATGCTCCACTTTCCTTTTCAGCTAGTCACTACAGCGGATTTAACCGCTTTATAGCTGAAAGCAGCTGAACCAAAACAATGAATTTGCAAGTCAGAAAACCAAAACAATGAAGAGAAAGATATTAAAATCCCCCGTTGAGCTGACGGGAACTGCAGAGTCAGGTGAGAATTTGGGTTTGTTGTCACCATCAGTGTCCCCTATCACATTAAATTAAGTCATTGAATTCATTGTTAATATAAAAAAAAACTGAGATATGCAGCTTTAAGTCTTTATTTCATAGTGTTATGAAAATATTTTAGGTTTGCTGAGACCACAAGTATGCTGTGTTAGCATTTTTACATTGACCCTTATTCAGACTCTCAGCCATTGAAGTTTAGAAGCCTTAATTACTCCATCTCCACTGCTGATGGGCAATGTTTAGGGCTGATGGGTAACCTTCAGGGTGTGACTAAGCTAGTTTGTAGGCTATAACAGGCGGTGCCTGAATGATGCTGGCAAGAAATGAACTTGAGCAAAACACTTAAACTTGTAACTGCTTTGGGGTTGCTGCTTGAATGAACCTCACCTGTGTTGTCTCCACTCTCTGCAGAAAGAAAAATGTGCATTTGGAGCTGCATCTAACTGCTTACAAAACATAAATGAGCAAGCGATAACCTTAAAACACCATTAGCTCAGTAAAGTATTACTAAGCTCAGTGCAAAGTGCATAGAATTGACCGGCAAGTGACTACTGTTGTCAGACAAATAATTAGAAACATTTGAAATTAATGTTGAAGCAGCCACTTTCCTTCTCTGATGATCTAATCCAGCCTCACTTACTAATGTGTACATGTGCAGTTTGCACAAACACACACACACATTATGTCAAACAACACCATATAATTTGAGGACTTTAAAGACTTCAGCATGTCTTGTCCAAGTATATTGTTGTGAAAAGCTTGTAAATGAGTCCAGTCTATGTGCGTGTGAGCTTGCAGGAGTGTATTGAATGTGGGCCAGAGGCCTACAAGGGGAAAATGAGTGAGCTCATCTCTCTGAAGTGCAACATTTTAAGTCTTTCCACCCCTCTGTGCTGCAATTTTATCTCTGGAAAATAACCAGGAATGTTCTCTCTTGTCTGCCTCATTTGGCCGTGAGGGCAAGTAAGTTTTTTTTTATTTTTTTTATCTCCCTTTCATTTCTTTATTTCCTGTCTCATACAAGCCACGCATTGGCTGCAATGAATCATTGTGTTGAATCATCAACTGCATTACCCAGCATGCCCCTCTGCCTCCCATATGTTGCATGTGTTTAATAGCACCGGGAGATGGAGGCCTCTCCCTCTGAGTCTGACTTTCTGCCGCCTGGGCCAATTATCTTGGAATGCCACACTGTAAAGCACATTCAATAACTACCATACCCTCTCTTATTACAATCCACAAACCACACACTCTGATACTGTGAGCACACTTCTGACCTCTTCTCCCTAATTAAAGAACTCTGCCAAGTGTTTGCTGCGACAAAAATAGAATTAAAACTCGGAAGCAGTCGGTTTCAGTAGACCCCAGCCACAACAAGGCACTGGTAGATAAGGCCATCGATTCTTAAACCCTCTGAAGGTTGTTAAATATCAGTCGTGGTGCAAGAAAGGTCACACATAACTTACTTTAGCTGGGATATTGCAGTGGGTCAGCTATAGTTGAGTTGACATTGTTCATGTCATACTGAATGCCTGAGTGGTAGGCCTTTGTCTACTCATTGGGTCAAGTCATATTTTTTGTAACTTTCTGTATATTGATGCATTCACAATCATCATCTGGGCTTGTCCTTGTCTGACACCGTTTAAGTGTACACGCTCTAAGTTAAGTGGAAATCTGTATACATTAAAAAGTAGCACTTCACTTCTCTAAAGACCCGAAATGTCCTGAATTTTTATCTTTGGCAAGGTGGAAACTTGGGGGAACACTCACAGCAGTGTGCTGCATGGCTGCCAGTGTAGTATCATTACCTGCTTTGGCAAGACTCAGACACAACCCATCAAAGAGGAAGTGAACCCAGCCAAGACCATCCAATCTCTTTAAGGCTACATGCAGCTATAAGCAGGATCCTGGAGTGGCACTCATACTATGTGCTAATTAGCTTGTCAACAAGCAAATGCTTTCCTTTGATCACAGCTTGAGAGGAAATGGGGTTCAAGTCCCGCAGTATGTCCTCTGCCAAACTGCTAAAGTGCCAGAGTGCGCAACAGTCCGCTAAAATACCATCCGACCTCTGACTTCTGCAGAAACAGCTTGCTTCTCCTATGAGTGCGAGCAAGTGTCTGACGCTGTGTCAAGTAAACACAACATTTAACTTGATTCACAGCTTTAAAGGTGGTAATAAGCATAACTCAGAGCGCTGGCAAACTTCACGCAGTAGGTTTTGAATGCAGTGACCACTGTAGGACGTCTCTGTGCCAGTTTTTCAAGCACTCAAGTGCGTTTTTGTAGTTTAAGCCTCGTTTGATTTCGTCATCTTCAGTCATGCTTCTTCAGCCTTCTGCACTATTTACATGCAGATTCAAATAATGTAATTTATATATTCTGCTGGCAAACAGTTGATTAATTTAAAAAAAAGAAGGGCCTTAAATATGCACAGAGAAAAAGTGATAACTTTGATATCCCCTTTGATAACCCTTCAAAGGCTGCCTGTGTTGACTAGGTCAACCTTGGTCAGCTATATTTTGAACTTAATGGTGACATGTTAGCATGCTAAAGCTTCTAGTTTTAACGTTAATGTTGTAGCATGGTATTCTCGCTAATGGCTTCGGTCTGCCGTACAGCTAAAGGTACGAAGGATGTTGAGGTAATTAAGCACACATAAATACAGCTGATGACTCTCAAGTCAAGTTATGCAAAGTAGCAAAAGCTCTCAGATGTCCTCCAAGCACCACAGACAAAATTTGTTTTTATCTCAGGGTAGAAGTCCAACAGTCAGCCTGTCATTACCTCAGAAAAGAAGAAGAAAAAAATTGCTAGTCTGGGTGTTAAGGGCAAGTTGCTTTTTGTCCAGCAGCACCTCTCTCGCTTCCCATTCCCTTCTCTTCTTTTGTCTTCCTCTTGTCTTCTTCACCTTCTCCTCTCCTCTGTTGCCTAACTCCTCATTCTGCTGCCCTCCAGCCACGATTACTTCTGACAAAGCCTTCATCTGGATTCTCTCTGAAGGCAAATGGGGGCGGAGATGAACAACAAAAAGGGGAAAAAAAAGGAAGAATAAACGGAGAGGAAAGGTAGATCTTACCATCTCCTGACTTCAAAAAAAAAAAAATCTGTGACGGGAGATGTGAAGATAAGCGTTTGGTGTATGTGTGTGAATATGTATGTGTCTTTAAAAGGCAGCAGTATCTTTGTGAGGCTGCAGAGAGTGTACTTTATGCTGAGTTAGCAGATAAGGTTTCAGGATGGACTAGTCAAGTTAAAAAATACAGTATGTGTGTGTGTGTGAGAGAGACAGAGAAAGAGAGAGAGAGAGAGAGAGAGAGAATGTGAGAGAAAAAAGGATGTGAGATTGAGTGTGCGAGAGCATCAAAGGCCTCATAAGATTCTAAACTTGTGCGTGATGTATCCTGAACTCTCCACTGTATTTGTTACTTTGTTCAGAAGTCACATTCAATTCATGCAACTTCTTTGACTTTTTATCTCACGTTCTTTCCCAGCCTCCCACAACACAATTGTTTGACATCTCCTTTCCACACAGTGATTTGTACTTGTAGACAGCAATAGGAGAATGACACACTGTGCAGCCAGACAGGCTGAAATCTGCTTGTGTTTTTAAACCAAGATGGGCAGCAGGGTGCAGGGTTTCGAGTGATGAACTTGATAATAGGCGATAAAGCGCTGAATATGATTCAATTCTTTCTTGAGCCGGCTTCCGTGAAATTAAATTCCTAACTCTTAATTAAAGTCAGTTGGATGGTATTATTTGAGTAATTATATTAGGCTCTTTCCCCTCGTTTTGAAGCGACTTCCAGTCTGGACGAAGTTAAATTGTGGTTGGAAACGCAGACTGTGTGCTGCCGCTGCATGCTTCATGGCAGCTCTCCATGCTGTGCACTCGCTGTTTCATCAAGAAGACAACTTTATCACCCCAAATCCATAAAACTCAGAGACACAAAAACATTCATTTTGTTTTAAGTGCATTCTATGCCCGGCATCTTAAAAAGAAAGCTTTTTTCTTCAGGCTTTTGTCTTCTTCTCTTAAGCAACAATCAATAATGACCTTCAAACAAATCCCACAGTTATTACCTTAGCTTTATTCCTGCATACACAATTGACTCTTAGTTACTGTTGCTACGCTTGTCAAGCTGTCTGTTCTTGCACAACAATACAACAATAATGCAAATTATTATTTGCTTAAATATTTAACTTTAAACTAATATTAAAGTTGATAATAACTAATGGCAGATTTGCTTTTTAAACAACAGGTCCTGGATTTCACACAAAACCAGTGATCATCGATTTTCTTGGCTGACTGAAATGAAAAGATTTTGCTAGCTAGCATATGCAAAAGTAAAACTGGTTGAAAATGCTTTTGTCAGTTGACTTTTTAATCTTTCCACTTGATTGATTTAAAAAAAAAAGGAGGACCTTAAATATGCACACGATAGATACATACAGTATGTAATACAATGCTAAAAGACTGAAGCTAAAGATGTATGTTTGATGAAAAAGGTTAGCATTCACATCAGTTGATGAACATTTATCTCACATGACTGTTCCTGTTCATGACTCCTACAGTATGGTTCTATAATGCATTCTTGATCACTCAACACAGATCCGATGTAACCGTCCTCACATTAAGCAAGCAGAGATGTCATTTTCCATCATGTTTTCTGCATTGTGTGGTCTGAGGTTCGACTGCTGCTCTTACCTCATCACTCCTAATGTTTGCATAACTATAAACAAGCATTTTCTTTTGCAGGATTGATATTTGTTTGCGATAGATT
Organism: Protonibea diacanthus; assembly: GCA_028641955.1. Lineage (NCBI taxonomy): Eukaryota > Metazoa > Chordata > Actinopteri > Sciaenidae > Protonibea > Protonibea diacanthus. The sequence goes on from CM053993.1 coordinate 11,189,855, forward strand.
TGGATTGTAACCTGGCTTTTCATAACACTATGCTTTAATGCATTTTAAGACATGCTAACATTTGCAGCTTACATTAGCTTACTTTACGGCTTTCCTTTAGTGCAGATGAACATGCAGTTTAAGCTATTTTTTATTCTCACTTAGTGCGTTTGGTTTTAGAAAGGTGATAAAAAAAAGTCATCACCCTTCAAACTCTTTACAGAGAATTGCTCTTATCTGGTCCACACGGACATCACTTCAGCGTGAAGTGTGAAATGGGGGGCATTGAATGAGGTTAAATTAAAATATCTAACCTTCAGCTCACACATTAATGATTTAGAATATTACTGACAGCGGCACAGCTCTGAGAAAAATATTAGGTTTTATTTTTGGTTAACGCAGAGCAACATCTGCTTCCAGATTCTCTGCAGTCATGGTGAACAAAAAATACTTTTTGAAAAACTGTGCCCCATAGAACGTCTGGCCTGGGGCCTTGGTCCTTAGCCCCAAAGAGATCAATTAACTGCAGATCACAGTGATTCATAGGGTCTATGTCCACCTGTACAAGCCCAGTTTTTCTGCACGTCTCACATCCACCCCCCCTTGCTCTGACAGGCAACACTTTTCTCTGTAACCTCCCTTGACAGGGTGAGAACGTATCCATCAAACAGAGGCTACCACGACAGACAAGCTTAGTGCTAGACAACCTGTCAGACTGGGCTGTGTTCCTCTCTGCACAGCTTTGCCCTCATTTCATCTCACTCTCTGTTTTACGTTCTTTTCTTTTCTTTTCTTTCTTTTTACTCTCTTTCACCCCCCAACATCTCCGCCCTTTCTGTCTTCCAGATCAATATTTCTGTTACTCTCAAATGTATCTATGTTTGAAGTTACTTGTTCTCTCTCACGCAAATGCTGTCCATTTCACCCAGCAGTAAGTGAATGGTTGCGTTTGGGATTACTTCTCCGGAGACTGATGTGCTCTCCTTGACATCTCATGAATGCTTATAGTACATTTCAGTGTTTCTGCTGTTTACGCATCCTACTCACTTTTTTTTTTTTTTTTTAACTTTTTCTCTTTCATATCTGTCTCCGCAGATGTACAATGCCCATCTTTACAAGTGGATGAATGGAAGTTTCCTCAGACGGCCAGGCACAATATTACCGGTGAAAAGACAAACACAAATACGCAGACACATTTCCTTCTCTGAGTTTTATTTATGTGGGTGCTCATGTACGCTATTTGTCGTCAGGTTTTAATCTGGTGAGGCGATTCTCTCTGCTCAAGAGTGCAGATGTCAAGAAGATCCGCAACCCTCGAGGACCCATCATCCTCCGCCTGGGCAAGACTGCACTCCTACGCCCCACTGAGTAAGTTTACAGTACATGTCCCTCACTTTCTCTTTTTTTTCCAGCACCTACAGACAAAATGAGTCGCTCAAACACTTTGTATATAGCTTTAGGTGATAGAAAAGTGACATTTTCTGTTGTCTGTAGGCCTACTGTATGCCAACAGGCCCTCGCTTTTCATGCAATGTCTGAACAAAAAGAAAGGCAAAGGACTGGACACCTTACGGCTAATCAGCCTCTGAACCCTCACTCAACATGTCAGCACTGTCCAATGGCTGTGAAATGCAGACACTTGGTAAACCATGCACCATGGGTCAATCTCTGATTGCATTTCCAGAAATACCACTTAATTTCCCTTACCACTGACACTGGCTTGTAAAGCTGAATTGTAACAATCTTCTGGTTTTCCGGTTGTGACCGCATGTACTCATTGTAAGTAGTTTTCCTGTGAAATGCCTGGCTTATTTGCACAGTGCACAGCGTAGCACAGTGTAGGAGTGATGCCATGATTAGTTGACATGATGTTGCCAGTAAAAAGTTACAAGATGTATTTAATGGCTGCATTTTAAGAGAGTCTGAGCTTGTTCTGAACTTGTTCCTGAGAGAAGGGACCTGCAGCCATAAAATCCAACTGAGCAGGGCTTCGTTGCACAACATGGTTTTGCAACTTGACATGGTTTAATTATGCTTTACTGGGTTTTCATGTTGTTATTACACAGTAGCTGGGTGTAGATTGTGTTTGGAATTCCGTGACAAGTGCTTATTAGGGTTATGTCCTGGCAGTTTTTCAGTCCTGTTTCTTTGTTTTGTTCTTTTTTTTCTTCTTCAGTTCTTGTGAATTATAGCTAGTTTTCAGATGGCTGAGTTTCTTTCTACCCACTGATAAAGCAGTTTTTCAGAACTTGCCAATTGGGTCAGCCTAACGTATTTTATCACTCTGTCCAGCACCGAGAGCTCCACTTGCTTGAAGGCCCGATAAATCTGCCTACAAAACAGTCACACTATTTTGGTAGAGACATTTTGTTCTAAAAGTGTCACATATTTTGTTTGTCACTGGCTTAGAGAGCCGTTGTCCTTATGAAAAGGGTGGAGGAAAAACTAAAAAACTGTCACTTCTCAGGAAATCAGTATCTTTGGAGCCCAAAGAAGAAAATCCAAAATGTTTTTGTTTTGCCTCTAACCATACAGAGAGAGGATGGGAACACCATTCTCTATGTTTTCTCTGCTGCTGGTTTGGGATTTGTCTGCAGCGTTTATTGAAATTTTGATGCCACCGAGAGCTTTGCTGTCAGTTTTGTCAGAGAAGAATGCTACCTGCGTGACTTCTCAGATAGAGAATAATCAATGTTTACACATCAGCCCTGCCTGTCGGCTGCCTTTCATTCTGCTTCTGTCTATACATAGAACTCACTGTCATCTGCACGTGTTTCTCAAAATGACTAAACAGAATCAGAGGGGAAGCTTGCTTTTTTCCGTTTCCCTTTGCTCCTTTGACTTCTTGCCTCACAAAAAAGCAGATAGAATCAGAGAGAGCCGTCTGTCAGCATCAGTTAGTCACAATGTTCCCTTTCCATAATTATTTGCTTTTAATTTATTTCTTTTTTTACTTTTTAAATTGCATTGCATGGAAGGGTTTCAGGCGTTTCAAAAAAGAAGAGTGGAGGCGGAGAACAGATGGGCGATTAAAGGATGTAGTGGTGAAGGAACAAGAGGGTTAAAGGTTTAAATCCAGGCAATAAGTGAATGCATCAGAACAGACCCTCAGGCTTGTTCCGTGGCCTTGTCTCTCAGTAACAGTATGAGTGTGCTCAGCATTTATACGTGTGTGTGTGTGTGATGGTGGTAGTGGTGGTGCAGCTGCAGCATCTTTTCCAGTCATGGAGTCCCATACAGTGATTCTGAAACTGTATAATACATGGCATCCATCCAGCGCAGGCTCCCTGTCACTCAAGCATCTTTTTAATTCACCGCCAGTGAGGTTGACTCGAGTGTGCGACGTGTGTACAGTAATTAGAAAGCAGCGGTTTTGCTTTGTATCTGAGGCCAATCCGTTCAGCTAATCGGCGCTAACGCAGATGAGTGACAGCCAGATGAAGCTACTCGTTTCTCGCCTCTTTCAGTTGTTTGCTGACAGTGAAATGGGCACCGGTCACAGCTGGTCACATGCATTTTAATTCTCAGCAAAATATGATTTCATTGCTGGGAGCCTGTTTCTTTTATGCAGCTACGATGTGTAGGAGAGACAGGAAGCAATTCTGCGTTATTATGGCATGAGGCCAAGATCACGGTTATTTATGACAGAACTGAAATACATTTAATGAATAGAGCACTTATTATCACAGTGTGGGGCCATTTACAGTGTGTTTACATGTGCATCTTGCTGCTCATCTAACTAAGCACAAATATAGAATTCATTTTCTCTTAAAACAGCAACCAAAGATTCAGAAGTTACAGAGGTAAGGGAAACATGTGCAAACATGTAGGAGATGAATAACAAAAATGCCAGAGTGGAATAGTGATTTCACCTTTAGAGAGAAAATATTGAAGCCAATTTGTGGTTAAGAGTCAATGAAGAGGGAGTTATATAATGCTTACAAATATATTTCAGTTTAAATCTGCAGAAGGGGGGATGCTTCCTAGCCTAAGTAATGATGACTTTAGGCATGGCTCTTGGGATGGCAATGATAGTTGATCAGTTGTTTGGTCAGTTGGACAGTTATTCTAGCACTTTGGTCCAAACTAAATCATCTCAACAACTGGATGGATTACCATGCACTCATGGTCCACAGAGGATACATTCCCATTACTTTAGTTATCTGCTTGAATTTTCCTCTGGTGCTACCAGCAGCTAGACATGTTTTCCTTTTAGTTGGTTAAGTGGATGACAACTATCAGATGGACTGACATGAAATTTTGTACATTCATGGTGCCCAGAAGATGAATCCTAGTGACTTTAGTAATCCCCTAACTTTTCATCTAGAGGCAATTGTGGTTTTGAGTGAAATGCCACAAAAACTATAGGACAGATTGCAATGGCATTCAGTACGTACACATTCATCTGTAGCTTTGTTTTTGACGGGTGAATAAAATCCTCCTGAGGGTCCAGAAAGACTTGAGCCAGTGCTGACAACGGTGATCTGATCCACAGTAGGATACCATCAGCTCCTATATCCAAGGCATACTTTTTACAAAAGTTGTATGTACTGCTGTGTACCAGGTTCATTTTATTCCTAAAGCTGTACACATATTGTTTAAAATACAAAAAATACAAGATAGCCACAGGGAAAACTGGAATGTGTAACAACATTGGGCCACTATAGCTTAAAACTGCATTCCTTCTTTTACGCCTCAGCTTTGGGCTGTTTAAAATTCAGTTTGGTGTGTATAATATATTCAGTGATAGAAACCCTCTCCAGTGAAAGCAATTGATTCCAGCACAGTTAGAACCTGGTATAAGGGTGCCTATATACCTCTCCAGGTGATATTCCCATCTTAAACCAGAGATCTGCTTTTTCAACATTAGATTTCCTCTTCTCTTCTTCCCCTGTGCCTCTCTGGCTTGCACTGACTTCCTTTAGAAAAAAAAAAAACCCTGAAAAACAGAAAAGCCGAAGTAACTTTTTCTAAGTTGGGAGAGGCTAGATCTGAATCTGTCTGGCCCTTACTGAGTGATTTATCTCCTCATTGCATGTTGGTGTGTACAGTATGTAGCTGTATGTGGGGTTTTATGTGTCTTATTTCCAGGACTCTGAATGTAATCAGCCATGGTGGAGTATTTTCAACTTAAAAGTCAATAGTGTGTGAGTGGTTTTGTGCCCTGCAGCTCTTGTCACTAATCAACAGCAAAACAACTCGACTGTTGTGTCTCACGTTCTTTCCCTAGACGTCTGTCTGTCTCTCTGTCTTGCACACAGTCAGTCTTTCCATCTTCATATTGTGCCCATAATTTCTTTGGATATTAGTAGGTATCAAGCTTTCATCAATTTAGATTTCTGTTTTTCATATTTTAGATTTTTTTTGCCCCCCGCACTGTAGATTTCTCTCCCTTTCTGTCTCTCTTTGCCTTCCATTCTCCTTCTCTTTCCCAGTCTCCAGGTTCAACTTTTCTCTTTTTCACCTTTTCTCCTACTCAGCCTCTCTTTGTTTTGACGTCCTGTAGTTGGCTGTTTTCCCTTGGATCTTCCCTCAGTCATAAATCACTGTCACCCCACTTCTAGGAGTGGGAAACCAGCTGCCAGCATCAACAATTCTTGTGTGTGTATTTGTGTGCAAAGAGAGAAGGAAAGAAAAAGAGCAGGAGAAAATATTTCAAAGTGCTCACCATCTCAGTGAGCATGCATTTCACTGGGCTTGTTTGTGAACTCTTCATCTCTCAATACATCTCCACACATCCATGCACTGAATATTTGTGTGTGTGTGTATATATATATATATATATATATATATATATATATATATATATATATATATGGTGTATATATCTATCTATCTATATATATATATATTCATGCGCTTAGATGCCCTTGACCAAAACTGAGGGATGAGGCTTGCTGGGCTGTATCTGCTATGAAAATTAATGCCAGGGGGTTAAACATAGCAGGCTTTGCATTGCACTGCTGGCTGCACTCACACGATGCACAAGAAAGGGAAAATAGGGAAAGAATAAACATGCACAGAATATAAAGACCCTCACACAGGAAACACACATAATACTTCGTCACCGTACTCAAGAGGACATCAAGAAAGGATATGTGAACCCAAAATTTAATTTGTCAAAAGCTTAATTGAAGATGATGTTAGCTTTCAGGGCTAGCAGCTGTATTTATATTGAGACAGATGGTCTTTACTGTCCTGGAGTGAAATTTTTACACCTCGCACGTGTGTCAGATCCACTTCATGTACACATGGACACTGACACATATGCACATATATCGTACTTTTATGATCCTACATGTATCCCCTTACCTGCATCTGTACACACAAATGCAGAACAGCCATATGCAGTGAGAGGTGGTGCTAGCTGTCAAACCTAGCTGATGAAGGTCTTTAAATATTCTCATACTGTCGATCTCGGAACACATTGGCCCACCGTCTGCCAATGATTTAGGGCGCAACGGCCGATGTTTCAGGGCTTTCGTTGTAGCCAGTAGATATTGAGATAATGGTTACCAGAGCTGATACTTCCTATTGTTTACACTCCGTAACTTGACAAGCGCAAATTATGATAAGACACATTTCTGGCAAATAGATACCTGCTGACATGAATTAAGACACGAATAAAGGCTAAATCATTGTCAGATGGTAGCTGGATGGATGGATTCAGAGATTATCTTTAAGCCATGTATTCCACCTGTTTTGCTGTCCACATGGATAATTTACCTGCACATAAACAAATCGCTCAAATTTGATTGGTCAATACTACTCTAACTTCAAATGGATTACCATTAAAAATTCATTTCATATCATTACTGACACCAACAGCTTTCCTCGCCTGCATTTTCTGCATTCCTATGCTGATATCTGTTCATAGAGATACCAGACTGTGGACCGGCTGATTCCTAAACCACAATTTCCACACATGTTAAATGCAGAAGCTGTGATGTGTAGGTGTGGTAGGGAGTTATTTAAAGGCATATTTGGCATTTGGTTTGCTGCTGATGGCAAAAGCAAGCAAGCCTCTTTCACCCTAACCAGAAGAAAGGAGTATGAAGAGTGGATGGAGGGCGGTGCTCAGTGTCATTTATAGCATCTTTTTGTTGGCTCTTGATGATATCAAACTGTTTTCACAGTGTCAAAAATTGGTGGAGTTCCACTGTAAACTTTCCTGTACTAAGTTTTGCTGCTTCACAGCTGCCACGTACTGACGGGTGATGTGTTCTCTAACTTCTGTGTTCCAGTCAGGTGTTTCCTTATGGCTTACCTGAGGAGTTCACCCTGATCTTCACGCTGGCATTAAAGAAATCCGCCCTGAGAGACACCATCTACCTCTTCCAGATATCTGATCAGCAGGGATACCCACAGGTGCAGCCCACTCTCTGTTTCCTCATCACCAGCTTTGTCTCCTTCCCTTTGCTCTGTCTTCCTCGATCCCTCACCTTTTGTTCATCACACCTTTTGTCTACCCATTCCTCCCATCTCTCATCTCTCTTTTGCCTCGTCATCCACTTTCACCTTCGATTTATTTCTTCCCCGTGACATCTTTTCAATTCTCTCGCGCGCTTTCGTTCCACACGTCTTTTGTCCTCTCTTATTCTTCATCTGATCCTGCTCTCTCTCTCGCTCCCCGTCTCTCTGGCGCTCATCCCTCGATCATCTTCTGCTCTCCTCTTTCATTCACCTTCATTGTTATTCATGTGTGTTCCATGATGAAGCACAGGAGTCCCTCAGAGTCCCCATAATCACTAAGAGTCTGAGGCCAGATTTAAATACTCAATGTGTATGATTGATGGAGGCCAAGTCGCCTCATTAGGAGTGATTGATTGGCTGTACTGCTCGTGTGTGTAATTAATATGTCTTCCTTTTCACCTCATCTCTGCTACTGTGTTCTACAGCTTTGTTAGGTGGAAGCAGAATGTACATATTACTCTTTGTTGCCAGTCAGACAACCACATTTTTCTTACGCATTGGCATGTTGAACACATTGTTTGGCGTTTAATTAGCATTTGTACATATTCATGTATCACTTTTCTCCCACCCCTCATACCTCTCTCACATGTCCGCCCCGTAAACCCAGCTCTCTGTAGACTTCAGCGGTCCCGATAGCACCCTGTCCCTGCGTGCCAGAGGGGTAGACACCACAGATGACTTGGTGAGCTGCATTTTCACCGGAGAGGGAGTGGAGGCCCTGATGGACTTGCGCTGGCACAAGGTAGCCCTCAGCATTCAACAAGGAGCCGCTTCCCTCCACGTAGACTGCAGCTCCATAGAGACCAAACCCCTGGAGCCCCGTGGAGTTTTGGCCACTGATGGACACACTCTGCTGGGCATTCGGGCTTCAGATGCTGAGCCTGTGCAGGTACGGATCTATGCAGAAGTTTGAAGAGCTTTTGATCAAGGTTAGGCTTTGCATTGTAAATGTCACCTAAACTTACTGTTTGAAAGTGTTTTGACCTTCAGTCTTTCTCTGTATGAAGAACTGGTACTTTTCCAGTTGGATGGACAGAGTGAAATGTTTTTAATGGACCAAACCACCCATTAAGGCCTTTGTACTGAAATTCTTCATTCATTGTCTGTGTGTGTGTGTGTGTGTGTGTGTGTGTGTGTGTGTGTGTGTGTGTATAATCATGTTTGTATGTACCTATTAGAGCACAGGGCTATGGCCCTGAGGTTCTGTGAGGTGACTGCTCTTTGAGGCAATCTCATTCAGTCCTGATTAAAAAAGTAAGCAGACTACCTTGGAGAGTGGACCTGTAGTGAGCCGGGACTATTAATGCTGAATAGATCCTGTAATCTAGGCACTTAGTTTGACGATCAATTAACTGGCCTAGTTAGAAAGCAGGCAGGGTATTATTGTTGTTAGTGCAGGAAATGTTCATGCATTCATGCACACACATGTACACGCTCCATGGAAACCTCCTGAAGGTGCTTTCCTAATACCTTATATAAATGAGAGATTAACTGGCTCTCAACCTAGTTTACTGCCTCATTCAAACTTTATTTATATTATAAAACAATCTAACCAGAGGTCCTATGAAGTTTTATTTATGTTTTAAATGAGTAACCCTCTCGTCCTCTCTTTCTTAGATGGACATTCAGCAGGTGATGCTGTATTGTGACCCCTTCCTCGCCATTCAGGAGGCCTGCTGTGAGATACCAGGGGCACGGGTGAGACTGAAAACACGTACTTACAATGATTAACAATAACATTTAATTTATCACTATCCAACTTAGCACAAAGACTGGATACGGGTAAACTGCTAGCCTGTCTACAAATGAGGTTGACAAAATCAACTCTAAACAGCACAAAATAGATTTCTTGCTGTGGCTAAAAACATCAGTATGAATGCTCAGCTGCAATTACTCTGTGCTCACTGACTTTTTGCTTCATGCTGACTTTTCTCGACAAGGGGCTTGAACTTCTTTGGCCGGCCCAAAAGGGCAGTTGGCCCCCTTGCTACTCCAAGTTATTGGTCTAACCCCAGGCCTGACATGGGGCAAAGGCGGGGTGTAATTTTGGAATATCATCACAGGAAAAGGTTGTGCTGTGGTTTTAAAATGGTTTCCCAACAGGTTTCAGGCTCAAACAAATCTCTTTCAGTCAATAGGCGCCTGCTTTACTGAAATTCTTACCTCAGTTGAACCTAATCTGAACTCCCCCCCCCGTAACTATAGCTCAACACTTGTTGCAGCTGCTTCCCAATAAAAGTCGTAGTTATTTGCTGAAAGGTTACTGTGCGACAGCTGCAAGAAAAGCTGAGTTTGCCTCATCAGAATTAAACACCATAAACAGTCTCTGCATTTGTTCTGGTCTAAAGACTTTTACTTGTTAATCAGCAACACTTTGTCTTCATAATGTGTTACGCTCAATTCTTCTCTTCTAACTCTTCTTAGGTGTTCAGAAAGAAGAAAAAAAAGTGCCCACCTTAGATGTTTTGGGAGGAGTATCAGTATAGAGCACTCTAAATTACTTGACTTATGCTTCCCCAAATATGAAAAAGCCTGTCTTATTATGGTAGTTAAAATATTCTTCAGAGGCTTTGTTTAACATAGGGTATTATGTATACAAATTGACGAGGACTTAGGGTAATTCCATTGTGTGCAATTATGTCACATCAACTGCAGTTTGCTAATATTGTTTGGACTCCTAAAGTGTGACTAAAAGCCTAATTGAAAGCATCACTTGCTCTCTCTTGCAGCTCCAGAAATCTAATTTTCTACACTGTTTCTTTTTCTTTATATTCCTCTTTGTACCTCTTTACTTGATCTGTGATTTTGTGCAGTTTTTGCGTGCAAGGCTCAGACAATACCCTTATCAAAATAGAAAACAGATTCACTGGACCTAAATACAACAGCATGTTAGACAGGCTAAAACAGAGCAAGTGATTGTTCAGTTACTGAAAGAACTGCAAACAGCCAGCCATTTATGAGGTTTATTTTTAAGCTGAAGGAATTTTTGTGTTCAGCCAACCTTTTCTCAGAATTCTCCAGGGTGTTTGTGCTTACGTTTTTGTGAGTGTACACATATCATTTTCATTACCAAATGAGAAGGACACAAATATGATGAGAAGTTTCCTCAGACATGTGAAGCTGTAGAGTCCTCTGGAGTAAGGGCTGAATGAGGAGCTTTGAAGAAGGAAACTTGTACTTCTTTGCTTAGGGCAGGTTTGCTGCAGGGCTCCCACCAAGCTACATTTGAATTTGAAATACGAAGTGCAGGAGCAGGTGTGCACATATTTAGAGAATCATCTGCATGCTCACACACCTATGATAGCTGCATCCTCTTGCAACATAATAGAAAAGAAAGATAGTTACCAATGACTGCAGTACATGCAGTGTTATATAGGAACTTATGTCACATTACTGACATTTTACTTAACACCGTTACAAATTGTCTTGTTCTCTTTAACATGTCATTAATGTACATGTCATTCTAATGAATTTTACATGTGTGAATCATAATTTCAAACAAACAATTCTGGATGAGTGCCATGTTAATAGCATAGCTCAAGGGATAGCAAGCCTCAGCTATACTTTGTGTTTAATGCTAATTAGCAAATGTTAGCATGTTGACATGCTACGCTAAAATTACAAATATGGTAAACACCTGCTAAATGTGCCTGCATGTTAATGTTAGCATTTAACTACAGTTAAAAAAATTTACATACATATATAGTATAAGAATAAAACCGGAAATATGTATCTTTTATACTTCTGGTGATCTCTACTGTATGCCAAATGATGATTCACACGTTAGCTTGACTCACAACAAGAGGCACAGAAAGATTGGGTTTATTTATGGCAGATTTTTGCATCCCCTAGAGTACAACTGCATGTTTCATGTGAAATTTTGAAATGATGTGTTTATTGTGTGTTTGCAGTGTCCACCAGATGCTCCCAAGAGCCGGCGTGCTGCTGAGAATGACCTGCTGGAAAACACTTTTAACCAGGTAAATCAACGTACCCACCACATACTAAAAATACACCACTTACACTGTAGTCATTTTTATAAATCATAAATCATTAACAAGCACTAAAAAAACAATAATAAATTGGGGGAAAATGTTATTGAATCTTCCACAAACACTGTCACTTCCATCATAAGGTATCACAGCACATGGTTCCCATCAGATACAGACAAGAACAACTTTGTTCTTGAGGCATTTTGAGTTGTCCTAGATGCTCCTGCAGGCAAGAAAACATTGGCCTGCAGGACTTATACAAAATGGCATAGTTGTTTTCCCCTGAAACTCTGCTGTGGAAAACACGTTTTCTACCCTGCTGCAGTATGAGTTTTATAAGACTTCATTTTAGTTAAGTCTGCTGGTAACAATCGTTCAAAGTGTCCACGGGCAGTGTCAAATGCATGACAAATAGAGCCTTATGCAACACATGGGAGCAGTTTCTCCACAAATTTCCATGGTGTTTTTTTTATGGTCGCTTCAGTGCTGTCTGATATATGAAGTTTGTCCAGTATAACGTAAAGGCAATTTATTTTTGTTTCCACACACGCTTGTTTCATCATTCATATTAATGGGATCTATATCCAATTATCTATTCATTAGGGCCTGGTGTTTGTCTTGTGGAGTGCTGGTGTTAACTTAGAGCTCTGGCAGACTTTAGGACACAGTAATCAATCCCACAGACGGCTTCAGCCAGACACGGTTACAATAACTCAGGCATGCCATCTCTCTCTGTATTTCTTTCTCTCTCTTACCTGTCATTCTTTCTCCCCTTCTCCGCTGCTATCAGTTGTTGCAGATTGAGTGTTTCAGTATGTGTATGTGACACAGTATTCCAGGCCTAATAATGTTACCATTTTCCTCCTTGCTCTGTTACAGATACGTAACTGCCATGAATCCAACCCAGATACATTTCTGTCCTCATTTTTATACCTATTCTGTCTCCTCTCTCTTTTGCTCTATTTCACAACTACACACGCACATGCTCACACATGCACAGACTAACTTGAGTAGTTTCTATCTATTTTTATCTGTATGTTAGCTTTGTACACAGTAAACGGACAATGTAATCCGAGATTCCAGTGTGCAGGCCAGATGTTACTGAGTCATAGAACTGCTTCCTTGAAACTAAGCCTCAGTGAGTGACGGTGTATTAAACGCAGCATACGTGGAATGTGTTTTGTATACGTTATGAAGTGAACTGGGTTCAACTATGGGTGAAACTCCATTTCCCCATGTTTCTCCACCCACGGAGCAGGTCCTGGTCTCGTTGTTTTTTCTGTGTCCATTGTAAATTTGATAATCTTTTATACGAGTGCAATGTAGTACTTACAGACTTATTTGCCTTTTTGCTGAGAAATAATGGTAAATTTAAGGCTAGGCTAGCATGAGTGTTCAGACCCTCCCTCTAGTGACTCAAAAAAAAAAAAAAGCGATTAGCGACAAATCTAGCAACTTTTTCCGGTGTTATCTGAGACTTTTGGAGACTTCTTGTGTTTGTTCTTACTCTTCTCAATGAGCAGTGGGTGCTGCCGTGGGCCCCTCCCCTGTCCCAAAGCACTCAGAGCGGGCCCATTCCTCACGCAGCAGTTCTTCCCATCTGCAGTCAGAGCAGGAGATGTTTACCTCACCACGTCCAAAACTGCGAATGAATCGCACATGCACGAAATAAACTGGTTTGAACAAGATGTACAGGACAGAGTTAGTTTGTAATGATTGCTCCCTCAATCTGCAGTGAGGATTACAGGATTTACTTAACTTATCTGGCATACAGTAACACGCCACATCTTCTGGTGATGTTAAACATGTGTTCGCAGCTATTGGTCGAATCGGGTTTGGTGCAGAGGTATGTGTGTGTGGGGGGGTCGCAGCAGCACTGCCTTTTTGAGGTGTGGTGAATCTTACTTACACTGTTACTTCCAACGCTGCAAACTTATTTTTTCTTGCTTTCCCAGTTGAAAGGTCATCTAGTCCTCGGAAAACCCTGTGGCTTCTTGTGTTATGGGTGTCGGTGTGTTTCTACTTCAGCATTTTATGTTGAAGTCTATAACCAACCGTGAAGTATCTTCTCCTTTCTTCTCTTTACTGAAAATCCTTCTTTTTCTCTCCTTGACACCTTGAACAAATTGTTCTCGCTCAGTTTTCAAGTCCTTCCTTCATGTTTCTTGTTGTTGACTTTCTTGTCTGATTTGTAACTCTGTGCACAGCAGGGTCCATCTCTTCATTTGCCTCTGGGCTCTAGAGGTACAGCACTTTTCTCTCTTCCTCTCTCATCATCTGCTTTCATCTCTTTTTTTTCCCCCACTCCTCCAGAATAAAGAATATCTGTTAATGACCTGTGTGTGAAGCCAAGATGGCCCTTATTTTTTCTTCGTTGTGTATCTGATGCAATGAAGTGTAATGGCAATAAGATTTGAAGGGATGCAAAATCGTGGAAAAATGATATGATGTCCATGCCATCATATCATATGGTGTTGATATTGTAGGGACTTTTCAAACGCAACTGCTACCAGCCCTCAGAATATCTTCAAGAGATTCAGTCATGAACTATGAATCATTTGTTTCTAAACATAGACATAGACCAATTGTGGACCAATGCGAAGATATGGTAGTAAATTTATTTCTCTTCCTTTTCTTTCTGTCTTTCCTACCAACAGGACATTTTTGCATCCAAGGATCTGGCTGAGAAAGTAAGCCTCACACTCCACACCCACACATACACACAGTACAGTATTGAATTTCTAATGAGACTTTTGGGACGCCACAGAGGCTCAGACCAAGAAGGTCGCCTCAAAGCAAGCCTTAAGCTCCCACAGTCCAAAGACGTGCAGGTTAGGTAAAGTGGAGACTCCTAGCAGTGTGGCTACTAGTTCAGTGTGTTCCCTTCCCCTTCCTTTAACCCAGTACATCCTGAAATAGGAACTGTACTGCAAGCACAATATGCAGGCCACATGTGTGTACTGTACACGTGTTTGTGCACCTTTATACTGTGAGTTTATGTGTGTGTGTGTGTGTGTGTGTTGTGCATGGGGTTAGAAAGAGAAATAGTCTATTTCTATAGTATTTCCTCCTTCCTCCCTCTCTGCTTCCAGCTTGCTGACTGACCGAGGACTGATTTACACCTAATTATGCGCTGAGTCTCAGTCGGGAGTTGCTGCTGCCTATTAATTTTGTCATTCACCTACAATAGGCATGTTCCGTTCACAAATAGAATACAGAGCTCCAGACGCTTCATTATGTTGCTCCTGTGTGTGCTTACTAATGCAGCTGGTCGCCTCCCCTGACTTCCTCAATGTAGGTTATTACCTGGGTTGGAGCACATAGCCTGCCCTGCCACTGGGGGCAAACACTTGCAAAGAAACAAAAGTGACTTTTCTTCTGTTCTGTGAGTTTAATTTGGTAGCAGTCGTTGGAGGGTAAATAAAGACATAGTACCCATAGAAATCAATTGATAGTGTTACCTGATATTATTCACTGCGATACAAACGGCAACAAATATGCCAAGCAGGCCTTTGTGATAATGTGATTATGGTAATAAGTGAGATTTGGCCTCAGCTGCACAATCCTGAAGCTAAGTCATAAACCAATTTTCATCACAGTGTTCATGTCATGCTGCTTCAGCTATTCCTCTATAGTTTGTTCTCGCTACATTAGTGCCTTCTAATGTTACGTGTCAAAAGGCTCAGCTCCACGAGCAGGAATATATTAACACAAAGGGCTCTTCCACCACTGAAATGCCAGCATCAACTTTCTTTGCTATTAGATCATGCAGCAGAGTAAGTTATGATGCATTTGAGACAATGGCACTTATACGTAAACCCTGAATATACATGCTTTTGTACATATTTATTTGTACATATTTAAAAGCTGTGCTTATACTGATATTAGATTTTCATTAATGTGTACTGGGTCCTGCACTTATTCTATCAATGCCTGGCAGCTAGAGAGACAATGCCAAAAAAACATCCCCAGTGGGATGTTTAAAACCAAAGAACACAGCTCACTGACAGGATGTTGGTGCCAAAAAGTCAGCATGTCTTTTGAGGTGTTTAAGCTAATAAATGAGCATAGGTGTTGGCATACATAATGTAGAAGGAGTGCCTGTGTGTTGGGATGATGGATGTCAAAAAGTGAGCGTATTTATTTGGATGTTACATTTTTTAATATGACACCACTAATTAGGATACTTCTGCCAAGATTTTAAATGTCGTACTGGGATCCCAATTTTAGAAACTTAAAGCACATATGCATATTTACATATTGCTAATGAATAAAATGATTATGTGTAGGATAAAGGAGGTAATTTGCAATGACAAACGCGGAAGGTTGTTGCTAACAGCATTTCCAATAGCTCCACAGCATGATCTGGCATTTAGACCGATAGGGACTAGCTGGTGAACATAACTGAGCATTTTTCAGCTGAAGAACTAGGAGCTAACGCTAACTTAAGAAAAAAAAATTTAATTGTCAGATCACCTGAAACATGACTCCAAATTGTAAATGTTCACTAACAGGCTCTTGGTATAAGACTTTATAATAATATTGGCACTGCCCCCAAGTGGCCAAAAAACAGTTGCAGCTTTAGGGTGCGAATGCTAACACCAAATGATATGGTATCAAACTGATAAAACCTTAAAATGATCTTCTCTATTTCATTCTCAAGAGTACAAGAGTGCATGAGAGGGAGGAGGAGTGTGCAGAGAGAGAGGAGAGGGAGAATCTTCTGGAGAACAAAGATCCAGATCAAAAACATCTGGAATGAAGCGCTGACAATCAGGACTAAAAAAGAAAGGGAGGTCATAGGATGTGCAATAGTTCAGCACACAGATGACAAAGAGGGAGAGAGAAGAAACAAAATATGTTATACAATCTAGTGTTTTTTGATCTTTAGAGATTGTCCATTTTTTTTTCAGTTCATGCATTTTAATGAAGTGGTAACAGCAAAGTGGGCTTGACTATAAAGATATTTCATGCTGTTTCATAACGCACAATCTGAGACAGTGTGTTGCTCTTCAACAGCAGTCTGACTTTTCCATTTCAAAGTTGAACATGGAGAATAATCAACAAAGGCAAAGCCGCTGAGGTTTTTAGTGGCACTATATGAGGGCTTGACTAAGCCCACGGTCAGACAGGAGCTCGGAAAGAGTGACTCGTCACTGCAGCTACTCGAGCCAGCCATTGATAGATTTGTAGCTCGTAAGAGGGAGGGGGGTGGAGGGAGAATTACACATTGTCTCTGTGCTGTTACTAGCTCTCCTTTCGTCATCTCAGCAAGCTGAGAGCCGCTGCTTCAGTATATGCAAAAATTCCCGGTGTGACTCCCAGAAACACCGGGTGAGGGATTTGGCTTTAATTGCTCGCTTCCGCTAAAAATGCTTCAGTTATTTATAATGGTTATCCTTCCTTATTTGGTATGTGTGTGTGTGTGTTTGTGTGCGTGTATGTGTGTGTGTGCGCGTGTGTACCCTCCTGTGAGGAGCAGCTGGTCTGCTCACTCCTGTGCTGTGGGAATCAGACATTCCTATTGATCTCAATCTCCCATGGGAGGTGTGTGTGTGTGTGTGTTTGTGTGTGTGTGTATGTGAACATGTGTGTGTGTGTGTGTGTGTGTGTGCCCACTTGGCCTACCTCTCATCCTTTTTAACTGCATACTGTAGCACAGAGGTTTAGCCCACTGTTTAGTTTTGTGTAACAGTGCCACCACCTGGTGACTACAGGAAATACAACTCTTCACAAGCTTCCTTTTTACTCAGACACAACCGCTTCAGTGAATATCAAATGCAGTATTAAAGTAATTCTCTCTCTCTCTGTGTCTGTGTGTCTGTATGTAGTGTGCTGGTTGTTTACTCCTGAATAGGGAAGAAAATGTAAGGATCACTGATCTTTACTTTCACTTCTTTCCATTAGAATTTCAACAATATAACACTGCAGAATGTGTAACTCTACGTGTGTGTGTTGCAGGTAGTAAATCTCGGTGGCGTTGCTGGGTTGAAAGGGGAAAAAGGCGACCGGGTAAGTGGGAAAAGATGAAACATTTACAAATCCCAGTGTGTGTAGTAAGACTAATATCGGTGGAATGTGTTATGTCATCATACGCGCTCAGACATGAACAGTACTCAATCTTACACACAGTCTAATATGATGCTGGCTGTAGACCAGTCCACTACCTAACTGATATGAATTCTTCAGCACTTCCTCACCCACCAGGAATCATTCTTCTTTTCTCCCTCTCTCCATCTTAGGGTGACGGCTGCTCTGGCTCCCATTCAGGTCCAGTAAGTAACTTTTCCATTGCATCTCTGTCTCTCTCGAAGCGTGTTGCTCATTTTGCACAAAAGCATTGTCTCGTTTTTTTCTGGCATGCACCACACAATATGATTGCAGTATGGTCTGTGATAACACATGCCAACCAAGTCTCTCTAACCTCAGTGCACAGAGGGACCCAAGGGCCAGAAGGGAGAGAAAGGCGAGCCGGTGAGTGCCAATCTTCTGCTACAGGTTACAGCATCCCTACCCTGCTAGGGTAGGGAGGCTTCAGCTTTCAAGCGTGCAGTCTCCCAGTATTCACTCTGCAGTGGGGATGGAGTGTGTGCTTTGCATGTTTATTTACCTGTGAGTCATTGATTTACTGAATCTGTGCCTGTGTTTGCATACATATATCTATAATTTTAATGCATCTAATTCATATATATATATGCATCTGCATGTGTACCTTGGATTATTGCTTGCATAATATTGATTGTTTCTTTGGTTATGTGTGTGTGTTTGAGCGAATGGAGCATATGGATGCAGCTGGTAGTCCACGCAGGTTACTGATTGGTCAAAGTGTCATTTACTATGCTTCAGTGGTGTGTGTGTGTGTGTGTGTGTGTGTGATATGTCTATAGAGCCAGGGCATTGATCAGGCCCATGTCTCTACTCTTTCTCCCCACAGGTGCAGCCTGCCAACTGGGGTGAAGCTATTGGGTACAAGGTGAAAGTTTTAAGAAACTTCCTGTAATGAATAATGACTATATGACTTTTTAATGATCATCTAATTAATATCCAACCCCTTATTATTTTCACATCTTCTTCTTCTCTCTCTGTATGTTTCTCACCTTTTTTTTTTCTCGTTCTTCCTCTTTCTAGGGAGAAAAAGGTCAGAAGGGAGAGCTCGGTCCACAGGGTCTCACGGGCACTCCAGGAAAGGATGTAGGTGTTTTTGTGTTTTGTAATTTTTTTGGTTTTTTACTTTGTCTTATATCTTATCTATAATAAGAATCAGTGAAAGTGTCTTTCGGAAATGAAAGCAGCTTTGTGGATAAGTCAAACATTTAGCTTCAAGTGTATTTTTCAATACTGCAAATGATAACGTGAGCGTGTACTCACAAACACACTAATGCGCCTACACACACATCCATGTACACAGACAGTTTTATCAGGCTAAGAGCATATATTCAGTAAACTTATATGGTATTACTCTTTAAGCTTAGACTCCCATTGATATCTGCTCTCCCCCCCTGCCTCTCTCTCATGGCGTTAAGTCGGCCTGTTAATGCCTGTTAGATTAGGCTAGAGCAACAAAGCTTGCACAATCAATGCTGCCTCATTGACTGTTCTGTTCGTCTCTCACACAGGCAGACGCCTATTCAGGAAGACTTAAACCTTATAATCTTCCCTGTTCAGCGCTGTGATCCTGTAGATGCATGAAAAGTTTTGAGGAACAAATTACATCGTGTGTGTGCCCTGAGATATTCCCCTGGTTTTTCGGCATCAGGCGCGCGCACATTTAGCTGTTCACCAGGCTAAGTGCTTGTCGTGGACAGATGGATTCGGTGGAGGATAGATTTTCTTAAGCCTCCCATCCATCTGACATTGTGAATATGAATGTGCTTGTTGGTGTGACTTGAATCAGGCAGCCAGAAAAAGTGGTGCATATGCACCACTGAAGATAATGCATCTTATAGACTCTACAATTCTCTCTCTATTTACAACTGGTAAATGTCAAATGAGGGAAATCAACAAGTGTCTTTAACAATTAATGAAGAAGTTTTGGAGTTCGATTTCTATAGAGCTTCCTTAATTACTTTGGACTGACACTGATGATGTCACTGACCTGTACTGATGCTGTCACTTCCCTCTGTCTGTCTGTCACCATTTCCCAGGGTCGAACAGGGTCCGTCTGTGTAGTCGGCCCCAAGGGACAAAAGGTCTGTCTGCATTAAGTCTGGGAGTTTCTACCATCAACCTGTCTGTCACACACATTCAGTTCAGTTTGGATTTAATAGAGTTGTGTTGAACTTTCTTTTACAGGGTACACCAGGTCATGTGGGTCCTGAAGGATTGGCTGGGGAGCCAGGGAAGCCTGGACCTCCAGGCCCACCAGGCATTGGAAAGCCAGGCCTACCAGTAAGTTTGTTTTTTTTTTAATGTAAGAACTCTAGAGGAGATAAAGAAGTCTGGATGCACTTGGATGGAGTCATTTAGTTAATTATCTTAATGTTCTTGCGCTCGTCTTACAGATGGTCTCAGTTTGACCAAAAATTACTTTTATTAGATGCTGCTCTTAGAAGTGCAGGGCAGGACTTGGCAAGACTTATTCTATTGGTGCAGCATTCATTGGCCTTGACATAAGCCTGAAAGCATCTTAAGAAAGGCATTTGAAAAGACTTTTGTACTTTTTTTCTTCCTGTCAGGGCCCTCCTGGTGAGCCAGGTGGTGCAAAAGGAGAAAAGGTAGGTTCACACTTGAACACCCTCCCCCATTTAAGTGCGATGCTTATCTTTAGGAAATGGACAATAACCAGTTAACCAGTAGTCTATCGCCCCATGTTGCATCTGAAAGTCTATAAAAACTTTAAAGAACAAATAGTTGGCTAAAGTAATGGATAAATGTTGGTTGAAGGTTGAAGTAGTTGGTTAAATAAGTAGTAAACAAGCTAGCTAGCTAACAGTAATGCATAAATAGTTGAAATAGCTATCTCAAAGCAATTAAATAGTTAAAAATCAGTTGAAAAAGTTTCCTAAAAGTAATGGAAACACAATTGAAATGGTTAGCTAAAGGTAATGGTTGTGACTGTAATCATACCCATTTGTATATAGTTAATAGTGTAGCATTTCTGAACCATTTGTATATTTATATTCTGAGGTGGATGATAAAAGAGGGCTGGAGCTCAGTTGATAGTACTATGGGGGGACCGCTGATCTAAAGTATATTAACATCATAACTCAATTTTGGTGTGGTTAATGTTTTCACTTTATTACCACCCTTAGGACAGCAAAACCCAAAATTACGTAGTCGACAAGTTAAAAACAAACGTGGCTTTCAGGGTAACTGTAACAATATTCGTGAGACTAATCCAGTAAAATGTGTTAACAGGGAGATGCAGGACCTTCAGGAGAAGATGGATTTCCTGGAGATCCAGTAAGAGACTCTTTTAAACATTGATTTATATTCTGTAATGTATTCATGAGATTCTAATACACAGTCTTCAAACTGTGAGCTCAAACATCAGTGTTTGACTGGGATTTTTCTGTTTCTATAGGGACCAAGAGGACCAGCAGGGTCTAAAGGAGAGAAGGTACCTATAAACATTGTCTGTAATCTCTTCATCTGCATGCCAGTGTACTCTCTCATCCGCATATTGTGTTTGACTTGTGCTTAATCTTCAGGGTGACCCATGCGAAGTGTGCCCTGTGCTGCCTGCAGACATGGGTAACACAGTAGCTCTTCAAGGAAAGCCAGGCCCCAAAGGAGAACCTGGATTACCGGGGATAGGGGAGAGAGGACTGCCTGTAAGTACAAGGGTTTGACCATAATGTCAAACTGTAATGCATTCTGAGCCTGCACAGAACGTTCAGTTTAACATTTTTACCATCTTGCTGCATGTTTTATTAAGGAGTCATAGAGCTGTGGCTGACAATTGAACCTTGAGCACTTGATAGTCTATTTTTTTTTTTCTTTTCTTATCATTTGGAGGGAAGGCATGGCGTTTACTTTTACCGTGTGGGGTTGTATTTGCCCTTATAATTATCACAGTGCTGCAGCTGCTCAAGGAGAGAAAGCCTGATATGCTGTCAAAACTTTATTCTCCAAGGCAAAGGTCATTTTGTGAACATAATCTTAACGTGTCTTTCTCTCTCTCTCTCTCTCTCTGGTGAGTCGGGACTCAACATACTGTGCACTGTGTTTCTCTTTCTGTTCATTTTGCATCTTCCCACTTATCCCAGCAGGTGAAATGGGGGATGATTTGTGGGGGAAAAAGAATATAAATCTAGAGCCTTATGAGATTCTCTGTGCAACGATTTCCAATAATGTCAGCATCTATCTGTCATACCTGGTTATAGATGATTGTAGAGCAACAGAGGGGGAGGGGGGCATATGACCTCACTCTAACAAAGTTGAACTAACAAAAGTCTTACTTTTGGCTCTTCCTCTGCTCCTCTTTTCTTCTTTTCTTTCCCGAAAATTTACCAGGGGCTTCAAGGTGTCGACGGCAAGGCAGGACAGAAGGTATAAAGTTCCCCCTCGTTCATTTACAGCTCATGGTTCATTCATATTCTGTGGAAGCGTGACCTATACGCGCTCATCTGAATTCCTACACAATCAGATATGCTAACGTCAGCAGTGCAGAAGGCTCTCCCCTAAGGCTTACACTAGAAAACTAGCCGAACTAAACTCCACAAAACAAAGAAGACCAAATTGCACATTCAGAACTCCTACACGCTACCACCTTAGTAGGTCTGTGCCCATATGTGCATGAATGCCAACCTGCTCGAGTCCATGCACCTGCCCACTCACACATTACTGATATACTCCACATCTGTCGGTATGCATCTTTGAGAGATCTCAAAACAAACATGTTCACCAGGCTGAGGTGGAATTAATTTGCCTTCTTGGATGTTTTTTTTTTTTTTTAATTTTTTTTTTTGTATTCTGCAGGGAGAATCAGGATCAGATGGTGCCAAAGGAGAAAAGGTCAGCTCTATGTCTTTATTAGGCTTGAGGTTAAGTTATTTCTTGTTTAGACTGCTTTGCTCTGCTGTCAGATAGATGGAATACCCTAATTAGTGAGCTAAACATTGCATTTATTGCTTAACCTGTAGACATAATCGTCTATGTAGCATTAGTTGCAGCTGTCTTAATGCACCAGGACGAGTCATTCTATGTAAAAAAAAAAAATTTTGGAGACCATCTTTGACCTACCTCTGATCTGTCTCCATGCTTCAGGGAGAGCCATGTTCAGTATGCCCCACTCTCGGAGAGCTACCCGATAACCTCCTCCCCCGTGTCGGGGCCCAAACCCTGCAGCAGAAAGGCGAGAAGGGAGACCCTGGGATTGGACAGAAAGGAGAGCAAGTAAGCGTTTTAGTAATGTAGATAGAGTAATAGTAATAATGTAGATAGATAGAGTTAATGTGATCCTCATGCTGAATTAAAAGCAGAGCGGTCTGAGTTCCTCATAAACACAACCAAGGTGAAAACAATAACAAACAGTCTTATCTCGTTGACTTTGGAAGGAAACGATATATACCACACATCATAGAAGAAAACTGATTGGGTAATTGTTTTGTTTTTGTTTTTTTTGAATATATGTCTGTTTGTGATTTCGTTAACGTGAGTGTGTTTGCTCGCATGTGCGAGCTGTGTTAAGCGCCTTCATTAAAATGATATATCGTTTGCTTTTTCTGCTTCACAGGGGGAGCCAGGTATTGTAGGATCACATGGCCTTAGAGGAGAGAAGGTAAGTAACATAAAATAGAAACAGGAATGAGAGTAGGTGACCTCAATAGCAGACTAGGCTTATGTAAGGGGAACTCACTCAGTAGGTTGCTGAATGGGACTCTTAATAGACTTCATGAGGAAGATAATCACAGCAGCTAATTTTAGGGCCCAAAACTGCCTGCCATAGGGATTTTACTCAGCAGGGAACTTATTAGTGAAAAGCTTAGGTAGTGAAAACCCAAAAAATCATTTGACATGGCTGCCTGTAGGGTGCTCCTTGCTATGAAATGTGAATTACCAATTTAAAAGACCCGTCCATTTTTATCAATTTGTGAACATTCAGATACTGTAGTAATTTATTTTTTTCTTTGTCTGCAGGGTAGTGCAGGCAGCAAAGGAGCTGATGGTAAGCCGGTAAGTTCAGATTTTTTACTTTTTTAAAAAACATTTTTTTGGAGCAGAATGTCTCGCTTCACATCCTGATTCAGTTATATGTTAAATGAAATGTGTCCACACGACAGGGAAAACCTGGACTGAGGGGACCCAACGGCAAGGATGGACAGAAAGGCACAAAGGCAAGAGAGAGTACAGTGATAAACTTTGACTGTGATGTTTCTGGAATTTAACCTCAGTGATTTTAGAGCAGGAAGATGTACGAGGCTTAAGAGTTTCCCTTTTACAAACAATCGAGGATTCTCGTGCACTTGCACGTGGGTAGTTGGCTAACCCATCGTCACAATATCATGTTAGCTTACACATTTTCAATGTTTAGAAATAAACCAATAAGCTGGAAACCCGTAAAATGACTGTTTAGAAGTAAAGCTTCCCTCTTATTCCCTCTTGCTCCTTATGAGCAAGCAGAAACCAATCTATAGCTGCATATATTCTGATGACACGAGGTTTGTACTCATTCATA
Organism: Protonibea diacanthus; assembly: GCA_028641955.1. Taxonomy (NCBI): domain Eukaryota; kingdom Metazoa; phylum Chordata; class Actinopteri; family Sciaenidae; genus Protonibea; species Protonibea diacanthus. Next base: position 11,213,918 of record CM053993.1, read on the forward strand.
TGCTACTTAAACATTATACTTATCTTCTGACAGGGAGAGCAAGGGCTGCCTGGTCTTGGTCTTCCGGGCCTTAAGGGTGAGAAGGTAAGCACAGACGTATGTACAGTGTTGTTATTTACATGCTTTGGCTTGATTGTCATGCAAACTAACCTTCTTGACTCCCTGCCCTTCACCAGGGCGAGTGTGGTTTGTGCCAGCCTGCCGAGGTTGGTAGCGGACCCAGCAACCTCAAAATGCCTGAGGGAACAAGAGGCAAACCAGGCGAACAAGGCCCTCCAGGTCCACCCGGTCCAGCCGGTCCTCCGGGTCTTGGAGCTGAAGGCAGACAGGTGAGATGGCTCTGTTAGAAACACTTGAAGAATATCAGGAAGCTAAATCATATGAAACTGACACAGAATTACAGAATTACCCAGCTTTTTGGAACTTGGTTTTATTAAGTGTTTGTTATTAAGTGTTTACATTGTTTGCAAACCAGGGAGTCGAAAGATCATGAAAAATGACAGATGCTATTGATGCCCTCACAACATTGCATACTACAAACACAGGAAAACACACGTTATGACTTGACAGATTCATTCAGATTGTTAGAGTTCACATGATGAAAGTTTCCAATTTTCTTGATCCCTCCTTTAGGGGGCAGTATGATGCTCTCAGAACCCCTAGAGAACCAAGCACTATTTTGCACTAATAACTCACTTTTTGTTTGAGTTATTGACTTCTCGTCTAATCTTACAGAGTGATTTTACTTGTATATCCTATATTTTTTATTATGTTACGGTGCTTTTATTGCATTTTATCATGATCTTTCTGCTCATGACTGTGCATTTCCTTTTGAAAACCAAAATAAATCTTGACTAAATGAACATGGAAAAGCATTGTGGCTTACGACCAAGTTCCTGTAGAGGCACAAACATTATTTGATGGAATTCTTTAACAGTTTTGTCGAACAGCAGAAGTCTATAATGCTGCATAAACTACCACTGTTAAAAATGATCTGGTTTTTTTTGTTTTCATACAAATTCCACAAAACAGCTTCTTACGCTTACTTTGCTGCCACAGTGAAACAGATTAAGCATCATCTGGATGATTGAAAAGTGTGAGACGCTGAAAGATTTCACCTGAAGGGGGGAGCCAGGCATTATGCTTATTGTACAAATAGGATATGCAGGGATTCTCCTCTTGCCGCAGAATTGTTACTAAGTGTAATAAATCTCTGTTGGCTTCTGTCACCCCTCCCAATTACATGCTGTGTGCCTCTGTGGTTAGCTTTATGTCAACAGTTATTTTTACCTGAATGGAGAGAGAGGATTGCACAATACATGCAGATCACTGTTTGAGTGTGGGTGTATGGGCCGTGTACCTGCATGTGTATCATGTATCTGCATGCATTTTTACATCACCTTTTGTTTGCTTTCACAGGGCCCACCAGGTATGGATGGTGCACAGGGAGACAAGGTAAGTTTCCTGTCTCTATAAAGATCTAGCTTCACACACCGTGTGTACTTCTAATGACCCAGCACCAAATTCACACCATATTAAACAGCCTTGATGTCAGCTGAGAAATTAAAACCAATTAATCAATGTCTCTCGGGCATTTTGTGTAGTTTTTAAATAACTCAATGTCCACAACCCCAAAAACAGTCCTAACCTGGAGGATATTGAATATTTGGAGTCACTGGTGGCCTCTAGAGACTGAGTCAGACTTTCTTAACTAATTTGACATCCTCTGGGACCAAGGATGTCTGCAGGAAAATCACCCCACATGGTATTGAATAATATTTCAAAAGAGCACAGGCACTCTGCTTTATTTCAGGTCAGCAAGTCTATCTTTTGGAACGTTCACATTACTTTAGCCCAAAAACTGGGAAATAAATCTGCCATCAACAGAGCCAGGCTGCTTTATATTACGCTGAAGCTCTCCCACAGTCTCACTTTGAAAGCAGAGCCAGACTGATACAGGAATTTCTGTGGCTTATGCCATTATCAGCATTTCGGAGTTCTCATAATAAAATCTCATAATAAAACAGAGAAACTCAAATCAGCCAATAATAGTTAAAGTAATGCTTTTGTTTCATATCAGCAGAGCAGCTAGAGAACAGACTGCAGAGGGAAAGTAAAGGTTCCCTGTGGAGTCTTCTTGTAAACAAACAAAACTTATGCTTATTTTCAGTGTTTCTCACCATTGTGTGTATCCTTGAGGTCTAACAAACATGCTGAGTGCATTCCTTCCTCATCAAACATTTACAAAGCTGATTTTTTAATACTTTAAATCCTGCATTATTTACATCCCTGCTTACTTGCTAGCAGTCTTCTTCTTAACTTCCTTTGTCAGCACATTTTTCATTTTTTGGTGCAAACGGGGGCACCGAAAGCATTGCCCCACAGCACTACTAGTGGTCAAAAATGACATAGGGTACCTTTAATGTAAGCACTGTGACAGATGTAGTACATAGAGTTGACTGTCGGGGGATCTCATTATTATATTTGAATTGTACCAGGGTGAACAAGGAGATCCAGGAGATAAGGGAATGGACGGAACTCCTGGAGCCCCAGGACTGCCCGGAGAGCCTGGTCGTGACGGACCCATGGGCTTGAAGGGAGAGAAGGTACAGAGAACCTGTTAAGAAACTCTTAAATTAAACGACCTGTTCTGCACCTCATTTTGCATCAGTTGTAAAGGGCTTACAGTGCAAAGTCGTGTTTTCTGCACAGCCTTTATCCCAGTATTACAGATTACGTATGATAGAGATCTAGTTGACTCCCTCCACCCTGCGAGACATCAAATTACAGATCATATCTTAGATACCACTTGTCCCACTTTCGTAAAAAAAAAAAAAAAAAAGTGGATTGGATTGACTGAATATAATTTGTTTGTGTTGGATTTGTTTTCTTAGGGTGAGGCTTGTACCAGTTGTCCTTCTCTGGCCACTGCAGTGGGTGATGGTGTAGCCGTGCCTGGACCCAAAGGAGAGAGAGGAGAACCTGGTTCCCCAGGAGAAGGGAAACCTGGTAAAAATGTGAGAGAATTGTGTATTTATTTATTTATTTGCTCCTAGATCTCTGTCCTATGAGAATTGCTGATGATCATCTTACATGTTTTCTTCTCAGGGAAAACCAGGCTTACCAGGTGTGCAGGGGCCTGCCGGTCCCAAAGGAAGCAAGGTGTGAATGTCCATTTATTGTATTATCATGTATATAAATACATGTGGAGCATTGCGTCTACTCATGTATCACTGACAGATTCTCATCTCTATTGTCTTGTGCCCCCTGTAGGGAGATGCTGGAGTTGCAGGTGTCGGCCTTCCAGGACCACAAGTAAGGCTGTTGTCTTTTTTTTTTTAAAAATACATCTGGATAAGTAAAATAGTTTGAAGTTGACATAAGACGCTGTTCTGTCATACAAAATGTACACATAGCTCCTAGATGGATGTGGTGCTGCTGTAAACTCAGTCCGATCAGAGATTTCCTGCCTCTCAGATAAATCCACAAGGTTGTAAATAACTATCCAGAAATAATCATGGGCTGCTCTCTCTCAAAGCCTTTGATTCATTGTGCAAGCCTCATTGCTTTGTTGACATGAGAAAGCCAGTCTTTCCCTACTACCCCACTTTCTCCACTCTTTATTTCCTCAACAGACAACCTAAACCTCCTCCCTTTCTGTTTGTTTTGCCTTTTTAATGTATGCAATAGGGTGAAGAAGGACCAAGAGGACTCCCAGGAATTGTAGTAAGTTTTCCTCATTTGTTTAAAGTCCTACTTTTTCTACACTAGATACTTAGATCTTGGTCTAATCTGTGTGTGTGTGTGTGTGTGCAGGGACCTCCTGGAGCCATAGGACTGACTGGACCTGTTGGGCCTGCAGGGGAAAAGGTAGCAGAAAATAGAGAAGTGGAACCTCAGATTATTGCTGCAGTCAAATGTACCTCATTTAGTTTGAAACGATGAAACCAAGTGTTTCCTGTTCACAGGGCTCCAGAGGAGATGATGGGCTTCCAGGACCACAGGGGCCTCCTGGCTTTGGAGTAGCAGGGCCACCGGTAGGACATAAATGTATCTTTTTGCATGTGCATAAAGGCGTACAGTGTCACGTTGTTGGATTGTCAAGCACTGTTTCTTGTTTACTTTTCCTCCAACAGGGCAGAGATGGAGCCCAGGGCTCTCGAGGATTGCCAGGAGCTGATGGTAGACCTGTGAGTTGTTTTGTTCCTTTGTTGTTTTAAGTGCGTGCCCCTTTTGCATGCTTTTGTGCACGTGGATCAACAATTTGAAGAGATGCTAAAGAAAATTTCAGTTGCAAATTTTCAGTTGTTGCCTCTGTGTTAGCGTCTGTTCTGAGTGTTAATTTTCTTTAAGCTTCTTTGGGAATTGTCCTTGATTTAGGCATCATTTGTAACCAAGGATGTCTGCCTCGATCCATAACAGAGGCAATGTCTGCTCCCATCTCATCCTCTGTCCCCTGATCTATGCTCAGCTCAGTGCCCTGTGAGCTTTCTTCTGGAACAACAAAGCAAGAGTAACTAAGTGTTTGTCTGTGTGTGTGTGTGTGTGTGTGTGTGTGTGTGTGTGTGTGTGTGTGTGTGTGTGTGTGTGTGTGTGTGGGTGCGTGCATTTGCGCTGTCTCCTTCTTTTGCAGGGACTTGATGGAGCTAAGGGGGACAAGGTAAGTCTACCGTTTTGTTTGGATGAAGGGATCTGGAGGGGTTTGAATATAAGGGGATGGAACAGATGGTAATCGCAAGAGATGGTTCAACAGCCCCCCCACCCCCCACCCCCCACCCCCCTTGCCTTACACACACACACACACACATACGTGCGCTGACACACACCTGCCTCGGGGCACGAGAGTAGCAGCGGAGGTGACGAGTGTACTGTTGCTGGCAGACAAGAGGAGTTTCGGGGGCCTTAGAGAGAGAGTGTGTGAGACTATTAATTACTGCATTCATCAGAGCCACCAGTCCAGACTGTCACTGAGAGGGTGGGAGAGATGAAGAAGCGGTGGAGGCAGTGCTTAAGGGTGGGGAGGGTGTGAGATGTGGGACAGGAGCCCACAGATACAGAGGGAAAAAAAGAGGATGAGCAAAATAGGTAACATTTTGCAGAGGATTCAGAACCCTTATTCACTTTATTCATACAGAGTTTGGAGATATCTTTAAGTGTTCATATATATTGTAAAAACCCGACTTAGATGTGAGGAAAGTCGTGAGGGAAGATGTGCAATTGGGGATATCATGTGGGCTCCACCTGTAAAGAGAATTACACCCTTCTTTGCATCATGTTGTAATATCGTATATTCATTGTTTGTCTTTTTTTTTGTACTTCTTTAAGGTTTTAAACCATGTAATGCATGGATTTATGTTCACAAAGTGGGATAAAAATGTTTAGAGCATCTCATCCCCTGAAGTTCTGTCTCCGTTACTCATAAAATTTCAGGATTTAGCAAAACTACTCAGAGTCCTGTATGCTCAAAGACTTCCTTGCAGTAACTAGAGTGGTTTTAATGTTGAATGAGGACTTGCTTTTGCAGCCTGTGCTTTACATTGTGAGTTTCACATCAGCTATTTTATTGGGTCTCTTTTTTTTCATGTGTATTTTAGGGTGCACCTGGAGAGTGCAACTGCATAAACCCAGCGCACCCGAGCATTGGCGGACCTGTGAATACACACATGCACACACATATACACACTGAAATGAACACATGTAGACATATAATTAGTTCTTAATCTAGAGAGTTTTTGCCCAACAGGAATTTGAAAACAGACTGACTTTTTAAACACGCTCTCAGAGGTTTTATCATGACTCCATGACTCCAGAGTCATATTAATAAAAAACATTCATGTGAAGTTATTTTCATTTCCCACATTTGTCGTATTATACTTAACTTCACGCTGTGCACTTTCTGTATATTCTGTTAGTGCAAGCACCTGTGCTGCTCTGATTTTGACTACTTTTGCCTTCCAGGGAGCTCCAGGAACTCCAATAAACTCATGGCAGCCTGGGCCTCAGGTCTGATCTGTCAGCCAGTAGACCTGACTGATAACCATGGCTTTGTTTGCAAACTTTCTGTTGTTTCCTTGCTCAGTTTCTTCGGAAAATCACAGAGTTCTTCAATTTTGTTTCACTTTTGGTCATGTCATTGTTGTAGGGCCCACCAGGACCTCCTGGCCCACCTGGCCCACCTGGGCCTCAGGGTGTTAATGGAAACCAAGGACCACAGGTAATAGAAAGGGACATTTGAATGGTGAGGGGGTTCCGCCTTTCATTCAGTTCAATGACTGCGCCATCAGCTTGGATTGAACTACAAGCTACATAACAGAGGCTTTCAGCTTGGGTGTTTGGGATACTCCAGAAAAGCAGCTGCTTTGACATACTGTGCAACTTTATGAGTAAATAAAGTTCCTAATATGCATGTAGCAAATTGAGCAACACTATATACTAAATGTGTGTATTAGCTTGGTTTAAAATAGGTATAGAAAGACAGGATCAAATGATAAATGTACTAACCTAGCCGGTGCTTCAAGCTTTAACCCGTGTGGGACGCAAACGACAAAGCTTTGGAAATGTCCGTCAAGACATGAACATTTATTTGAAGGTCCTGTTTAAAATCTGAACTTGAAAAATATTGGAAGTATCGGTTTGATGAAAAAATGTTTGTCACTTGAGCAGACCTTCAAATAAAGTGTTGCTGTGTTGCAAGAGTCAAAGGTGTAGGAAAAACATCAGAGGTGGTGATGGTGACTGGATGGAACAGGTCATGTCTTTGACAAAGTTCTAATCGCTGAACGCAAAAGTTACACTGGAATTTCTCTTCTTCGGATTATTAAATTAAAATGAGATTGTTCCTAAGACATGGCAGAAAAAGGAACAGGTTTGGTCATTTTGACCGTGACCCTTTGACTCTGGTGGAGATGGGAGTGGCGAGCCCTCGATTGGCAACAAAACAGTTCAACCTCAGTTCCTTCTTTCAGGGTATCCCTGGAAACGACGGGATACCAGGGAACCCGGGTTTGCCTGCACACATCGTAAGTAAAATTAGAGAGAAAAGGAGGAGAGGTGACTCATATCTACTGATTCAAGATCTGGGGCCTTATGTATAAGTGATGCACAAAAATAAATGCATGTGTCAGGAACTAGTATTTATAAAAAAAAAAAAAAAAAAGAAGGTCCTGTACTCATTACTTAGTTTACTTAGTTAGAAATCACAAATTGTTTTCCATGCAATACCTTGTGCTCAAAGAAAGATTTTATTCTATCATGTTTAAAGGGGCTTTCATACTGTTAAATCATAAATATTGAGCTCATGTGCTGCTGTTATATTGCTAAGGTATGCTGCTGATGCAAGAGCAAGCACAGAGCAAGTTTGTTTTATGTCACACAGTATTAAAAAGGGGGTATGTTGAAACGTATTTGTGAAATACTGCGGGACCGGACACGAGGCACATGCATATGCCTGCATATTTTGCGGTGACTGACATGTATTACTTGAAACAAATGCAGGAAATTCAAGAAAACACTGCATATGCATATTCAAAGGTTCAAAAGCCGTTGTGCATCTGGCCTCAGGTCTGTTTGTAACCTCAAAATGTCTTATGTGTTCTCGTGGATGGGGTTTACTTACAGTTAAGTGCAAGGACAACATCAAAGTGGAGAAATGAGGCGGAGTGTTGTCAAGTTATCTGTGGATCCTTTTTTTTATGGTGTCAGTGTTTTGTTTCTTTCAAGTGTGCTGATGGCTTAATTTTATTAAGGGAACATCAATGCTCATTTCCAGCCAGCACTCAAGGGGAGCTTCACCTTCAACACAGGCATTAAAGAAACGGTTTAATGGCGGTCCTGGAGAATCAGTGGAGCTTTCTGGAAAAGTTTTGACTCATCATATAGAAACTCTTTGCAGAAAGGTGTTGATTGATTACTTATTCAGAGTGTTACACATGCAAACAACAATGACCTGTTTATGATTTCAAAAGGATCGTACAGGTATGTATGTGTATGCAAGTGGTATTTATCCACCGTTCGTGTATTGCCTACACTGGACAGACTGCTGTGGACAGGAGCAGCAGAAAAGCATATTTTAGCCACATAAAAAGAGTTCAAAAATCATTATTCTTTTATCTTGCTTTTTGGATCTCTTAAATGCACCAATGGATCATGGATGAAAGGAAGAGAAGTATCTTGTCTCTTGTGTAAGAAATGTCCAGGCATAGTTTGGACTGATTGTTGGTAGAAAATAAAACATCAATGTCTCTTTTCGTTCGTGGTTCTGCGGGTATTACGTCGCTCAAAAGTGGCAGTACAGTTCTCAGGACCCTCAAAAACAGCATTGTGTTTGAAACATAACATCATGTTGCTCAGAGAAATCACAAAGTTGCAGATTTGCTCAGATTTGATCCCTTTATCGTGTAGCAGAAGTGAACAATGCGCAGTGACATACAATTACAGAGAACCTTCTTTTGAGCCAGTAACAGCCAAACTCGTGCAGCATGAAATAGCCTTTCTAGCTAATGGCACCAGTTTTAACAATGTCAAATGGGATTGTACTGACTTTGAAACCAGGCCAGGTGCTATTGACAGACTCTCTCAGTGGAAAGGGTCCCACTACTTTGACTGGGAGCAGACCACCTTTCACAGTAAATGTGATTGGGCTTGTAGAGTGAGCTGTTCTACTTTTTGTAACTTCATGTTTGTTTTTGTGTACTTGCACACATTAATGTTTGTGTACGTGCTGCATGTGTGGGCAGTGCCAGTTATGTGTCTGTTCTGCTCTTTGAATTAAACTTTTCTGGTACAGATTGAAGCTCTTTGTTGAAAATGGCCATTTATTGAAAGGGACACTGAAGTGTTGTTTTCTGGTGTTTATCTGCTGTGTGTACTGCAGAGCGTAATGGCAATAAACATACGGTGTAGCGAGGGTGTAAATGAAGTTGGATTTTTACAGAATATACAATATAAAACTTTTTAGTAGGATTACTGTGAAGAATGCAGACCAGCGTTTATCTACAGTGGTTTGAACAAATATTCAGCTCTTGGATGATGACTCAAATGTCCCCAGTTCTGCCACTTAGGTATTTTATTTTGTGTTGACATTGTACATGGTGAGATGGTTCTGCACCTTTTTTTTTTTTTTTTTTGCATCTTTTGTTGATAAGTGAAGTGTGTGATTTCAACAGCACTCTGACTCTGACGCACTCACTAATTTGCAATAGAATTATTTTGTGCCATTGTGAGAAAGGTTTCTTTCTCAGACTCTGTGTGCTAATTTGTACGGTACACTATTTCTGTTTTTTATATTAGAAATAAAAACAAACAAACAAAAAAAAAAAAAAAAAAACGATGAGTGTCAATCAAACTACTACCCCAGATTTTAAAATATACCAGAGGTTTTTGTTTGGTTTCCGGTCCTCTTTGTGTATGTAGTCGTAAACATGTAAAAACGTCAGAGTCTCATTCTTGATGTGACTGAAGTTTTTTAACAAACAACAATTAACAACAACAACAATACCTCACTGCAATACTGTTTTTGTGAAATACTCTTCTGGTTTGTTTATTGTGGAAGAAAAAAAGCTGATTTTGATAGATAGGATTATAGTTTCCCTTTAACAAATGTATTAAATGAATATTAATTTAATTTCTCCCTGCCCCTTCTGTAGAACCCCACTGGACCACACCAGTTGCCTCGAGACTCTCCTGGAGAAGGTGGTGAAGTAAGTTCACTGGCAAAAAAGCATTTTAAGGAATGGGGTGTTGTTGTATTCGGTGATTTTCTTTTTTTGCGATGCCAAAAAAAAAAAAAAAAAAACAGTTGTATGCATGTTTCTTCAGGAGGGCTGTGGTGAGGGCTGTTCCCAAGGGTTGCCGGGTGTGCCAGGCATGGCTGGTGCCAAGGGAGAAAAGGGAGACGAGGGAAAGCCTGGTGTAACCCCCTTGGACAGCTGTGACAGGGTGAGACTTTGGAGGACTGGGAGTTTCTTGTTGAAACATGTTCAGCTTCACTTGAAGCTGAACTATGATTATCCATTTTCAGGATCATATGAAACATCACTCATTGTACGGTCACTGTGTTTGTCGTCATGCTTTGATGAAATGCAAAATGGCAGCGCCTCATTTTGCATTGTATTCAAGTTTCCGTGGCTTGATGCGAGAAGCCATCTGACATGATGTAGCGCCAGGAGTAAAACATTACTCTAGTAAGTTATTCTCTTGTCTGCTTCCAGTGTTTGGAGAGGCTGCAGGAGAGAGCACAGGCGACACAACCAGTGGTCAGTTGAGATCGTTGTCATATTCCTACGACATGCACACATTCACATAGACGTATTGTATATACATATTTCCTGGCATTTCATATCTTTGTCTCATAGGATGACAGATCCTGCACAGGAACACCTGGAGTTCCAGGAATGACTGGATCACCAGGAATAAGAGGAGAGCCAGTGAGTCATTTTATCATTTACATGGTTTTAATTTGATGTGAGGGTGTATTAATGTCTGCCTTCAACCTAGTATAAATATCTACGGAGTTTAGGATCACCTTTCCTTTTTAATCTTTATTACAGGGTATACCAGGAGAGAGAGGCCCAGCTGGAATACCAGGAAACATGGTGAGGCTTTGTCAGACTTCAGGATTCAGCAACATACATCCCACTTGTTAAACTATTCCAGACCGATTTATAGTAGAGAAGCCTAAATATTTAGCCACGGTTTGATTTAAGACAGATATTTTCCTGTTAATGGCAAGACTAGAAAGATGTAAGGATAGACTCTTATTCTGAAATCTACCATGTGGGTGTGCCTACAGTTCCCATTTTTAAAAAGTTCCAAAACTCATTCAAAAGATCCCAAATGTTTGAAAACTACAAAGTGCATTCTAATCATTCTTCTGTGACAGAAAAAGACCTTTTTTTTCTCTTACTGTTATTATTATTTCAGGAAAGCACTGTGGGGTTTTTGTTTGAAAAACTTTAGTTTGTGTCTTGAGAGGAGCTTCTGTTTGGTATTTCCCATCATTTCACAGCACCCCCTACTGGTTTTACTGCAAATGTCGCAAAGTGTGGCCCAACATCTTGAATGCGGATTTAGAGAAATGCATGCTAGCTCTCGTGCGATGCTTGTAGGATTCATTAATTGTGAGGAACACGTTGAAACCTGCTCTGATCAGCAGTGTAAATTGATTTGTTAAAGTGAAAGTTAATCTTGCATTTTAAAGTTTTCCTCTCACTGTTTTCTGTCTACAGGGACCTCCTGGTTTCCCGGGTCCTCAGGGCTCACCTGGTTCACCTGTAAGTTACTATTTACACATTACTCTCTTTCAGTCAGTAATGGAAGAAGTACACAGATTCTTTAATAATTTACCAATACGACAGTGTAAAAATATCTAGAGATATGGATATATTATCAGTTAAATGGGCCTCAAGTATCGAAGTGAAAGTACTGGTTCTGCAAAAGAATGCTCTCTGTAACTGATATATTATTATATAACACATTATTTAATTGTTAATATTGATGCATCATTGTGTACACAGCATTTTACTGTTGTAGTTGAGGTGAAGCTAATTTGATCTAATTTATATACAGTAAAGAGCTGTGATTCCAAGCCTAAATGGGCACCAAGATAAATCCTTGAAGGTCATGGAATGATTAATGGTGCAGGAAAGAAAGAGAAACAAAGTTCTGCTACATAACTTTGGATCATTTTTTTCTTTTCTCATCTTCGCTCTCCTGTGAAATATTTGATAACCTTACCTTTTTGGTCTTTAGTTGTTGAGATGAAAATGTCTGAGAAGTTTTTCGAGGAGAAATCACTCTTTTGGTAACTGAAAACAAGTCAGACAAAAAAGGCTTGAAGCCACCAGTTTAATATTTAACAACGCTCTATATTTTAGAAGATCTTAGATGGTTTTTTATGTAAAATCTTAAATCTGAGAAGTGGTTACAGCTGTAAAATAAAAGTAGCTTAGAGTACAAAACGTTTCCCACTTTAATGTAATCACTCAGAGGTATAAAGTAGCATTAAATATAAATAGTAAATAGTAAACTAACAAGTATTAAAGGATTGTATTAAAGTACATAGGAACAATATTTGAGTAATTATGCTTAGTTGCTATGTAACTCTGATTTTACTATCGTAATCAAATCACTCTTCTCTTTCTCTTTTGCTTTTTTCAAACACTGATCATCTCACTTTTCAATCAAGCAGCCCTTGATTATACTGTCTGCATCCTCTCTGCCTCTCTCTGTGGCTCTTTAATGAAAGTTATTTCAGATGAGGAAACCGGTTGGTTGTCTCTTTCTCCAGTTGTCCAATTATTCTCCCGTCTAAGTGATGGAAAGTGGGGCTTCTGTACAGCCGCCCTCCCCTCTCTTCCTCCCCGGACAGATTTATTGTTTTAGGAGAATAGAGATGCTAAATGGACGAGCTGTGTGAGCGCGGCATGGAATCCATTTGCGGCGTAGTAGCACTTTATAGCAGGTGTTAGCTTCTGCTGTGTGCAGCGGTCTGTTTGTCTGTTTGTCGTGTTTGCCAGGGAGAGGGAGAGAAGTGTGACCCTGCTGCTGAATATATTACTCATATTCAGTGGTGAGGAAGTTACTCAGAATGATCAGCTACTAATTAGTTTCTCCTCAGTATGATCAATTAGTAATTACTTTCTCAAAATTACAACCCTCAGTAATCATTCCAATACAATCATACAACTACTTCCATCTCACACTGATATTCTTATCATTTTTTCACGTTTATATTTATTTATTCTATCAGGAAAATTCATGTGTCTTAACAGCTACTTATCACTCTCAGTTGCCACCATTTCAAAATAATGTCTCCACTTTTGAAAGCGCCCCACTTCATCATCTTCATATATCTTCCGCTTACAGCTGCTGTTGCTAGGCAACAGATCACACTCGCACATGCATATTAATATTTACGTCAAAACATCATTCAATATTCAATTAACAGACTGTGTGATATAGAGTTTCAATACATCACAGAATCAGTTTATAATATGACCTCATTATGCTGTTGCCTAGTAACACATCATCTAATCTTTTCTTTGTTTGTCTTTTTTGTGTGAGGAGTGAAAAAGAAAAGGTTATAAAGAAATAAATTTCCGCGGATTTGGTCAAACGTCTGCAACGCAAAAGGAAGGAAAGGATAGAGAAGAGGGAGGGAACACTGCAAAGTCTGTATCATTTGTGGGGAAAAGAATAAAAAATTGAATTCGCCAACGGAGCGAGCAGGCAATGTTCAGCCTCTGGATATCACATCACAAACCTAAATCACCATCCTGACGCCTTGTAGAGGTGTAGAGCGGAGAACAAAATCAAACGTAGGCAGTCCCGAAGGGAGACGGTGCAAGCCAGTTAGCTGTTTCCTCTCTTTGATATTGACTTGGCCTTGTCCTTGGCTCACTTCCACCAGGGGAGCCACTCTCTCCCCGACATACATATCACATCATCTCCATTTTCTAATCATTCCTCACTCCCATCATCCTCAGGGTCAGCAGGGTGAGCGAGGGTCACCTGGCCTTTCAGGAATGAAGGGCGAGCAGGTAAGTATCTGCCAATCAAACTCCCTGGAATTATGTCGTGTAGAAAAATAACTGCCTCCCGTATTCGATTGATTGTATGATCTTTACCTCAGGGCCCTCCGGGGACAAACGGGTATCCAGGACTCATGGGACCGCCTGGACTGCCTGTAAGTTACTCTCATTATATAGGAACTATGGGGCTGACAACAATCTGACAGCTTTAATGGATGGACAGGTGGTTAGACTGATATGTAAACTGACATTGATTAACTGTCTATATTTATTTTGCTATTAACATCAGGGACTTAAGGGTGAACGTGGAAACCCAGGAGACAGTGGTCTGAAAGGAGAATCAGTAAGTGATTATGTAACACACGCTGCATCTGTGGATAGTGTTGTGTATCACAGGCTAACATTTCCTGCCCTTCTGCAGGGTCCTCCTGGTAACCCTGGGCACCAAGGACAGGCTGGCGGTCCGGTCAGTGTTTCATCATCATCAATTTTGCCCTATAAGAAATATTTAGAACATGTCTTCTTCATTTATCATTGCAAACTTTAATAACTGAGAATAATGCGAGCTACTTTGTGTCCGCAGGGCATTAAAGGAGACACAGGACCAGCAGGAGCTGCTGGTGCCAAAGGAGATCAGGTACATATAACACATGTTGCACTTACACACAATGGAAAACAAACTAAGCACATATTCATATGTTACTCTGTTGTACTTCAAGGGTTTCCAAGGACAGCCAGGTTTCCCAGGACCACCGGTATGTAAATGATTTACTTCCTCTGTGGTAAGTTCTTGTCTTTGAAAGAACTGTCGTGACTTTGGCATGACTTTGTGTATTTTTAGGGTCCGCCAGGTATTGCTGGCAAAAGTGGAAGGGAAGGGCTCCCTGGGATCAAAGGTGAAAAAGTGAGTACGAATCACACATTTAGCAGTCTCTGATTTGCATCCAAAATGATCATTTGTTGTACTGAAAAATCCCTACTTTCAAAGGGAAATGATGGCACTCAAGGCTCTCAAGGACCAACTGGACCCCCAGGCTCACCAGGCTCACCAGGATTGATGGTATACGCATGTTATATTTCTGCATATTATCTATATTGGACCATTTCCTACATATCTGTGAACTATATGCTGTATTGCACACTCTCTGTGTTTGCAATGAAAGGGCCCCCCCGGTATTGAGGGAATGGATGGAAAACCTGGAAAACCAGGGCTGCGGGTGAGTTACACACATCATTCACACACACAAGCAGAATATCCAAACACACACTGAAGTGATCCTATAGTCAGTATACTTTATTCCCAGGGGCCCTTGTACTCTGCAGTGAAGTTTTGCTGTTTCCAGGGGTTACGTGGAGACAGTGTTTTAGATGTTATTGTAATTAGGAGTGTAAAAAAAACTAGATAACAAGAACATGGAATCATTAGCTTGAAGTAATGGATAAATCATTGGGACACTGAGATTTTGCCACAGTCCAAACTGCACAAAAAATTGACTCTTTAATTGTATTATCCACTTTTCTGTAAGTTTTATCAACTTTACATAAATGTATTATTAGTTAAATAACATCCAGTTTGAATTGAATTAAAATGAACACATTTTGAACGTTGATGCTGGTTTTTCAAGTATATCAGATTGGGCTGTACTGGATATGTCTTACAGCAATGGCTGGGCTTAATGCAATCTAACAGTGACCTTTGACACTGCATATGTTTTGTTATCAGGGAGAAGCAGGCCCTCCAGGCCCAGCAGGTCCACGAGGAATCCCAGTAAGTATGACCTCTAACATCTACATGACCTGATTTGATTCTCTATCCATCCAACGCAGAAAACAACATGAATTAGGCATGAGAAATATACTGTGCATATCTGAACAGTAAATGCTATCCAAATCAGATCTTAACATTATATGCAAAATAATGTTTTGTTTTTTTTTATCCATTTCATGTTGATTTTATATTGGTAAACTAATATTGATTCTGAAAGCCTGCATTTACTTTTTTTCTCATCAGGTCATATATACTAAGATGCCAATGTATAGTCATTTGGCCAGTTGATTATAAACTTTGGTCCAGACTGAAATATGTCAGCAGCTATTGGTTGGATTGCCATGACATTCATGGTACTTGAAAAGCATTTCCCCAATGATCCCCTGATTTTTTGTTCACCAACAGGTTTTCACTTATCTAGAGAAATAGTGCGACTTGGATGGATTGACACAAAATGCAGATATTCGTGATCTCCTGAGGATAATTATTGATTACTTACATTGTCCCCCACCTCTCTTAGGGTGTCTTCATGAGACTGGACTGTATGTGTTTTAATGAAATGTCTGGACAACTATTGAATGGATTGCCATGAAATTTAGTAAGACATCCATGCTCCCTAGAAGATGAATCATAATCCCTTGGGTTGATCCCCAAGACTTTTTCTTCTTGTGTCACCACCAGGTCAAAGTTTTAAGTTATCCCTGGTACAGGCATACTTTTTACCATGACCCACCTTCACTTTCGCACACTGCAACTAGTATGCAAATCAACCTATGTGACTATGGTGCAATGGAGGAATTGTGACTTTTAAAATGAATGGATATGTGGTATATATACAGAATGTACAATCCTTGATGAGTGTTAACGTTCTACAAGTAGATATCACTGGCCATGTGTCACCATTTGAAACTTCTAAGCCTTCTATCATCGTCTAAGGTATCTTTAACTTTTTGTTTTAAAGCGAGACGCAGCAGAGATAGTGATACTCGCACAGCTTCAGTCAGTACTAGTAGCTGCTTCTCTTTCCTTTTCATTTCTCTCACTCATTCTCTGTATCTCAGTTTGTGTTCTACCCAAGAGCAGGTGTTCAGGATTTCAAAGACACGTCTGCCTGTTCTTTGGCAGCCTCGACTTTGTGAATTTTGATACTGTACCAATCTTATTCTCTTTGATGTCTCTCCTCAGGGATTCAAAGGGAAAACTGGCCATGTTGGCTTCCCTGGACAGAAGGTTAGCCAACAACTCATTGCTTTACTATCACACTATCTCTTGTCTGTTTGTATATGCAGTTTCTTGTGCACTGGGATGTTGTGGGAAGTTGTTTTAACAAACTGATAATTATAAGACACGTCTGTTTTTTGTTTTTTTTTATAGCTGTGCTACCTCTTTGCTTTGAGTCTCTACTATTAGATGAGTGATGCATTCCAGTCATGCTTCCTCTATTACCTTCTCATTACTCCTCTCATCCCTTCAGGGTGAACCTGGACCTTCAGGTCCACCTGGATCATCAGGCAGACCAGGACATGATGTGAGTTTTTATAAGTTTGCATTGCGTCATTTGGATATGCACATTCATTATCTGTGCATACAAGAGTATACACACACACACACACCTGTATATGTGTATATATATATATATATATATATATATATACGTACATGCTATCACAGTCAGTGCAACCCTGGAGATCTCTAAAGGTCCACTTTGTGACCTTTCCAGGGTGATCCCGGCACCCCAGGAGCTCAGGGAAGACCTGGACCTGCTGGCCATGTCGTAAGTCACATAGCCTTTTAATATCACACATGTATGATCTGTTGATATTGTATTATGTGAGTGTGTTAACCCTAAATAATTCATGTGTTTACCTTCCCCATTAGGGTTCTCCAGGTCCAGCTGGACCACCTGGACCCGCTGGTCCATCAGGAGTGGTAAGAGAGAAATCTGGGTTGTAGTATCCAAATACATGTTGGAGATCAGACTAAAACACAGTAAATAGTGAGGAATGAACACAATAAATAATACTCACATTAATTATGAATAGTAAATAATTACAGAAACTTCACATACTGAAAAAATGCAGAAAATCAATGACCAGAGATAATTAGATGAATTTACAAGCCTTAACATGAATGCCCCTTAAGAAAACAATGCATTATGAACGATACATTGTTTGTGTGTGTTTGCATGGGAGAGATCAAGTGGGTGAAACAAGACACGATTGAAATAATGTGAACAATCTGAATTCTCCATCTTTCCTCTGTAGGGTATAAAAGGAGATAAGGGCCAAGCTGGTGAGAGGGGTCTTCCAGGGATGGGAGGAGCCCCAGGACCACCCGGGCACCCAGGACCGATGGTTAGTACCTCTCAACCTCCAAATTCATCCCTCGATAGGAAATAAATTTAATTAAACATCATTCAAGCTGCTACCATACCAATATATCTCACTTAACCTTTATTCTCCTGCTTTGACTTTGTCTTTTAGGGAGAGCCAGGCAATGACGGTGCAGCTGGTAAAGATGTGAGTAATGTCTGGGTGTGGTGTTTGTCTCCATTAAAGTATAATGGAGAGAGATGGATGTGGTGATGTGTATATTTCTTTCCTTTGATGGATTTTTTCTTTCTTTGTTTTGACAGGGAATGGCAGGCCTACCAGGGGACAGCGGGCCGCCAGGTCAAAAAGTAAGAGTTGACTCAGGGTGTTACAGTAGATTGTGTGAGTGTGTGCTGTCGAGCAAAAGCATCAATCATCCATTACCTCACCAGTTCATCTGAATTCAGCGAGATGCATCCCTTTTCTGTCCCGTTTTTCTCAGGGAGACATAGGCCGGCGCACTATGGTGCTGAACACGCTTGCTCTCTCAATTTCTGCCCTCTCAGCACTCACACTTAACACAGTCATCAGTTCAGTAACTCTCCGACCCACCCATCGACACCTTCCTTCCTCCTCACCTCACTTCACCCCTCTTCAGCCGGCCGCCTGCTAGCTCTCTGTAGCTATGCGAGCCTGTTGGATCTCTCTTTAGACACAGGCTTACAGTACTGTTGGTGGATACAGTGATAAAGTTATTCTCTGCCTCTGGGATAATGCTATTAAGCATGAGGGGAGATGCTAGATGAGGCTATTTGTCACGCTGACAGGATGGCATTGTCAGGGTTTTAGCTGCACAGAAGAGGAGAACAGAGGAGAAAGACAAGCGCGGACTCCTCTATTCTTCTCCCTCCTCTCTATTTCAAGAGCCGCTTGTCTGTCGGTGACGTGTAAACATTAGACGTCCATTATGGGATGCTTTGTCCTCGATAAATCACTGTCGCTAATGCAGCAGGGCTGGTTTCTGAATGTATTTAAACAAACCCGAATAGTGGGCTCTCTTGTGCGAAAGAAATATAGATGCAGCTAAAAGCTGTCTTAAAGGCTGCTGCTTGATGATGATCTTCGTATGCTACTAGCAAGTGATAAAAGCAGAAAAAGCTATCTATGGAAGATCATATTAGTTACACACCATTTGCTTTGTGGCAAGAGTTAGATGAAAACATTCATAGCCTACCACCTTTCAGTTCTGTATGAAGCTAGGTTAGCTTAGCTTAGCACGAGGAGTAGCAACAATGGGAAACAGCCTGCCCCGAAGGTTTTTGTATACACTAAACAACTTCTATATAATTTGTCAATTAGTGAGCTTTAGATGTGCTTAACCTCTTAATCTTTATGCTAAAGTAAGATAATCCCTAGCATTGGCTTCATATTTACTATACATCCATGAGAGTGGTGCCAATTTTCTCATGTAACCCTTGGCAAGAAAGCAAACAAACTTTCAAAGCAAGTGTAAAACTATGTGTAAGAATACATGTACATTTATATTAGAGGTCGGTTTGGCTGCTTAATCAGCACTGAAAGGAATCATTATTGGAGGAAATAGGTTCCTGTAAGCGCACACACGCCTACATCAACTCAGTGAATCTCTGCGCTGGCGTATTGAACCACAAAGTGCTAATCTTCTCACCAGTGGAGGAGGCCCAGCCCATTTTGAGAGTGATTGTCGATTAGCTTGCCAACCCTCAGCAACAAGCCAAAAAAATATGCAATTCGTACATGATTACCGTTCTACAGAGTCAGATTATTCTTCACTGGCATCCTCTAATTACTCCTGTGGAGCTACCATCAAACCACCACACTCCCAGGCTGACCATTCCCTGGACAGCAGCATGGCTGGACAGCGGAGTTGTCAGAGAATCACTAAGCTTTTTTATTAGACACACTAGGCCACTCAAAGTAATCCTGCCAAACACAACATAAAACTTTTTTGTTATCCAGATTTATTTATTTATATATTTATACTAATACGCTCATTGATCAAGATTGGAGGTGGAGTAACATTACATTGTCTTTCACAACTAACATTACCTCTGTGTGTGTCTGTCTCTCAGGGAGAGGCAGGGACCACAGGCCCAAGGGGTCCTCCAGGGGAGAGAGGTAGACCGGGTCCCCCTGGTGGTGGTGGAGGTTACCACTCCAAGGACGCACAGCCCATGATGGGCCCCGTTGGACCTAGAGGGGAGAGGGGAAGCCCAGGTTCAGATGGCCTCCCAGGTCCCCCTGGAAGTCCAGGATCACCAGGAAATGATGTGAGATACAGTTTCATTACACTTAAAGCAACAACATAATCCAATTTGGTTGTGAGAAGAGGTGATGACACAGTAAAGTGGTCAAAGGCGCTCAGTTAGCTCCATCTGCTCCTCTAAATAATGAATTTTTTAAATTATCTACTTTGATTAATGTTTGCCTTTTTGTTTTTCCTCCTCGTTTCTCGGCTTTAACAGGCTGTCGTCAATTATGATGAAATCAGGAACTTCATCCGCCAGCAGGTCATCAAGATCTTTGATGGTGAGGGCACGCGCTAATCGCTGGAAGTGCACATTGTTATGTGAATGTTTACTGTGTTTACCACTGCAGTTTCTAGTCTAGAGCAACACTTTCTTTCAGATGCATATCTCTCTCTCAAAGAATTATTCCGCTTCTCCCCTTGCTACTGTTGAATCATTGTTTGTTTTTGCAGAGAGAATGGCCTACTACATGTCTCGCGTGCAGATGCCAGTGGAGATGGTGTCATCCCCAGGTCGGCCTGGGCCCCCAGGAAAAGACGGCTCGCCAGGTACCCCCGGAGCTCCAGGTTCACCTGGACTCCCAGGACAGATTGGCAGACAGGGCCGGCCAGGAGGCCAAGGACCCCCAGGTGAGATTTGTCATTTATACCAATAATCTTTCAAACATCATGACAGTGACTGTTTAAAGGTCTAAATATGTGACTCACTGTCTTGTAGGACCACGAGGCCCGCATGGAGAAAAAGGAGATAAGGGTGTTGGTGAGATGGGGGATGTTGGACCTCCAGGAGCACCAGGTAATGTACCAAACTGGTCTATGGATCAGCTTGGACTGATCAGCAGTGATATGAGACAGCCATTAACAAGTGTAATAGTTAGCAACATTTGGCATTTCGCTATTTTTTGTACACATTAAAACATTTGAATAGCAGTTAAAGTGAATCCTTACTAATGTCATATTTTGTTGAGACATTTCCATCTGCAACAATCTTCCACTGAATGTTCAACATGCTTTATACACAATTCATAAGCTCCACCTGACGCTAAACCCTTCTGGCCGAATTGGCTAACTTTACATAAATGATGCTAATTACTTAAAAAGTTTGCATTGGATGTTGATTAGTAAATTGCCAGCATGATGAAAGCAAAGCTTCGTCATTCTTAAATCATCCTAATTAAAATTGCCAAGCTAACTCGTACCACCCAATTCAACATCAGAGAATCCTTAATCATCGTGGAGGTCAGATACTTTTGGCTAAATCAGCCAATTAGCATCTGCAGTCAAGGAGCAAGGAGTTTGTTTATTTTTGGGTCAATGAGTAGCTTCGGTTGAAAAAGCAACCATGCTCACATGCAGTGATCAAAACATGATTTCTAATGTTTGTGTAATGTGTGTTGGTATTAACATCATACTTTAGAGATTCGTTAGTTATTGGTGCTTACTTCTTTGACATGTCTTCTTAGGCAGTGTGTGAATTTCTATAAAATCCTAAAAAGTTTAAAGCTCACAGAAGTTGTATTACAGATAACAAATCAACCTTCAATGGAAGAGTTTGACACCTTACAAAATACTCTTTTTTGATTTTTTGTTGACAGTTTGATGAGAAGATTGATACCAGTGTCATGTCTCTAAAGGAAAGATGAAGCTACAGACAGCAGTTATTTTAACTTGGTATAGAGGCCAAACAGTCTGGCTCTGTCCAACAGTAAAAAATCTGACTTCCAGCATCTCTAAAGATCAGCAACTAACACACTATGCCTTGTTGGTTTAATCCATACAAAAACCAAAGGTTTTAGATGACAAGTTGTGGTTTTATGAGAGCCAGACAGGCTGTTTTTCCCCGTGAGCTGAGCTAAGCCAATATGCTGCTGAATGAATGAAACTGTAGCTTCATTTTTAACAGAAGGACACGGGAGCCGTCAGTTTTCTTATCTAATGGTCGGCAAGAAAACAAAAAAAGTTTCCCAAAGTTTTTTGCTTATAATTTTCAATATGTCCTTTTCAGGTAGTACCAGGTAGTAAGTACCAGGGCAGTGACAGTGATATTTCCTTTCTTCTTCCAGGTGTCCCAGGCCCCCCAGGCTATGGTAAGATGGGACCCCCAGGTGCTGTTGGTCAGCAGGGTGTTCCTGGCATCCCAGGTCCTCCTGGGCAGCCTGGTTCAAAGGGACGTGATGGGCGCTGTAATCCTGCAGACTGTATGAGCCATCAAGTAGAATACAGCCCCAAGGGCCCTGTCAAGGGCCCCTGGTAGAGGCATAGAGGAAAGGGGCAGAGGGGACTGAAGCAAAGAAACTACGGAGAAGACATAAGGCCAAAGACCGTGACCCAAAGTTATTGAATCTGACCACGAGACAAAATAAAGGAGTTCCTTTGTTGTTGGATTGTATAGATTTACCCACACAGCTTTCTACTGTAGATGTGAGCAAAAATCTTCTTTCTAAGGGCCCCACTGGAATGAGGCTTACAAAGACGCACCAGCAGCACATTTTTATTGCATCATTCTTTTTCCCTATGAATGCCAATTCATTGCTATATTACTGCCTTTTATTTTGGTCTCGCCTCTCTCTTTTTCTATTTCACTCCTTTTGTACATTTTCAAACAACCCAGGGGAGGTGACAAGAATCACAAACTGTATTTTTTTCTCCTTGATTAATTCTGGCCTCTTCTGTTTTCTTCTCTCTTTTTTTTCCCCGTTTTCTACGTCTAAATCTGTAGAAAGAGAATACATACAATTATTGTAGCACTTTGCTTTCACCTTTCCTATCTTTTTTTTTTTCTTTTCACGCAGAATCACATTTGGAGCACATCCCATGCATTTCTAATGTCTGTCTTTGTACTTAAGGTGTGATACATATTTGAATTAGACTTGTGAGAGAATATCCAGAGAAATGTATTTCAGTTCTGTAGGAACAGATGTCACAAATACTTCATTCATCCCCTCTTTGATGGATTGACTGTTTTGTATATATTTATATTTATATATAGTGGCATTTTATACTTTTTCAGTGGATTTGATAAAAGGCGTACGCATGGCTAGCCACTTCTGTTTCATTGTCAATGGATTTAAAGCAACCAAAAATGCCAAAGGGGTACTTTTTTTTCTAAGGTGTATAAGCTTTCAAAATGGAATAATGTGTTCAGTAAAAGACAGATTATTTATAGAACAAAACTGCGTTTACAAAAGAAGGCATATTGGCTTTTGTTATTATGTTGTTAAAGTTAATTTTGTGTCATCTTAACTCCAATCGTTTTGGAAATACACCCATTTAAAAGCATCTCATTTCATTTTGTATTCCAAAGTAGTTGTAATAACCATCTGTCTGCTTCACCAGGCATTTGTTTGAGAAAATATGAGCAATAATTCAGCCTGTTCACCACAGGTACTGTAAAGAAACACACTGAGTAAGGCCATGAAGCCCTCATAGTCACGCATAGATTGAGAAAATATTCTGAAAAGCATCACAAATGTCTTATGTAATGTTCACGGTACTGTATTTTGGGGTTGTTTTTTTTAAAAAAAAAAAATCATTTTAATATCTGGAAGTCTATGGAGTTTCAAATCACTACCATTTCTTACCTTCTCCGTAGTTTAATCAGAGCCATGGTTTCTCACAAGCTAACCCATGGGAAATGTTCAACATTAAATTGCTTTTCAAAGAAGTTGGATCATGTGGTTATCATTTTCACCATGTGATGTATCAAACAATATTCAAATAATATCATCCATGCGGGGTCCGATTATGAGACAATAGGCTCCTGGACGCAGGTATATAAAGGCCTCCCACCTCAAACAGAGGAGCAGATCCAGAGAGAAGTTGTGGTTGTTTTTGCCTCTTTTTTTTATAGTTTTGTATGTCTGTAGTTGTTGTTGTGTCATATTCATTTTATATATCTCTTTATAGTGTTTATCTCTCCAACAAGTCACTTCAGAGGCTCTGGCCCAGGGTTCCCCTGAGCTCATGCCTAGTAGGCCCAGTCAGGAATCCATCAGTCATGTTCATCAACCCTCCAGCCTGTATATATGTTTATTTACTGTCCTCCCTTCATGTGCTTACTTATGTTATATTATGAAACATTTGAGAAAAAGACATACATTTTTAAAAGCAGAACTGTACGAGTGTGGTTATTTTTCATTGCAGAAAACGTGCCATTGGTAAATTACACTGTATATTCTAGTGCAGTATTGTAGTATGGTGGGAACCTTTGGCCTTGGTGGTGCAAGAATGTTAACAAAAGCTAAGCATCGGCTTTGGACTCATGGGAGTTTATTTATTTACATGTAAAAAATGATACTATTATACTATTGGAAGAAAGAGAAATGAAAGGAAAAGGAGCTGAAAGAGGTGAGACTCATTTCCATTCCCCACATGATACAGAAGAACATTATGTTTTATAAAAGGTTCCTCTTTATTGGTTTGGGTTGACCTGAACAGCCAGAAAAAAAAACCCTCTTTACAGATGATTATATAAAGAACAATAAATAATTTCTGTTGATGAAAATAAATCAGTCATTAAATCGCTGACACCCTGTGGAAAGTTGACAGTGGCATAGGAAGCACATTCGGACTGATTCGTTTTGAGCAAAAGTCGTTATATCTGAAGGAACTTTTTATTACTCACTGAATTCATTAACACAGGATTTTTGTTGGTGCATATCGTAACCCATTTCTTTTTCTCTACATAATAATCAACACACATTTACAAAGATTTACAGCACTGCATTGTGGGAGATGGGAGTGCCCATCGGGATATGCTGTTGCCAGGCAACAAGAGGAAGAGATAAAGCTAGTCGTTAGTTTCTAAAATGAGACTTGGGTAGAATGGGAGGGGAGGGAAGGGGAGGGGAGGGGAGGGGGGCAATGTACATATGAGGTAAATTGGGGGTTTCACTGGAGCTTACAGATGAAAAAAAAAAAAAAGCTACATTTTACAATACAGTACAGTACGGAGTGTAAATTTAGGCTTCAGTTATTTATTGGTCCTTTTTGTACACTTTTAAGGCATCAGGTGTGACGTTGCAAGAGAGGCAGGGCATTAAAACATCAAAACACATCTCATATTACATACGTAAAAACCATTTAAAGTGACCATGGTGTAAAAGAAAAGCACCTTTCACCACACTTGGTTTTCAGCTCCTCTCAGCTCTTAGATACTGTGGTGGTGGAAGACAAGGGGATGTAATATAAATCTGTTCCTCTTTCACTGCTGGAACAGGGCTGGGATACTTGGATGGGACTGACAGTGACATCATCCAAAAACACTAGAGGATTCAGAAGGATGTAGGTGGCTGTGAGCTGCTGTTGTCATGGTGATGTGGGGGATTAAGATCAAGACCACGTCCCACCAGTCAAAACTTCAGGTTGTCAGTTTCAGGAGGGGGCGCTATACACCCAGTCACTATTATTGTCCCCCACCCCTCGTTCTCGATGTTGTCCTACTGAGAAGAGCGGCCTCTCTTCCTTTTTTCTCTTTCTCTCTCTCCCCCTCTCTCCCAGGTGTTGTGAGCTGCTGACGGAGAGACGGGTCTCTAAACATTGGGTCCTTTGATTGTTCCCGCCTCCTGTAGTCTTGGGGAGGTGTACGCTGATGCAGCCAGACACATAGCCGTCTCGCAGAAGCCTGGGAGACCTGGCGGACCCGCCTTACCGGGGTAACCGGCCTCTCCGGCTGATCCCTGAGGTCCTCTCTCGCCAGGCCTACCGTCCCGAGCCACGCCATCAATACCAGGAGGACCTGCGGGTGGAGAGGGTTCAACATCAAGTAGGGAGTTTTACTGATTTCCAACAGTCAAGATGACTGAAGTCCATGTTGAGATCTCTCTAAATCCCACTGGACTTGAATTACAAGTGTGTGTGTGTGTGTGCAAAGGGGTGTCTGTTTTCCACAGTTTGAATTAGTGTGTACTGTTGCAATCCTATTACATTCTCATTCAAGAGCATCTGTTAAATGACTGGAGTTAATGATGCTTTTAAAATGCCTTTGAGCAGCCTCTCCTGTGGCTGAGCTGTAATGCCAAGTCCTTCAGTTTCTTCAGTTTCTTGTACTCTTACTCTTCTTAAGCTTTGGTGATTATTGCATACTGTTTTACATTCCATGTTTGTACAAAAACCTCAGCTCTTACCTGGTATTCCTGGGGGTCCTGGTTGTCCTGGATGGGGTTTACCGGGATCTCCTCTTTCTCCCTTTGGCCCTCTCTTTCCTGGAGACAAGAAAAAAAGTCTCATACATATCCTAAAAAGCTTCAACAGTGCAGCCATATGGATATATTGCTATCTTTTTCTACCTTTAAGTCCCGTGTTTCCAATCTGTCCAGGTCCTCCAATTATGCCAGGAATGCCACGGGCACCAGGTAAGCCATGTGGCCCCTGAGGACCAGGAGAACCTGGAGGTCCAGGAGGCCCAGGAGGACCCATTACACCTGCTCCACCAAGCACGGCCCTCTTGGCACTCACCGCTACTGCTGCAAGCCTCTCTGTAACAAAAGGAGATGGCATCATCATTTTGATGAAATTACCTTTGATGATGGGCAACTGATTGCTCAGGAGATGAAAGAAGGGAAATGAGCTAATCTAATCTTCCCCGGGGACATCAAAGGTGAATATTCAGGTCTAGACACTCACCCTGCAACATCTTCAAAACCACTTCAATAATATGCTGGTCGGATGCATCGCGTCCCTGGAGAGCAGAAGTGGAAACTGAGCATTGCAGAGACAGCAACCGACCAAGTGCATCAATCAATACGTTCTACGCATCAGAAATGTGATCAAGAGTGAACCGGACTCACTGGTGATCCCTGAATGCCTGGCATGCCAGGAACTCCTCGCTCTCCATTCAGTCCCCTAGGACCGGGCAGTCCTGGTGGTCCCTGGTCTCCGAGTTTACCAGGGTCTCCTGTGGGTCCATTGTGTCCTTGGTCACCCCTGATTCCTTGCTGCAAAGAGAGACAGGCATTAAAATAAAAAAACATCAATTAAATCAATTAAAATTGATGACAATGAAAAAAAAAAATCCAATAAAGGAAAGAAGGGAACAAATAAAGTCTGGTATTTTTATGGAACAGTGGTCACATTTCCATACAGTACAAGCTCACCTGTCCTTTGGGCCCGGGTTCACCAGACAAACCCTGTCACAACAAACACAGAGACTTTGTCATTTTCACATTCATCACTTCCATCTATCATTTCTGCTTCAGAGACACTCAGTGAGCAATAATTCAAGAATGAATCGTGTAAATGAATGTCTAAAAATGCTGCTTCAAAGAGCCAGCGTGCATCATTGCTTCACTGTCATGTAAATAGCTCATTTGCCATCTGGATTATTACTGAAATTTGTATGCAAATTCAAAAGCAGACTTCCTCTTCTTAACTTGAGCATGGTTTTGACATTTTCTGCAATAGATCACTTTGCTTTGGTGCCTTCAGAGCTAAATGTTTAGACCACCTTATCTAAAGTCAGCAACCTTTTAGTATTTTGTAGGTTTGGAGACTTTTCTCTCTCAAAAAAAAGTTTGGAGACAGTATAGAATTTTTTTACCTTTTCACCTTTCTCCCCAGCCAATCCTTCAACACCGGGGTCACCCTAAAACCGGCAGACAGAGAAAAAAAAAACAAGATTGGCAGAAAGATGAATGACTGTAGAGAAAATATGTCAGCATGGAGCTGAAATACAAAACACAACAATATGAGTTTCTGAGAGTCCAGTTTAAAAGAACAAAACTGCCACTCACAATGTCTCCCTTTGACCCAACTTTTCCTTGGAAGCCCTGGAAAGAAAAACAGGTTGAGTGCATGTAAATGAGGTCAAATTTAGATGATAATATCCTCCAAAAAAACAAGAAATAAATATTGATTCAAGCCAGTGACACAACAGATCACAAAGTAAGAAAGATGTTGTCTCATCTCTGAAACATGGAAGATGAGAATGCTTAGATTATCATTTATATTGCTTATTTATATTGCTTCCCTCATTCGGTGATTTACTGTGGATGCATGACTTTTATTCATGGGTAAACACTGCCCCCAATGGATAAGTCTGGGTATTATGATGAAGTGTGTTTTAAGACAGAAATATGTGCACATGCTTTATAATAACATAATAATATATGTGTTTGTATATGCACACACACGGACCTTGTCTCCCTTGGTTCCACTAAGACCCTGTGCACCTGGAACACCTATTGGTCCTCTCTCTCCTTTGCTTCCCTGTTAAGAGACATCAGAGTTTGTACAGGAACATATAACTGCAGCTAAAATGTATTTTTAGACAAAGAAATGCAAAGAAGCGACTCACAGGCTTGCCGACTATTCCCTGTGGCCCAGCTTCTCCACGCTGGCCTCTGTCACCCTGTAGAAATCAGGTGAGGTGAGTACGTTTGGTTCACAGATGCAGTTCACAGTGCTCTCATGTAGCAATTATAGATTTTCACCTTGGGTCCAGGAACACCTTCCATACCAGCCTCACCAGGAAGACCAGGCTCACCCTAGGAAATTGCAATTAAAGTGCAATTATTCACCCCGCTAAACAATAAAAGAAAATTTATGTTTTTGTTTTTTTAAATATGTATATGTATTACCAGTGGTCCGGAGGCACCTTGCATGCCAACATGGCCCCTAGGTCCAGGCTCGCCCTAGCAAGGGAAAAGAAATGACAGGAGAGAGGTACACGTTTTAAACAAATTTAGAAAAAATGCCCTCTCTCCAACATGATGAATTAGAGTTTTTGAAAGGCTTACCTTAGCTCCAGGTCCTCCCTTTGCCCCAGGACTTCCAGGCAATCCCTACAAACAGAATTAAGACTGAAATAAGTGCAAACCAAAGTCTTATCTTGAGTCTCCTCATGGTAAAGATGCAATGCCCCTGTTTTGTTTTGAGCTGGACAACTTTTTGTCCGAGCCCCTTCCCTCTCTCTCTATATATATTTTTCTCTGCAGTACACTATCCAATAAAGCCAAAATTGCCAAAGATTGCCTAAAGATGGCAAGAAGTTCTGACGGTAAAGTGTACTGGTTATTTTATGTTTGAAATGCAGAGAACGAGCCTGAAAATTCAAATGCTCATGAATATATATTTGCATGTGCTGGTAGTAGATGGCAACAGTGCTGATGCCTCATATAACATTATTAACAATAATTATAATAATCGTGAAAACAGACTGAGCTGAAGTGACTATCGGCATACACCTTGCGGCAGGTTTTCTTGCAGTGATTGTGTGTGTGTGTGTGTGTGTGTGTGTGTGTGTGCATTGTGTGCGATGGTATATCACAGTAGGGCATAAAACGTGGTAAGTTATGGTGTTTGAGTTTGCAGCAGTATTAGTGTCACCACAATGACCACAAAGCAAAGTGTGCATCTCATGCTCCATTACCCCTTAAGTCAGAATGACGTGCACACAAACAGAAAGCACACACACAAACACGCGTGCGAGTGTACCCACTGGTCTGATTGTGATAAATCACTCGCGGTGGGAGGGAGAATGCTATTTCAAGGTGGTTTAAATTCTAAAACAGCGTGGGTCACAGGGTCACTTTTAACCTGGATGAATGCCCAGAAAACAAAACGTACCAAGATTTACAGGCGGCTTCATGCTGGTTTCCACTGTCTGTTTTCTGGCTTTGTTCAAATGAGGAGGAGATCAGATTGACCCCTCTACGTGGTCTGAGTGACAATAAGCATTTATAGATGGGCTTATTTGCATGTGTGTTTAGTGGTACTGCTGAACAACCCTTAAACAAACAGCCCCACCCCACCATCACCACACACACTACACTGGAGGACCACTAACCGCTGCTCCCTGTGGACCAGGAGGACCAGGCATCCCAGCCTGTCCAGGGCCGCCCTGCAGTCAAGAGAAGAGACGAAGAATAAATTCCTATCTTTCACCGAGAACGAACTTAATCATCATTATCATGCCTTGCAACCCTTACCTTGATTCCAGGAATACCAGGTGTGCCATCTTTTCCATCAATACCTGGCAGACCCTGAAAAATCAGGCAGATCAGTCAGTGGACTTCATTTGGCACACTTTCTGAAACTGTGTAGTGCACAAATAAAAGTGTGTTCACTCACGTTCTCTCCCTTTTTGCCAACCGCGCCCTGTGGGCCAGGGATACCTCGGCTGCCCTGTGGAAGATAACCAAACCAGCGTCACTGTAATTCACATTAGGATCAATGTCCCCATTCAAGTTCTGAGAAATGTTTAATCTTTTTTGTCTTGTGCTACTGCTCTGACAATAAGCTTCAAGGGAAAAACGCAAGGAGAGTCACCTACTTTGTCTCCCTTGTCTCCTGCCTCTCCAGGTGGTCCCTGAGGCCCTTCCTCACCCTGTAAACAACATAGAGAGGCTTAGAGTGCTGTTTTTATATAAGTCAGTTGTGTGTGTAATATGTGTGTGTGTGTTCTTACAGGAGGCCCAGGAAGTCCTACAGGTCCGTTGATGCCCTTGTAACCACGAGGCCCCTGCGGGAAAACAAAAAAGTGCCATCAATCACTTCAGATCAGGGAGGATGCTAAGTCACGGTAGCCTACTATTCATTGTGATAAAGGGGTAATTAGCGCTTAACTCACTTCACTAATGGGAGCTACACAGAGAGCCAGCCACTCTTGCTTTGGCACTAAGCCGGGGCGCTAACTTGGCTAACGCGGCTAATGTTAACAGTAAGACGGATGGCTACAGCGGATCATTAACTACAGATGGAGGCACCGTGGACCCAGACAACCCCAACTCATTAGAGGAGGGGAGAGATTTGTGTTAGCATCATTTCCATATGTCCCCATTGCTGGTAATAGATGATGTTTGTATAGTGGGGGCAGGTCTGGCTGTGCCTCCTTGGTGCTCATCTAAGAATGAGAACAGCCTTGTACCCAAAGAGAAAGAGGACAAAAAAGTTACATGTGACAAAAGAAAACAAATGGTGGTACTCACTGCTTCCCCTTTAGGACCCATCATTCCTGGGTAACCCCTCAGACCCATTGGACCCTTAGAGGCAAGCAAGGAAAAACAGAGTGAGACAGAGACTGACTTGTGATCAAGACTAAACACAGAGCAAAAGGCTATAACTCTGTGTTTAGTCAAATAATCACTTGAAAACACCATGTTAAAAAAAATAGAATGTCAGCCTGTATTTCTAACTTTGCCAAGTAACTAAAAAAGTTGAATTCATAGCGTACCGAAGGTCCTGGGATACCCTGTTCCCCAGAGATGCCCACTTCTCCCTTGGCACCCTGTTGGAGAGAAGAAACAGGTTGATCAGTTACTCTTATTCTCTGCTGATGTCTGTTGCACAGCTGCCTGCTACTGTAGCATGTTCAAACATTTCCACAAAGCTGTAAGAAGTCTTGATCTTGTGTTAAAATGTTAAAGTTTATTTTTAATTGTCACATGAGTCCACAAAGTTTGAATTTAACCACAGACCACATAGTTTGACCCAAGGAACCCTGAGCTGGACAGAAAATCCAGTTCAACCCAGTCTACAATACTTTGTGGTTGCTTTTGATGTTGCCATTTGAGATTGCTCTTGGATAAGGTTATGGGAGATGAATCAGTTCGAACAGCTTATTAGCTTATTACAGTTTATTATAGGAAGAGCCTGTTTTCTTTCTAGGAGTTAGATGAGAAGACCAATAGCCATGCCGTGTATGTTTTTGAAGTATGGAGCTAGAAACAAGCAGTGGCTAAAGACCTATAAAGCTTCCTAATAAACAGTTAAAATGAGAAATTGTGATGTGTTAGACTACAATTTGTTGTTTTTACATTTCTGTTTGTGTTCAGATTTAACAAGTGAGGTACATGGTAGTGAGCTGTAAGGGTGTTGGAAGGAGTAGTATTGGACAGAGCCAAGCTAGCTGTTTCCCCCTGTTTTCAGTCTTTATACTAAGCTAAGCTAATTGCCTCCTGACTCCAGCTACATTCTTAATGTACAGACAAGAGAGTGGATAGCATTGTTAGCATTGGCATTGTCAAGGCCAGTAAAATCCATCAAAGCAAAGCTCAACAACCAGTTTTGGCTGGTTTATTTTTATTTTTATTTTTATAACAGTGTAAAGATAAAGGTGTGATCACTACTCCACCTGTCTTTGGCAGCACATCACACTCAACAGTAAAGTAGCAAGTAGAAAAAAGCCCAAACATTTTTCATACATGGTATCAGTGTTTGGTTTGAACAGCTTGAGGGGATGTAAACAGCTCGTGCTGGCTGCTGTTAAGAAGAAAAAAAAACACAGCAACACAGCAGTGCAATCTTACATCATGGTAGCTCTTCTGAAATACTGAAGAGGTAACTTGTGGTCCGCTGAGTGTTTGGAGTGCCTAAGGCTCCTTGTGTGGTAAAATCAGAGGCTAATTCCTGGGGCCTAACTAACCGCTCCCTTGGAGCCCACCATGTGCTCATTAACTCTGCTTAATACACAGAGGTGAGAGGGCTGCGTGAACCCTGATTCTCTCATCCTCCCCTTCATGTACCTAGCTCTTCACCACCCCTTTCATCTGGCTCGCTGCATGCTGACTGCTGCACGCCAGGGCCAGGCCTGACTAATCGCAGCCAGATTAGTGCCAGTCATGTGCCTCGGGGGGCTTCATTAGAGCTAATCCCTGCCTCTGCTGGTCATCAATGGTGAGTGAGTGTGTGAGATTATACAACATATACATGTATGGGTATGCAAGTGTGAATCACTTGTAGAAGAGATTGTGCATCTCACCGGCTTTCCAATGCTGCCAGGGTCACCGAGAATGCCAGCACGTCCTTTGTGTCCCTAGAGAACGATAAGTCAGCAGGGTGTCGTAACAATTTTGTAATGCAACATAATCACTGATGCTGAAAAATCTATGCTTATTCCTTTAGGGAAGCGTAAAACAAAGGCAGACTACTCACCTTGACTCCTTGCAGTCCCTGTGGGCCTTTAGGTCCTGCTGGGCAGTTAAGAGGACACTGTTGTCGAGAGAGGGAAATATATCGATTATGAAAGGTGAAGTTGTGTCAAAACAGATTTGGAAGAAAGGCCACATCATTAGATCTTACCTGGAAGTCAGCACTGCCTTCCTCTCCGCCAATAAACTTCCCTGGAGGACCCTAGATGGACAGAGAGATGGATAGAAAGACAGATGGATGAAGAAAGTCACCTGGTCACAGTTACCTCTTCTCCCGTGAGCTGAGCCAGCATTATCTCTCTCTATATATCTACTTCTCCCTCCATCTTTCCTTCTTTCTGTTTATAGATTGAGTTAGAAAGTAAAGTATCTCTACAGGGGATGATGTATTCCTGCAACAGTCAGATGAGACATCCCACTGATCTAATGGGGTTTATTTACCCTAGGACAGCACTAAAGCTAAACAAATACACTCCCTTGGGCTGGGAACATCACTCTCAATGAAGACACCTCCTCTTCTTGGAACCACTCAGAGATGCACACAGGAGAGTACATGCACCATTGGAAAACAGACTTCAAAAGTGTACCGCTCAAAACTGTTTGTGGTATCTCACCACTTACTGTCTGCTGGGAGCTGTGCACGCTGCAGTGTGCAGTGCGCCGTTATCACGCAGGACATTTGAAAAGCACATTAATTGCTACCGCTTTTGCAGAAGGGAGCACGCGTCAGCACAGTGTGAGTCGTCATGTTGAGATTGTATTTGCTTTGCTTTTACACTGTGATCCCGTTCAATAATATATAAGTTGAATTATGATTAGATTGATGTAGCTATATGCTTGATTAAGCCCAATGAGCTTCTGGTAGCTCATTTATCTCTCATTCTGCTCACAGCTGTTCTCATCATTTTCACAGGAAAGATATGAAAAGATTTATTGTGACATAAATTAGAGCTAGACTGATGCATTTGCTGGGCGACGTATCAGCCGATTTTACCTTATTGCAGATATATTTAGTGCAGGTATGCAGAGTATACCTATTTATTTCTCAAGCAGCATAAGTTAAGTGATAATGTGCAGATATGACTCACCCATTTTTGGGTCAGCTAAATATACAAGAAATGTCTTACATGTCACTGTTAACAACACAGGGTGTTTAGCCATTGCTTGATGGGCCACCAGAAAATGAAGAGTAGACGCACTTCTCCAGCACTACATCACTGGGTATATTGGCCTATATGTCGGCCAAGACAACGAGAAATTACAGCAGAAATATGGTTTGTTCACTCCTGAGAAATATTATCTTACTAACTTTAAAATAGCACGACTTGATGTAAGGTTGTACAAATAAATAAACAAAAGAATAAGGGATCCATTTTGAAAATGTAATCAATATCATAATCAATATCATAACATTACAAGTTACTCTGTTCTTTTGATGGTAAAAGGTGACCTGGAAGGAAATTATGCGGTCTGACGGTACTGTTTGCAGGACATACAGTATCTTTAATGTACTCTTAGCTTGGCTAGCTTGGCTTAGCTATTTACAGCAGGCAGACAAAATAATGGATACTTGCACCGTGTAATGCAATACACTTTGTTTTTCTTGGATCGTGTTGAACTATATGCTGTTATCGTAATGTATTTTAGCACCAAAGTCATCTTTGTTCCTTTAAAATTCATGGACAAAGATGACACGGTTATGACATTTCCTGAACAATCAATCCTGGGTGGACACTTACTGGCTTGCCAGGAGGTCCAGGAAGTCCTGGAGGTCCAGGTGATCCCATGACACCCTAAATAAGCGCAGAAAGGGAATAAGTTATGAAGAGGGAGCTGAAAAAAACAAGGGCTCTGGTAGCTTTTAAGTAGGATTCATGTTTATAAGCCATGACGGCAGCATAATGAACTGAATCTGGTGTCCTACCTTTGGTCCAGTTTGTCCAATTTCACCAGGAAGCCCAATCGGCCCTGGAATTCCCTAGACAGAGAGAGGAAGACAGAACAATGTGTATACATGCCATCAGCCACAAAATGATTTCCACACCTCAAAGCAAAGCCATTAAGTGATAAAGACATAATTATATTATACCATACAAGCTACTTACAGCCAGTCCGGGGAGGCCGGGTCCCTGCGTGGACAGAAGGGATGAGGGGTTAAATTACTGTATAACAAGTGGAACCAATCCGTCAAAATATCAATTAACATTCGCGAAAGCCAATTAATAATGGCAGCAGTAATTCGGTAATACGTGTGTACAGTGTCAGAGCAGGGTAAACAGTGCTCAAGAAGAACAAAGACACTGAACTCAATCAGTTTATGTTTGCTGTGTCTTCTGCTTGGAATTAATTATAAACAAAGTAATTAAGTAAGTAAGCCTTCGTGGTGGAAGAACAGCCCACAGGGCAGGATCTGTCTCTGCAGCGTGAGGCAGCTGTGTGTACGAGCACAGCCCCCAGACAGGATGCCTGTTAATGCTAAACAAAGGATTTAACTAATAGTGTTGCATTGAAGCATGACATTGGATGACTCTGAATTTAATGTTTGAATATTTCGGGTGATGTCTGATAGATGGACACTGAGCACCCCCTGGTGGTGTTAGACTGCGTTACAGATGATGTGCCGGGATGTTTTCGCTGCACTGCTGAATTGATCGGTCATGTATTTGCATAGTGGGCACAAAGTCAATGGTTGCATTTAATGAGAATATGTATATAAAATATGGATTGTGGATGGCACATTTCTTCTTTATTAAGAACTGTGTACAGGAATAATGCTCATGTCAGCTGTAGAAGGCAGACGCCACATCTGGGTACTCTCACCCCAAAAGGGGCCACAGCTGGTCAGGCATCCAAGCATGAAGAAAAAGGGGCTAGGGAGGTTGTATATTGAGTTACAATATGTTTGTTAGGAAACCGATTAGGCTTCAAACAATGCCTGATTCAGCCCATCATAACTCATTTTCATAAGAATCATGACAGCCTTTTAAGCCTGATATAGATATACAGTAGTTACATTTAGTCATGTACTGAAATACAGTTTTGATGTGTTTATACTTTGAGTATTTCCATTTCATGCCACTTTATACTTCTACCCTTTAAAATAAAATATCATATGCATGTAAAAAATACAGTGCAATAAATATTAAACCAGCTCTTTCCACCCTTTTTTGGCAAGAAGCAACATTTTTTCCTTTGACATGTTTGAGATGTCTATGACACTTTGCTCCTAAACCTCTCTGATTAAATAACTGTTCAGGAGCCAGAAAGGCAAAATTGTCTAATGTATGTAAAAATCTGAAAAATATCCAAAGATGAATACACTTTTGTACAGTACAACTTGCTACAGAAGTTTATAGATCATCTCATGACCCCTGCTTACTTACTTTTGACTCTTTTGATACATTTTGCTGATAATACACTTGGACTTACAAAGTCGAATGCAGATCTTTTACTTGCAATGGAATATTTTTGGTACATTTACTTAAATAATGAATCCGATTTGAACTTCTTTCCATACTGTATAAGATATCGATCGACACTTTACTACGTATTCACTCATCATATATTCTTTCTAGGAGCAAAAAGGGGATGTGTAATAGTTTACTTACAGGAGTTCCAGGTTCACCAGTTGGTCCAGGCTGACCCTGAAGACAACAGAAAACAACAATATAACTAAAATATTTACACAGATTAAAGGACAATATCCTCAGGGCATGAAATTAATGTTATATATGTTCCATGTTGTACTGAGGGTAAAATAACATTTAATTCTTCTAGTTATTCTCCTGTAAGAAGTGGGAACATGATCCTGATATATATATATATATTTTTTTTGTTAAAAACCGACCCTCGTGAAATATAAAATCTGGTCTTGTGATCTTTCCAGTTGGAGGTTTAGATACTTGCCTTAGGGCCAGGGCTCCCAACAGGACCTCGATCACCCTTTGCTCCAATCAAACCCTGGAGACAGACAGAAAGAGATGTTGGCAGGCACATGTATATAGAGGTCAAAATAGCAAAAAACAAAACAGAACCAAAAAAAAAACAATGAGGGGGGTTCAATGGAAATGATCAGTTTCCACTGTGCTTTCCACAGGCTGTGTTTGACATGAATTCACCCTATTATTCACGCTAATCACACATTTGATCGAAGTTGACACTGTTCTTGTAAGTAATTAGGAAACAAACCCGAGATTGAAATTCCAGGGTGGATTACTGGCTAAATCTCTGAGGAATGCATCTGAATGTGTGTTTGTGTGTGTGTGTGTGCTGTTGTTAGCATGTGATCAAGACGCATTAACACTCCAATTTCCTCTCCAACTGAGACTGAAGCAGCAACTCGCATTAGCACAATTGAAATCAGAAAGGCTGCAGCATCACTTTTCAAGCTGTCTCTGTCAAATAAAGCCCCAAAAAGGTCAAAAAAAGAAAGAAAGAAAAGAAAATTTCCAGCACAATAAATATCATTTTAAACTGCTTGTCTCTAACTACAGCTCCTTGCTACCTGTAATTACTAGAGATGAATAGTCAGCGTGGGTTTATGGGTTTGACATAATATCTATTGACATCATTTCTATAACCAAAACAGTGAAATAAACTGTAAAGGCTAAATCACTGTGTTGACAATAAACCAATAGTTAGTTCAAGGGGCAGTGCTGCAGTGCTGTGATAATATTTCTGTCACTGGAAAATGGACTGGGTCTTTCGGTCCGAGGGAAATTCTGAATGCTTTAATGTGGAAATAAGTCCACAAATGTACAGTAGCTTAATGGCCCTGTTTTCATTAAAAAATCTTGAATTGGCTAAAGGAGCTATTAGACATTACGATAAGAATAAGCAGAGAGAAATGGGTAGCATTAGAAATGCTTTAAATATTGCATTAAAGCTAAAAACAAAGGCTGAGGACTAATGATTTTATAATGACTTAAAGGAGTTTTTATTATAAACAGTTTTGTTTACATTCAGCATTTCTCAAACCGGTTGTGTAAACCCTTCTGAAAAATGGAGTAAGTGGATCTTGAGTATGGATTGTTTTGATGGTTGCGACGTTTGAATTCATAACAGCCAGTAGGCATGTAATCAGCACGATCTCCATCACAACTGTGCAAGCCCCATAGCTCACAAGGACTGTGTGACATGACTGAAAGCTGAGGAAAAAAACATGGTAGTAAAGTGGACCTTTAGTTGCGATTGTTTTGTCGAATTTGCAAAGCAGTCAAACATTTTTTTTTTAATAGTCACCACTCCCCAGTTAGCATAGATGTCTCACATCACTCCAAACTCTGGCATGGTTGTTGGGCACATACTGGTGCAACGAGTGATAAAGACACAGATGACTACACAGGGACCTGCTCATCAAAACATTACACAACAGAGCTGCTATTTTTTTTACATTGTTTTTCATATTATTCATGATAACCTACACTGGCCTGTTTTTTGCTTTAAAGGTCCAGTGTGCTGGATTTAGTGGCATCTAGTGATGAAGTTGCAGATTGCAATTAACTGAATATCCCTCGCCTCACTTGCCTCCTACAAGCATGTTGGAGAATGTACGGTTTGCTGCTAAGCTTTTAAAAAAACGCAAAAGGTCCTATCTAGAGCCAGTGTTTTGTTTGTACATTCTGGGCTACTGTACTGTAGAAACATGGTGGAACAATAACAGCATAGAAGAGGCCCCTCTACTCATTTCAAGGTCACAAAAACACATCAATACTTTTTTTCTGGTGATTATACAATTTTAAGTTTTACACACTGGACAAGTGCTCTAAAACAAAAATATGACTTTCTGACAAATTCTCCTTTTATTATAATAAGAACTTATGGCTCCAAACTTCTAAGCATTTAATTCTTTTAATTCAACTCATGAAGTCCTGAAGGTATGTATTTGACTGTTTTTCCCCAGTGTTTTCATTGAAAAAATGAAAGTTCTGTTAAATGCTGTTTCTATTCTGTTGACATTCCTGTGGGAATATTCTGTCATTTTCTCACATTTGTTAGTTTTTTCTTTTTTCTTTTTTTTCCCTTATTAAGCTGTTTTCACATTAAGCCTTTCAGAATGTTTCTTTTGGGAAGCAGTTTTTGTTATCATTTCATTAAAATTGTCTCGCTTTATTGCACTCTTTGTTCTCTCTCTCCTTCTCTCTCTCTCTCTCTCTGTCATATTATTTTTCTTAAACACGCAGCAAACATCGACATCAGTCAGTTCACTTACATCAATCCCATTCTCTCCTGGCACTCCATCAGGACCTGGCTCTCCCGGCTCTCCCTTTTGTCCCTACAATAAGAGAAACACACTATTGTCATGGACATAACAAAGTCCGGATACATCAAACATTAAAGTCATTATAATATAAAATGTAACAAATAGTACAGCACAAACTTACTGGTGGACCAGGGGGCCCAGGAGGTCCTTTATCTCCCTGCAGAGACAGAGTAGATCAGTTAATCCTTTTTATTTGGTATTTGTTATTTAACAGA
This sequence comes from Protonibea diacanthus, assembly GCA_028641955.1. Classification (NCBI taxonomy): domain Eukaryota; kingdom Metazoa; phylum Chordata; class Actinopteri; family Sciaenidae; genus Protonibea; species Protonibea diacanthus. The sequence goes on from CM053993.1 coordinate 11,253,157, forward strand.
TTATGGGAATGGGACGTGGTAAACAACATGAGCTTTTTAACTGAATCATAAAACTTATTAATTTAATATAATTTTCTCATATCTGTGTCTATCTATCACCACAATGCCCTTCATACCTGGTGCACCGTGCAGTGCACGATTCACCATTTATCTTCTGGCCTTGCAAAATGGTTTTCTAACTTCATGTGATTTACCTGGTTAATTGAAGGTTAATAAAGAAAATACCAAGCGCTTGTGTGTTTGGTTAGTTAGGGCGTATCATGAAAATGGTTCTGCATAGATAATGCGGAGAGTAAATGCAACATTCATGAAATATTGCGGCATTAATATCATGTTCTTCCAGGCAGAGAATCTAGTGATTATGATGTAAACAGTCTTAGATGAAATCCAGAGCTTTTATACAAAGACTGGATTCTCTATCACGCTGACATCCCGTCTTTCCTCTGGCAGTGACCCAAAAAGGAAAAGCCACAGTGTGGACAGAAATATTGCTCATTTTCATTTGCAGTGGATGTTGTTAATGTACTAAGTTCATTCTGGTGTTGCTGAAAACTCCGCTGAAATCAGTCACAAGTCAAGATGCATTATAGACTTTTGTTAATAGTTCAACATACTACCTGATCTAACAAATCAAATATCTAATCACACCAAGAATTCTCCTTTGCAGCTGAGTTTTACAGGCAGTTTGTTTCCTGCTTCTTCTGCCCAACAGCCTTCATTTACAACATATTTATACAGCCTGTGTGTAGTTAACCCTGAGAATAACTCAAATGTATCACATTACTGCGACACAAACTCAGGTTTGAGGCAAGGGTCTCTTCTCAAAGACCCCTCTCTCTGCTGGGAACAGAGCTCTTTTGTACCAGTGTGTTTTCATTTGCAGTGCCCTCTGCTGGTAAGACTCCACTACCGCAGATCAGCATGAGGTTGGTATTTCTTCGGCACAATGATGGTCTTTGTGACAGATCTGTTGGGCAAACCTGTGTGGATACTCACATCAATGCCGTCTGATCCAGGGGTGCCAGAGGGGCCTGGTGGGCCGGGCTGTCCCTGAGGTCCAGGTGGACCCCTCTGAAACACAGGCAGAAAGATTTTAAGTCAAGAAATGACAAACGGCAGTAAACCCTGAGTAATATGTACTGCACAAGTTTCACAAAAATATAATTTTTAATATCTAGTAACAAGGAATCAAGCCAAAAAATGCTTTTCTTTGATATAACAGTGACATTTAGAATTTGACATTTAGGTTTTTTAAAACTGGAATGATGAACTTTGGTGCAAACCATCAATTTTAGATTGATTAATCATTAATTATTAATAACAGTATTGCCAAAGCATTCAAATAGCATTTGATATTTGCTCAGATCACTGGATACAAATCAATTCAGCAATTAAAAAATGCAGTTAGAAATAACACATAAATAAATAGTTAAACAATATTTGTTATAATGCCATATGATGCAAGATGCACTCCTACATCAAACTGATCAACTCTGCATTGTGTCTATTGACATCAGCTGGTAAATAATAGACCAAAATAAGGAAACATTTGATAATATTGAATAAAAGTGGAGCAGGAAAAGGGATAAAAACAAAGGATTGACGAGGAATGTGGAAGGAGGGGTCATGAGACTGGCACTGTTTACCCTCCACCACCCCCGCCTCACCCCCCTCTGTCCACCCCAATGTCTCCTTCGCTGGATCATCTCAGTGAATCCATCAGGTGATAAGAAAAACAAATTGAATCCAACTTTTTATTCTTCAATTGTTCAAGAAACACATGTAAAAAAAAAAAAAAAAAAAAAAAAAAAAAGAATAATCCTTAAGAGTGAAACTCGTCCAGTAGATAACATGTAGGTGTCTGTTTGAATAGGGGCTTTCACACTCAGTGGACAAAGCTTGTGTGTTTAATGTGTGTGTGTTCCTATGTGTGTCAATGCACACTGGTTTCTGTCTCTGTCATGGCTGTTGAGTTTGCTGATGAAAACTAAAAAAAAAAAAAAAAAAAAAAAAATCTTCAGTGTTTTCCACCATTCTTCGATTGATAAAAATCTTCTCGGTCAAAGTAACCCAGGTAATGGCGAATCCTTCCAAAGTAACTCCTCAGTTAAGTCTTCGAAAGAGATAAGAGTCCATACACGATAAAGATGATAATCCACAGAAGATAGTCCGCGTTCACTTTGTCTCCACAGCCGAAAAACAATTTCAAGCTCATCTTTCTTTTTACATGCATGCTTTAAAGCCAGATGATCACCACAAATAGACCAACAGCATTTTGATCACTTAAACACAGCATCATACAACCTATAACATCACCTTAAAACATCAGGTGCCCTCTGGCCCTTGCCAGGGGCCCTTAATCCCAATGAACCCCAGAATAAAGGAGCAAAGCCTGAGCAGAGCAGGTCTCAGCCTCCCCTGTCCACCACTCACCACTTGGGCCAGAGCCAGGCACAAGGTCTGCAGTATTACCCAGGTCTTCAGCAAGGCAGAGAGAGCAGCCATGGTCCCTCTCCCCTGTCTGTCTGTCCTCGGTTCACCAAATCCTCTCTTCTCGCTCCTCTTTCCGCTCTCTTACTCCTCTCCAGGCCGGCACAGTGCGGAACTGGCGGAGCAAAGCTGTCCGAGAGGGAAGAGGGGGGAGGTGGGGTGGAGGGGGCCTATGTGCACTGCCCCGAAAAAATCCACTCAGAAGAAAAGGAGAGGGCTGAGGGTGCAGAGAGGGATGGATGGAGGGATGAGGAGGGGTAGAGGTAGAGAGAGGAGAGGAAGAGAGAGAGAGGGGCGGGGGGGGGGGGGGGGGAATCCCGGCCCCACAGGCAGCTCCTGAAAGCAGAAGAAAAAACACACTATGCACCCACACCCACACCCACCCCCCCACACACACCTATATATAGTTAAACACACACAGCATCTCAAAACAGCTCAAGTTTTCACACAGGATTTGGGGCAGGGGGGAACTCTCTGAATGTGCACTTAACAGGCAGCTTCTGCCACTGTCATGGGATGCTTGATGAACAATTTGCATATTTTTACAAACTGCTGAAGCCAATTGGTCTGATCAGCAATCAAGCTCCTCCCAAAGCTATGGGAGTGGACCAATGAATGAAACCTGGGTGTAAAGCCTACAGAGTAAAGCACCTAACCCACAGGTCTTTGAATAACTCTCTGTCTTTGCTTCTGTCTCTCTCTACAAATGTGTCTCAGTGGTGTTGGCTTTTTCCTTACCCCGAGGCTACCATTTGCACGGTGGTGTAAATATCTGCAAACATTCACCACGTGAGTGTTGTACTGCATAGATGAGAGGGAGCAGAAAGCTCCTTAGGTGACATAGCATGCAAAAGAGGGGACAGTATGTATTGTGTTGTTTGATGTTGTGTATTTACTGTTCCGTGGCTGTTTTATTGTCTACCAGTCTAGGGACAACAGATGCAAATTAGCTGCTAACTAACTCTGGTGCAATTAGTGTTCACTGTCACTGCTAAAATGAAAAAAAAAAAAAAAAAACAATAATAAAAGAGGACTGCAGACATAAAGAGACAGAGAAGAGAAAGCAAATGATGCACCTGATCAACACTCCCCTCTTCATGTTTTGGAGACACACTCAAACTGAGTCATTTAGTGACATCTAGTGGTCATTTTACTAAGAGCAGGTTAGTTCCCACAGTAATCAAATGTGGCCTCCTGTAGGCGGAATAAACAAAACTCATGGAAAGGTGAAAAAAGACCTTATAGTGACCCCTATTGTACACACATTGCATTACAGCAAACAGTACAAATGCTACTCTGTCCACTAGATGGCAGCAAATACACGTTAACGGATGTCAGTATGCAGTGCAACTCTAGTTGCTATGGAGGCCTCTGCTTCTATATACTGTGGATTATACATTTGTTCTCCTCAGGGATGATAAAGACAGTACTGAGGATGCTGAGAAGAGACGCCTTTATTAGTAAATTGAGATTTATCGCACACTACAGGGAATCTCAACAGAGCCCATTAGATAAATTAGGAAACCAGCTCAGTGGTGGCTTCTGTGCCGTATCTGTTTTAAACTTGTGCATTTATCACACTGTAACTCTAAATTCCTATTTCATACGTGGCACGAAAGGATTAAGTGTTGCCTGAGGAACACACACCGTTTTAGCCAAGACCACGTAACCAAGACCAAGTCAGACCAAGATCAGAGTCCATCGAGACTGAGACAAGACCAGGAATTTAAGGGGTTGAGACCAAGCCAATGTAGCATATATGTTGCAAATATCTCTTAAATCTCTTTGGGTGAGGTGCGGTCCCAGCCATCCATCGCTGCATTGCAGAATTTACATACTGCTGTGTGTTTTCTTTTGGATGCTGTTTTGCAGATGAACTATTTGTAGTTGAGGCAGCCAATTTCTTTTACAGAAGACTTGGTTCACATGTCCCCCGATACAACCAGAGCCCACAGCTTCTTCTCACTCTCCTGCGTTCACTGTCTTAGGTATGTGTGTGAAGGTGAGCGGAGAGGGGTACTAGTTATTAACAGTAACAAAAATTTCAAATGAAAAATGAGACAAGCAATTGGTTTCATTTGAAATAGGACGTTTTACCTTTAATCACAGTAATGGTGTCAAGACAAAAATCAGACAATGTCTGATATCGCTGCTGTTTGTGCTCTTGACTGGTCCTGAAATAAAAGTCTGCTTTGTCTGAGACAGACAAGGCAGACTAAAAGTCTAGTCGATTTCGAGACATGAACAAGGCCTTGAAAAAAGTGATCTTGAGTCCCGTCTTGAGATATAGAACAACAATTCTTTTGCGAAGTTATTCTGTTTTTTGTATATTTCTTGTACAACAAAGATCAGTTTTCTTTGCTGAGTCTTTGCACACAAAAGGAGTTAAAGAAAAGGTATTTAAGAAAAAATCTGAAAAGTGCTGCAAACTCAGAGTAAAAAGTGGCACTGAAGTATTTCAGGAAGTGTGACTTGTAGGAATAAGTGGAGACATAAATACAGACCTTATAAAATAAAGCAATTCAATCCAACAGTCTTGTAAATGTCTGTCTTTGTTACCTCTTTTTGTTTAAAAGGTGTTTGAGAATAATTGATTTAACTCTTTTCTGAAGCCACACTTGAAGAGCTATGGCCAGTATATTGCAGCACAGTGTAAGACTTTCAACTGACATCAACTTTACAGAGATTCATGAATTTCAGTTGTTTGTGAATGACTATCAGGTGGTTAACCGTAGATTACTACCTACAGCTGATAGTAGTCGTAATTAGGTTGTTCACCAAATCTGCATTTTGCATGGTCCACATACAGGCACCGTTAGTGGTCTTGTGCTGAGCTCTAGTGAATTGTGAAGTGTTTCCACTTCTCTAACAAAAGTTTCAAAAGTGACGACCTCAGCAGAGTTCTACAAAATCCAAATGATGAAACTATTTTCTTGTAATCCTTATGAGTCACTTTCTTGAAAGAGTTGAATGTTGCAACATCAAGGAAGAGCTTGGTTTAGACCCCATTAACCCTTTGATGCAGTATGTGATTGATATAAATATAAATATACTTTTAAATGTGACTAAAAAAAAGTTGATGCAGTGATCTTTAAATTGACTGAGCCAGGCTATCCGTTTCCCCCGTGTTCAGTCTCTATGCTAAGCTAAGCTAACCAGCTTATGTCTGGCTCTAGGTTCATATCGAAACAGATACATTCAAGAGTGGTATCAATCTTCTCATCTTTCTTCCAGCAAGGAAGCAAATCATTTCCCAAAATGTTGAACCATGGCTTTAAACAATTCTAACAGGTCACCTTCAGTGAGCATAAAATAACAAATAGTCTTTCAGGCAACTGTCTGATACACATCTACCGAGCCTGACTTACTAATGCTGCTCTGTTGAAGATCTGCCACAGCGTACCAATTCTGTCTTATTTGATTTTGTTTTTTCACATCAAAATCTCACAGACAAAACTCTATAAAACACGGTGAGAGCACAGGCGTATCGAATTTCAGAAAATTGAGAGATCAGATGCATGGAAATGCATCTATATCCAAAAACCTGCTGTCCTGATCTTCTCACGGGCGAAAACCGAAAAGAATCATCATCCAGTTGTTCTTTCTCATTATAAACGAATCCCCAGCCACCTCAAACTTCGAAAACAGACAAGGCAAACATTGGCCTCTCCCCATTCCCTCTGAATCTTTTCTTTCTGCCTCGTTTTCCCTGCTCATGTTTAAATTCTCTGGGGATTTAACTGTTATTTTTCTAAATGAAAGCAATCACATCTTGTTTTATGAGTGAATAGTATACTTATCATAGCTTACTGATAGATGCATGAGGCAATATCCCACCCAAATTCAACCAATAAGTGATCATCACACATCCTCACCTCATATACCCGCCCAGACTGGCCCAGTTATTATCTGGCCACCACTCAAATGCACAAAGCAGAGCAACGCAAGCATGCACATATACATGCACACATGCTTATGCATTTAAGTAGCGCCTAATTGAATTATTATGAGCGAGCAGGGAGGTTTTGGTTCTGCACTCTCTGCTCCCACTTTTCCTGAGAAAGATCTGTTTCACACAGACAGTCTGTCCATTCCCGCTGTAATAAGACGCCTGAGAGAGAAGGGGAGAATGGAAGTCATCATTAAAGTCTGATGCAAAGACAGGAAGACACATACAAACACACACACCCACCGTGTGATGATGACAGACAGGGTAAATATTATTCTTGAGTGCAGGTGTGAGGAGTAGCAGCGAAGCGATAACAGAGGAGGTCATTAACAACCCAGTAGGGTTTGAGGCCGACCCAGAGGCCCAAACTGTGTCAGGCCTTCCATTGAAAAGGCGTAGTTTACAGTCAGAGCAGAGGGAGGAGAGGTACACACTGACAGGTTGATGATATACAGTACAGGCAGAGGATATTAGTCTGTCTGGTATGAAACATATTCATTAGGGTGTTTTGTGGTTTTTCTCCGGGAGTGAAAATACCTCTAGTCAGTCAGAAGCTAAAGCTTCTTTGACATGTAAAATTACTGGGGAATTCAGCGGATGAAGACGTGGTTTGATTTGGTTGTCGATCACAAAGTGAACAGCGCAGTGCATTTAAGGGTGCGTGAATGACGTAAGGACGAAGATAAACGTTCACACATGCCTTCAGACTTCCTTTCCTCCTCGCTCAGCTACTTCGATCAGAGGCGACTCGAGTGAAAATCTTCATCTGTTCGTGCTCTTCCCACTGCAAGACCACTTTCAAGGCACCGATCTTTGAAGTGCTTTTACAAAGTCAGTGAGAGTCAGCCTTCTCACCGAGCCTGCTACCTGAGTTGAACCTGATGTATTGGCGAGACCCAGCTGTACAGTGAGAATTGGCCCAGAGTCACGGGCTGACAAAGCGATGACTGCTGCAGAGATGAAAAAAAAACACACCATTTAGTCGCTGCTGACCCCAGTCTGAGCTGGGTGAGGTGTTTCTAAGCAACAAAGAACACATGGCACACATTCACATATCAGACCAAAGCAAAGAATAATATGGAATGGGCGGGAGGTAACAGCAGATTGTTTTGTTGCTTAAATGTGTTTACATTGGCTATCATGTAAGAATATTTCATGTTATGGTAGCTAGACACACTATTATAGCTGCAAGTTTTCTCAGACTATCTCTCTCAGGTGATGAAATGCTATTTTCAGCGAACATAATTGATAAAATATATTAGCCTGTAGAGGTGGTCTGGCATGAAGCTACGTGGTCTTTAAATCCTATTTGAGTTCGTAGTGTGAGATTCCCAAACTTCAACCATCATAAATAACAAACTGTAAAAATATCGCAGTAGATACGAAATATGTTGCAGATGTAAACTGGAAACATACAATGTCTCAGAATGTTTCAGTTTTGTCTCAGTAATGCTTTGTGGGTTTCATTAGGAATTAGGGCTGCCACATGTTGTTGAGCGATTGCAATTTTACAGTGTATGTGTCACGTAAAGGAATAGTTCAATATTTTGGGAAATACACAAAAAGTCAGATGAGGAGACTGGAGCTGCTCTCATGTGAGCATTAGCTAAGCTTTAAAACTGGAAGCAGGGGGAAACAGCTAGCCTAGCCCTGGATAAAAGAAACAAATTCAACCTTTCAACACTCTAAAGCTCACTAATTAACTTATTTTACAAGCGCTGGTATTGTTATTTTTGGCTAGTCCTTTTTGCCTTTAGTGTGTCGAAGCTACGATATCTCAGCTCAGTCTGCAGCACATGTGCAGTAGTTAGCAGAGTACGCATCACATTCTAGCACATGGTAGTGCAGAGTCACAAGTGTTTTTAAGGTAAGTTCCTAACTAGTTCATGAAATACAGTGCTGGGAAGTTGAATAACATTTGATATTTAATATTTTTTCAATTATTTATCACATGTGTTCTGTTAGCGAGGTAGCTAGCCACTTGGAAGAGTCTGTAACATAGAAGAAGCACAAAGGCTTGTTTTGAATTTGCCCTGTTAAAGTCACTGTATTGTGCTGTTAATACAAACTCAACACTTCCTGTATCCATTTTAAATTAAAAGCCCTCTAGTGTTTCAATGGACTGATCTCTTTCATATTACTTAACAAGGCTTTTAGTGTGAAACATTTGCAGGAACAGGTTGTGGAAAACATGCGACCGCACTTTCAATCATGGATGAGTGACATGTGACAACTAGTGGTAAAATTCAGTATTTCTGCTCCAGTCCAGTCCGGTCTTTGGTTTTTATCAGATAGATGTGCAGATGTACAAGTGGTATCCAACTTTCAGCCAAAAAGAAAAAAATATATATATAGATATATATCTCTATATATATATTCCTATACTTCCCTTAAAATAATTATTGTCATTGCCTATTTTCATCTTCACCTATTTTATGTCAGATAAAGTTTGAGGAATGTCACTATTTTTTTTTTTTTTTTTTAGTTTTTAGTTTAAGGTTTTTTCTGTACATCTACTCTACTGCTGCAAAATGTCTCGTATTCCTTCATGGCTCTGGATTTAAAATGTGAAATAAAGCATAAGGCATTGTCCGTTCCTTACAAATATGTGGAGAAGAACTCTATCCTTAACTCCCCTCTGCCCTGCTCTAGCATAATGGAGCACTAACACCCCGCTGTTTGCCGTCTACACTATTTTCTATACTGAGCCAAGAACAAGTCCAGGGATACGAGCTGGGGGTGTTTTGGACCTGCTGTACCCTCCTCTTAAAAAAAATAGTAAAAAATGTTGTGTTAGCCTGACAACCATGCAGCACAGAAACTGCCAACTTTCATTGATGGAATGCAAAATAAATCCACAGCGGAGCTGGCCAATATTGTCTCAATAAGCCCTGCACCCAAAATGAGCCGAGACAACTGAACAATGGCCATAAACAGTCCAGCTCTGTGCCCCATGGATGATCCAAACAAATGATTTAGAGAGATATAGCAGAGTTCATCTGTATGTGCTCGGTTTCAAATATGTGTGTGTGGGACAGAGAGGACACACTGTCCACACTGGATTCCATCAGGCTTGTGTGTCTTTTTTTGAAGTTAAGATGACCTTTGATGTATTATCTTTATTGCCAGTGATATTCCTCAAAGCTATTTACATTAATTAATCACTATATGTATGAAGATAAATGGGATGTTACTGTGGTGATGTGGTGCCGTGACATAACAGGAGGCAGGACAATTTCATGCAGGTTTTCTGTAATCAACTTAATTTCCTGCATTTCGGCTTTGACGAGTTCTCCGTACAGTAGGCTGACATGTTTTTACAATGGTTCATTACACTTGTCAGTCCACTTCTCTGTCCCTTTGTAATACACACATGCATGCATGCACACAAAATTACATTCAACACTCAGACACAGACATCAGAAATACAATACATGTAGAGATTTACACCAAAACAAACAAACAGACACAGTTGCCCTCAGTTTTAAGATTATTAATTTGTTTTCCTTTTGGCTGTTTTCACAACTGGCAGTTTGCACCGGGTTCTTTTATTTTGAAAATCTGATTCTCTATTTTTCGTTTCTGTGTCTGGCTTCTGGCCAGCTCGAGTTGCTTTCTGTAGAATGATGGAGGTTGCTTGTGGCATCCGTCAAAAATAGAACAGCTGCGTATTCCACAGCTGTTCAGCGAAGCTGAGCGGAGGACCGCTTCTGGGATGCTTCTGAATCGGACTGTGGTGGGGCAGCAAACTAAATAAGTGACACAGTGGTGAATACAGTGGGACATTTAACTGCTACAAGGAGCTGGGGGAGACCAAAACTAAGCTAAAACAAGACTGAATACTGGATTAGCAGGTGGACAGAAACATGGCTCCAAAATCAGATGTGTAAATAAGCAACTGGTTGCTAAAGTGTTTACCATATCAACTTTATAAGGTTGTAACATTTCAAAATTATGTTTAACTTGTAGAGTTCTTCCCCCAAGTGCAAAAAAACAGCTTGTTGTAGCTTTAAAAAGGAATTGAAGAAAAAGTATGTGTTATCAATGAATGGATAATAATAGCAGTACGACAGCTGTGAGTAAGATCATGTACAACGAAGCTGAAGAATGATGCAGAAGACTAAGATACACTCCCATGCGTCACAGCCCACATGGAGATAATGAGATTTGCATATGCATGTCAGGGAAAGATTTCCTCTAAAACATCTCTATCTGTTGTAAACCTGTCCAATCCTATCCACAGGAGACAGACACGAGCTGCTCAGAGTATGTTAGTATAGGTGTGTGTATTGTGAATTTCTGCATTAGAGTTATATAATATAACGCTGTTAAATAGCAAAGACGTAGCATAATTACTGTATTGCATCTAGATGGCATGCACAAATGGATTGTTAACAATGCCACATTTAAACAGTTAAAGAGAACTGTAATTAAATCTAACGCCTGCTGTGGCGTTCCAACATCAGCTCTGAATTGGATTAGGCAAAGAATAAAGCAGAGCATGATTCATTTTTACAAGCAGTAAACACAAGCTCTTGTTCATCTTATAGCATTTATCCTCTCTTGTTCACATAGATATTTAAGGGCAAATTAGTCCAAGATGGTCCAGGTAATCGCTCAATTGTACTAGTGAACAATTCACAGACGCAATGTCCAGCTGGCTGTGTGAGCCTCCAACGACAGATACAAACCATGCGCTGCCATGGAAATATACACATCAACACTTAAAATCCAACTTTGACACAATAAATTTTAATCCCTGGCATGTTTCAGGAGCTCTGTCAAGCTTGGGGTTCTCTCTAAACCTCCAACACCATCTCTGATGAACACACATACCCCAAATTCAAACGTTTACTGTAGCAAGGGATGGCACTATCTCATCTACATTTCAGATAAACCTTAAAACTGTACTGATCAATAATTTAGTACTAAATATGGATGAGTGACTACTTACAATGTGAAAGGGGTCACTCATAGTGACGAAAACCTACAGATAATTACCATCAGATATTTGCATGCATATCCTCTTAGCTCCATTAATCATTTTTTTTAGCATCTTTCAGCTCATTGTTTTGGTTTTATGGCCTGAAACTTTACTGTTCTGTTTTGGTCTGACCACTCTCACCACCTCATTTAGAGCATTTTCAGTAAAAAGAAAGATGATAAAAATCCACTGTATATTTCCTGCCCAGCCACAAACAGCAGGCAGACTTAGTTAGCAGCAGCACAGAGGAACATTTAGCACTTAAAGAGCCACACGTGCAACTGGTGGAGGCAGAAACAGAGCAAAAACAAGAGAGCATGCAGGGCTTCCATTGGCCAAGTTTCAAGAAACATGACTCAAAATGAATGCTAATAGCAACACTATGCGTCTGCTGGATGGGTTAATAGGCAACTATTTGTGTTACGTTTTATGGTGATAAGTCAGTGTTGTGTTTACAGCTTGTTGTGCCGCTCCAGAGTGATCAAAAACAATTAGTGACAGTTTAAATTAAAGTTGGATTACACACATTAAGGAGCATTTAGGCACTGATGGATTCCCGACTAAGAGCACAAAGAACAGAAAGAGCAGGAGACACATCAGTTCAGCTTTGTTCGGTAAATGTGTGTTTTGCACTGTATTTGGATCATATGGCACAGAAAATGTCAACAGTCTTTTTTAACCATGTAAAGTTTATACTGAAACTAAAAGGACAGGATCAAGTCAAGCCTGCCAATGGCCTACAGTCTACATTAGGCCAGAAGAAGGACAGAAGGCTTAGGTTCAGTTGTCTGGACCAGCTACAACTACTCTGGTGTGCTCGGTCCAACATATAAATTAGAAATAAATTACTTTATAATGTGTGATATAAAGTGCAACTTACAAATAGGGCACATTTGGAAACAATTATGCTCAAATTTAAAATATTATGCATGTAAAGAACCTCTCCACACACACTTTAAGACACAGCTGATTAAACACAAATAAATTCACCTTTAGAGTTTGAATGAGTTGCCCCAGATCTCATGCTGACATTCAATTTCTAAGTAGAAAGCATTAAGACCAGCTAATAACAAACATTCCCAAACAGCACCCACACACACACACACAAAAGAAAATTCTGACTCTTGAGTAACACCAGATGCAACATGACCGGTTTAATATCAAGCACTACTTAGGTTTTCGAAGCTGACTGTTCCTGAGGTGTATCATAATGAAAGTTAGAACACGCTGTCCACAAATTGAGCAATGGGTCAGCTCAGGCAAGAATTAGTTTAGTTTAGTTTCATCTTAGTTTGCACAACCATGCCATATTGTAAGGTAATATGAACAACAAAAGTTAGTGTTTTAATTTTTTGTTGGATGTTTCTGTTTAGGTGCTCAGGGAAGAACGTAGTGAGCCAAGATGAGCATATGGGTTGCTGCTTCTCCTGTTTTCAATCTCTCCTTGCAAGTTTCTCTGAAATGCACCAGCTGTAACATCACCATCATCGAGGAGAGGAGGAGGAGGAGGAGGAGGAGGAGAAGGAGGACCGTCTCCTCATCCAGGCTCCACAGTGAAGGATTCTCATCCCATGCCTCAGGCCGATCTTGTACGATAAGACTTGAGACTCAAGCCATAACCCCAACCTATGGCTTTGTGTCCTGTCATAACCAAGTTCTGCCTTCTTTGGACTCTATGAACTCTTCCTCTCTCTGTTTCTACTTGTCTTCATTTGCGTTATCGCAACCCTTTTCTGTCTCCTGTCCGGCTCCATCCATCTCTTTATCTTCCACTCTTTCATTCCTTGTCAGTCCTCCCTCTTCTCCCAATAACACGCAACCTTCAGCGTTCTCGCACTGCGCATTTGTCACTGACATTTTGGTGAGAGTTGCCATACCTTTTCCTCTCACACTGCATGGTTGATTGAAACCCTCTGTGGCCAGTGATCCATATTGCTGACAACATTTTACTTTAACACCTCCATCTGAATTCATACCTCCATATAAAGACCTGCGTGGCCTGGCATGTAGCACGCAGAATGATTTCTGGGTCGGTGGCCTACGTTATATACCGTGTTCCGCTGATATTGCTCATTCTAGCATCTCTGCATTATACATGTAATGTTCATCAAAATCTGTACAACAAAGTAAAATGTGTGAAAAGCAGCTGGGGCAAAGGTAATATTGAGAGGCAGCTGGCATGGAAACACAATTTCCTTGTACTCTTGATTGCTAGGCAAACAAACACAATTGTGTGGTGTACTTTTCTTTAAACAAGAAAATTACAAGGTCTGCTATCAAGGCTGTTTGGAAGTAATAGATGTTTGAAAAGGTAAATATTTTCACGTCCCTCATCTTGAAAAAGGAGAATTGGTCATGCAACAAAAAATTGTTTTATATGATGGAGGCACGCAGTTAAAAAGACTCAATATTAAATCAGCGCTGATAAGCTACAAGAGGGTTAATAACATGTTTGATAAAGGGGCCAGAGACAATTTCATGCCACAAGTCATTATAATGAGCTTCCATTATAGGATCCATTGATGTTTGTGTAATTGGGTGTTTCATCCCACGATTACTTGCATTTCGAGGACATTTTGTCCTCGCCACAGTACCTGTGTGTGTGTGTGTGTGTGTGTGTGTGTGTGACTCAGTAACCACCTGAGAGACCAGAATTGAATTCAGAGGCAGGGCTGAAATTGGTGGTTTAGTTCATGCAAGTCTAAACATAACAATGTTGTGTTTTAATATTGTTTGGGTCCCACCTGATGTCAAGGCCACTTTTCTAGAGCTGCTATTGTAGCAAGGGAATGTGCAATGAGTAAATGAGAAAAAAACAAAAAAACAAACACACAGAACCACAAAGACACAGAACCACACACAGGCCATTTTGTGAGTCGGAGCAGTCATGAGTAGTTATCAGCATTGGAGGGATCTCGAGCCCTCCCTCATCACCATCAATCTGTCTAAATGACTCCTCTCCCTGCCCGGTCTCTCCACCGCCGCTGTTGCTCGCCCATTTTACCCGCACATTTTATCTCCCTCCAGGTCATATCAACATCTCTCTCCCTAGCTCTCTCCCTCTCTATCCTTCGTTTACAACCACTTATCTGGATGCTTTTTTTTTTTTTTTTTTAACATTTCTTGACTGTCATTGCCATTTCTTTCGACTCCTCTCTCAACTCTTTCCCCTATCTCTCTCAATCATGTGCATTTCTCCAGCTTGATGAAACTGCTCCATGACTAAGCAAGCCCCTGTGTGATGGATAGCGTAATGGGAACGGATTGAAGCATTACAACTATAATTCAGGAGGACACAATGTTGTACGGACTTCAGTGAGATCCACTTAAGATGGCCCTGGGTGCGTGCATTTGTTTATATCTGTGGACATGGATACACACTGTCTTAATGTTAAAATCTTACTTAAATGGTTTGTGTACAGTTCTGGGTCAGCATCCTATTAAAAAAAAATGTTTGACAGATGCAGCACAGCTGTAAATGTTCTGTCTCAGTGAGGGATCCGCTGCTTCCCAACATGTCTCATTACATTTAGAAACCTAAATGAGAAAGATGATAAAGTGTGACATATAGTATATTTTGTTTTCTACCAGTCCTGCAGGATGCGTATGTTTCATATTCTACCCTCAAAACACTTTTTTAAAACCCTTTTGTCTCAATTGCAGTATTTTAGGAAAAACACTAATGAGAAAACCTGCAAGTAATAAAGAGTTAAAACACACAAATACACAAAAAAATACACACAAATGACTCTTCATCAATGAACCAAGGCTGCACACTAATGAGCAATCAGTGACCATGTTACCACCTCCAGAACCGGACACTAGAGGCCTAAAATATACGTGCACATGCCTACACGAACACATGTATATATAGACACGCACACACATAAACAAAGGATACCCCCCGGGGTGAAAAAGTGCAAAGTGGAAAACTGCACCCAGGTGCTGGTGTCACGAAAAGGAAACTGACTACTGAGAGTGTGAGAGGTCAGAGGTCATGTTGCATGTGCGCCACATGAAACCTCATGTAAGTACAAACAGGCAAAGCCGCATGCAGTGTGCATGAGACTGTTTACATGTCTCTCTGGCTCTTTCTCAAACACACACGACGCTGATATGCCACAGCGCACAGCACTCGTTTTCAATGGCACTCAGTAAAAGCAGATTCAAGTCTGCTATACCCGTAGGTATATATTTTTCATTAGCTTGGAAGGTAGCGGCAGTTGGACTTCCTGATCCTCAACACACAACAAAGGCAATGCGAGAACAGCTGGGAAAAAGCAGCTGCTTCCAATATGCATTTCATCCATAAAATGCTTTGTATTACCTAATCTCACTGCACAACAAGAGAGGTGCCTCCTAACCATGCACACACACACACACACACACACACACACATTCGCTCCCTCACACACTGCAGTTTGGTATCACATATGAAGCACATTACAGCTCTTTATAGTTAAATCACGTGTGGAGCCACTGAAAGCCCGTCTAAACAGGGGGAGGAGGAAAAGAATGGAAACAGACACGTTAAAGGAGCAAAGGTGACGTGAACTGTGATTGCACAAAGCTGATGGGTTTCCCTGTGGCAGTTACAGTTCAGCCTCAGCTGTGATGTCATGATTTGATAAAAAAAACATTAGCTCATTCGTTGTCATCTTCACGCCCTTACAAAGCATCGCAACCAATTCTGTTAAAATCACTCTGCAGGAAGCAACAGTAGTAAAAAAAAGCCACCGCATTACAGTGTTCATCTGCCTATTTCTCAAATTAATTGTGCCCAGGCTTCAAACAGGGTTTTCTGTGGTGTTTTACAAGAGACAGCTTGCTATGAATAATGGTCTCTGGGCTGTGTAACAGGCGGCTTGCACATAGCAGACTGTACGTGTCACAGGCGGGTAGGAAGAGCAATTTAGATGGTGAAATTTATAAAGGGAAAGCAAAGTTGTGACGTTTTTCATTCAAGGGAAGTGCATCAAATGGGGAACGGATGAGGAAGGTCGATGAGAGACAGACGTGGATCTGGACCTGCTTTGCTTAATGTTCCTGTTTTTATGAGGGCTGTTAAATTGTCTATGTAGAGTGTTTGGCAGGCCTGAACATACACAGAGTGCTACATACACTCACAACTCTTTACCTGTCTACTTTGAACATTTGACTCAACGCTGGAGTTGGAATCGGTTATTTCCTGAGTGCCCATTTGTCAACTGCAATATTTTTTTCCTGTCTGCATCAGCCTCAATCAATTACACACAACTACGTTTTAGCTTTTAATTGCTCTAAGGTTTGGTTTTATGACCAATAATAGATTTTTCTTGCCAGTGCAGGAATTTCCTCTTTGGAATAGCTGGGTTGCTTTGATAGGTGGGTCAAGGGAGGTAAAGCTATCCTGTATCGGGAAAGAACACCAACTGTTTTATTTGTTCAGTCTCCATGGAAATGAATGCGTATCATTGTGTACCGCATCAAAAGGGTCCACGGGCGAATCACTCTACATGACATCCGAGTTACAATTCAATCTCCAGCTTTAAATATGGAGCTTTGTTTGTTCTGGACCTGTCAGTTTGTGATTATGTCATGTTAAAACACCTTTGCCCAAGTGATTTGTGCCACCAGGGAGTTTTGATTTAGTTGCCATGCATGTCTCTAAAAGAACAATGACTATAGCAAGACTTGTCTCACTCCCTGGTTTGTCAGATGCAGTTCATTCGGGTTCATCTTATTTCTAGTTTAAATTAGTGGAGCTAAACTTTGTTTTCTCTTCAGAGCAGCTCCCCTGGGCTCTCTGTTGCCTAGATGCCTTGGTCTCCCAGAAACAGCATGAGGAGAGGCGGTAAAACTATGCTAACATCATCATTATTGTTATCACGATTATTATTAACCCACTGCAGACAGCAAATGGCCAGTCTGAGCTGGGCACTTCTAACACTTCTCTCATTTACCAGCCTGAACAAACAGATCTTAAACAGATGGTCATTTGTGAGTGACAGCCTGAGTAGATGAGAGTAGGTGTTAAGTGTTTTGGACGGGCCTTTAAAGGAGGAACTTTTTAGTTGAATCTGGGGCAGTTCTGTTCTCTTTCTCTGGTCTTTCCACCCTGCCCAGGAGGATGGTTTACAGTAGATTGCTGTGTGGATTGACAGGTCCCATTGCAAGAGGCTGGAGATGGGTTCAGCATAGTGAAAACTTAAAGCAAGTCTGGCTTCTAAAAATAAAATTCCCCCCCTTCCTTCGGTTCAACACAAAATAATTGCTCTCTCTCTTTTCTTTTATTACAGCATTGTTTCTGTCACTCTCCAAGCACTTTTCTCAGGGGACAGGGTTGGTGACAACTGATGCAGACAAGGAAGAAACCCAGTCCCTATACCCAGACCGGAGGGAGGGGAGGCTGAATGTCACCTTCAAATCCAGCAGGCGGATTGATTCAAGGCCTTCGGGGAGCAGCGGGAAATACCTCGGCCTGACAGGAGACACTAAACTAAACAACCGGCGTTCCCCCGGGAGAGCGTTAAACTGCAGCACACTGTGAGTTATGGGCTCAAGGCAATTTCTTTTTACATCATACTTTGTTTTATATGGCAGAAAATGTGTTTATCTTTGAAATGTACATTTCAATAAACAAAACACTTAACCTTCTATATGAGATGTTTCCTTCGGATTTCTGGGACAAATCTAAAAATAGTGCAGATGACTGATGTGGAAATATATCAACACAGGTTTTTATTGTAACACATCGTTCATCACATGAAGGTCGTTTCAGTGTGTCTGTTAATGTATATGTTATAATTTGATCATATGGTAAGTATGTAATAGCACATTTATTTGATACAGTGTGACCTCTATTTATTATTCATCTCTGTCACTATCTAGACTTGACAACCCTGACTACGTACTCAAACAAGACGAACAGACTAGACCCATGCTAATGGCTATGTCAGGCTGTACACAGACAAAGCAGTGCTTTGAGCTAAATGCTAACATCGGCCTAAGTTACATTTTCACAAGGAAGATTCCAACATGGTGATGTTTAGCCAGTAAACCATTTAATAAGTCCACTTCAGTTTGGAGTGCTGATTTGCATTAACTAGTTAGTACTAAACACAAAATACAGCTGAGCCTGATGGGAAGTAGGAACTTGGTCCAAACAATTCAACAACAATTTTTGAGAGGCTACAGGATCACAAAAGAACCAAAGCAGATCATCCAACCAACATTTCCTTTCAAAACTTTGACATTTTAGGATGGTTATATTTTTAGGATCATCCTCTGGGTATCATGAATATTATTTTATGGTTGTCCATCTAGTAGTTGTCAACACATGTCACTTAAAGCAACATTATGTAAGAAGCAATTTAGTGCTCCTGATTTATTACGATTAGGTTAATTATAATCAAAAACCAGCAAGTCAAAAACTTTGCTAACAGCCAACTTCTCATCTTCTGGCCTCTTATTGGTTATTCTCTTCATCTCTTCAGATTCTTTGCCTCTGCCATGCTCTGCCACTAGTAAACCTGGTTACACTGTCCGCTGGCCCAGCTCTGGTTCTAGAGCCTATTTGACATCAATCCTCATATGCTTTCCCCTGGGCCTGAAGTACCTTCTTCACTGTGGTCAAAACTACCTGTGGTATCAGTGTAAACACTAACACTCCCCTGGTTCTCTGAGCTTACAGTCCAGGCGGCACAGCTAACTAATGAGCTAATATTAGTTAACAGCAGCTACGCATTAGTTACTTTACTGTCCATCAGGAAACTCTGAAAATCACAGAGTTGAGGCAGAGGAGGAGGACCTCAGAGGGAAAACTAGAAAAGAAAGAAAGAAAAAAAAAAAAGAGCTTTACCAAAATAAATTAGCGTGACTGTAAAGCGTTACATACTTCTCACAGAACATCGTGCCTGGAGCCCAAAGTTACAAATAGCAAAAACAGGTGTACAGGGCTCGGGGTGGATAAAGGTCAAAAGAGACAAGATTTACCCAATTACAGGGCAGTGCAGCATCAAAATGATTTAAAATCTCTTATTTTAAGGTAGAAAAGTTGGACAACTTTGAAGCTACAAAACCAAAAATGTCAAGCTCTTTGGGGTCATCAAAATCACAACACTTCATGCACTTGGGACCATGAATATCTGTACAAAATTACATGCCAATCCATCAAATAGAAATCTCTAGAGCCATGCTGCTAACATGGCTAAAATATCCATGCAGTGTATATATGAAATATGTGAGAAATACAAGTGTCAGTTCCACATGTAGTGTGGCTTACTGCTTACCTGCATGCACATATATATATATTATGTGAGATACTATACGTGAGTGTTTGAGAATGGGACGTAGGCCTGGTTTATGAGCGGTTATTTGTTTCATGAAAGAAATCTGGAAAGCAGTCAAACTCCTCTCAGCACACAGCAACGGCCACTTTTCACTTTCACTCATACTCAGTTGCGTAACTGAAAGCAGACTCTGTTTAATATTAAATATTTACTCTCATGTTGTGATTGCACACTGGAAACAGTCAGATGATACATAGTGTGTATCTGGATGCACAAGCGGCCTCAGGCAGTTTAATTGTTCAAGCATCTCTATAAATAATCATTTCGATACATCGATATACAGAGTGACTTGCTTAGGTTGTTTTATTTCTGCTCGGTCCTGTTCTTTGCCAAAAAGATCTGATCCTATCTTCCGTTTCGGCCTTTCCGTATATGAAAAACTAAGTGCAATAAAATGTGAATGTGCTCTTCTTATTCTCCAGAAAGAGGCCACAAGGGGAACAACGTTCAGAGTTTTCCCTCTGGAGATTACAGTGTCAGTGAGTTTGCACGAGATCATTACTTAGTCGTGTCCTGTTACCCAATACACTTGCTATCTCCATCTTTCATTTCACTCCATACAAGTTTCACATGTAAATATCTTTTACACATAAAAACAGCAGCATACTTGTGCCTGTGCATAAATCATCTCAGTGGGAAAACCCTTTTTTTGTTTTTTTTTTTACAATTTTTCCTGTGTTGCTCATATCTAAGTTTCCAGATTTTCGCAATTGCGGGACAGCATTGATCACTTATGACCTCTGATTATTCATAGCAAGTATTACTCCAGGGAATTCCTCTTGCCACAAACAGTAGTTGGAAGTCTTTTAATTCAATCAACATACATAAATTTGTCTGACCGATGTCTACAGAGAGACGGTTTGTAGAACAATACAAAACCACACCATAGCTCAAGGCTGAGGGAACACATTAATGAAAATCAATCAATTGTGCTGTGTTCGCAAGGTGGGTACTGTATATACAATGCATGCATAACTAGGGTGGATTTGAGCTGATGCATATTGCTATGGAAGTCATTGCCATACTGAGTGATGGGGCCACACACTGGGTTTTAAAGCTGCTGGGTCATTAAGCGTCCACACAAGAGCGGCTGTGGGGAATGCTCATCATGCTTGGGAGATAAGGGCTAAGACTGCATAAAAAGCAAGATTAAGACTTTCATACTGTACACTTGTATCCTAATGCAATATTAACATGGGAAAAAAGCCAAAAGAGAGAGACAGAGGGAGAGAAAGCTCAGGAATCTGAAAGTCTAATATTGGGTTGTAGCCCTTTGGGGGTATTGATCACAGGAAGCAAACAAACAGCTTTCATGTTGCTTGTGTGACAGGGCAACTTCCTCTCTTGCTGTCCTTTGAGAGTTTTTATTTCGCTTGTTTGAGTCAGTGGTACTTGATCACTGTCACAGGAGAGTATTGAAAAGGAGCAGGATGTATTGAAAGTGAGTTTGGTCACCGCAGTAACTATGTCCATTCAGACTATGATTAAGTGGACACTCTGTTACAGCGTGGACTGAATGTTTTATAGCACAGCGGGAGATAAGACCAAAAAGACATTTACAATGCATCAGAAACATAGTAGCGATATGAATAAAACAATGATCTTGTAAATAGAGGAGATGGAGAGTGATTGAGAGGCAGGTTTGGCTGACGATGTGAGAGAAAGAGTGAGAGAGAACACCCCCAGAGTCCACAGAAACAGAACAAATAGGTGATGCCAAGCAAAATTAGGCCAATTCCTACTTTTAATGAGAATCTGAAAAAGCAATAAAATTCTCTAAACACTTAAAAGGCACCAAACCCAACTCCTACCATTGATAACGTTG
The DNA here is from genome assembly GCA_028641955.1 of Protonibea diacanthus. Classification (NCBI taxonomy): domain Eukaryota; kingdom Metazoa; phylum Chordata; class Actinopteri; family Sciaenidae; genus Protonibea; species Protonibea diacanthus. Next base: position 11,274,735 of record CM053993.1, read on the forward strand.
TGTTGCCAACAAGAGAAGATGGAGAAAAAATCTAATCCAGCTGGTCTTGATTGTCTGGTGTTGACAAAGTTGAACTGAAATCAAAATGTATTTTTGCTATGAAATTACTACATATGTCCTTGGTTGTTTTGAAAATGAGTGTTCTGAATGACTATGTCTGTACTGAATTTAATTGGCACAATGTCTGTGTGGGCACTAATATTACTAAAAACAAACATCTACCTGGCTAGAAATGTGACCCTCTTAGCAGCTGCTATAGTCACATCCTTGATTTCAATACCCCGTACACTACGTGATTATCTGAGTCATGATTCTGAACACGAGGCAAACAGGAGCTGGACTATGACTCAGGAAGTGTTAAAATAACATGGTCTAATAGTAATGTTAGTAAGCTAACCTAACTAGCTTCCACTTTTCCTTGCTAGCTTCAGCTTGGAATAAAAACTTGACATAATGAGAAATGATTCCTTCCAGTTGCAGAGCTTTGTAAAGAGACAACTTAAATTACTAACAGGTGACAATGACTCAATAAGTAAGCATTGCTTGGGCTGGACAATGACTTAGCAAGCGATGAAAAAACATGGCCTAAAAGTAACGTTGTAACACACAGAGGTGACCCAACTAGCTCCCACTTTCTGAGTAGAAGCTTGTTAACCCATTTTGCAAGCTTCAACATTTCAAACTGATTACAAACATCACAATAAAATGGCTCCTTCCAGTTGCAGAGTTTGCAGAGAGACAGCTTAAATTGCTAACAGCTGATAGCCAACACTATATGGTCTCTTCAGTCAACAACAAGAGGAAAAGACAGAGTGACACATAATGCCACAATGCATGTGTAAAAACAGAACAAAGTTCTTCACCATAATAAATTCCAGTACCAAGAATTTGACGCATTTTCAGACAAAAACCCCCAAAACAAACCCTGAAGATTTCATGGAAATATAACACGTGTCAGAGCATGTAACAACACCTCTTCCTACCTTTTATCCATTTTCCTTCCATGGCTCCCACCTTTAATATTATATTATAATTACAATCTTATTATAATCTCACAACAGCTAACAAGCATTTTTTTCCAGTTTTCAGCCACATCTCAGCCTTTTTCTGAACGATACAGTAATAACAAACAACATAAAATATATTTTTTTGAATCATCAGACTTTCATTATATTAGCTTTTTAAAGTACAACATGATTTTGCAGAACTGTACTTTGTGCAATTAATTTATGCTCATGCCAATAAAGGAAATATGAACTTCAGAGAGAGAGAGAGAGAGAGAGAGAGAGAGAGAGAGAGAGAGAGAGTGTGAGAGAGAGAGAGAATGGGAGGGAGCAAAAAGTTGTCAGAGAAAGTTTTGCTCTTGTGGTGAGCAGTGTGTAATTCTGTAGCTTCCCTCATCTAACCCCCAGCAAACAGGAGTAAGAGGGAGGGAGAAAGTGAAAGAAGGAAGAGTGGTTGAGTGATTATGTGCTAAGGAGGTCCAGTCTGTGTATATGTGTGTGTGTGTGTGTATGTGTGCTTGTGTGTATGTGTGTGGAGAGGTACGCCACTCTCTCCCTCTACTTTAAGAGCTATACCACTTCAGCCAACATCCTGAAGCGGACCACTATACCCCTCCTCTCCCCTCTCCTCTGGACCAACGCATGGACTCCAGCAGCTTGAAAAGAAGGCAGTGAGAAAAGCAAGTTTTCAGAAGAGAGATAAATGGTGGGAGGGAAGTCTGTTTTTGGTTTCCTGTACCGAGCTGCATGTGCTGGCTGTTGGAGTTACAATAGGAGGCAAGCCCCTTTTCCTGTGTGTGTGTTTTCTGTCTGCCCTCACGAGGAACAGCGGGAGCAGGAACTGGCTCAAGAAGACTTCTGGATGCAACAGCAAAGAGGAGGGCCAGCCAAAAGAGGAGAAGAGAAAGTGATAAAGCAGAGAAAGGAGCAGCAGGGGTTGGACTGAGAAGACAGCAGGAAGACGGAGTCAGAGTCTTGGGGGACACTTTAGCAAGAGACGGTAAAAGATACAGGCAAGGTAGAAGACCAGAGGTGGAAGCTCACCTGACCCACTTCGCTGCGCTGCCAGGTGTGAAGTGACCTTCTTCCTCCCCTCTCCTCCCTCCCTCCCCATTCCCTCTCCTTCCCCTGACATGGGCCGCCTGCTGGCCCTTACCCTTGCCTACCTGGCCTACCTGCTGGCCACCGTGATCGGCTCAGAGCGCCAACAGCACCGTGTGCAGCACGGCCCCTGCAGCTACACCTTCATCCTCCCTGAGGTGGAGCACTGCCATCCCTTAAAGGACTTCCAGGTCACCAACACCCTCCAGAGGGACTCTCCACCCGAGGCAGTGCCAGATTCAAGCCAATCCAAGCCGGGCAAGGCCCAAAAGGAGAGGCCTTCCTGGCAGGAGAGGAAGCTGGAGAGTCTGGAGAGTGCCATGGAGAATAACACTCAGTGGCTACAGAAGGTATAGTTTCTCTTATATGTCATAATTTAGCTTGCACACCTTCAAACATGAGATGTCCATGATACACTAACAACATCTGTTGACAAGCCCTCACTACTGATAGGTTCGGTGCTTAGTTGGGATTTCCTGGATGTTTGCTGTATGAATATCTGGCTCCATTACAATGCCTGGTGTATGAGTGTGTCTGTATTTAAGACCACTGGGATGCCAGAACTCCCTGTTGCATGCAAGAAGAGAAAGACATGGTGAAATAAGTTTGCTAGTATCAAACGGTGCCAAATATATCTCTCACTGTTAAACCTGCTAAATTAGTATTTTCCCCCCGCTGGCAACAAGTACACAGAAACTCTTAACTTATGTTATAGCTCATTTAAAAACTCCACCAAGCTCTGCTGATCCCAAAATATAACACTTTCCTCAGTGAAAAAAATGTTTATCAGCTGGAGACACATTTCAGCGTTTCTCTTCTCCGGGCCCGTTGGCCTTTGCAATTCCATTTATCCCGGATTATGACTGACTAAAATGAAATGATGCGATTAAACGTGGCTCCAAAATAGTGCTTTCATTGCAAAGGTCATCAGGGCACAGAATCAGTGTTGGGCCATTGTCTAGGAGAGACTGACTGACACGCCACCCCTCTCCACCCGTCTCTCTATTCTTGTCTGCATCACTCAGAGAATATTTATGGTACACACTAATCCTCGGGCCATTTATAAGAGTTTGTGTTGAGTGTTTAGATTGGACTTCTGAGAGCAAACATGATTATATATTAGGATTTGGAAATGGGGCATTATGAATGCCGTGCTTATGTCACTTCCCACTCTCACTCGCCACAAAATTATCTTCCTTTCCCTTCCCCAGCCTCCTTTTTTTCTTTTGACACCCTGTTCCCTTCTATCCATCTCCTTTTGTTTCTATCTGAGCTGCTGCACCTCTGGGATGATGAATGTGTCTCATCTCACACCTTGACTTGTCGACCATCAGATCTCGAGCTCTTTGTCTATCTTGCTCACACTCTCTCCACACGCACATATGAAAACACGTACACAGACACACACTCAATTCCCCTGTGCACATTCTGTCTGATGCTCAGTCTGTGAACTGGAGACCTAGCTTCAATGGGAAGCATCCCATGAGGCCACACTGTATGTGCGTCTGAGAGACTGAGCGAGGAAGAAAGAGCGAGAGGGTTCACACACTTTCCCTTATGCGTGTAGTACATTATTAACATATAGTCTGCAAAGCGCAGGCAAACTTGTAGAATACAAAATCATCACGTATTGCACATATTCTGGGTATATTCTCGTTTGTACACTCTCTTGTACTCACTAAAGCTGCGATTCGAGTGGACACAAGACGCAGTTTGAAATCAGAAATAGCTCTGCTGACACATATCTTGCTCTGTTGCCAAATTTCCTTCACACAACTTGTGGAATGAACACAAAGATCCCACCTTTCAACAAGTTACTCCCACCAGGCTGTAGTGATGCATAAACGATCACACTGTAGGTGGGATTTCCACGTAAACACAACACGACCCTAAAGAGCTCTTTTAGATGTGCGCGAGGGTTTAATGACCTTTGACCCCGGATGGCAAAGCCTTTTCAGCACCTTGTGGAGCTCATTAAGCCTATCTGCATAAGCCCGGGGAGAAATTTGGTGACATGCATGCGGAAGAACTTGAGGCAAGCGTGTGTCAGTGTGTCTGTGAAACTTTATACGATCTCACTGAGAGCTCCCCCAGGGTGGTATGACTCTTTCTGTGAGCCTTCCACCCCAACCCCTTGAAAGAAAACACACACCCACACACACAAACTTAGGAGCGCGCACACACACTCATCCAGCATGTTCTGTGGAGGAATCTCCAAGCAGACGAATGCAACAGGACTGTATTAATGCTCAGATTGCTTCTTCAGTGTTTCCAGGAAGAAACCAATGTTTGTTTTCTTTTGTTCTAACCCACCACACAAGCCCCCTACTAATCCCTTTCGCATTCTGCTGCCCTGTGGGGTTGGCAAAAAGGATGTGAGCATGTTCTTGTTTGTGCTTTTAAGAGACTGTGTGGATTATGCTAATGCAGAAATATTGCACAGAGATCAAGGTGGCTGGGTTACCCTTGGTGACCCGGTTTCCTGGCCCAGTAATATTTCATTAAACCACTACTCAAGCATGTCCCACATTATTCAATTATTCAATTTATCAAAGCCAGGGTTTTGTTATTTTTGCATCTGAATTGACTGGGGTGAATGGAATTTTGTTTGCTACACACACAGCACTGAAAATGATCTTTACATGAGCACACAGCACAGTGCAAGTGTCATTACTCCAACCAACGTAGTTGTCACTCACCCAACGCCCAAATTGTGTAAGTGCTTGCACTCGTCTGTGCGCCAGTGAGCATGAGGTGTGGTCAGGCCAGCAGCTTACAGCTTGAAAGTCATTGCACCACTGACCAACAAAAACCTGGTCTAAGGTAACTGAATGATACTTTTGTTTTATTCCTGCATGCACAGGACACATTATTCATATAGTTCACATCAAGTGTACGCTCAAATGGACTTGTGGATGGGATCTCTGTGCTGTATGGTTGTTTGGTGCTATGTATACCAAGAGGCATGCAAGTCATAGATGTATGAGATGATGTGTAAAGTTATTTTTACAGTGAGCAGAGTGGTTTGTGCAGCAGTCTCCGGTGTTTTAGGCTTTTCTTCATCTTATAGTGCAAACTGGTCTAGAAAAACACAGCAGTTTAGAATGCATTAACTTAGCAGAGGTGTGCACAAACGAGACAAATTTCATTTATATGATCCATAATTACTACACACAGTTTACCTCAGGGGGCCTTACAATCAGTGTATAACACCCTGTGCTTAGATCCTCCAATAGGGTAAAGATCAAGTAGGTCCTGACCCCTCTCCACCATGGAGACCTGGAAGAGGCTGTGACACAAAAGTGAAAACTTTTACCTGCTGATGGTACTAGATGAAATATCAGGGATTTTCTAGACCGCACTCTTTATAATATTATAAAAACTTTAGGATCCCTCTGGGGGCCATGAATTGTCTGCACAAAATTTAAGAGCATCCACTATTTTTTTTAGATGTTTCTGTAGAGACACTGCCATCCCATGATGTAACTCCAGATGAAAACAATTCCACAGTAACATCTTTTTCCAGAAACAATGTCCTGGTTACGCTGGATAATCACTAGAACATGCAACCATTTTCATTGGGACCAATTCTTTAACAGAAAATAGGTCCAATGAAAACCGTCCACAATGAGAAATGTGGATTAGCCATTTGAAAATGCTGTTTGCGGTACAAACAAAATTTCATTCTCCACCATTGTTCTGCTGTGGAGATAGAAATCCAAATAAAAAACAAACACCATGAGAAGTAAGTGAGAAAATATGTTCTTTGACAAGTCACCATATTCATGGATATTATTACTGTTCCTCATAATAATAACCACCCTAATGCGCCTCAGTCCATCACTATCTTTTGCCAGAACACCAGATATGTTCCCGCACTTCTCTGTAATTTAACTGAGAACAAATATGTCCATTGGCCCAACAATTAAGATATCGAGTGATACAATTCCTATGATTTTTCTCAGCACCGAGGCCTACTCCGTCTCTCTTAGACACAATAAAACAGAATTATATTACATCCCGGCCGCGATTTATCTGGCTGCATGGAGTAGCATGTGACAGATCTGCAATTAATGCAATTGGCTGTGGGAGATGGAGAGCATCAAGACCTCTGGATTGAGCTCTTTCACAGAAGGCTGTAATAGGAACAGTTTGGACAGGCGGCTGATAGCAGCTTCAATACACGAGGCTGATTATGATGCAGGGATCTTTGGTTCTTCCTCTGGAGTTGGCTTTAATCCGCTTGGTAATCTCTTCATAACCTTCGTTATAAGGCGGTTTTTTTTTTTTTTTCTGCTGTCTCAGTTGTCCTAAAGCAGCAAAATGTGAGGGATGGATTTGCAGAGCAAGAGGGAGGAAGAGGGAGAAGAGAGAGTGAAAGAGATCAAGGGGAAGTAAGAGACAAAGAGAGAAAGATTACAAGGAGGCAAACAATTTAATTGCCGATTCATCTCTATTTGCCCACTTGGATCAGTATGTTTTATACTGCATAAAAAAATAGACAAAGCCCTCTCCTGTGGCAATGCATTATCATAATCACATTCCTCACTGAAATGGGCATTTGCATTGAAAAAAATAAAAAAATATAACAAACAATCGCAGTCTCATTTGAATCCTCTTCGATTCTTGCGAATAGCTACTCATTAACTGGATCATTTTGAATGCTTTCTCCTTGGAGACTTCATTTTCCAGTCATGTGGTTTAATGAGTGAAGTCTGAACTCTCCAAAGAAAAGTCATGAATATTATTGTTCGATATTTCCCATTTGCTTTATTGCGAGGCACAGGCCATTGCCCGTTAAACATCAAACACAATTCCATCGTTCACGGCAAAGGAAAAGCCTTATTTGTCTTCCAGATGCCGTTTTGCTCAAACCAACTGCATTAATAAGAAAATCTATTTATTGGAGCAAGATGGATGTCATCCTATGTATGCCCCTGCTGCAACATGTTTTGCCAATTCCTCTTTCTCCAAGCTTGCGATTGATTGTCCCAGTCTAGGCGACTGTCCCTGATGTCTTGCACACAAATATCGTAATGTCAGCCTCTTGGTGTGTATTATTACTGTTACTGAAATCCCATTGAGACGCCTATACACTGCATATTTTATTAATGCAAGGGTTTGTATTTGCCTGAAGCAAACCTGATGATAGATAGATGAGTGGTGCAACACTGCAAGTTCCATAGGGATACCAAATTCAATTACTCCATCACAGTATCTGAAAAGAATGAGCTGAAAAAGACCAAGACTGCGACTTTCACACTACAACAAGATGTCAGCGAACATATAGGGATATTGCATCCTAAAATATGGTTATCACCACAGTGAAACTGGGGAATCAGACATCCTGGATAATATTCTCAGAGTCTGCTTGTTCTCCTTACAGCTGGAGAACTTCATCCAGGAGAATGTGCGCTCTGGGATGGAGGAAATGAAGAGAACAGCAGTACACACCCAGACAGCTGCCATGCTGGAGATGGGAACCAACCTCCTAAGCCAATCAGCCGAGCAGACCCGCAAACTGACAGACGTTGAGACCCAGGTGAGTCCACCAGGAAGCATTTCAGTGAGCCTGAGATAACTTTCTTCGCAGCCAATCCAAATGAAAAACTGTGAGGATCACACCCATGCAAAAATAAATGATGTCACTTGCAAAACACTTTGTGAATAGCTAATTAAATTTAAATCAGATGTAACCCACTGAGAAGCCATGCCCAAAGGTGGCGGCAACTGCTTTAAAACAGCTGGTATTTAGCTCTGCAGGCTCTGATTGACACAATGAGTTGAGCTCGGCATGTGACAACAAGCCAATTAAAACATAAAACTCAGTAGCACAACACAGATGTGTCTTCAATCATGCCACAGAGCTGTTATTACAGATTGGGCTGTTTTGGTCCTCGTGCTTTCTTTTTCTCTTATCAAAGTCGGTATGAAACCGCAACCTGTACAAATATCGCTTTTTTTTCAAGTTTCTGTTTTATCTGTAACTTCAAAACATGTCACACGTGCGTATGAGATCATTCTTGCTCACGTTTTCATTGTAAGATCAAAGAATGAGCTTCATGAGCCTTGTGATGTGCTGTAGGATACTGTTTATCCCCAAGGGTGTTTTTTATGAATTCATGCTGATGGGTGCCCGCTTTTACGCCCCACCCCCCATCTTTTCATCAGTATCCCCTTATCGTTCCCTTCCATTCTTCAACCTACACACACTGTGACAGAGTTATTATCTCATTTTTCTTCTTATTTTTAATCAATCTATAGGTTTTAAACCAGACAAGTCGCCTGGAGATACAGCTGCTTGAGTATTCGCTCTTCACTAACCGTCTGGAGAAACATATTCTCCTGCAGACTCAGGAGATCTCACGCCTCAGTGACAAAAACAGGTGAAGACACACACGTACACACACACTTCATAAGATTGGGTTTGCTGGTACATTGTTACTGCGTATAGGCACTTCAATTTCAGATCCATTAGCTAGTTAGTTTCAGTGGTAGATTTTTTTTTTGTCTTTGTTCATCTGTAGGTGGCGCTATTTTAGTTGCTTCTATTCATTTACTGATCCTAAACGAGCTGGTGGGGCTGCTGTAGGAAACATAAAACGCATCTCTTCCTGTGCACCAAAGACCGTTTTCTCCGGAAAAAGCCACTTGACACTGGGTGGGGGGAAAAAAAATTGAAGGCCTTCAAAAGTGTAATATATTGTATACATACGTGCAGACATGAAACTGGTCCTTTTTGTAACAGCTGGAAAAGAATACACTGAATGACTCCAGCAGATATAAAAAAAAACAGGGCACTTAGAAACAGTATAATGTGTATTGTGTAAGCATGTATGTGTGTGTTTGCCAGTGAATAGGCATTTTTGGGAGGGGTTTCCCATTCTTCTCTCTAGGAACACAAGGTCATACGAAGGCCAGCAGGGGTTAAGGACAGGGTGCTGGGTGGTATAAAAGGGAGGGAGTGCTTTCTCTCTTTGTATCTGATTGTTTATCACTTCATCCATCTGTGCCAAGCGTGACCGGGAGAAACTCAATGCCGTCAGCTCCAACACCTGTTACACATCTGGCCCCGCTTGGCCCCACTCTGCCCTTTGACCCTCGTCCTTCAAGTCGGTGTCATGGCTCTGACATATAAATAAATGAATACATCTTTGCATGGGTAAACACCATGACGGGACGCATGAAATTAGAAAGGTCATAGTAGATTTGGAGCCAGGCAGCTGTGGAATAAAAGGGGAACAGAGGACTGTGGTGGTTGTAGAAGGCTACTGCTGCTGATCCTTGAGGGCATGGAGCGAGTATCTGAACAGCAGCCAACTAAAAAGAGCAGAGAGACATGTTTGTTTTCATAGGCATTACATGTAAAATACCATTGGCAGGAAACAGTGTGTGTGGAGATTGTGAGAGCAGTCAAATAGTAATATTACAATAATAATAAATAGCACAAGAGCATAAGCATAACAGTTTAATTACCCAGGTTGAAATGTGATACAGTATGCCATGTTTGTTCTGTCAAACCTTGAACTGTTTAAACATTACTGTGCTGCTTTACCGCTGTACTCTACACTTTGACTGTTTCTCAAAGTAAAATACACATAATGGAGAACAATTTGTTAGCTTGCTTTGCCACTTTTATTGAGTGCTCTCCCACAAAGCAAATATGAAATGAAAGCGATGATAAAAATTATTTGGATTGATCCGGCTCTCCTCCACAAGCCACATACTGAGTCGCTGCCTAAAGTGGGAGATTGAGGATACGCGTTTAGTGCGGCGGCCGTGTGTGCACAGGGCTGAAAAGTAGCTTGTTCAATCTGGGTAGCGGGATTGTTTCAATAAATAACTGCTGCAGAGTCGTTAGTCAAAGCCATAAAGATCAGGCTGCGGGGATTTATGATCTTCATTTGGAGGCGGGGGTGTGGCGCACACAGACACACACAGACGCACACACACACACGTTGTCAGACTGTTGCCTCATAGCTATGATCGAAAGGTTTAGCATGCAGGCCCATCTGTGAATGCTGCTGCAGTACAGGTGTTTATATGATGTTAGCCCGATGAGACTGTCTATTAGTCATCCTCCCTCCATGTAAATGTGCATGTCTGTGCAACCTCCACTGTGAAAGGTAAATCCTGAATGAATGGATTTTCCACATGAACCCACAGTCTTATATCTTCTGACTCCCATACTATTCAGCATTGCACCTTAACGCTTGATATATTATTTTGTCTTGGAATGTTTTTTTTTGTTTGTCTGTTTTTAGGAAAATAGGTTAACACAAGGCTCAAAAATGATTTTCTTTATGTTTTTGGTAGTTTTCTGGAAGAGAGGCTCTTAGCGCTGGAGGCACGGTACGGGAGGGAGCTGCAGGGCTTGGCGAGTGAAAAGCAGCAGCTACAGGAGCTCCTGGAGAGGCAGAGCCGACTGGTCAGTCAGCTTCAGGGTGAACTTGGCAGCTCCACGCTCAACAGCACCTTACTACAGAGACAGCAGGCCGTGCTCGCTGACACTGTTCAGCGGCTGCTGGCTATGGTCAACCACTGCAATGGTAACTGTACTGCCAACATTTGTTATTTGATAAAAAAAAAAAAAAGATACACATTCACATGAGAAACATGTTCTGTTGGACAATATGAAAAAAAAAAAAACGACAGAACACCCACTCACTAGTATGTAGCACGAGATTATAGATTACATTCCTATGATTCATTACTTCCTCCGTGCAAAAAAGACAAATAGCATCAATAAACACCAGAATTTCATTAAGGCAAAAAAGAGATCTACAGTATTTCAGTTAATGAGCATGGGATTTGTGATTTAGTCCTAAAAAGATTTTAGAAAATTTTACAAGAAACATACCACCTAGAGCAGTCTGTAATTCAAATATCAGACACACTGCGTACATGCACGCACCGCAAACATTGCAGGCTTAATCCACAGCTTAACGTTACAAGAGAACTCACATATGGGGTTGGGATTTGTGTGTAAAACCCATAAGGTTGCCATCTGTAAATAAATGCCTTCATGTTTTTTTTTTTTCTTTCCTTTTCTTTCTTTATCAGAAATCTCCAACATGCCCAAGGAGGAGCCGCTTGGTTTCAGGGACTGTGCTGAGATCTTGCGATCTGGAGTGACAGAGAGTGGACTATATAGCATACGCCTCCCCAACTCCACCCAGACTGTCAAGGTAGTAAGACTTTAAAGGTCACTGGCCTTTTCTCGCAAATATCACCTAACTGACTGTGACATGGAACTTTTTTTGTAAGACATTTTAGCCCATTTCCTTAACACATTTAGCACTGCGATCATTTCACTTTGCCCAGCCTGCGTAATGTAATGCTCACTCACACCACATAATGACATTCAGACGGCTTATCATTATTTTTTGGACTGCAGTAAACACTGGGAGGACAAACTAGTCTGATGTAAGAGTAATTTGCAGGGGTTTTTGGTATGGAGGTTGATGGAAATGCCATGCTGAGTTACTGAGAGCTAAAATAATAAGCAACAGGAGCATTATGCCCCGCAGGCTTCATGCGGGAGTGAGTGCGCACTGCTGAATGCAAAGTCAGAATAGCTTAAGAGGTACCTTCGCTGACCTGAAGTAGCTAGTTACAGTAGGTCAACCATGGCACTCACCAGCAGGCTATCTTTTCTTTGAATCACAGCTAGCATTATCTGTCTCTCAGAGTTTCCCACAGAAGAACAGTTATCTGTGATTCATTACTTTTAGTCTAGTTTGCTGTTTGGCACCATCTCCCAGCGCCTCTGTTTTCTCCCGTTCTTCCTCTTCATTTCCTGTGGGCAAGGCAGCCAGGTGTTAGGCCATGGTGCCATGTGTTTCCTGCCGAATGGGGCCAATGTACGTTTCCACTGATGCGAGTTAGTACTCCCCAAATCATTGCTGCTTTCAATCTATGCCATCTAATTCCAAAGTGGCTGGCAATCTGGGTGGCTGTGTAAAAGTGGGGCAGATACAAATTGCCCTATTTTCAAAGCAGAAAGCGGCTTCCTCAGTTGGACAAGAGACAAAAAGCATTCTCACACATACACACACACACACACACACAGACGTGTGTAATGTAGATATGAAAATCTATCCATGCATCTAACTTCTAATCACCAAGGTTGTGAATAAAGATGGTGTTTACACCACAAATAATTCATAGCTTGGATGAGCTTCTTTTTTAATTTTTCATAATTCTGTAGTGTATAGTTTGTGTGCTACAAATGCACAGGGCTCATAAAATTAAGCAAGTTAGGGCTTCTCTCTAAACACATATTAGGGAGTGATTACTCTGTCCCCTGAAAGCCCTTTACAAATAACCACTGCATAATCTTTTTTTAAATCATAATAATACAACAGTTGTCTGGACTTTTGCATTTTATTTTAATTGCTGTGGCCCTAGACTGATTTCTTGCTGGCTAATAATAAGTGAATTTTGGAATATTAAATACGGAGCTGGTCTGAATGAGAGTAACAACCACATTTGGGAAATGACTTCAATTGAAAATTCTATTTTAAGACACTGTTTTTATATTCAGCATGATGCCTTTAGGGCCAGATCATTGGCTTAATGTGCCAGAGGATAATCACAGCATTATGCCAGTCTACTCTGATTTTAGAGGTAAAGACCTGAGTGCCTTTTGACCTTGATTTTGCTTTCCTGTTCTGGGAAAGAGTTGGAAACTCTCTTTTCATTTCTAGCAGAAAATAGCCAGTTGGGATGTTGAAATAGAGAGACCCCTTGGGATGCTGTGCACATACCAGCATCTACACTGCACGACTCTTGAGACAGGTCAGGGCGGTTGTTTGGTAGACAACATTCAAGGAACTGGCCAAGCAAGTCAATTTTTATTTCATCAATGATTATCCACAGTGCAGTATTTAGAAATGTCTCTGACAATATCTATAATTTGAGGTGACAACACTGCATAGAGATTCAAACACAGTGCCTGAGAAAACTGACAAAGTACCACCCCACGGCCTTGAGAAATGCAGGCTGAATACTCTTGTTCAATTAAAAAGGATCTCAGTAACAAAATGCATCTAATCTTACCACCTACAGAGGAAATTTAGTCTTTTAATCATGACACCTAAGGTAAGATGGAATGTGCCCAGTTTAACACTTTGAATATGTAAAACAAGCCCCTGGACAAGTCTAAATTTCAATTTCTGTCACTAGATGAATGAGTGCAATTCATTCCTATTTGTTCGTCCAAACATCTACATATGGCAAAACGTGAAGCCAAGAAAGAAAACAGCGTGTGTAACCAAAAACGCAGATGCCTCCTCCTCAACCCCCACTCATGGGGGTTTAAGAGAACATGCTGATATGTTAGTTTTTACTTCCCACCTGGGTCATATCATTCCGTGACACCCTGAAATGTTGCCGCCGTCCCCCCCTGCCCCATTCCTGAGGCTTCCAAGGCATCCTTTAAATAACATAAAACCTATAGTGTGTTTCATATTTCCATGTCATTTCTTGACACTTTTCTCTCCAATTTCCACTTGTAAACCACTGATGCTGTAAGATCTGACATACTAAAACAAATCTACACTGACATTTAAACTGAGGAATGAATAGAAAAATAGAAAAGACTACATGTATATTGACATGTTTTTGCACATTTTTTTCTTAAATTTACTTAAGACCAGCAAATATTGTTTTAAAGAATAGAACCTTGTCTATATAAATTATACTTTAAGCTACACTCAAAAAATCAGTATTTTCATATGAACAATGAATTTAAGTGTCAATGAAACAATGAAAATTAGGGTTAGGGTTAGGGTGAAGTATCTTTCAGCGTATTGTTTCGGGTTTTTACATCCCACAACCCCTTGTTTTGGTTCAGTCTCACCACCATTCATCAACCTGTTAGCATTTAGCTGCTAAATAACCAGATTTTTCTCACTAGTTGGTGGAGACCAAAATTGAGTGAATTATTGGACTTAGATTTGCCAGATGACTTGAAGCAAATCCAAATGCTCTACATCTGGTGAATGTTTGAAATGATAGTGGCTGCCCCCAAGTGGCAAAAACATTGAATTATTTACAGTTTTAAAGAATAGAAAATATCTATTTGACTAAATAAAAAAAAAACAAAAAAACAAATCTAACCAAGCAAGACTTTTTAAATGAGACACATTTTTTTTTAAAGTTCCAACGTGTAAGATTTAGTATTAGTATAGTATTTATTGACAGGAATAGAATATAGTATTTATTAGTATGTTTCCATTAGTGTATAATAACCTGAAATAAGAATTGTTGTGTTTTCATTGTCTTAAAATGAGCCCTTCATATCTACATTGAGAGCAGGTCCACCACGTTGAACCACCATTTTTCTACAGTAGCCCAGAACAGACAAACAAAACACTGATCTAGATATGAAGTTTTGTTTTTAATGTGAATTTGGCAGCCACAGTTTTTCTTACAAGCTTGGAAGGAGAGGGTTAGGCAGGAGAGTTTTCATTTGGTTACCATCTGCAACTTCACCACTAGATGCGTCTAAATCCTACACACTGGACCTTTAAGTACTTAAAACTTAACATTTTATTGCAAGCTTTTTAATCTACCTTTATTTCCACAGGTGTTCTGTGATATGAAGACTAGAGGTGGCGGCTGGACAGTGCTGCAGCATCGGATAAACGGCTCTGTTGACTTCCATCGTGGGTGGAAGGACTATAAAATGGTGAGTTCTGCAGAGGGCAGGGTCAGAGTTCACCATTATCAGTATAGGTAGTATGGATCAGTATCGCAGGACTGGACAGGAGGTTCCAATAACGATCCATGGCTTGTTTGGCATGGAGAGGCGTGGGATACCGGCTTGCCTGTGATCCCAGGTGACCTGTGGTTGTTGTATTTGGCTGCCCTCATGTTCTCCACCACCCCCCATGTTATTGCACCTGCTCTCGCTCCCTTTCCCTGTCATACTCCCACACATCTATATACACACACACTCATGCACTAACACACGCACATCATGTACTTCATTGACCCACAGAGCACTACTGTTTGTATCTATCTTTAAGATCCCAATAGGTCTCCTGCATAGGGAAATGAGTGTGCGGTGATGAAAGTAATATAATTTCCAAATACAAATTAGATATAACACAATCATACACAAGAGACTACTGGAGACGTTGCTCCAGTGTTCTGGCTGAATCACATGTTTTAAAACTTTTGGCTCTTGTTTTGTTTGGACTTACATTTAGATAATGTTTTTTGGAACCTCATCACAAAGTTTTCTCAATAGAATCAATATTCCATTTTGCACAATCGAGAAAAACATATGCTTGCAAGATTCTTTCGACTGTGTTAAATTACACACAGAACAAATGAGTGAGGCTAGTTTGGGATTGAGCGGAGTAGCAATTTGTCTCTCAACCATGCCAACAAATCAATTGCCACAGCTTGAAATGGAAATAAAATGTAGAGAGGACTGTGACTGCAAACAGCAGGAGTGAGAAGAGTGACCAAAAAAAGCCTAAAAATCCTTTTCAAGAACAATATTTGTACAAGTGGATGATAAATATTTGGTTCCAGTTGGGGGGCGTGGGAGCACAGGGCCCCTGTAGATGGCAGATAACATATGTACTAAAATGCTTCACTGCACTCACTTCATAATCTCAGAAACTGTGGTCAGTGTTGATCAAACGTTGCACCCAGGCCTGCTGGTCAAATGATAAATGCTCCAAGGCTTTCACTATATATTCACTTTCACTTAAAACCAATAACAAACAGAGAGTTTGACAGCTAGACAAAGTGACTTAGAATTCAGAGGTAAACAAGGAGAAAATGTCCTTCTGTTGGGACTGAACAAAGAATGTGTAATATCTGTAGATGTAGAGTTGGATTGTTCACTGTGCCTTTAAAATGTAAGTATGGAAGTAATCAGTCTTGATGGTTAAATGCTTTATTAACTACCAGTTAACATATGCATACTCATATTAGTCATTTGACCTGCTCGCACTGTGAATCCACCCATCACATTCGCTTGTGTCAGTCATAGCCCTCTGTGAGATTAATTAACTGAAGCTATATCTGTCGCTCCTTTTGAAAGTGTCTTTGAATAGTAAGTTGCATGTTTACTGTCATTTACCTAGAGTCACCGCTTTCTGTCAAAGCCATCATGCCCATATGGCACAATGTTTTCATTTAGTGTTGCAGTTTCCTTTGTGAAATCATGTTCACATTGGGCCTTGCACCTGCTAACATCATTTAACACACCCGGTGCAGAGTTAGCTCCTTAATCACTCTCTTTTATATATTGTACCAGTCTTGGATACATCTCATTAAATGGTTTAATTACTTTCTACACTGTCAACATGGAAGACATCAAAACCTTTAAGTAACACATATAAAATTAGATGAACAAAAAAGTGTAAACAAAGCAAAAAATAGCTATCAGCTTGAAGAGGTAGTCAGTTATCATTATTAGATTATCTATTTTATTTTTTATTTTATTTTATTATTTTTTTTCTAAGGATTATTTTTTTGGCCTTTTCAAGCTTTTTATTTCGATAGAGACAGCTGAATAGTGACAGGAATGTGGGGAGAGAGAGACGGGGAATGGCATGCAGGAAAGAGCCACAGATCGGATTCGAACCCTGGGTTTCTGCAGCAAGGACTGAGCCTTCACACATGGGGCGGCTGCTTATTACATCATCTATTAATATAATAAATTATATAATATAAATTATACACAGACATTTAACTAATTAAAAACAAACCTTTAAGTGTATCTGTGTCTAGAAAAGCAGACACTGTAGTTGCCAAATAGTGATAATACTCTATCTACATTAGCCTACTGGTTTTCATATGAAATAGGTTTCTTATTATTCTAATTATATATATATTGTTACCTATCTACTAGTGTTAGGAGCAAAATGATGTGCAGTTAAGTAACATTCTATGACAGACAGCATCACTTCACAACACCACACAAACAATAAAAGCTTAAAAATATCAAATCAATACACAATGGCATTTTAGTAATTTTACTTTTCAGTTTGAATTTTGGCAAACACACAAAATAGCATTTATATAGCTCATATAATCTAACAGTGTTAATCCAGCACTTGATTTTGTGGCGGACAACTGGGTACAGACAGGTCGTAGTGATGGGGTCATGGCTGCAATGGCAAGGGCTCAAAGGGCTCAAATCCTGTAGTAGGTGTTTAATGTGGCTGAGATCTGGTGATTGTGTAAACTATATATAATTCTAATCTAATTTACATTTACATCTCTTATTTTGTTTCTCCTGCCTGTGTTATCTGGTAGAATACAATTAAATGACCCCTTCTTATGTTCTTGTACAGTTTGATCTGCTTTTTAGTGATAAATCAGTGTTGTTTGCCGTCCACACAGCCAGGTTTTATTTTACTTTAAGTGTTGCAGACGCAGATGGATCATTGGTAGGATGTTACGGAAAATTAAACGGAAAATTAAAGTCTCAATTGACTGACCCCTAGCATTGGGAGTATTTCCCTTCAAAACTCAGTGGTCTTTCTTAAGCCATCAGAATGATAAATGTGATTTCTTAAATTGAGGTCTACTTTCATATTAACTCCAAAAACACTTGGCAGGTTCTTGGTTAAATCATCCCCCCCCCCCCCTTGTTAGAATATTTTCGTATTCTTTTGTTTCTCTGTCTTTGTGTCTAATCCAGGGCTTTGGAGAGCCATCTGGGGAACACTGGCTGGGGAATGATATCATCCACAAGCTGACCAGCTCCCAAGAATACAGTCTGCACGTCCAGCTAAAAGACAGAGAGGGGAACGAAGCCTTCTCACATTACGATCGCTTCTACATAGATGGAGAGGACAACAACTACAGGTATTCTAACAGCATGAAATATAGCTGATTTCTAACTGAACATGCAGGGTTTAGTCTGGGTCATAATGATGTAATGCTCAGATCAAAATCCACTATTTTAATTATTCAATCATCCAATTACCAAAAGTAATTGATAGCACAAGATATGAGAAAAGCTGAGCTAAAACACTTCTAATACACTCAGACCTTCAATTAAATTCTTTCACTTTGTCAGAAATCAGACATGAATAGGACTATAATGAAGGTGCTTAATTTCAGCAAAGTGTTTTAAGGGCCGTCTATTGTGAAAGGCATAATTGCAATCCAGTAACAAGCCTTTCAGTCGTGGCCTTCCCTCTGGGTATAAGACTTAATATCACGACAGATTAGAAACCGTTATCAACAGTTCAAATTCCTTTCTATTTTCTCTAAGCTTCCTTATCCCCAAGCCCTGAAGTTAAAGAACCACTTGGACCATTTTTAAGAATGTCATTCAAAATGATGAGCTCAGCGGAGGGCACGCGGCCACTTTCGTCTGCCTCCATTTTTCTTTTCCCATCACGGCGGCTACCGCTGCCCCTGAAAGCCCCCGAAGGGAAGCTACATCCACTGGAGTCTAACAACAACGCTCGGCAATACCTGCCCCTGCCAGGAACTGACAACTCGAACCAAGCTCCTCGGTAACCCTGCAATCACTAACAAGATGTGGGGGTGTGCTGAAGCTGTGCTTCCTCCGTAAAACAGACAGAAATAAAATATGAACCAAAATAGTTCAGTTTAGATTTCATTTAAATTCACAGGAATTTGCTCTTGTTTTGTGAAAGTTGATGGAGACTGATGCTCTGAGAGATGACAAATCATAATCATATGTGGGTGTATGCCTTCCAAGATCCCTAATAGTGCAGCAAATTGCATTTGCCTGAGTTTGTTCCACATAATTAGCGCGATGAAACTGAATGTTTCACAACGTTGCTGTAGGCTACACCGTGTGAGGTGAAGCACCTGAATGAATATAATCACCTCTGTAGCTTCTTACCGCTGAGATCATGTTCTGTGTAACTAGTTCAATATGTAGCAGCTTTACTAGCACGCTGAAGACGTACTGGCTTCGTCTGTAGGTTTATATTATAACTCCCATGTCGGAGTTGTAGTGCTATGCAGCCAGCCAGCCAAATCAATCCTCCTCCTCATCTGCATCCAGTGTGCTCCCTAGAGCAACATGGAGGTCTTCACCTAAAATTCAGTAACATTATTCATACATTAATCATCAGTATGACAGACCACTTTCCCTTAAGAGGTTGCCAAGAATAGCCATTCTTATAGTAAAACCAGCAGTAAGCATTTCTTTTCATGTAACACTATAGTTGTCATTAAGGCATACAAAAACAATATAAAAAGACAGTCACCTTGAAAAGAATTAGCTTGTGGTCTGTGGTATTGACGGAATAGCAGAACTAATACATCTGGAAGTCATGGCTAATGCAAATGTTTTGGAGGGTAGGAAGAGCTGGCACAGTGCACGGGCTGTTCTTTCCAATAGGATATCCTGCAGACTGTGGTTGCCATCCTGTCTAATGTGATAGCTTTTAATTTTCTCCACATCACCGATCCATCATGAAGAGAAAAGTTAAGTCTCCGAACAAACTCGTGTATTACTCGAGCCTCTCCACCAGCTCTGTCATCATTATCCCCGTCCCCAACGCTGTCATTTCAAACGCTCCTCCTGCTGCCCCTCATGAAGTGTTGCCCTGCCCTGTGAACTTACAAATTCAAGAGGAGGATCCTCCATTTAGTCATCACAGACAGTGTGCCCCGGGCTACAGAACGGGGGTCACATAACTCAGGGGAGAGTCCCGTACTAACTAGACAGAATGACAGGGCAGAGGAGAGGCCAGACAGCAGGGCTGACCTCCTCGTCCATTCTCTTCAACCCAGAACTGAAACACACACACAAACGGACAAACAGACACAGCACTGTGTGTGTGTGTGTCTACGTGTGTACGCAGACACACATACAGACGCTGCTGGACCGCTGTATGAAAATAATTGAGCGAATCAATTTATCCTGGGCAAGACTTCTTTCAGACTGTTTGGGTGTTACACAAAGCACAGCATGGAGGAAAAATAATGAGAAGTTTTTAACATTAGTTTCTTTATTGATGTTTGGCAACAACGGGAAACCAGGAGAGACGGTACCATGTATTCAACAGTATTATACAAATACTAAAAAGGCTATGATCTCCTCCGGTCGTTTACAGGTGTTATTTTAAGTTTATATTCCTTATTTATTTTTTGATTTATCTTTTACTGCAAGCTGATTTGTAAAGGGTTTTTTTAAAATTTAATATTGCACACTTTATCCAAGAGCTGGAGCATTGGATCTTGCCCTACTTAAGATACTGTCTATTTGCTCTATTTGCCAAAATTAAATTCTAATGTGACATATGCCCTCAGGCAAATGAAACAAAGGAAAAAATTGAATGTGAACTACAAACAGTCCAGCTCCAAGTTAGATATAGAGATATAGTTTGTCTCATTCCTTTGGTACCCTAACCCTAATCCTAAAACTAACTCTGTGGGATAAAGTTTACAGACATAACATTAGGTGACATCAGAGGAACTGAAGTTCAAATAGTTTTGAGCTGCCAAGAAATTGCCCAACACAGTTTCAATAATGAATACAATTTTTTCTTTTTTTCTGCTTTCCCAAATCCAGCCTTCACGCCGAGGGCTTCGGTGGGACAGCTGGACGGACCAGCAGCCTCACCCACACTGGCACCCAGTTTAGCACCAAGGACAGAGACAACGACCGGTGCACCTGCAAGTGCGCTCAACTCGCATCTGGAGGTATGCAGCTTCCCCGAACTTATGCTACTCATCTACCCTGCCCGTCTCAATCTGTCTCTCCTTATAACCTTGTTAAACATTTCTATCCACCCCCTTGTAAATGTCCTGAAGTGCATTTCATTTTCCCTCTGCGCCAATATAAAGTTACTGCTGACTTACAGCTGTACATTTGGGTGTTACATTTCATGAGCACGAATTCAATTAAGTCAGACTTCTTCCTTGAACTCTCTGACACATTTCCTGCAGGTTGGTGGTTTGAGGCTTGCGGTCCGTCTAACCTGAATGGCATATATTACCCAGCCTCTTCCAGTGTGGTTCGCTACAATGGCATTAAGTGGTACTACTGGAAGGGTCCAAATCTGATGGCTACCATGACAACCATGATGGTCCGCCCGACAAACTTCTGATGGCCTGATGAAGGGAATGTCACCTCCGATGTACATAATGAACAATATCCAGGAAATGGTATATTTTGGGAGAAATCAGACTGTTGGTGGTTTCAGCTTCTGGACATCTTGGAGGTGTGCTTAAGCAACTGCCTGGGGACATAATGCATAATGTCAGTATATGACTGTGGTTTCAGTGATTGAGAAAATTCCACTGGCAATATCTATTCACAGAGGTGTCCAGACTATATTTTAACAAGGATTGTTGAGGTGATAGAGG
The DNA here is from genome assembly GCA_028641955.1 of Protonibea diacanthus. NCBI lineage: Eukaryota > Metazoa > Chordata > Actinopteri > Sciaenidae > Protonibea > Protonibea diacanthus. The sequence goes on from CM053993.1 coordinate 11,296,172, forward strand.
AGAGAGGAGGGTATGAACTTTCCCACAGACGACAAAAAAACACAGCTGATCATGTAAAATTATGCACTTACATATGACCAGTTATTCAGCCAAAAATTAATTCCAATCAATTAACAGATAAACCTTTAGAGAAAGCATCACCTATTTTTATATTAAAGTATGAAAAATTATGTTGTGTGTTTGTCTGTTTGCTGTAAATATATTTTCCAAGCAATGTGACCAAACTGCAATGATTCACAGACACCGTGTTATGTATAAGTTTACACAAAGTCAACTAATCAACAAAACTCTTTACTATCAAGTCCTAATTTCACGCGGAATGTTTTATTAACCTGGAGCTTTGTGACATATGTAATGTCTGATATTAAGTTATGAATCTCCTATGCAATGCCCTGGTTGTAACTTTATCCCTGTGCCATCGCTCGACTGTAAAACATCAGTACTTCAATCCATGCACAATATAACATAAGATAACCTACAGTGACTTCAGTGGTTTACCACTTTCAATAAAACAACACCATAAAAAACAGCAACAATAACAGCCTGTGCCCTTTGTTGTATCTTGCGAAGGGCTTTTCAGAAAGGAATATCCGTGATTCTTTCCAGACACACCTCTCGTAAAACTTTATTTGTGAGAAATTTGGCTCGTAAAAGTACATCATACACTCCTCCTGGTGTGATTTACTTTCAAAAACTGAAACATTTTGTAATAACATCTGGAAACAAAGCTGTAAATTACATTTTTTACTTTGTTAAAACAATAAAATTGTCTTTGGTGCCTATAATCCACAGTGCCAGGTGCTTGTTACCATGTAAGCTACATAAACTCCAACAAGCTACACTGGATGAGAACATCCTACCATTGATCTGATGAATCATCCAAGAACACAGGTCCCTGTGGTACCCATTAGAAAACGGATGGGTTCCACCTCGACTAACAATGACCTGGATGTCCTAGTATACGCTGGGGATGGCAGCCATTGCTAACTGGAAGACAACACCCAAAGACGTGGGCAGGACTTGTCTGCTAATTGTTGCGCTGTTGCTTTCACTGAAGGTCTCATTTTCTCTGCTGAACGTAACTCCCAAGTGTGATTCACTTTGCGACTGCTGCAGATTTAATACAACTGCAGAAATGAGACATTGAGTGTAATGAACTGTGCGCCAAGCGTTGGTGTTTGGACATTTCCTGCTGCTCATTCAAGTCAGTCCCGAAAATACTTAAGGAGAAAAAATATTTGGTTTCTGATTATGAAAAAAAAAAAAAAAAAACTAAACAAAACAGAAAATGACCCATGTCTTACAAATAAATATATTTTCTGTGCATGGCTTCACTGAATCTCTGAAGGTTTTTCCTGCACTCAACTGCCTTTGACTCACTATTCTATTAGGAAATATAGAGGAGCTGCTCATGGAAGTAAAACTACTCAAAGGGATAACTGCTACTGTGCCTGACCGCTGCATCAATGTGTCTATAAATTTATGATGCAATCATGCTTGAATCTGTGAGAAAACTACAAATATCACAAGTGGCAGCAGCTATGGATGTGCAACACAGGCGATGACACGCCTGAGCCCCAGAACATACTCTACAAGCAGAAAAAGCACACCCCCACACACACACGTACATGCTCTGCTTGCATGCAGTGACCCCATTGCTAAACAAGTTTATTACGACCTCCAAGGGCCGGACAGGCGATAGATCACAGTGGGGGAGGCCAGGGGTGAATCCATCAAAGCGACTTTAATAAAGACCACTTGATTTGGCCTGCTGGCTCAACAGATGAAATGGTTGTGTTCAGGTTCAGTGAAGCAGACCAGAGTCTGGGCCGCATTGCTTCACGACTCATCCCAGTCCCCGTTTATTAGATGGGTTATTTGTAGGCACAGAGGCAGAGAGACAGGGAGATAGTTACTTTAGGTGTGTTGCAATATTATCAATATTTGTGACAGTCTGTTATTAGTTCTCACAGTGTTAAAGTAACTGGGGAATAGTTTATTTTACTCTTCTGAGGAACAAAGAATCTCTAAAATAGACTCTTATAACTGGAGATTTGACTTTCATCCCTATAAGCTCATCACGCTCAGTGTAAACAGCTCTACAATCAAATACTTAAGCTCTTCTTTGGCAGGTCCATCATTACAAATCCATGTTGTTAGGACAAGCATTGCTCAATCCCACAAGACTTAATTTAGAATTCTAGTAGGATTCCAGAGGTTTTTAAACCAAGTACGAAATATGCCACGCACAGACTGCTTAGTGAATGATGCAAAACACATGTAAAGTTTCCATTTGCTGTGAAGACGATGAGATGAGACTTTTTTGTTTGTTTGTTTTTACTCAGTGTCGTATGACTTCAATAGGCCAATGGAACAAGCCGATACAAGACATAAAGTGTATGTGATAGTGTCAAACAATGGGGACATTGTATTAACTAGCTTTGAGGCTACTTAGAGGAATAGTTTGGCATATTTTGGGAAGTACGCTTTTTCACTCAGAGTTAAATGAGAAGAACTCTACCACATAATGAATATGCAAATATGTAATTGTTAGCATGGTGTAAAAATTACATTTTCTATGCACACAAATAACAAAAATCACATCTTCATAACTAAATGTACCTTTGTCTACTATTCCATTCCTTATTTATGAAGCTGTTTTAAACTCACAGACACCTCTGTCTCCCCACTGTCTGCATTGTGAACAACTGAACTAAAAAATAAATTATGGTTCCTAGCTTCACCTGGGCTGTCAATGGAAAAAGTGACAAATAATAGACATCTGTTAAGCAACACGGATGTCACTGTTTTGAGGGATGAAGTTACCTCAGTAAAAAAAAACAAAAAAAAAAACAACCAACACACACTGCTGGAGAGCAACTAGAATATTAGCCGAAACCAATGGCCAAGTCCTAGACAAAACTGAGTGCAAGTACTGAGTCTGAGACAAAACAACTCAAAAACAGGACAAAACAAGTCCTACAGCACTAACATTAGGTCTAAACTTGCCAGTCAAAAACTGACTGTGTGCATGAGTGTGTGGTATGAGCTGGATATTTTGTTTTCACAGTTTTGTAAAGATTAAAGAGATGGGATATAGGTATGTAGTGCGCTTTACAGGTGATGCAAGGTGTTTTTGTTACTTATGGACAGAGCCAGGCTAGCTGCTGGCTGTAGCCAAGCGGCAACCTCTGTTGTTATGAAATGGAGCCAGTGTGGAAGCTGCAGTTCCTTGAACGATCACTTGAGGCTGGCTGCAGAACATTTCAATCTCCATAAGCGCCCATATTAAATGTCCAACTTCATAGCAGAAATAAACATGTTTACAAAAACAGTTTTGGTCTCTAAAGCTAATGTCCCTGTTCATGACAACTGTAACTCACCTGTTCAAATTATATTAAGGCTTAAAGTTATACATAATTAACAGCGTGGATGCTTTGATTGACAGGTGGGTGCTGTTACATATGGTCTGTCTGAGCACCCAGGTATCATTCGGCCCTCCCCAGGCTCATCGATGATCCATGTCTTTGCCAATTTTTAGATCAGCCAGTTGGAGGAAGAGGCAGGACTGCCAACGTGGCAGCAGCCAGAGCCACTGCTCTTCAGAAACCCACATACACCGTCCATTCTTTATACCATCACTGGCTTTAGTTTTATATTTAAAGGTTCCTATATACCTCATCTAGTTGTTCTGTAGAAAGAAAATAAGCACATGTCCTAAAACATCAAACTATTACTTTGAGGAGTAATTTAAAATCAATATTGATAATTTGGGGAACTCAGAACAGAATGTCCAGACTAAAACAAGAATGTTTCGAAGCCAATAATATGATGTGAATGTTCAGCAAGAGCTCTTGTTTTGGTGCCTTTCTGCATACTGTGTCAGCAGCATTTTTCAATAAATCAACCCAATTTAACTAAGTTGAAAGAGACACGGAGAAAGAGGAATGTGTTTGTGAGTGGATGGAAGACAGAGGAGAGGGTGAGCATGCACGTATTCTTGTAAATGTTGACCTGTTATGTATATTAACTGATGTGAACGGAGTGTAACCTGGGCAGTTTCTGCTCCGCTGGTGTTTTAAACCTTGCCTGAGGATTTATCATCCAACCCAGCTAGACAGATAAATGCAGGAGAGGGGAGAGAAGAATGTACAGTCTGCAGGAGGGAGAGAGAAAGAGAGAGAGAGAGAGAGAGAGGAGAAAATAGGGAGGCAGTGCCAAGTGCTCATAAGTCCTTGTCTCTGCCTACTTCTGCTCCAGTGTCTTTGATTCATAAGGGGTATGATGGCTGGCCAGGGCAAGGGCCAGGTATGGCGTTTTGGCAGGAGGAGGAAAGGGGGCAGGGCTGGGGACTGATTTGTAATAGTCGTCCTTGCTTTGTGGTTTACTGTGTCAGCATGCAGCCCATTTAACAGTGGTCATCGAAAAAGCAATACCATCCGTATATCAGCCTGTCACGTGCGATACATCAGCTCCTATGTCTCTTGGGTTTTTCTTTATAGAAAGAGAAAAGGCAAAGCAGCAGTTGTCATGTCAGGTTTGAAAAGGTGAAGAAAGAAGGCGAGGAAAATGCCACCACAGGCCACTTGGGGGCACTGGTGGCACAAAGAATCTCCTCACCTTTCTCTCTTGTACTTTGTCAAATGATGTGGATCTGGCTGCCGCTTCCTGTCTCTGTCTTTCCCCTTCTACCACAGGTCTGGATTATATAACTACGCATTCATTAACACGTCTTCTGCCATGTGCGCTCTTCCCAGCAGATGGTTAACTGAAGGCTACAGAGGACATTACGCAGGAGAGAGGACTTCCTCAGGAAAAAACATATTAGAATCTCTCACAAGGAAAAATGGACACTGTTCAATACGGTGTTTGGTGCAGTCGTGAGAAACGAAGTCATAACTGACTGCCACGTAATAAGGTGTATAAAAACTCTTATTGAGGGTGGAATCCAATTATTAATAAAAGCATTCTGACATCAGTGGAACTGTCTGGTATTTCTGGTTGTCATATCAGCTTGCAGGGTGTACCTCCCACTGTTTTTATGTCTCTTCATCTCTATCTTTCCCCAAAAAAGAGTCTCACAGTGTACCTCCCCTTTTTTATGCAAACAGCATGCTCTACTAGGCTGAGTGATGTGTAAATAAGACATAAGGCAGGCGGACGCAGGCGTGCAGTTGCTGTTCAACTTAATGTTGGAACGGGCGAGACGTGAGATTTCAGTCACTTTGAATACAGTATGATCATTACAGACGCATCAATTCCAAAATCTGACTAACAGCTGCCACGTGGGCGTATTTACGCATTACTGACTTAACAGAGGATAGCACAACTAAAACAGCAACAACAAAACTATCTGACAGCAGCAGCAATTCACGGGACGCACAAAAAAAATCATTTTAAGACAAAAGAGGTCAGAGGGGAGTGGTATGATGTGTTCATACTAGCTGACAGGCCTCAAATGTAAACTCACAACAGTGATGCGCAAAGGGATGTCTCAGAACACCCTGATAGGGTAAAGCACATAGACAAGGAACTAGAAGATGAAGCCATATATTATTTGATATCCAATAAGTGGAAACTGAAAATAAGAAAAATGTCACCTTGTCCAACAAATCCCATCACATAGCACAAACTGAGCTTCTTCTGCGCTCCACAGTGTACTCACAGATTCTTGCTGACCAAAGTTCAGCCATTTATTACCGCAGTCTACTCTTTTTCAAATGGATGCTTCCACCAGGATAATGTGCTATCAGATGCATTAATGCGCGCCCGAAATATTCACAGGAACTGTGTGATGCAATCAAGTCAGCGTGGGCCAAGATCCCTGTGGAAAGTTTCCAGCATCTAGTTGAGTCAATGCTTCAAAGAATTCAAGGTTGTTACAGTAAAGAGACAAAAAGGAGTCCTGTCTTTAGAAGGAAAAGTCTAGTGTTATTGTATAGTTTTCATAATGGCAACGAATCTCATGTAAAGAACAAAACCAACAACAAGTTCATGTTGAAATAAAAGTAAAGTAAATGATAGATGAGTACTGAAGGACTGAAATATGTTGCTTAACAATACCACAGTGTAGAAATACTAACATTATGGGGGGGCTTTCTCACCTTTATTTGACAGTGCAGCTGATTGTAGACAGGAAAAATGGGAGAGAAAGAGGGTTGAACATGCAGCCGCGAGGGCTACAGGTTAGAATCAAACCCAGGCTGCTGCAGTAAGAACTTCAGCTCTGGTATATGGGGCGCACGCTCTACCTGGTGAGTTACTGGGATGCCCCCCCGATTATAATTATTGCTGTATTAATATGTAAGCCTCACTTAGCTTAGTATTTTGTAATAATCAGAATCTGCAAAGTTGAAATGTTGTGGAGTTGTCATATAAAGTAGAATAAAATGGAATATTGGAAATACCCAAGTAATGTACAAGAAATTGGATTTAAGTATGGTTCTTGAACTATTAAACATCACATGACTGAGACACACTGCTGCTCTGGTTGACATGTTTCTTCATTACAACGTACATGAGAACTGTGTGTGTGTGTGTGTGTGTGTGTTTTTCTTTTTTTTTTCAATCCCACACCATTCTGCTGCAGTAAATACAAATGCAAAGATGTGCGTCTCCATGGAGACTTGGGAATGAGTGGCCTTGTGGCGGAGAGCTACGAGCAGGCAAGTCGGAAAAAATTGAGAGATGGACTAATGTAGTGATGTTTGGGTTTTACGATCAAATATAATGCTGGTATTACCTCTTAAGAAGTTAAAGAAACATCTCTTGTCTCCATCAAGTATGAAAGTAAGTTCTCATTCAACCAAGATTGCTTCCAAAAATATAAAGCAAGATGTCAGTGCTATCTTGACCCTTAAGTGTGCTTGTCATTTATTAATCAAGACAGGGAGAAATGCTTTAAGCAGTAATTTAATAATTTATATGAAGTGACACCATCTTAACATTGTATGCACTTCTTACAGAACCATACTGAAGAGCTGGATGTTTAACTGTATGCAGCCATTTGCTAATATAGACTCCTGTATGCTTCTTTTAATGTGTGTTTGCACAGAAAAACCATGCATACATGTATATATCTGTATTTGTGTGAATGCGGAGTACTGTGTGTGGGTGTGTTTGAGTGCACCTCAGTGTGCAAGTCTGTGGAAATGGCAGCTTGTCTCTCGGGCAGTGTGTCTGGCCAGGTCCTCTAGTATGTGGGCAGAAAACAGAGAAGCTGCTTTCTGAAGCCATCACAGTCTTGACAGTGAGAAGAGTCACTGCGGAAAACATGGCACTGTGAGAGAAATGTTTGCAGACGGATAGAAGCTTACCTATAGCAAAGGCTCTCAAGCATTGTATAGAAATGGCAGCCAGTCCACCACACTGCTTACCAATCATTACGTGTTGAGTTTTTATGTAATTGACTTGAGAATTGTCATAACTGTTCCTTCTCCTTCTTGAGTAAAAAACATTTAAATCTAACTTTTGAGACCAAGGCAGTCCCTCAAACACAAATGCATATCTGCTAAACTGGTCTATTTCTGTCCCTTTCTGTTCGCTACCTGACCTGGCCAATCAGAACAGGTTTCTCTCCTCATAAGCCCAAATGGTAAGAGCTCTGCAATTACTGCTATAATTGGCCATTAGTACTCAGCTTGATTCAGAGTCCAAAACACACATCAACAGACAGATGTGAATTCAATCAAACGACCCCTGTCTTTCACTAATACACTGGCAAGAAACTTCACAGAGATTAAAACAGCGTGCGCTGTTCTTTTGATGAGTGGAGGTTTGAAAAATACTGGAGGTTTCATCACTTCAGTGTCTGAAAATGTTTTTCTGAAAGAATTAATGGACTCTACAATGACCACGGAGGTGGGTGTCAAGACGTTGGTGATAGGATGAAAGGATGCAGCACTGAACGAGACATGACGCACAGTACCCAGAGAAACTTTTAGAACTATATTAGCATTGTAAATGATGTAGTGCATGGTTAATTATTTTCTGTAATTGTACTCATACATACTGCCAATTGTCATTACAGTCCCTGACACTCTTCATAACATCTAATGCTTGTAATCAAGTGTTGTTGTGCGTGTTGATTGTGGTCAGATGTAACAGGTGTCTGAGTTTACAAGTGCCAATCATGACTGAACAGGCTTAGAGCTAATGATCACTCACTGGAATTAAAGCCCAACTCTTGTGATTTCATTATGTGCGGCAGCAAACAGACTCCTTTAGGTGCCCATTACTAGAACCTAAAGCACCGCACTGTAAATCCATGTTCAAGGGCTGCGAGGGCTCCTGGTTTCTAAGAAAAACTCAAGTGGAGCCGGCTGATGTGTTGCAGATGCATTTAAGCACAGATGCATAAATGCATCTGATGAAAGCTGAAATTGACTAATGATTGAACAAATAATGCTTTATTATTTAGTTTACTTCTCTTGCTTTATACGTCATCTCCTCCCTTATCACATCACAACTAGGCAATCACATGTGCTTATAGTCTGCAGTGTGTGTGCGGTGCATACATTCTCACTGATTGTTTCCCTTTTATAATTAGCAGAGTACCGTGTGCCATGTGGTTTATGTGTTTAGGCATTAATACACGTGCCCCTTACAGTTTTTGACCTACCAACCTGTTGAGCTTAAGAGTCGGCACGCTCATGAGCGCCGTCTACAGGAGAGAAAAGCAACTTCAGTAAGTTTCTGCAATTGACTTGTCCCATTACATTAAATAAGTTAATATTAGTGCAACTTCTCTCTTTTTGGACAGCTTATATTTACATGTAACCAGATAATTAAAGGTAAACATGTTCATGAATTTATAAGGCACTTTTAGCCTAATTTACTCACGTTAGCTTTTGTTACACATTATCACGACTGCTCTTAACATAGCACTCTCTTACACGAGCATCTGCTTGACACCAGTAATTTGCATATTTAAGAAATCTAAATCACATGAAACATACATTTGCATATCAAAGGTATTTATGTATAATAGGCCATGCTCCATATTTAAAGTAAAATAGTATAAATCAGACTATACCCATAGGTAAACTCTGTTAAAAAAGAGTAATCTGTTTATACATAGAAAATACAAAAATATATCCCAAGGATATAAATGTATTCATATTTAATAAACATAACACAAAATCAAACACTCCTCCAAGTACTGTTTATTCTTTTGTTCCAGTGCTGATTGTACTGTTACCACCTGTTCATTCCCCTACCACTACGTATTATTAGTTTACTTGTAAATTAAATCGTCCTAATATTTCCATAATCCTGAGCTGTTTCAACGTTTTTTAACTTGACCAAGTCTCTGCTTAAGCTGGCCAGCGGAGAGACAAGACTGCGGTATATGATTTACAAGTCCTGGAGCTGTTCCACAGCCAGTTAATAATAGAACAAATCCCACGACCGTATGACAGCACCCATTGTGATTTACTGGGATATAAGAAGATGTTCTGATTCAGTCCTATGTTCAAATAAAACTCATTTGGAGGTAATATATCTTATTACATTACATTCTATAAGGCCAAGGAGTCAGTCACAAATTCTGTGTCAGTGGACCGAAGCCAAAAAATGTCACCTAATGACATTATCAGTCCAGTTCTTGCTATGATTTCCATTTTAGGGCGACAGTAATCTGTGCTTGAAATCACAAATGTATTTTAAGGGTGTATATCCCTGTTAAGGCTGACCTCAGGTTTTTAACAATTCAGGTAGGAGTAAAAGTGGCAGAAGAATGAGGTAATTAGCTAGAGATTTCTTTTCCTCACATCTGAAAAATGCTTTAAAAAGGCTGAAATATATCTCATTTCTGTCTATGAAGCCATACAAACGTGCCCCGCTTTTTCTTTCCTTTATTTCAGTCTTTGTTTCTTCATCTTTTTTCTCTCTCTATCTGCATGCCACTCCTCTTTCTACCATTCTCTTCCCCTGCCACACAAACAGACACAACACTCCAATTCACACGGACACCAACAATCATCACACACACACGGGACTTTTTCACCGAGCTTTGTAATGGCTTTGATCAATAATTGATCAAGGGAATGTTCTGACTGTTCAAAGAGTGTAAGGCAACCGTTTTTTACTTTCTTCCAAGAATCATGCAAAGAGGAGCCCCGTCAAGCAGAGCGCTCCGAAGCCACCGTCGAAGCACCCAACACAAACTCGTTCCACAATAACATAACATCTCTGCATGTCTGACATTACCTGAAGCTCTAGGACCTGCCAAGTCATATACATCCAAACGCCAGACAGCAGACCAAGGTAACATGTCACCTACTGAGATCTTAAATGTCTCGGGAACTGAGATCTAAAATGTCATGGCCTCAGGGTTTGACTGCTTTCTGATAGGCAATTCTGCTTGAGAAATCTGTCCGGGTTCAATGGCTTGGCTGTGGCACTGCCACTTGACAGCTCTATTTTCTAGCTCATGAAAAGGACATGTCAGGTTGTCTTATACGCCGTCATTGTTTGTCTGTTGTGTGCGCATGGATGCAGAAGCGATGCATGAGGTGGATGACAGAAGTGAAAACTGTTCTGATTCTTTGCTTTTTGTGTACTCTTTCATCTGCCCATCTTATCTGTGCAGCTCAGGTTAGATGGACTGAATCACTCAATCTTTGCGGGCTTCTTCCCTTTAAATATCTGTCAAGCCCTCCTTACGGCCGCAAAGTAAACACAAAGTGCTACAAACAGATTTGTGAGCACCGGCTCGGCTAGGTTGCCTGTTAGCTGATGCGGTGCTGCTGCTGAGTGTTGGTCTTAGCTCTCCTCTGTAGTGCCTAGTAAATGAATGCGTGCGATTCCAGCGTGCACTCGCTCATGCTGTACTCTAGAGCAGAAAGGATTCATCTGCCCTCTCTACACATGCCCAGCCTCAGGGAGCCCGAGAAAAAGGAGAGGAAGGAGAAAAATAAAAGGAAAAAAACAAACAAACAAACAAACAAAAAAATCTGGAAAGAAGAATACCAAGCGCTGTTGTCTAGGAGCTGTTTATTCTGTCTGCAGGCTACATGCTGTGTTTGAGCAAGTGTGAATGTGTGTGCCTCTCTCTCTCTCTCTCTTTCTGTGTGTGTGTGTGTGTGTTGCACACTTTTGTGTTTACTCCCCCTGCATGTACGGGTACCAGGTGTGCTATTGCAGGCTGAGCAAGAGACAATACTTGTCAGTGAGAGAGGGAGAGGACTAGCGAGAGCCAGAAAAAAAAAAAAAAAAAAAAAAAAGGAGAGAGGGGGCGAGTGTTGGCGGAGGAAAGTGAATGAAAAATTCATACGGCTGCAGGTCCCAAAAGCCCTTCTGTCTTTGCCAGGAGTCCTCAGCTTCAAACTGCTGGGCAGGGGCAGTGGGACCGTGCCAAAGAGATGGTAGGCACACACACACACACGCACACACACGTATAAGAAGCAAATAGAAGAACAGGGCCAGAGGAGGTGTTATCTAGGAATCAGGAGTAAGCTGAAAGAAGAGTCAACAGCACAACAGCAGTATCCCTTAACATCAACAGGGTGCGCAGGACAGCATCCTAATAGCATCCTCTTCTAGTGGCAGCCATTACAACCAACCCGCAGTCACTCCTGTAGGTGAGGAGTGTGTTGCAATGTGTTCAACTCCACTGGGCTGAAATAAAGTTTGATCTGATTTTACCACTGTCCTTTATAATACCCATCCCTGAAACGGTGTAGAAACGGTGTACTAAAGTGATTTGATCCAAATGAGGTTAAATGAGATGCTCACTGCCGAGAGAAATCCCAATGCAGCCATGTTAAATCAATCACAAGATATGGAGCGTTGTCATTATAAATACCACATCTAGATGCGTACCCGTGACACAGCTTTGAGCTGACAAAAAGAAAGAAGGAAAGAAAAAAAAAAGAGTCAAGGGAAAAAATAAGCGTGTGAAAAGAATAAGCCTCCTCTACTTCAGTAACTACTGCAGTGTTGCCATAGCCACTGCTGCATCCTTAGGATGCCAGGGCAGAGCGAGTTAGAGGAGGCAGAGCAGAGGAAGGAAGGGTGGGGGAAACTTTTACAGCTCTACCTCTCACACTCTGTGAAAGTGGGTCAACAAACACACACTGACTCCCAACCCCCCCCCCCCTCTCTCTCTTACACACACACACATAGTACCCATCATTTTCCAAACTGCTCAGTTCTACTTGTGTGTGAGCAAGGATCAAGGCACTTGGTGAGGTGGGGTCTTGGAAGAAATCTGGCTTTTCTCCAAGGGGCACATGAAGACGAGCAGAGAGGCAAAGACAAACACGGTGTGTTTGACATGGACTGCCTAACTCATCTGAGATGTGCATCCATAGTAAATCCAATCAGGCTTGTCAACTCAGCATGAGAATATTTGATTGATTTAATTTTTGCCACACTGTGTTGTACACAGGAACAAAGAAATCAATACTTTCAGGGCTTCATTAAATGTCCTGATATTATAAAATACTTAACCAATACTTGACTTAGCTAATACTGGATTTTTAAGTGTCTGACATTTTATTGTTGCTTTTACTAAACAGCAATTGCTTGTTTTAAGTCACGAAAGTTACATAGAACAGTAGCCTTTACAGTATTGCAGTATTTACTTGATTTCTATTTCCCAACCTGAGAAGTTTGATATCTTACTGCAGAAGACATACATATATATATATATATAGTACTTCCAGTGAAACCGCAGCAGCCTTGTATGGAAATACAAGAGTGTTTATTATGTTAATTGAATATTGCTGATCGTTACTGCATTAGCTGCTGCATGACCTAGAATGTTCTTTATGCTAATCAAATAAGGCTGCAATGATGTGAAGTATTAGGAATACAGAAGGGAATATTGTAGGTGATTTTCAGATAATTGGGCCTCATTAATGAAACATTTGCAGATATGTATGCATTTTAAAAATGGAGGGGTGTATAAATCTGTTTATATTATTCTCAAAAATGTCATACATGCATTAAATTAACACAATTTCCATGTCATTGGGACAACTCATCAACCTGTATGCAACAATAAACTGCTGCAATGCAGCTGTCTGCCATCTGTTTTACAGCATCAAATGACAAATAAAACAAATGCTGGAAAAATACCAAATGCACTTTATATTTATATATAAAATCTAGCATAATATAATCATCTTTAAAGAATAACGTTTGAGACGCATAAACACAGCTCTCTTGTGTTTGTGGTAAAGTCTGTGTTTCAATCATTTTCAGTCTTCCTTTTTTTTCATCATCCAGACAGAGTGCCAGACTGTGTCAAATATATGACCATATTCGACTGTCTGGGTTTGGTTTGGATGTAGGGGCTTTTGAGAAAACACTGCCTAGAACTGCATTGTTAATTTATTTTGATTTGTTTGACATTACATTAGGGCAATGACACTTTCTCTGCTGCGCCGTTCAAACAAAATTTTTCTCCAGGTGGAAAGTAGTTCCAAAAGACCCCAAGCCCGCAGACTTAATCTTGGCTGGGCAATAAGAAATAGTGTAAACAGAAAACTGTGTGTTCTGTCATGCTGGAAAAGGAGGACAGTGAAACGTAGTTTAATGTTAAGGTGCAAATATACACACAGAAACAATATTTAAACATCTGCAGTTTTATAGGTTTTTAATGATTTCACTTATCAAATACTAATAGGAAAAATGTAACCTGTTTCCATCTACTTTACTGGTTCTGCATACCTCACTGCACATGTATAATGTTTTAGTATAGCATTTAAAACTGTTGTTGAAGGGTGTGATATGCAACTACACCACAAGAAGACCAGCAAAAAAACAAAGACTGAAGGGCAGCAATCCAACTATGTGACTTATTTCCCCATGGTAAAAGCAAATTAACAAAGTCTGGTGGGCAAATTGCTCTCTGAAACACTCTTGTGTTGGGGTATGAATCCACATGGGGAGTGAGCTGTGTCAGTGATGTCACAGAGCCATGTTTGGTGGAATTGAGGGGTTAGGGTTTGAGGTGTATTTGTCTTGTGAGGGTGTCATGGCTGTGTGAAAAGTACAAAACCCTCTTCATGCTGTGTTGACTCCCCAACCTCCAATTTCACTGTTGGTTTAGATGTAGGTCATGAAGTCCTTTCATCACCAAGAGTGCAGACATCCATCTGGAAGGACTATTGGTTTATCCTCACGGTCAGGATGGTCGTTTCTCTGTCAGAATGGAATCTGGCCCTGGAGAGCTCGGAGGAGCCATTTACCAACATTGTAAGACATATGGCACATAACCACATAACTGCTCTCATGTGCACACACATACACAAACATTTGAGCCATTTACCAACATGACACAAACACAAGAGTGATGAGAACAGACCTAGATGTCAAGGAAAATCACATATAAGCAGAGGAACTGTGCGTGTACGAGTGTGTGTTTTCATGTGTGTGCTCTTCCCCCGCATCCACATTTCTCTTGGTGACATGATGAGCATGTGACAGGAGCAAGGGATCACTGAACTGAGTCATAGTCCCCAGGGGGCAAGTGTGATGATCAAGAGGACCTTTGGGAGAGCAACTGAAGCTTTACCTAAACATCTTTCCAGTCATCTCCTTTACCACTCACTAACCTGGCCCCATAAATTCAACACTCGGGTCCCTGTGGACCCATACTGATGACGGACCTCGAGGAGTAAAAGTTATCATAGACTATTATTCTGGTGGGGCTAGTGGAAGATATGTGTGATCTCATAATGTGAGACAAAGCCTGCATAGCAGACAGGAATATATGGTATTCTTGTGACGATGTTCTTTCTTTCTTATTCTGTTTTTTTTTTTTTTTCCCGTCCCCCTGCGGCCTTATTATGCTCTTATGGCTTCACTCTGGACACCGCAATCCAGACGGGGTCACAGTTGGAAGACAAAGACATTGATTCTGTGTGGGTGGTGAGATAGAACAGAGTTGAGGCCTAAAGCCTGAAGCATCACCAGCAGGCACCAAGTCAGCAGCTGTGCATGACACATGTTCACCAAAAAACCTCCCGTTTGCTTCATTTCACTCTTTCTCACCCTCCATTTCACTCCTCCTCTTCCAAGCCACCCGTTCCTTTTCCTCCTTCGGCTCCGCCACCACTCAGTTCGGAACAGGTG
The DNA here is from genome assembly GCA_028641955.1 of Protonibea diacanthus. NCBI lineage: Eukaryota > Metazoa > Chordata > Actinopteri > Sciaenidae > Protonibea > Protonibea diacanthus. The sequence goes on from CM053993.1 coordinate 11,311,256, forward strand.
ATCCCCCAGAGGGCCAGTTTTAAACCCTTCACTTACTCTCCATGCTGCTTCCTCCTCCAGCTCTCTCAAACCCCCACTGAAACTCTGTTGTGAGTGACATCCAGAGACATCTGTCCCAAGAGCCGGCAGCACAAACCGAGGAGGACACCTCAAAGAAATGCCCAAAGAGTGAAAGACAGTGAAAAAAAACCCAAAGGTCAGCTGCAGAGGAAGACTTTTAAAGATCTTATCCATCAAAGAAGTTTGACAGCATTGTACAGCATGCTCACAAGTACAAAAATAACATTGCATTGAAAATAACTGAATTTGTAGACCCATCGTCACCTGACCTTTTTTTCCTGACACTGAAAAACAGAGTGCACATCTGCAATGCTCTAATTTTATGTGTGGCTTATAATAGGGTGTACGGCACCTCTGTCATTCCCACTCTGCACCCTGTACGTCTGTTCTTGCACTGTGCAACTTTGCGCTCCGGGTACGATCTCCTGTGAGAAGTTCATAATGCTTCTTAACACTATGTCACACACCACCAACTATTCCACTTATTTTGGTGAAACTGGATCATATTTTTGGAAGAGAATATTTTCTGTCTTTCCCTCCGATGTCCTCTGGTTGCTCCACCTCAACTCTCAGTGATTTAAAGAGTTTCCTGACAGTAAAGTAACTGCTGGAAAATGTAGCGGTTGTTATGCCAGAACCAGAGCTTGGCAAGCGGGCAATAGAAGTGGGATCAGTAGCCTCTATAGACATGGTAGAAGTGAAGAGAAGGAAGACATCTACCTTCAACTAAATAATAATTTAATTGACAGGAGAAGAGATTAAAGGAAAAACAACTGTAAATTTAGTTCTAAACAGTTTGTTGTCGTTTTTTGTCCTTCACAAAATGACACAAAATATACTTGCGTGTTATATTCAATGTAAACATTTCTTTATTACTCTAACTAGAAAACAGTTCCGGTTGCATCACATTTTCATTTTTTTTATGGCCTAAAATTAGGAATAATACTTTAGGTGGGTCAAAAAATATACATATTTCCTCACAAAAAAACATTAATTTTGTGTACGGCTACAAATGGTATCCCATTAGTCTACATTTTACACTATGACTCATACCTAACAACATAACACTGGAGCTTCACAAGAGTATAAGGAAAGCTGGATGTAATGCAGTATCAGAGAGCTTCATCACCCTAAGGTGTGCAGAAATGAAATCCATCAGGTCTAAATCTAGCATCGATATCTCTCAACACTGGGGCCTGACTCCAGCAGTTTGTTCCATTACCATTCCAGCGGGTTTATCTAGAATATGCCTTTTCCAGCTCATTATGCCCACTTTAGGCTCCCATAAGGTCATTAATCCCAATCACTGTGTTCATTTTCACACATGCCAAACCATTATTCCACACTTGGCATATCTTTTTACCCTTCTGTAATGCTCTCTTACACGTATGCGTGCACACACAAATCGCCATGGTCTCCCTCCCTCTACTTAGTCATTCTGTTTGTGTCACACTGTCTGTGATTGCATAATAAAATACTGTGAGGGGGATCAGATGATGATCAGAGAAAATCTTGCCAAATATAGGCTTATGGACTTGAAATTTATCTGCGATGACACATTTCAGCACTCTTCAATACTACGAGTTAGATTTGTGAAGCAGCTTGCTCGCGTATAGATGATTTGCCCTCATCCAGAATATTTGTCATGCCGGATAGCTTTCCAGCATCAGCGCTCAATGCCTTACAGAGATTACTGCTGTTTTGGGAATATATTTAAAAATCTGCTGAGGTGCCCCTTGGCACTGAAAACTCACAAGGGACGGAAACTGTGTACCTCTAGTATGTCTTATTCTTTCAATTGTCTAGTTATTGACTCTGAAACAATGGGTTGTCATGCTAACAGAGCAAGAGGAAGAGAGAGGTGGGTTCATTAGCATTCCTTAACAGCAGCAGAGAGCATATTCAAGGTAATATGGTATGCATGAAGTATGCATGTATGTATCTGCACGCTTGCTAGCCTGAGATATGGGTCTATATGTGCATATGATAATGAATTTGAGCCTCTGTATTTGTGAATGGAGACCTATGATCAATGTCTGAGTGCTGAGCTCAGTTATGCAGAGTGTTGGGGAATCAGTAGCTGGGTTACAGGGATGCTAATAAGGAGAGCAACAGGATGGGAATCAGAAGACAGAATCAGCGAAAGGAGATAAAGAGGAAAGATGATCAGTGAGTGTGATTTGTGCCAAAGTTCTGTGCTAGGGGATTCATCTTTTTTTCTTCAGGGGGAGCTCCAGACCGTAAGGTTGGTTGTTAGATAGAAGACGTAGCATGCTAAAAAAGACGTATATAATCCCAGAGAACAGAATCAACTTATTTGTTTTACAGTAGCATGCAGGCCTACAGCAAACCACATTCTACTCTCTCCCTCTCTCTCTCTCTTTCTCACACACACACTGATGCTGATACACACTCTTGGCAGCTTAGTATTCACACACGACCACATGGCTGTGAGGGAGTAGCCCTGCAGTGGATGGAGAGGAGAAGCATAATAGAAAAACTCATTTGAAGGGAACTCAGGAGCCCAGGACCACATTAAGCTCAGCCGCCGGCCTGAATGAAAGATCATGTCGAACTCGTCGCAGTGACTGTGTGTGTGTGTGTGTGTATGCGTGTGTGTTTGTGTGTGGGGGAGAGAATGAGGGGCAGAGAGAGAATAAAAACAGTATAAATATGATAAGAAAAGATGAAAAAGATGCACAAATCGAATAGAGAAGTCTGAATGTGCAAAAAAAGAGAGCATTCAACAAAGTCCCCTGGCTCTTCAGGCTATGAGATTTTCCTGAGTCTGTTTCCATCTTTCATTCAATGGATTTCACACTCCACAATTTTAACAGACAAACTGTTTTCCTGCACTTTTAACAGTTATTGATTCTCCTGGATCAAAGCAGTGTACATTTAGGCCTAAACATAAAACATATGAAACAGAGAAAGTTTCACTTTATAACTAAAGTTTTGTAACTGAGGGAGTTTGTGTAAATTGAAATAATATCACACAGCAGCAGATTTAATCTTTTATGTATCACAGTATCTTAGATCATGATCCCAGGCTTTTGCTAGACAATCCCCTGCGTGAATGTCTGCGTCTTCCAAAGCCCTAAGTCAGGGGAACACTGCGTCTAATTCCATGGAGGGCACTAACCTCCTTTTTCCACTTCTGCTGTCTGTCTCCGACTTGAATTTCCTACAGGCAACGAGATGAGTTTAGCCCATTTTCTTTCATTTGGTCGAGGTCAGACAGGAGGAACACCTGTGGGATTCAACCTTTGAAAAAAAAAATCTGTTTTTTACTTTCTTATTCTTTACTTCCTTTGTCCCTCCCTGTTTCTCCTATTTAGCCAAGGTCAAGGATATTTTTGCCAGCATCCCCTTTTTCCCTGTTGACCCTGCCAGCTGTGTTCCCGTCTCTCAAGCCGAATTGTCATGCAGAAATTGAAAGTATGGACATCCTGGGATGGTCCATCACTGAATTTATGCTGTTTCATACATCCACACTTCCTACTGTTTCTAAAATGTCAGAGCAGGGGGGTCTCTGAATAAAACATCATCCGTCTCTCACTCTTGTGGGATTTACCTTGGAGTGAACTCTATTAAGTTAAATCCTCACAACATCAACTCAGAGAGTGACTGACCCTTCCAGTGACTTTTGGAAACATATTCAATCACAGGGACGCCCACAGTACAGGGCGACCATACGCAGCTAGGAGATGCATCTTACAGATCACGCGTCAAGCTGCTTTAGGTCTTCTTCTCAGCCGAGCAGATTTTGAGCTGTGATATCTTTTTGAAGAATTAGTTGTACTTGACTCAGCGTTCCCTGGGTGCACTGCAGTTTTTAAAACCAGAAGAAGAAAAATCACTCTTGACACATGTCCTGCTGGTGCGAAGGTTTCATAACTAATTATATTTGTTTGATTGAATTTAGTTTTAGAGGGCTGACTGAACAGAAGGATCCAAATTAATGGCCAAAAACTCTGACAACTGTAGAAGATTGTGTGTATAAACCTGCTGTACAGATTGGTGCAAATGTTAATTAATGGAAAAAGTAGTACTGCTAACAATATTAACGAGTTTTCTTCTTTCAAACTGTTGATAGTATGATAACATAGCATCTTTGTTAAAATTGTTATATATTTTTTTATTCTATTGTAATCAGGGAAATATCAGGCAATACTGAATATACTGGTAAGAATTATTAAAGAAAGTCAGATTATTAACCACCCAGCCAAATTTGAATGATTAAAAATATCGACAAGTTTATGAAATTTGGTGTCAAAATCAGGTAAAAATGAGCAGTCCGCTGAATGTGCTAAAGTAATGCCCACTCATGGGAGCAGTCAAGCAGCAATTTTGAAGTGGCGTGTCAGATGAGCTCAGAAAATGACATGACTAATTTTGAAACACTCTGAGTGAGATGAATTCATCTCTGTCTCTCTGGTAGGGGTGCAGCAGTATGCTCAGGGTGGCCTCAGTGTGTCATCGAGCCATCCTTTAGGACCGCCCCCCCAAAAAAACTGGACTGATAACTGGTGAAAAACTGTTTTAACCTCTAACTCCACATTTCGGTAATACATCGTTCAAGGTCTTTTTACATTACAACATATTTGATGTATTTTGCGCAGACTTTAAAGAAAGTCTGATTTAACTATAGTAATCATTGTGGACATTGACCACTTCACTCTGATCACTGGGTGCAGTTTAACTCCTGGCCAAAGTGTATACATTGAGGTGTAGTAAAGACCACTGTTTTCTGTGCCATTATATTGGGGCGGCCTTCCCTACCTATTGGACCCCCACCCCAATAAACTGATAAGGAATTATTTATTATTGATTTATTTGTAAATATATTAGGAAATAAACTTGACATTTGAGGTTGAAATCTTGTCCCTTAATCATGCATAGTTCAAGTATTAGACTTTGCATGCAAAGTTGTGGCAAGACTTCCAAGAACCATACATCTGACAAAAGACCACAGCAGTCAGAAGCATACAATTAAAGGGTTAAGTCTGTAGAGATTTTACATCAAACAGAAATTGGTCTGTAATGTACGCTACTTCCATACTCTAATATTGAATGATCGATTAAGCAAAGCTCACAGATGTAACATGTGTTTTTCGACCGTTACTCTCTGAATAGCTGCTGCTCAAACTACAATTAGGTCTTATAATGTCTAACCCCCACGACTTAGCTTAAACAATCAATTCCAGTAGTGAGTTCCTATTGAGTTTTAATCAAGATTTCTACTTTGTTCTGTCTTCTCTCACGGTTGCCTGGCCTGCAGATTTCACAGGTCAAGGAACCATTCAGAAAACTTTAATTAGCTTTCTCAAGCTAATGAGTTCTCAGGCATCATACAAATTGTTCTGTCAAACCCTGACTTTGAGCCAGTTCCTGCCAGCTTGGATTGTTTGGGTGTGAGCTCAACAGAATAAAGGACTTTTAATCATGTTCAAATTCATTACCCCCCAAATGACTAATGTTTTGTTCTTCTCAGTCATTTTGCCCCTTATTCCTAGATAAAGCTGCCCCTCTGCCCGTGACAGACACCGCTGACATGTTTAGTGTGACTTCCATCATTATTACACTGGATAGATTCAGCCCATTTTGACGGAAAATTGTAATAACAAGTCGAGGCTGATGGACTGAGAGCAGGAAAAGGAGGCGACACAGAAGGAAGGTAATTTTGGACTTGGAGTAAATTCGAGCATCCAGTGCCTTCATGAAGACAGCTGGGCAGTGAGGAAGCTCAGACAAAAATATGAGCTTTGGTTTAAAGATGAAATATGGCCATATGACCCCATTCCCTTCTCCCCAGATCTCATTCAGCTCAGCCTAAATGGGTGTGGGTATTTCCTAAACCGATAACTTGCTGGACCTGAAGTGTCTTTTTGGAACCAGTTTCCGGGGAATTGAATTTCAATCGTGTGAGCAGTAAATGAGGAGATTTATGTGGTTGTGCGTGGGAAAAGGGTATAACAAGGCAGCAGCAGCAGCAGTTGCTTTACACTTTGTCACATTCACAAAGAAGGCATTAGGGCTTTGACCCACTTCAAGCCGGGCTGGAATAGTGCTGCTGGTCTGTAATACTGCCATGATGGTGGTTGTCACCATTTTTGTCAACTTTATTCTCACTGTCATTGACATTATTCTGATGAGTTAAATTTTGTTTCCTCCTATTAATTTGTTCATGTACTGTGTGGAATCTGCATCGGGCTATTTGATACTGTTACTGCTTGGGGACGAGTGCTTAAAAAAGAGTCAGTCATACAGTAAAAGGACCAGCCGTTATTTACCTCTCTCCGTCTCTTTCTCCCTATTTCTCCATCTCTCTTTCCCCCACTAGCTTCTGATGTGAGACTGATAGAGCTTGGAGCACAGCCACTCGCTGTCAGGTCCCAGCTAATGGAATCAACATGGTTGACGGATAAACCCACCGAAAATAAGTTGTCAGAGAGCTGCGGGCCCTTCATCAACCTCCCTGCCGTGTGTGGCACCGCCTTGACCCCTCCCAGTGCCATATCAGGACGGTGTTTTATCTTCAGCTTGCTGAAATTACGTTTCAAGTTTTTATTTATTAATGTATACTTTTTGTTCTCTGTGACATCAAAAAAAAATTGGCTTACAATTGTTTTGGGGGTCAGAAAGATGCTCTGAGGCGGGGCTCGAAATTTACTTTTTTCCCCTCAGTGTTCCGCAAATGTCCTGACTTCTACCTTCAGCCATCTCACACGTTATAACCATTGTCCTAAACTAAAGTTTAGGATTTTTTTTTTTCTAAAATTACTGAATATTAACTGCATTCCATTACAGCTTTGAATTCAGAAAAGTACATACATTTTAACAGTGCAATCATTATTTAGATACTTTCATGCACTGCACAGGAGTTGAAGTTACTACGTAAACAAATACACATGCAGCATTAATGAGCAACTAGGGTTACATTTCTGTGTCATATATGCATACGTTTGGGGGGCACGTGGAAATTCGTAGTTGAGTTATTTGTTTGGCTATACGGGTTCCCAAGCACACATCAAAACAATACACCTATGTGAGTGAGCTGACCATAGGACTATGTCACTATGTTTTGTTGTAATATATTTTCAAGCAATACACTAACCATCCACAACAATATGTGTCCAGTTAATCCAAATATTGCCTACTTGTAAAATTTGCTCTGACATTTTTGTAATGATAAGTTTCTCTGCTGTCCCAGAAATGTCCCAGACACTGTATCTTTGTGCCCCAGGTGCTATTTCTATTGTCCCCAAGACAATAGGACCTTTATTTTTGAACACTGCTCGAGGTGTAGGTTTACCCTCTACCATCATGAGTCTAGTAATTTAGCTGTGTGTACATTGTACGATGAGGGAATAGTTTGATATTATGGGGGATTTGCTTATTCACTTTCTTGCCAGGAGTTAGAGTAGAGGATGGAGAGCCACCTATGGGCACCTCTTTAGCTCACTCATTATATTACTCATTATATATATCATATTTACTGTACAGACAGGAGAGTGGTATCAAACCTCTCAAACTATTCCTTTAACATGAGCAGCAGGACGCATTGCACTGCAAATGCACAGTCTGACTCCAGAGGAAGAGACATCCATTAAAAAAAAAAGAAGTGAAGAAGCTAACGTTGCAGATTTAAGCTAATTTACACGAGGACAAATTTATGTGGAATGCCAGCCGAAAAACAGAGGTAAGACTAGAAGGGCGCTCAGCACAGACGTGCTGCTCAACAATCCAGTCTTTTATGATCCATCCATCCATCCATCAATGATCTATAACTGCTCTGCGATGCAAATTTGCAAGCACAGACCTCAACATATGTCTGTATTACAGTTGACCTCCCTCACATTGTTACCAAAAATGAAAAAATTGTGATTTGGCAGGAGGTTATAAGACAACTACTGTAAGACCAACGTAAACTTAGTTTACATTCAAAACATTGCACCAAATACCAAGTGCACAAACAATGACCTTATGTTTGTCCAGTTAAATAATTCTCACACTGTGTGATGTGTACCTTTCCACAGGGTAGCGCAAAATTCCCCAGACCACCTCTGGCCAGCAGAGATAGAGGGGAAGGGAATAAATGAAGAGAGTGAACTGCTTCTGAGCAGAAACACGATGACTTGCTGTGCTCTCTCTCCCTTGAATGAACCAAAAGCTTTACTCACCTAATGCCTTAAAGGACCTAATGTTCTGTGCAGGAATTTTCCCCATATACTGATTTAATCAATACTAGATGTGAGTAAAAGAAATCTCTCACCAGGACTGCATTCACCATAGACTTATTATATGAACAATACATCTCCCACACTTGTCCCCAAGAGGTGGAATTGAACACAGATTTGGCGTCTACAGTATTTTTTTCATGTAGGCCTGCCTACAAGGAAAAAAATCCTTATGGATAGATTTTTTAAAAACCTTTTTTTTTTTCCACATCCACTGTGCAGTATGTTAGAGTTTTTCTCATATGACGTAACCCTCACCCTGTTGCCAGAATCCATGAAAGCGGCTGTGCTCAGTGCCAGCTTACTGCTATAATGTCTATACTCAGAATTGATGGATCTGAGCTAATCTGTCAAACTGGGGGAGGCTGCTCTAGTCTCCTTCATCCGCTATTCATTTAGAGAAAGGTCTACCAGTTTTCCAAACATTGATTTCATTAACAAGAGGCATGTGATGTAGACAAGTAGGAAGAACTAGGTCAAGGATTTTACACATCCACTGCATCACTGATCCTTCTGCTCAGTACTTCAGAGCTCCACTAGGAGCCACTGTAGATCCATCTTTGCTCCACAGACAGGCAAACAGAGAGAAAAAAAAAGAGTGGGGGGCATGCAGGGAGGTAAAAAGAGCTCAATGTATTAGATCAGCCACCCCACTGGTTTTGTATACCGACAGCTGTGCTCTATAACCCACTTGACAAGATTAAAAGTCCAAACATATAAACAAATAGACAATCTGCATCCTTACTTGCAGAAGCTCAGTCATCAAGCCCTGCTCCCTCCCTCCATCATCTTCTGCACCTTGTGAACCGCAGATGTGGCGGAGGAAGAGTGTTGGAGCCTAATTTAGGGCCGCTTAGAAGATCACTAAATGTGACCCACTTCGGTGTTGCGCTGACTAAAAGACGCAAGATTCGAATAACATTTCAGGAGACACTTCTACATAAATCTTGAATAATATCCCAGGCGAGTGGATGGATAGAATTCCTAACCTCTCCGTGTTTGGCTTGTGGGTGCTGGTGCATGGCTGTGCCATTGTTTGCAGACAGAAAGAGAAAAAGAAAAGCGGGACAGAGAGAAATGACTGATGACAGATCCACAATGCTCAGCAGTACATCTCTCACTACACAGCCACGCAGCTAGTCCTCCTCCAAGCTAAGGCATCCATCCATCCATCCATCCCCTTGCTCACTGGTGCTTTGTGTTTTTTGTTTAGTTTGTTTGTTCTGACATGTTAATGGGACAGCTGATGGACTGGCAGTCTGATCCAGCTAGAGGGGCAGGTGCTGCTGGGTTTATTTTATTCTGACAGCGAGCGGGAAGGTCAGCGTGCTCATAGCTCACCTGCCTTCTCCGCTCTTTCTCTCCGTCTGCCTTTCTGCTCTCTCTCATCCTTCCAACCTGATTTCTGCCTTTGTCTCGTTTGCTTCCATCTCCCACGGTGTGTTTTTGGCACATCCGTCTCATCTCATTTCCTCTCTTATGTTTAGAGCTCGTCTGAAACATTTCCCCAATGATTGACCAGCGGCTGCAAGGGAAATGGGGACAACAAATTAGATGAACTTTGATGCAATACTTAAAGTAATACCCTGCAACAAAAGTAAGAAAAGCTCAAATAACACCTCCTGAAGAGGAAAAAAAGGGCTAAAGGCAACAAAAGCATTATGAAACACACAGGACTAATCTCTAGAAGAGTTTCTACAGCTTGCAGACTGCCAGGAGGAAAAATGTTTGAAAGTAAGTATACTGAAAGAAAACACAAACTAAACATAGACAGAGGGAGACACATACTTTTGCATGTGCATACACCTGTACTGTACTTCAAGTAGCAATCTTTTAAGTACGCCAAACAAAATGCACACACAAATTTAACTCAGTTTTGAAGCTGCAACATAATTAAAGTTTCACAAATTAAAACATTTGCCATCTTAACAGCAAACAGCTACCTGAAAATGGGGTCGGTATTAATGGCTGACCAGGTAGGCCGGGGTGTGCTGCATGCCACAACAAGCCCAGACCACATTAGGCTGCTGAGACAGGGGGTGATGGAGGAGGTGGATAACTCACTGTGAGCAGGGGAGAGCCACAGCACAGCCACGCACCGTTAATGGTGCTGAGAAGTGCAGCAACACTCCACAAGTCCCCCTTTCCCAACGCTTTCACCTGCTGCAGGCCTGAGATCAAGCAGCAACAGGGAACGTTGACCCGTGACACAGACAGCTCTGTGATACAGACAGGTCACATGTGTCTCTGTGTACCTTCGGTTACTGTAGTGCAAACAAATCCAACTGTGGAACGCCTCGGCCCTCAAGTGTCCATGTGAAAGCAGTAATTTGCAGGTTAAAAATTAATACTTTGTTTCAAAAGTGTGGGATCCTTTTGCTGATGTCAACTTTGCAGGAAGTCACCTCAGCTTGCGTGGAGTCTCTATGTTCTGTGGTGAAAGCCAAAGGTTGTAATTCTGGCATTTTGGTTCTGAGTTAAAGAGGAAATTAGATGCAATATTTCCAGTCAGTCCCCTTAATATTTGATCATTTGATGATTATAGCAGATGGACAAAAAGATGCTCTGTACAATGCTGTGATATAGATAAAAGCTTTGTCTTTTTTGGGTTGAGACAATAATATACAACCTCTTTGCTAAATAAGATATGTAAGAGATCCCTTGTGCTGTGTGCAATCAGTATAATGAACAAGCAGCACTAAACTGTCCCCATGCCAGGAGATTTAATTAACTTTTGCATATACTGCTGCATTGCTGATATTTTGTGATACACTTTGTGTTTCTTATTTTTATTGTGCTTTGTTTATTGTTTTTATTGTATTTATAGTTTTGATTGGTGGTGCTGTGGTTAGCACTGTTGCCTCACAGCAAGAAGGTTTCTGGTTCAAATACTGTAGGTTAATTGGTGACTCTAAATTGCCCCTAATGAGGATAAGTGGTTACAGAAGATGGATGGATGGTTTTGGGTGAAAACAAATTTCTTGCTCTGGTGGGATAATAAAGTTCAGTTCAATTCAAGTCCAATTCAACTGGACTAAACACCCTAAAACTGGGTCTTGGTCCACTTCTTCTCCACCTCTGGTGCAGGTTATGGTGTAAAAGAAACAACCACAAGATTTTTTTTGTTAGAAAATACATGATTTTAGGATAAATTCAGAAGCTATAAAACGACTTTATCCATTTTCTGATCGTAAACTATAAAGAAAGAAGTCACCTCAGTATAGGCGATGTACACAAGAGCATTGTTAAACCACAGTGGCATATATACACAAAAGAGTAAAAAAGGAATGGAAACAAAGGATGTGTTGAGCTTTTGCCCAACATCTATTTTAGCAGTTCCCCAATAAAAGTAAGTCTAACTAGTACCTTTCCTGTAATATTACAACACAGGATGCAGGATTTTTTTTTTGCCTTGTGCCTATCTAATTTGTCAGTACTTCTGCTAGACCAGGTTCAGTTGCAATCTCGACTAATAATGCCCATAATCACTTATTTCTCTTTTTTTTAAATATTCTTTTGGGCTTTTTCAGTTATTTCTCTTGAAGCTCTTTGTGATACTGAGCAGGTAAAATTATTAAATGAATGTGTTAGCTGTCAGTCAGCATGACTTCATGTTTATGCCTCTTGTAATAAGTCATTGTAAATGCAAACCAGACCAGGAATAAAAGGCTGACTGAAGCCCACTAAAATGCAAAGCAGTAGAGATGGTTGATTGATGGTGTTAAAGTTAGCAGCAATGTGTTCGTTCATGTGCATGCTGGAGAAATCCTTATGTTGCAGACTATTCTGGATAGCTGGTGATAAATGACAAAATTCTGCCCCAGTGAATGTGATTCTGGAAATCATGAGGTAGAGACTTTCTGAAATTGTGTAACAAGTCTATAAAAATGTTAAGAATATAAATGGGTCTCTAATGCAGCCATCAACCAGACCATTAGCAATAGCCAGTAAACCCAAAATGGATGAATATTTTCAGCTCTCAATCACTGGGAAGAAACGAAATAGTACAATCAAGAAAATAGCACAGACTCTCCAGATAACATATAAACAATCATTAGAGAGGGAGGAAGAAAGAGTGAAGTCATGAGAGGGATAGAGAAATGGAAAGGCTGATAGAAAGAGAGGAACAAGGAGAGAGAGGGAGAAAATAAAGCTTGTTGTTTTCTGCCAATCCTTAATTATCTCTCTCCGTTTATTTACTCTCTATCCATCCCTTTAAAGCTGCAGGGCCTTTAACACCCTTAATCAACCTCTCTCCCCAGCAGGGCCTGTAGCAGGCATCTTCACTCGCCTACGTAATTGACTCTTCGTGTTTGAGAGGCAATAAAAGTTTATGACTATTAAACATAACATCAAGCGGGCTGTCTTTTCACCAAACTATTAGCGGGGGGAAGGCACGTTGTGAACCGATAATTAATTGCTTACTCTGGGGATGCCTAATTACCAATTGTTGGTGTTATTAGCTGATTAGCGGGTGGATTTGACAGCCCTGAAAGGCTGTCAGTTGACAGGAGAGAGGATGGGGCATCCATTGGCGCTTGGAGGTGCTGACATAATTGGTCTTTATTTTTTGAAGCACGCAGCTTGCACACTCACATGGCGAGCAGGAAGTGGCAGAGCTCATGTGTGAATCCCAAGGCTCCTGGTTGATTTAATAGTGGTGGACTGGAAATAAAGAGGCTAAAGGATAATTGACTGCTTGTTTAAGCTCTGACGACATGACTCACATGTTGGAATTCTTATCTGAATTATGCAATATGTTAGACGTACGGTATGGCGAGTGACATTTAATCAAGTGTTTCCCTGTGCGTTCCAGCCCTCCAGCACATTCTATATTCGACACAATCTCATCCAGGTGACACCTTGAGGTCAGAACATATAGAAAGCGACAATAACTACTTTCCTCTCCTCTGTATAATTGGGTGTATTTTTAGGGTTTGGTTTGAAATTGATATGGGAGACAGGGGCGCTGCTCAGTGATCCATCCTTTGGTGCCAACCTTGGTGGCCGCAGTGACAAATTTAGACATAGAGCGTTCTCTTCTACCAAATTAGATCAGGCCAATGGGCCATGAAAAACTTGTCTCCGTGTCCCTGGAAACAAGTGAAAGCCAAAATGTTCAAGAAATTAACTTCTCAAGTCAGAAATATTATAAAGACGTCTACACGCAACCACATTTTGTCATACTGTATTACATTATGAAAGCACAAGCTACCCAAACATGGATAAATGATATTACAATTTTTTTTTATTATGGCATTTAAGTGTAAGTTGGTTTTGCCTAAGTACTTACTAACTTACTATTATTTACTTTTTTGCTTTGCTTTACTGTCACTTTAAAATGATGTTGATGGATTCTATATGTAATAATTCTAACCCAAACACTTACACAAAGAGAGGAAGCTTGCCTAATTTTAATATATTAGTAATTGCTTTCCATAACAATATTTCTCTTCAAATCCAGTAAAAGAAAATATCATCTACTCATCGGCATACTGTCTGTAAAACAGCATAAATGCACAAAATATTAATTCTGTGTTGCAGCTTGTGGGAAGTGCCCCCACAATATATGAGTACACATCTATATGGTATGGGGCATACATATATGCATTTTTATTGTTCGGGTATAAATAAATTGGTTACTTATCTGGCTATTGCAAGAACTGAATATATTTATTTTATGATTAAGATGAAGTTTCTTGCTTCCATTTTTTTTTTTTTTTTTTTTTTATACTAGTATTTCATTTTTGATGATACATTTGATGATATTTTTTCTGGTTGTTAATCACCAGCGAGTTCCAGGATACAGTTTAAGGGTCACACCCACAAATGTCTCTGAAATGCTGAGGAAAGCTTTGGGCTGATGTGCAACATTAAAAGTGTTACATAATTATTTGTGAGTCCTATGGTTACCATCGTGAGGCACAAACTGGGGCTATGATCAAACAGTATTCTGCTATTTATAGTTAGAATTTTTCAAATTCCAGCAAACATGTACACACCAATTATGAGCAGACTAAATGGTGCTATTATCTAAACTTGACCACCAGGTGAAATCATATAGTTTATTAGTTAGCGATGTAATGCATCAGTTAAGTATAGACTTGAATGCACGCGAACTCCATAAATAACTCTTGTTCTGATCTCTTTCTACATTACAAGCATGGTACATGTCTGGGGCAGCATGATGACAGAGGTAAAGAAAAGCAAGCCCACAAGAGATACTCGAGGCAAGGGGGCTGGCAACAAAGCAATAACAGAAAAGGGGAATGAATAATAACAGGCTAAGAGACATTCTTTTTCCCTTTTCTCTGCACAGGCTGCAATTCCAGAGCAGATTATTTCTCTAAGTGCTCCATAAGAGGTAGTGTGGAGGCTTAAGAGAACTTGTTGCATTATTCAAAGGGAGAAAGGAAAGTCCAGTCTCTGCTTCTCTGATCCCTAAGAAGAAACAGCCAACAGATAAAAATTGCTTTTGCATGTGTTTGTGTGTGTGCATGTGTACAGATGTGAACAGATTTTAGTTGGCAGAAGGAAGGCGGTGAGTCATCCTATTTCCAAATTCAGGGATAGAGTGAGAGCAGGAATTATTTTTGACAGGGGGATTGGTATCCGAATGAAGCTTCCTTTTATCAGTTAGCTAAACGAAGCCAAATCCTATAATTCTACAGTTGCAAATTTGACTCGGTCACAGCCACGTTTGATCAGACTTTGTCACAACTCGGAGCATATTTTGAACATCTTCAGTATGTCAGGGCCAGAGCAAGCTGGAAGTTGACGATAGATAAATTGGCATTGGCATGCTATTTTCTTCTACAATGAAGCAGAAGCTTTACTACATGTTTGAATCACGTTTCATGTATGTCATGATTTACTCACCTGTTTCTGTTTCCATTGAACATTGTTGCTTTTTGCTTTGTTCAGTACATGAAACGTCCCACTTTTGCAGAGTGCAAAAACTTGTTTCGATTCTTCAGATCAGAATCAGAATCAGAATCATGAGCTCCATTTCTGTCTGAGAATAGTGGAGACAGGGATGTGCTCAGTGTCTGTTGAAGGTTATGGTATCTTACAAAGGCAAACATATGTAAATTATTTGTGATAAAAGATTTTACTGGTAAGTTCAGGGGCTGCCTGAATCCCTCAGATATTTTTCTGCCTCACAACACGTGGTCACATAATTAGCGCATTTAAGTATTGCCGGTTGAAAGTGTTCTTGATGATCAAGGCTTATCTGACTAGAAAACTTGTTTTTATGAGGGTAACACAGCTTGCCTTGAGGCAGGGTTAAAGACTTCAAATAGGGGTTTGCTGGTGATCAGTTTCCTAAATATTGTCTGTTTCTTGAAAAAGAAAATGAGGACACAAGGTTAAAATATAAATCAGCTGGGAGCAGAAAGAGAGAGAACGAGGTGATTAGGGCCAGCAGCGGATAGAAACAAGTTCTGATTTTTGTAGCTCTGATGGCCATAAACTAGCAGAGCAGGACTACCTGCGGGACAAGCGAGCCAGAGACCTAAGGGCCATGTCTCTTCTTAACAACAGAAAGCAGTCTCGTTCAATTACCGTTAACTTACAATCAATAAGATGACCTACAACACATGAGTGGAACTTGGCTGCCTTCACTGATGCCTCCATTTTGGAGAAAAAGAAAATCGTCTTCCACTATAGATTTTCCTTGTCCTGAGGCTGGTCAATTACATCAATAACTCCCAACAACAACACCAACAGAAGAAAATAAGGTGAAGTAGCTCCTCTGTGAGCTCAGTCTCCCTTCTTTCTTGACGTTCTGCCAGGCAGGTTGTAATTTTTTTTTTTTTTTTTTGCTCCCCTTTTTCCTTTCACAGCCTTCCTGCAATTTTGTAGCCGTCAGAGCCTGGCAGCATGGCAGTTTTACTGCACTCCCTCACTGCGTATCACGACAAGATGGAATCACTGCCTAAAGGTTGGAAGTCAGTGAGACATGGCCTGTATGCTAATGACAGCACGGGCGGGGGTTGGGAGTGGGGGAAGGGGGCACTATACCCAAGCAGAGCTGGTGCCAAGCCTCCATGCCAGTGTGAGTTACAGAAGCAGCAGTTTGCTGAGAGCAGTGGGAGGTCTCCGTGTAATCACTTCACTTTGTATTCAGCAGACAGCAAAGTCACAAAAAATAAGTTTTTGAGTTGAGAGTTGATGCATCTGAAGGGGAACGGGAAGTTGGTGGGGTAGTGTTGGAGGTTAGAGATGGTGTATGTCTCGGCATACACATTCATGAGTCTACATGTACAGCATCCATCAATCACAGGAAGCGGTATTGCTGCAAAGCTGACATTCCTATTTTTATTAAAATACATGCTGTGAGAGTGTGATATGAACCTTTTTTTTATACCTGGGAGTTATACTAAAGAGCAGGATTAATAAAATCTCATCCATAATCAAGTACTGCAGAGGTCACATATCACAATGGAGGGCCTTCCCTGCTGTGCATCATTAGCATCCCTTGTTACTAATCCCTCTATCCTCGCCTTAGTGAAGTTTAAAGGGAACTCCTAAAGCAGCCCGCTTTCATTTATCTTGAGTAATATCCCCTTTGTGGCACTTTCAAGATGATTTGTAATTGCTCAGACTCTAAAGTCATAGGGTGTGGGGTGCAGGCTTGGACAAAAGGTTTGTTGGAGCCTAGCTGCTGGGCAGAGAAAAGACTAAAGACATGAAGGGGTGAGTAGTAGGAAGGATGAGACTTGCTGCATATGAGTGGAATAGTGCAGAAGTAAGGTCTAAAATGCAAAAAGGGGGGTCTGTTCTGGCAGTTCAAACTCAGAGACTAAAAGTGATGCTGGTTCGCCAAGCAAGAATACACCCTGGTCTTCATTGCTTTAGGGATATTTAATGATGCAGGTCATGTGGAGAGATGCGGGCTATGTGCACACTCAAAATAATGAAACTTGTTATTCCACCTACCTTTGTTTCTGCCTGCCAAGCAAAGAAATGGTGGATAGCTATTGATCAGGCTGTGTCTGTCTGTATCTTAGCTGATACCTCAAATAGCACTAGTCTGGGCACTGTGTAATGAAAAAAGTTCAGCTTAGACAGATTTGTGACTGGTGGCTTTACAAAGACTTTGCCAAGACTGGATAGTCTCACAGTTCAGTTGGAAAGGTTCTGTCGACACATGACCTTTCCAAACAATTCAATGTGTTTATCAGTGGAAAAAAGTGGGGGGTTGATAAAAGTAACGACTGTGTTAGACTCCTGTGATGAAGAACAGGGTGAGGTCAATTTCAATATACCTATGTTTACTAATGATCATGAGCTATGGGTGATAATGAGAAAAACGAGATTGTGTATACAAGTAGTCAAAATGAGTTTTAGACGTCTTCATGGGACCAGAGCAAATTATTCCCAATTCAAATTAATTTTGACTGTCCTATTCGTCTTCAGATGGCATCTCTCTTTATTAAAAATAAATTTATGGAGATCAGTTATTACACATTTGTTTCTGATATGGACCTATGAATACCTTTAGTTTCTTTTGCAGGGACAAGGTTAAGAGTTTGGCAATCTGGAAGGAGGTAGGACAGCTGCTCCTCAATACTGAAAGCAGCAATTTAATGTGGTTCAAGCATGTGATCAGGATGCCTATATTGGTCCCTTGCTGTGAACATATTCCAAGCACATCACACTAGACCCTGGGGCAGACCTAGAAGCACAAAAGGGAAGACATATTCTATCTAACCTGGAAATGCCCTGGGTTCTCTCAGGATCAGAGGAGGACACGACAGGGGAGAAGGACTACTCTGCTTTGCCTCCTGCCTCTGCAACCCACAACAATATAAATGGTGGAAAATGGACTGATGATTACGCTGTGCACAGCCATCACGGTTGAGGTGGTGTCTGTACTTTATATTTCAACAGTGAGATCCATCATCCCCCAAACAAACCACATGCAGCAGTTTGTGCAGTTATTAACAAGGAATGGACGCTGCACTAACAAATTGGTCAATTTGCTTTTTCCACTCCCACCATCAACATTAAAATGAGACTGGGATTTTGTGGAATGCTCTCTTAATGTAAACACTCAACCCATATTGGCCATACTGGCTCCTAGCCAAGAAAATATATAGGTTAGTAAAAAGAAAATGTGTTTTCAAGAGCAAGCAATGAAGCAAGGAAAACACCTCTTCCCTCTTACGGAGTATGTCAGATGTGATGAAATGAAACAAGGGACATTAGCAGAGCAAATAGATGCAGGCAGACTTGCATGTGACACACAGTGGAATTATATGGATAGCACTGGCAAGGAAATGGAGACAGATCTGCATGCCAAACAATTGATTGTTATCCCCTGGCTCAGTTGAACACGACCCTTCATTTCTATGATAAACAGCTAAATTTAATCCAAGCACTTGTCTTTTCCATCCCCTCTCATTTAGCGGTGCTGTTGCGTTATCTGTCATCCCTCTACGCTTGCGTTTGTAGCTCTTTTCTCACTTTTTCTCTCTGAGCTTACATGTCGCCATACTATCACTCTGTCAGTTTCAAACAGCGGTCAGATGGAGACGGGGAACCATATGCAGAACATACCATCTAATTGGCTTCCTGTAGCGTTACAAGACACCTCAGCTGTGTGTTTCTTGGTGTTTTAGTCGTGTTAACATGTGGCATCGCCTGTGGGAACGAGAAAGGTGTCTGGTTTTGTGTGCACATCGCAGCGTGAATTTGTGTTTGGGGGTGTAATTTACATTACTACATGACTGCCCCATGCTAGTAACCCCCACATACATACACACACGCACACACAGGCCCATATGAAACCTCGGCCCCTGTCCCAGTGAGTGTAGTGTGACCAGTACAGCCCCCAGCACCGTTATGAATAATATTATATTAACTAGCATGAAGTCAATTAGACACAATGACTACACTAGACCTCTGTGAAGGTGAAAATACTGATACCATGCCAGTTGTAATTACCCTGCCAAAAGATTGTTGAAGAATGTGTTCAGCCATGTCCATGAGCATCTGTGAGTGTGTTGGGTGTGTGCAGATAAGTTTTGTGTGTGGGATATTCTAATATTCATAAATAAAAATATTCTTTTTGCTGCAATGTGCAGCCACATTTTTCTTTTTTGTTCATTTATGGGAACTATTAATAGGCCTGTGTTTGTCTAACAAATTACAGATATTTTCCAACACTTTCCGAAGTGCAGAAAAAAAATGTGTCCCGAACCTTTCACCAAGCACGGCTAATGAATCACGACACACACGCACATACACAAACACAAAGGCAAAGAGAGGCTGGGAGAAATAGTCACAAGAAACACAGAAAAGTTCAAGCGGTGTTTCAAGCCAGTGCAAGATGTGGGCGAAAAGATAGAGAGGCGCTGAAATGAACAAGAAAAGGACAAAGTCACAAATGTGCGCATATTAAGGTCGCTCCAAAACTGAAATCTTGAAGATCCCATGGGTCTCATCTCATTCACTGAGAACATAAACTTTGCAACTGTGGAAAAGTTATACTTCTGATGCAGTAGGATGAAAAGCGATTAGTCATATTTTCAAAATCTGTTATTTCACTTTCTTGTGTGTTGGTTCTATCCCCCTCACCCCCCTTGTGGTTTACAAATGCACAGTTGCTTGATGTTGGCCGTTGAAATAATGAGGAGCTTTCTTCCTGCACAGCACCTTTGATATGTTAAAGCAGTCAGACTCACCAACTGGCAGCAGCATCTGAACTGCACACGCTTTACCTTCTGGAAACTGAAGGGAAAGAGAGGGAGAAAGATCAGCAGAGAGAGTGGGCGGGAAGGAAGGAGAGCAAGATGGAGGAGTGAAGCAGGTGAAAGAGTATGTCTATCTGACCCCCACAGAGGGAACTGCGACATGAGTTACATACTCATTCAGACCCACTCATGGATGATTGACAGCACCACTGGCATATCCGTGGAAATAGATTTGAAGGACTACAAAACCCCCCTATGCGCAGCATTGCAAAGGAGCTCCCTCTGGATTAGTGTGGAGGTTAAGTTGAGATCAGGCTCACTGACTCACCCAGTAAAATATTACTTGAGTTCATATCATACAAGTAGACCTCTCTGCTCCTGTGAAACAGAGAGGAAAATCTCAAAATCTGCCTGAGCACCTCCATATATTATTCTCATTCTGCATTAGACAAGAGCAGCCTACATTTACATTTAATTAAGTAATGTCTAAATTTAGATAGACATTTCCGCTCGCTATATCAGGGAAGAATAGAATGTACAGAGGCTACTGCCTGGGGCACGTGTTGACAATACCATCTCAAACTTGGAGCCAATCAGCACGTTGGCCTGTGGCTCAGCATTTTTCTAGCCATCCTAACTTTTCTGACAAGACTTTCCATTATTTAAAAAGGTGTGACTAAAAAAGTGTGAGACTCTCATCTTGCAAAATGTCTGTGTATTAGAAAGTCTTTGTGTTTCTGAAATGCCACCTTTTGAGGATTGGAGAAAAAGACTAATTTCACTGTCAGCATATGCGCATTTTGGAAATTTCTCTGAGGATCTTCTTTTTTTTTAGAGAACCAGCAGCACACTCTGGTCACACAACTGTCACCGTCAAAAAACGTGGTGAAAAGAAACACGTTCACAAAGAGATGACTTGATTTATATAAACAAACAAATCAGGAAAAAACATCTTCATAATTGATGCATTCATCAACATTTTCAGATTTTAGCTTTTTGGTTACATTTATACATTTAAGGAGATTTGAAGATGATCAGTGCTAATTAGTGCAGCAAGTGGTAAGAGCTTATTTATGCTGCAATTCCCATATTTAACTCGAATAGCAGGGTTTAGCTATGATGCCAATCATATCTGATTACAGTCTTATTGACTGAGAGGGAGGAAACTGAATTTATTTGCTACAGCTCAAGGCTCAATTTGATTTTTTAAATTCTAGACTCAAATGAAATTGGCTTTTGAAAAAACCGTCCATGTTTCACAACCAATTTTACATGTGAATTAACTTTTCGGTTTACTAATTACTCAGTCAAGATAGATGGGTAATATCTTCTGTGGCTCTGATGAGAACTCTGTAATGTGATCTGTAAACTGATTATTGCCTTTTACAGTATATAAGCTTGTAACATAAGGAACACTCCTTAACAAAATAACAACCCAGCAAACCTGAGTAAATAAAATCATACCACTAAATAAACTACCAAAAAAAAGAGTTACAAATGTACACATAACTCCATATCAACACGTGCAGCGCCTCAGCCATTATAAAGACCCTAATGGACAGTGGTTGATTCACCAGTGACTAGCATGAGGGAGGAAGAGGAGGAGGAGGAGGAACTAGAGCTGATGCTCACGAGCCTGAAGAGCAACAGAGCACGTATTAACACATTCACCTTCTCCTGTCAGGGGGCATAACAGTGACCTCCAGCAAAGCCCACAATATACCTTATTATCTACTCACTCATAGCTTTTGACAGTTGAGACTGAAATGGGAGCAACAAACTTAAAAAAAAAAGGACTTCAATGTATCAGCGAGCACTAATAAATATAAAGAAATGTTGCCATTTCTTATTGCTAGAATGTTGGGAAGCAAATAAATAAGACCCAGAAAGGATTGAAGGCTGCTCAAGAGTTAGCTGGCGCGGAAACTATCCTTGAGCTTGACACCTACTTTCACATTCCTTTATACTCTACCTATGTACAAAGAATTGCACATATCGCAGCAAGGGTATCTGGGATGTTTGAAGATGTACCATCATATCTTAAGGGATAGCTAGTGGTTGACATCGGGGATGGATGGAAGTATAAAAACCGTTGATGTACTGGGTAGACTTTACCATCCTCAAGAGAGACCTGCACTACACAGCAAAGCGTTTTCCACACTGGGCAGTGTTGGATCCTTCTAAAATGTTTTTAGATTTATAGCTTAATGAATTCCCTCTTAACTTGAATTGCAAGTTTGAGCTGTCCTTATAAAACTGTCATTTTATCTTTATACTCACCATAATATCTTTTGAGCATCGCTTAAAAAAATGGCTATCACTCTGCTGACATAATTCTTAGCAAAATAGTCAAAGGGAAAGCTGTTTAATCAGACATGCAGTATATGAAGTAGAAATAATACCTTCAAAAGGCAGATTAACACTGCTTAGTGAATTAGTTCTCCCATAACAAATACCACAATGCGCTCATTTTGATCCAAAAAATAAAAAGTAAAACTTTCCATTTCTGTCTGAACCTTTGAAGAAGTAGCCTTCTAGAACTAGTGGAGTACTCATCCACTCTCTCCCTGTCGTTATTTCTCTCCACTCATCCTGTCATCCTGCCTTTGTCTGTCCCCATCTCCCTTTTTCACCTTTGTTTTCTAATACTTTGGCTGGGGAAATGATGAGGAGAGGCAACAAATGATTGGAGGGACAGTTACCCATCTGTTGGCTGATGCATTATTGATCCCCGGCTCCCATCAGGGTGAAAAGTGAAGGTTTCTGTGGGTGGAGTCGCACAGACCGTACACACACTGGTACAAAAACACACAAATGCACGTCCACAACAAGCTCGCAAAGTATGTCTGACTGCTGTTCAGTTATTTTGGTATGTGTCTGACACATTCAGATGGTTATTCTCTGCTACAATCCCTCTACATAATTTTGCTTAATAAGACTCTATTTCAGTCAATTTTGAAACAAACAACAGCTGACACTTTGGCGTTGAGGTGCTCGGCAAAAGCCTCACGACAAAAAAACCTTTGGAGAACTTCAAAGGTTACAAACGAAGCAGACGATGGCTGTGAATGGCGGACAGCTTTATGATATGTTATCAAATGGCTGCACAAGATGACAAGATGCGTCAGGAGTGCTGAGGGCAAATTAGACAGCAGATTAATTATGTTTAATGCGTGGCCATACTACAACGCGCTATAAATGTCCTCATCTCTAGCCTGTCTGCAGCAAACAGATGAGTTCATAAACAGACAGTGGAGGACAGTCTGTTTCCTGGGGCAAACAAGTGTGTGTGTATGCCTGTGTGTGTGTGTGTGTGTATAAGAATGTGTTTGTGAGTGAGTTGTATCCAAACGCATGCACGGATGCGATGTGTGAAGTCTGAATGTATCCCAGTGATGAAATAGATGAGGAGTGATAGGTCATTTCCACCTCGCAAGTCTGGTTGGTGCATAGGCTATATTTGTCTGTATGTGTTGCGTGAATCCATATACACAACGCTCTCTTGCCTTCTGTCTCACACGCTATAGTGGTTTTGTCAGCAAACTGTGGTGTAACCAGCCAGTTGTGACACTTTAATTATGTCTCCCCATCCTCTTATGCTCAGGGTCAGTGCATTGACAGCATAGTTTTTAAATGACATCATTTTTACACCATGCAATTTCATAGTTTAAAACTGAGTGGCAGATATTTTTCATACTTCTGCTTTAAGGGGCTATGACGTAACAAAGGAGCCTGTTGATGCATAAATTTCAACTGGAGTCTTTTCACAGCTGTCGCCATTGTTTCGAACAGTTATGATAATACTGGGTTACCCTACCCATTTTAGTTTTACATACATTTTTTGGAGTTGTCAGATTAACTTCCAAATACAGCTGATTAATCTGCTTCATCACTTCATTAATCAAATAGTTTAATAGTCTACTATTTAATGAATTAAAACATGTGAGGACGTTGCCTTGGGAACATTTTATGGACCAAACATCTAATAGATTAATTGAGGAAATAATCGTTAGTTGCAGCCCTCACACGTTTATATCTAATATAACCCATATTTCCAGATCTCAGCTATTAATGCGGGAGGGGGAAGAAAAGAAAAAGAATTATATTGCAGAACTTGCAGTGCATATATCCATAGTTATTGAAAATTGTTTTATTGAGTCCAATAAAAAAGTTTAACATAACACATTTATAAGGTTGGGGGACTCAAACTAGACAATAAAAAGAAGCAAGCAGAGATTTTTACTTCTCTGTTTAAACCTATATACACCTCAATCGCCAAAGAACGTGGCGTCTATACTACTCATGATCACTACGATTTTTTTTTTTTGATTATATATGACACATAATAAAATTGATTGGGTAGAGTATTTTCCCCACACACACATCGGCCAATAGTAGCTTATTGCATATAAATCAATTTTGGTGTATATGTCAGCCAATAAGTAACAAGAAAACTAAATAGTACAGAAATTTTAGGACTGTAAAGAAATGCCAGAGATAACAACCTAGAGATAATTTAAATGATGTCAGAAAAGTGTTTATTAAAAAAAAGTAATAATATATAAGTGGTATCAATATAAGCTCAGTATCATAATTATGGTAAATGATAAATGACTGGACTGTACTTATATAGCGGCTTTCTAGTCATCTGACCACTCAAGGTGCATTGACACACATTTATACACTGGCATAGCATTGGCTGCCATGCAAGATGCCAACTGCTCATCAATTTGTAGGAGTTAACTGTTCATACACATTACACACCAATGGCACAGCCATCTGGAGCAATTTGGGGTTCAGTATCTTGTCCAAGGACACTTCAACATGCAGACTGGAGCAGCCAGGGATCGAACCACCAATCATCTGATTTAGATGATTGCTACAATAACAAAAAAAGTAAAAATCTAAATTTCTACACGTAAACCAACAACTGTCTGAACAGTTGTTGGTTTACGTGTAAACCAACAACTGTCTGAACAGTTGTTGGTTTACGTGTAGAAATTTAGATTTTTACTTTTTTTTTGTTTTGTGAACTGGCAAAGCAAATTCCAATTCATTAAAATATGAAATAAAAAGGTCAAACATGAATCCAAACTATCTGACCAACAACTAGTCCAACATTGAGCAATGTACCTACAGTTCAGATGCCTTCCAGTTCAACTTCCTCTGTCCCTCTCCTGTACAACCTTCAGCAAAGCCACCACAGAGCGGTAGTTTAAAATATATCAACCTGCCAGATGTGACTGTCCTGAGACCGGTCAATGTGCGGTAATTGTGACCCTCTGGGCAAAGGCTGACAAAGGGAATCGTATAACAGACTGTAACATACCTGTACCAACCACAAACTGCCTATTTTGTTGTTTAGTTGAGATGGCTGGTTGAGGATAGAAGAGGTTTTCATGCGTGTGAGAGTGACTTGCAGGTACAAAAGCATGTCCACATACGCAGCTGAGTTAGGATACAGATCTACTGTACCTCTCCAGAGAAATTGGAGAGTTATCATTACTTTGCATCCATCCATCAGCCTCTGGCACCCATTTAAGATCCTTTCTCTCTCTCCATCTCTGCCCTAGGTTCAGGTGAAATAATGGAGTATGGAGGAGTATGCCATTCAAGTCATTCAATTACACACCCTGGACATGATTCCCCACAAATCGCAAACACACACACACACACACACGCACTAGCACAAAATCCCTCTCTCTCTCTCTCTCTCTCTCTCTCTCTCTCTTTTCCTCTTATTGTTGTAATGGAACTCTGTAAATAACGCCATTTTGAGTTGAACAAGCTTCAGGATGAATTACACTATAGGCTCCATGAGTCAAGGCAGCAGTGTAATGGATTTTTCCTCTTTACATTTTTTTTCCCCCTGCCTCACTACAACGTTATGTATCCTGCCAACCAATGCATGTAGTGTATGAAGTGGCAATGCGATGCGCAGGAACGAAGGATTAGATAAAAAAAAAAAAAAAAAAAAAGTCTATTGCTCGGAAGGCTAATAAACTCAGTGTTTCTGTTGGGCAGAGGAGAGATAAGTTTGTCCTTGGCTCGCTCATAACCTCATCAGAATCGCTCAATGAATCACAGAGCACCATAACTCATGGCAGGGGCAGCTGTGATACAGTTACGAAATACCCTTGGTGGAGAGAGGCGAGGTGCATCTTGGGTTGAACTAAGTGGAAAAAAAACATGTTGGAAGAAACATATGAAACACAAGCACGCACCTGCATTAATTTCTTTTATAAATTGCTTTTTTTCCAAATCAATTTGTGATACATAACATGTGATACAGGAACACAACACACACACAAATATGATTTGGTGTAATTTAACAGGTATGGGTGGTGAACAGATAAAAAGTTGATCCTCCCATATTTGGCCCAACTTGATGATGTACTATGGGAACCATGTACAATTCAAGCTGCAACCAGACATGGTGCAGTATCTTGTATTACCCATCCCAAATTCAACAATTTATCAATACTCACTAATACAGTACTGAGTTTTTTTTTTCCTTTGGCAACTCTTAATCTTCTATATAAATGTTCCACTATGAAAACAGAAGCTTTAAGGTGTGTGTAAAGTAAGAATAAATATGTGTTGAGTTTGTCAGACCAAAGAAGAAAGTGTTATTAACCACCCAGCCAAATTTGAATGATTAAAAATATCGACAAGTTTATGAAATTAAGTGTCAAAATTATGTAAAAATCTGGGATGCTGGTTAGCTCAGTTGGTATCTGCCCTATGTACAAAGGCTCAGTCCTTGCCGCAGCGGCCCAGGGCTCGAATCCTGCCTGTGGCCCTTTGCTGCATGTCATTCCCCATCTCTCTCCCCATATTCCTGTCATTCTTAAGCTGTATCTGTCAAATAAAAAAAGGGCAAAAAAAAAAAGGAAATAAAAAGGAAAAAAAAATTCTCAGCCCCAGGACTGTAGGGGTGTGTCTGTTGAATCTGCTGAAGCCACGCCCACTCATAGAAGCAGTCAAGCAGCAATTTTACATACCTAACTTTGAAACACTTGTGAGAGATGAATTGAGATGAATTAGTCTCTATCTCCATGCTAGGGGTGCAGGGGTATGCTCAGGGTGGCCTCAGTGTGTCATCGAGCCACCCTCTAGGACCGCCCAAAAGATCCTAGACTGAAAACTGGCGAAAAACTGTTTTAACCTCTAACTCCACATTTCAGTAATATATCGTTCAGAGTCTTTTTACATGTTTTCAGCAACTATTTTACAACATATTTAATGTATTTTGAAATAAATCTCAGAATTGCCTTCACACAGGCTTTTTTGTAATTATTCATCACACATAGATTAAAAGACTCATAACAGAACTGACAGTTCACATTTTCACCTCAGTCACTGTGTCAGTGCGCAACCTCATTAAAAAGCGCACAACACCACATGCAGAAATATGCCTGTCCGAAAATAATCTGTGTTTTCCGTATACACACACTCGCACAGACTCACAGGTAATGTTCCTTCTGAAGACTTTCCAGCTTTGCTTGTCTCAGACAAACTCAGTAGGGGCTGAGCTCCTAGTTGTGGATGAGAACTGTGCAGCAAACAGACTTACATTGTGAATTAACAGGATTAAGTGTTTTAAGAGGCTTGTCAGGTAAACCTGAACCTGCCTGCCTAAAGACTGAGGCTGGCTCTGAGCTACTTTCAGCCACTTTGAAGTCTCTATAACTCATCCATGACTGGCATATCAGAGAGCCTGTACAACACAGCTACAGCGGTACAACACTGTGATTTGGCATGCACCAATATCAAGCACATGGAAATGTGCACGAAAGAAGGTTTGCACCTGCACGCTCACTGTCACGCACAGATGAAAAACATGCAAACCCAGGTTTCAGGCATTACAGAGATGTGTGGCATACTCCCAGCTTTTGGTTTTGCAAAGCCTCACCCAAAAAAATCTTCTGTGTGTTTCAGTTACTAATTTTGCAGCGACAAGACGAACCTTTGAGAGATGCACAACGCCGATTCAAAAGAGGCAGAAAAAATACTCATGTTCTATGGATCCACATCCGCACTATGAACAAACAGAGAGAAAGATAGTTTTAATAACCTTACACAATACAGGCATGAAAATGAAATAAAACTTCCAAGGAAATATGAAACAATAACAGTCCATCAAAGGAAAAGAGACATCTCTGGGCTCAGTGTAATACATCTACAAATACAGCTTCTTTTCCCTGAGAAAACATAAAAATGCTTTGTCCATATTCTCATTCCTCTGGAGCAGGAAAGTACTTTATATTCTGACAAACAAGACATCAGAAACTTATGCCACATCGCTGTCAGACTAAGTCCTAATCACACACGTCACATCTTCCATTAGCTGACTTGCATCACCTATGCGGTAACCTAGAAACCTCTTGATTTCAGAGGCATGAACTGTGGGATGTAGCAGGCTGGGAGGTGGGTTTCTGCAGGCAGAGGGGACCACATGCTGCTAAATGAAATCTAAACTTCCGGTGTCTAATGTCATGTTATTTTTAGAGGACTGGCTTATATTCCAGAGTTTTTTTTATGTAGTTTATATCTCCCACAGTGGGTACTGTGTACACAAAATGTTGTCTAACAGCCAATCAGCCTAATTAAAATGACTTTTCCTCTCGCACCTTATAATAAATACAGATCAGGACATGTAAATAATGGCTAGACCAAATAGCTTTGATGTACAAACATCATTTTTAAGTCAATGTCAGTGGGTATTTTGCAAATAATTATGATTTGACCTTTTAATTTCTTGGTATGACCCTATTTACCCATATAAACAATAGCTAAAGTCAATATTGCATTATTATAATAACACTGAATGATGGTATATCCGTATTTGAACAACAAAGACAGAGTACATCTCAAAGCGGATTAGCATGTTCCAACAAAACGGTCTAAAAAAAGACTACACAGTTTCTAACTTCTGACTGCTCTCAGAACAAAGATGGAGAACTGGACTGCAGCTGCTTGGTGACGGGGTTACAGTAAGTAAGGCTGTCTTTCAGTGGGTGGTATCACCACAGATCTCCTCAAAGCTTAAAACAGTGACACGTTTGCTCCCTCTCCACTTGGATCTTTCTCTATATTATTAATGCCTCACCCAGGAGAGGGAGTTGCCTTCAGCTGGTATCAAAGGCCTGCACAGGCACAGCACTTCCTCCTTTATTAACAAAACGACTCTCAGATCGAGGATGAGCATCACGTACAGAGTGTAAGGAACGTAACCTGGATCAAACAATGTGAGAGGGAAGTAAAGTTAACTAATATCTCGACTGAATCTGCATGGGTCTTTCACACCAAAATCTAAAAGGATGTCACTCCTAACTATCCCTCATTTCAAGTAATTAATTGAATCCAAAAATATCTAAATGCTTTGAAAACAGAAGCAATAGTGGTGAACTGAAATAGTTACAATGGAAGCGGCTTATGCATGTCATGCCCTGCAAAACTTCACATATGCTGAATTTCCAAGATAAGAGGAACAAGAGGAACATTACCTCACCACCAAAACTAGTCTGTCAACAAAAACTGCTAAACCTGAATGGAGACAAGTTATTTTTAAGTTTGCAGTCAGTCACTAAATTCAGTGACACAGTCAACCCTGCAGAGGTTCACATTGCATTGCACAACATTAGACTTGACTGAAGCATGGAAAAGAGCAACAGGCCAATCAGAAAACAGTGAAGCTCCTCTCTGTTAGATTAAAGTAACAGGATCGTACAGGAGGAGCTGCAAAACTACTTTAAGTTCAACATGGGGAGCATTTAAAATGCCATCTCTTTAAATAGCCACATATGATAAGTAAATTAATTTTCTATGATGCTGAACCAATTCAAATGAGGACAGGGACCCATCGCAGTTTAGAACAGAAATAGCTTGCTAAAGCATGACATACTGTGCTGATGAAAAATTGCAACCTAGCCTGTAAAGATTCATAAGCAGCAGCATGCACTCTGGTCCCCGGTTGCTCACCATCACTGACTAGAAGTTGAACACAATATTAGCAATGACCTTTCGTAAATATCAGAACATATAAATTTCATATTTAACTCCTGCGAGAACAGCAATTTATATTGAATGGAAGTGGGTTAGTTACATTTGGCGATTTAACCCCAATAATGACCAAGCAATCTATAGTATGGAGAATGTTTAACCTTTATCGGGGAGTATGTGGCTTTAAACGACTGAACTTTCAAGTATGTTTCATTCTTGGCCACACCCCTGTAAATGGTGTCACGTAGGATGCTCCTATTAGCAGTCAAGCCAAAATGTCTCTTTTGAAAGTGCTCAAGAGAGAGTATCTAGCACCCTGAAAGCATTTTCTGCCCACTGTGATGCAGTACTGCTTTACCCTTTTAGGACATTATGAAATTAAAATATGAATATGAAAGCTCTCTGAAGGTGACATAAACAGTTTGAAGTGGGAGATAAACCTTGCCCCATGCTCGCATGACAGCTGAGAGGTTCTTGAGCCAGCAGAGCCATTCACAACATTAAAGCTCATTAACACCCTATAGTTACCCAATTAAAATGAATTATTGCTTGAGGAAACACTGTGAAGAACTATGTACACCACTCAGAGCTCTGTAAACGCAGTTTATATTCTCAGTTTTCTGCACTCCCTTACACTTCCCAAATTTAATTTAAATGAGATAAGTGAGCTAAATGCAAGAATATAATTACCAGAGGTTCTCACAGAGCAAGCAGTTCCCAGGTGGTGCTACAGTCGATCTACAGGGCACAAAGTCGAACGACTATATGGAAAGGGTGGGGCAGCTCTCCTACTGAAAATGTTTAAAGATTTAATTAAAAACAAGACACATTATGAAGTAAATATATTCCCCTGATTCTTCTTTAAAAACAGCTCTGTGCTTCAAGCACATGAAGCTGTTTATCTGTGAATGTAAAGTCTAGGCTGATAATCATGTATCAGTTTGGCCTGATCAATAAATTCAGTAGATGGGTTGAGATGATGTACAGTTCAATCTGGTGAGGTCTGAGTATGTGCTCATTACCTAACCACTCACTAATAATCCTTAAAATAATACATGTAAACCAACAATGGACAACGGAAGTTAAAAGTCGGGACCTCTATCAGGTAAGAATTGGTGGAGGTGTGAATTTGTGCCTCAAGGCATCTGTGACTTTGACCCTGAGTTTCTCAACAACCCTTGAAAGCTTAAGAGTGACACTGAATGTTGGCCAGTGTCGATGATAGTCTGTATTAATACAATAAAAATGGTCACCTTGTCTAGTTTTTTTGGACACCTTTTCTTCTAGTGCTACCATCTGGCTGATCTTTGTAATTTTTATTGCCTGAGGGTTAGGGGAGATTTGAACTAATTCACAAAATGTGATTTCCCTTGGACCTGTTTTCTCAGAGGTGCAAATCATTTCGACAAAGACAAAAAGAAAACTCTGTTCTTTGGGGCCCAACCCAAGGACAGACCCCCCTGAAAACAAGAGGTGTGAAACTGAGTCTAACAATGGCAGTGAGAAGTGTATGTAAAATCAAACTTATGGTGCACTATTTACAATTAAGTTTATTCACTGCCAAGGACCAATTACAGACGTACCCATTTACCCCTTGAGTGAAGCAGAAGCTTGAAAAAAGAGTGACAGGATGTAGTACAGCTGTAAATTACAGCTCAAATCAAGGTTTTACTTTGCCAGGCTACTGACTGTGCAATCAAAGAGAAGGGTCCTTTTTATTATTTCAAAACCTACAACTTAACTTATCATCTCACTGTGATCCATCTGAAGCACAGTGTGAGCATTTACAATTTTAAACATTTAAAAGCTGTGAATTCCCACATCCGTTCTTAAGCACGCACGCTCGCAGTGGGCTGGATCTTTTTTTAATTCTGTATCATACATCCTCAAACTGCTTGTTTCAGCCATACATTAATATTTAAAGCAATAGAACACATTTGAAATTTGGCCTGTCTCAGCCGTGTGTGGAAAATTACAATTTCACCATCTCTCTGTATCAGTCTCATCTGTTAGCAGAGCTCTCAGCTGCCAGACGATCAGGTGTCGAGAGTTCTCTTAAAAGATGATATACACATAATATGATGAGCCATAATTCATTCTGGGTCTCTCACATTCATACAAAAACTTAAATTTTCTCTGTAGAAGTATCCATTATTCTTTAAC
The DNA here is from genome assembly GCA_028641955.1 of Protonibea diacanthus. Lineage (NCBI taxonomy): Eukaryota > Metazoa > Chordata > Actinopteri > Sciaenidae > Protonibea > Protonibea diacanthus. The sequence goes on from CM053993.1 coordinate 11,343,426, forward strand.
ATAACTGAAACTTGAAACCAGGAAAGATCAGGGCTCATAGTAGGCCACTTTAATACAGTCCTGTTTTCTTCTCATCCATTCTTGGGTGTTTTTTGATCTATGTCTAGGGTCCATATCCTGCTGGAAGACTCATGACCTGCAACTAAGACACAGCTTTGACACAAGGCTATACATTTCAATCCAAAATACATTTACAGTCTTTCGATTTCACTCTGCCCCACAAAGGTTCAAGGCACCAACGCCTGAGGCAGCAGCCCCAAAGCTTCACTGAACCTCCTCTGGTTTTGCGGTAGGTATGGTTTTTATTTCTTTGAAGGCTTCAATTTTTCTCATGAACAAGGGTTGGTGTGATTTACCAAACTCTGATCTGTCCAAAGTGAAGGGATATGGCTTGTCAACATGTATTTTGGCAAAGTTCAGTCTGGGTATTGAGTGTCTCCCTCTTGCAAGTCAATCTTGAGCCAATTTTTCTCCGCTGACTACATCCTAAGGTGTTAGCTACACTTTCATGGACCTTTTCTTTATAACACTGGCAACAGAGGTCACAAGAACATGAACAAGAAAAGCTCTTTGGAGATGGTCTTGTAACCTTTACGTTGACCATGCTTGGCAATTACATTTTTCCAAATCTCTTTAGACCATATTGCTTTTGTGTTTTCTTGAGACAGTATTTCAAGATGACAACACCTGTATAATCCGTAGTAAAGACACTGAAACCACCGTATCTTTTTGGAAATGGTAAATGGACTGTACTTATGTAGTGCTTTTCTAGTCTTCCGACCACTCAAAGCTCTTTTACACTACATATCTCATTCACCCAAACAATTCTCTCCATGAAACCATAACATTCAGTGCAGGTAAGGTTAATAACTTCTTATATTAAAGACTGCAGTACCATCACTGAATAAACTGTTAACAGTAGCTAGACTCTAGAACATTAACACAACTCTTGTGCAATTTTTTAGCACACTAATATGTAATCTGTTTACAATTCTATTCACTGCTTGTACTACACTTCTGAAAAAGTTTATGGTGATGGACTCTGTGTCGGTCTTAGTCAGCCAACTAAGGGGGTATGTTACTTATGGAAGAACTTGGTATAACCAAATAAAATTAATTTCTGTTGTATTATTTTATCTCCTCACTGAAGTCACAAACCTTGGTTACAAAATTAAACCTAGAATCTATTAATAATAGTTTCTCTGGAGGTGCCAGCTGATATGTGCTAGCAATAGCCCAGCTAGTTAGCCATTGGTTAATGTGCTCTATATACAAACTGAAGGCAATCGTTAGCTGCATTACCTAAATTGTGCTAAGGGGACAGGTTAAGGTGGAATTATACTTACAGTACATACATTTTGTGACAGCATCATTTGATTGTCTTGTAACTTTCTAAACCCACAAGAACAGTCTGCCTGGAGAAATCTGCAGTAATTTTTCAAATCAGAAGCACCAGAAGTCCAACTCAGCCGGAGTCCAGGAGCCAGAGAGAGCTGCAGGTGAATCAACTGTCAATCACAGCTGTCAATCAATCCCCTCACAGCAGACTTTCCCAAAATGACTCCCAAAACACTTTTAGGAGGTCTGAATTGAGCAACTGAGATAATAATGACTCGTGGCAGAAAAAATCATTAAATTAGTATTCAGAGAGAAGCTCTTTGAACTGGAGTCTGGATTTTTTTTGGACCCAGCATCTAGCTTCTCAACCAATCACAGCATGATAAACATGCTGCCTTCCTCCCATACTTACACACACTTACTTTTACATGCATATATTTTCTTCACATAAATGTAAACATATAAAACATATAAATGTTCTCTTCTTATGTACTTACATACATAAATATATACAGTATATTCTTTATAATAACGTGAAAAACTTCATTTTAATTCAGGTTTAATTCAACTTTGAGTTCTCTCTTGTGAAGAGTGAACTTGCGGAACACAGATTTGAACTGTAAACTGGTGATGTCTTCAGTATCAACAGGGTACCGGGCTACAACTCACACAACTCATGAATTACAATATGAATCTAAAGTAAAATAAACTCATGAATTTTAATTGAATACACAAGTCTAAACATTTGGCAGGGGTAAACTGATGTCAAGAACAGGTTGCAAGTACAACAATTAGAGGTCTGCATGGAGATTTCAATAAGTGGGCCTCCTGTGGCATGATTTTCATATCATGCTTCCATGGTGAAATTCTTCTCCCAGCCAAAGAGGAAAAAGTGCAGTAATGAATCATGCACCTTGATGTGCTAATGTTTTGCAAAGGGCATAGGTTACACAGCTTATTGTTATGCACTCCTCTCTTTGCGATCACTTTCTTTGTGATCACTTTCTTTTAAGGCTCATATATACAGAGCGAGCAAAAATTTGAACAGAATTATTATTATATATATTGCGGACTGCTTGCTGCACCATCTGACCGAAGCTGACCGCCTCAACCCGGACACGTCTTTTTTTTTGGTACTATCACCTGAAAGAAATTCTATAATTACAGAGAAAACACTGTTTATACTATTTTATACATTATACAGATGTATGATTATATGATTCAAAGTATATGTATCTAGTGTAGAAAGAATATTATCATATGTCACATCTTATACATCACATCAATAATATTTTCTGTTGCAGTTCTCTGTATCGCTGTAGCAAGGCTAGCTTATTTCTTCCTTGTGTTTTGATGTGGGCTGATGACAGAATAACTACACATTGAGAGATAAGGTTTATTTTCGTCTCTTGCCTCCAGGGAGACTCAATAAGTAGAATCACTGCAGCTCGGTCAGCTATCAGAGTTGAGGATGACACTTCAGACTGATTTTGCAGTATATACACGCAGATGACAATATTGATTACTTCAGATTTTATAACATGTTGTCAGAGTTGAAGCATACTGCTGAGGAAATACAACATAGCAGAGCAGAGGTACATTGCTACAATATATATATATATATATATATATATATATATATATATATATATAAACTGAATTGTATGTGAATATGTGCATATACACTATACACAGGAACAATTACCGGCATACACACACATGCCGGCACACTATGGGCAGCTGGGTGTATCCTTGGGTTGAGAGGTAGAAAGGGAGGAAGACAAACTAAAGGAAGAATACCCCTTGCCACCTTAAGGACAACATTATTAGTCACAGGAAGACTGGGGGAGTCATGCACTGCTGAGTGTTATTTCTCTCCCTCCTATCAGTGGCCTCATCTCTCTGTATCTCACTTCTACCCTGTCTCACTCAGTCTTCGAGGGGAACTCGTTATCTCCTAGCAGAGAGGTCTTTGGTCTCGCAGAGGCCAAGGAAAGGATCACTGGTTCTGGTTGTGTGTGTGTGTGTGTCTGTGTGTCATAGAAGTGCTTGAAAGACAGGGGTGCGATGCTATAATAAAGGCATTAGTGGAAATGTAAGAGTGGAAGGGTTGGAATAGAATGAAATACAATGTCAAGAAAGCCAGAGATGAACTACAGAACTTGTGTGGGACCTGGTTTTTTTTTATATACTCAAGCTCCTTGCTTATCTCTTTTATATCCTACAATGTCCTTTCTTTTCTTCCATCTCTCTCCTTTTTCTTTACTTTTCTCTTGCTTTATTCCACTCCAACAAGCTGTCCTTCACTTGATCTAATTCAACTTCATTTCTCATCCCTCTCTTCTGTCCTTACTGAATCACAGCAAGCAAGCTAAATATATTGAGTGCCAAAGAAAGAACAAATAGGCAGGAGATTATATTCCCATTAAAATCTTGGCTGCTCACATTGTTATTGACATGGCAGATATCCTTGCTTCTGCGAGGGCAAACAGTAGAACTTGTGCATGAATATGTGCACACACACACAGTTTTAAGGATGGTGTTGGTTTCAGAAGTGGTTGTCTCCTTTATCCAAACAACACATCCACCTACCAAGAAGGTCTGGTGCTGGCTTTGTAGGGGTCTCTTGACAGCCCACTATCCCCTTGTGCTGCTATGAAATCAAAGCTCTGAAGCTCCCTTTGGATCACACAGAGCCAAGCTGTGTTACAGAGGCAGCTGTGTGTACATATGCATACTGAGACAGTGTGATGTAAGTAAATACACCCAGCAGGCCCACACACACACACGAACTTGCTGCAATGAAAAAAATAAATAAATAAAATTGCACATAACGTACTTACAAGCACGTAGCCAACAGAATTCACCATGAAAAGGAATGGATGGGCCACTGTTCTACTCATTGGTCTCACAGTGTGTGCATGTAGCTTGTGTGTGTGTGTGTGTGTGTGTGTGAATGCACAGTTGCCGCATTTGCATGGGGTGAGGTGGGGTTGGTGGGGCTTGTGTATCATAAAGACAGAGTCAGGAGAGAGACTGATGCTATGAAAATGATGTTATTCACCACTGATAGGTGAGATGTGACCAAACCATAAAAAACATTTTTAAACTGCTCTCTGAGGCGCTGTCAAAACAACCGATAATATATAAGTTCAGCATCTAGTCATGTCCAATACTTCGACTTTGGATTCACAGAAGAACGTCTATGGAATACACACAAACCTTTGCAGAGCAAATATCAAAGACACAAACTTCTCCTGAACCCATTTGTTACCAGCTGGGCCTTTAAGAGAAATTCAATCTGCTCAAAAATTATTTTTAACAGTGCATAACCAAAAACCACCCAAAAACAAATCCGGATGTTTTTTTATTGTTGCTAAATAAAATAGGGTCATCTGGTGCCTCTGAGCTATTGTAACTTTTATCATCACAATTAACATAGAATCAGCATCTGTTACTTATTATGGTTGTTTTAACATTCTCTGTACGCAGTGACATTGAGAGGTTCATCATTGCTATGTTTTCCACTCTGTCTGACAAATAGCAATGTGCAACTTAAACCATATATATATATATATATATATATATATACATATATATATATATATATATATATATATATATATATATATATATATATATATATATATATATTTCATACTTGTGTTCAAATTGTACAAGTAACCAACTGCTATCCACAGACTGAATTCAAATGATTTAAGTTTAATTATAAAGAAGTTTTAATTAAAAAAATAACAGCACTTTCACAGTAAATTGTTATAACTCAGCAAAACATTAGCTCTGTAATGTCGACTAGAATGTGAATTCAGAATAAAAGGAAACAAATCATCCCTCTCTTCTGTCCTTACTGAATCACAGCAAGCAAATCATCCATCAGTTAATTTATTTCTTTTTGGTTTTAAAAAGTCTTTCAACATACTAGACAGACAATGTTCATCATTAGATCAAAACTGTATCTGATGTTTAATATCTTAACATTAAAGTTCATCAGTGAATGACTTTGCTTTTGATTACAAGTAAAATACAGTTCTCATCTTTCTGATTGCTTTGAACTTCAGAATTTATGGATGGGGTTGCAGGTGGCTGTACGGTGTGTATGCATGCATCTGTTGATCAGTAATGACTCAGTCTGATAGCGTGACATATTGATCAGAGGAGTCCCACACCGTGGCACCAGGGGAGTGTCCAGCCGGGCAGTGAGGACCGCCAGACAGGCTTTCAAAGTGAAAAACACAGTGCATATCGCGCTCGTATCCCCGTCTCATTTAGATGGTCCTCAAGGCCCCATCAGCACTCCTTTTTATCTCTCTCTTATCACACCAGACTTGCCTCAGACTCATTTTTGACAGGGACACCACACGGTGTGATTCGCTTACTCATTTGTCCACACAGTCTTTATGTCTGCTGGGTAAAGCCGCGCGTCTGCAGCTGGCATACTTTGAAACTGCAATTGTATGACAGAAGTCATATGACACTTCTCTACTACAAACAGGATGAAGCTCCGACTTTGAACAAAAAGTTGAAGCCTGGATGAAATCAGTAATTGTCTACTGTAAGTCCACTAACTTGAATTCTATTCATCCTGCTCTTCTGTTGTCAGTTTAAGTATTTGAAGGACTCATTAGTTTTAAGCTGCTCCCTGTAGGCAAGCCTCAAAGTCAAACTTGCTCATGAGACTTTTTTAAAACCCTGCATTACTTAACTTTAGAATAAGTTACATCTCATTCAGGGCAAACTGGCAGCTACAACTCAAAGTTAAGACTTAAAACTAAGATTTATTTTTACTTTTTTTATTCTTAGTGCTGTATGACCTTAAATTACAGCACTTTACTGTCCTGTGATAGTGAAGCAAAAATGGCATGATGCTGTCAGAAGCAGTGACTAATTAATGTATGGTTGATTAAATGTGACACTGCAGATTGTGTCTCAATTCTTAAAGCTTCAGCCTCTCTTTTGACTATGCCGTATCTTTTCCCCCACTCTATCTTTTGATTCGATTGTCTTCAGTGGTTAATCGTGCAGCAATCAGTCTACAGAGAATGTAGGACTGAAATGTGGATTTAAAAAGGCATAGCCTAATCCACCACCACTCCCTTTATTCTCTGAAAACTTTAAGATAAAACATATGTTGCCATTCACATGGACATAGCTCCAGAGTGCAATGACCTTTTATGCTCTCTCTCTCTGTCTCTCTTAAGAAAACATCACAGCCTACACTGATCTTATATAAACTTATCTGAGCATGAGAATTATTTGAGCATAAAAGTCGGGACAAGAAAGCACACAGAAACTGAGAAAAGCCTGTAAAAGCTTTGCAACCATGCATTCACCCTCTGCGCCTCCTATACTTTGACAGACTTCAAAGCAGAGAAACTGCCCATCTGCCTGGGTGTAACACTGGCTTCTAGCCTTGTGGTCCCCGCAGAGAGATAACCAGGCGTAGCTCTAAACACCCCCAGACAGACCCTTATCCCTCTGGCTTAATGTCCTTGCGGCTGAGGGTAATGCAGAGAGATGGATGGCCCCGACCTATCCCTCCTCGCCGGGGTCCCTGGCTGTGAGATTGCATGCCTGATACTATCCTCCATCTCCCTGTCTGTGACAACCAAACTCCCCTCCCCACCACCACCACCACCACCACCACCTCCTCCCACCAAACCTCCCAGATCGATGCGGCTCACTGATGTGCCGTCCGTCAAATCCATGGGCTAGGCAATACACAACCTACCCATAAGGAGTGATGGGTGCGAGACAGTGCATGAAATGGAGGTAACGCACACACAAACACACACCCACACACACACACCCACACACACACACACACACACCCATACACACACATATAAATATATGTGCTCACCAGTTCCTGAAACGGATCACTCAATCCAGTGCCAAACGATGAGCATTTTTTCAGACTGTTGTGCCATCTTTCTCCCCAGCTCTCCTTCCCTCGCTTCTGCCTCTACTCACATCCTTGACATGTCATGATCAAATGGGTGCTTTTAGAGTTCAGCAGTTGACCTGGACTCCAGGAGGCCGCCATTCCATCACATCCCCCTTCGTCCAACTTACATTCTTTTATCACTTCATCCCTCCATCACCCCTCCATCACCTTACATCCTTTTCTCCATCAACAAATCCCCACCATTTCTCTTCTGCTCGGGACAGATAGTTTCCGTATCATTCACCTTTATGTGAACAACCGCCCCCCCTCCCCACCCAACCCACCCTGTTGGTCTCCAGTCAGGTAGGATAACTGAAAGGGTAATGGTGAAACGAAAGCGTGGCTGCAAGCATGAAATGAAAACATGGGTGATCCACGACAAGAAATCTATCTTGAACAGATGCCAGGAGGAAGATGAGCACCTTGATTTCACCACATAATCCTCAAATGCTCCACTTGCCCAGATAGCATTAGAAGATTCTGTATTTCAATAACTGGCAGGCAGGCAAATGTGTTTTAACATTCTAGAGAGAAAAGAGCAATGAGGCACAAAGCATTGGCATTATTCATACTCAAGGCGCACTGTATTGTAATGGTCGAACTATATAATAGTTCAAAACATATTTACTCACATAGAAGTAAGAGGAAAGTGCATATGCGCATGTTGTAATGAGGAAATGATGTACACCGGCACTCCAAATGAGATCATGTGCCTTTATACATACACAAACAAGACTTAATAACTTTTTCATCAGCTTCCTCACGTTCCCCAGGCCGCCGTGTCATTTTACAAAAGCCACAACTGAAAGCAGGATTTCATTTACACAGTATGTGCAAATTGTGGTTAAAGTTCAGTCCTCCACTGAATACAAATAACAGGATAATCAAATGCATGCCATTATTGATGGTAGTAGATGAATGCTGTGAAGAACCGAGACAATGGTTCCCTTTTGTATCGCAATATCATCCTTAACAATCACAATGAATAATAAGAAGAAGATAATTTAACACTATCGCCCAGCTTTTTACCTCAAAGTTTGCTCGAAGGGGACAAAAACTCATAAAAGGCGCCTGTGTTCACTGCTGGATACATTTACAATGAACAGGATTTTACGAGTCATAGTGAGATCCTGCAATTAATGATGACGCACATGCGGGAGGCCTTGTTTAAAGCCAGCATTGCATATGGCAGGAGATACAAGCCGAGGTTACGGGCCTCGAGTCGACCGTGGGTGGCTAAAGGTATATGGGGGGAGGGAGAGGGGAGGGGGCAGTGAAAATGCAGGGCCCTGTATGAGCAATAAAAGAGATATTTACTGTAAATCTTCAGCAGCTAGGGGAGCGATAAACATCACAAACACAATCAGCTGCTGCTTTAGTGCTGCCTACGCATCTGTTCTTCTCCTGGGAAGACAGCGAGAGTGAAGAGAGGAGGGAGAGTGAGGTGGGGCAATCTATGGCTTCCTCTGCATTGTAGATACACTGTAGATAGTGTCTACTGTGAGCAGCTGAAAGATTGTTTGAACAGAAGGTAGGAGCGGGGGTAACGGGGGAGTTTTTCTGTTGTCTTTTTTTAAACCTTTATAGATTTTACCTATATAAGATGCTGAATCCTTGAAGTTAAGGGTTCCTTGAATTGAAGACAATCATTACATATAGCTCCTATATTTCTTATTAATATTGGAATATTATAACAAATGAGTGATCAGTTTTTAATGCACATTATCTTAAGCCATTCTAGTAATTAACTTTTTCTATCTAACCCTGGTGTCCTCTTCTCAAATAGTGCTGTCTGTACTGTGATTAGAGCTAATGACTGACCAGAGTCTGAAAGCACACCTGGAGTTTTAACCCAGAGCAGCCTAACACATGCAACACCCGAGCTTGTCTTGGCACCCTAATATGCATTTAAAGTCAAGTCCAGCAGATGTGATGATTGCACAAAATAGCTTCAGTTTGACAATTTAGGAAGAGCAATAATGGGCTCCAAATAAATTGCATATAAGGTATGAGTAATGTTAAAAATTAAACTAATGGAAGGGTAAAGGACATGTCAGTAAAATGACATGCTCTTATTCGCTGCTCAAATTAACAGGGGCATGGCATGGAGAAAAATGTGAGTGCACCAAGTTAATCAGGCTCTCTGAAAAGGCACTTTTGCCATGTGTGCTTGTTGCCACTGCTTTAAAAGTATTATATCTATGTTCAAATCAAAACAAAACAATGCACACATCATATCGATACATGGCTTACACAGATATCTCTGCAAGTATAAGAATATAAGCAATCACACAGCACTTGCTGCCAAGTTTACATTCATATTAAAGCAAGCAAACCCCTCATATCTATACGATACTACAAGAACAGACGATGCATACAGCGTTCCTCATCATATTATTTTAAAAAAGACCATTACACAGTGCAACTTATATTCCAAAAACATCCAACAAGCATCTACAGGCAGAACACAATCACACAAGTTCACTTCAGCTGGCTCTCCAGGCCCTGTCCATGGTGCTGACTGTATGTGTGAACAGCAAAATAATACAAACTTAAGTAGCAGTTATATTAAAGCAAACAAGGTACATTATGTTTTACTCAATAGAAGCAATATAACTACTTTAAGTGCTACGCAGTATCTTTATGTGTAGGAAGCCACGGTGGGCTCCAGGAAAACCACAGAGTAAGCAGACAGACAGACAGACAGACAGAGCGGGTATGTTTTCCTCACTCACCATTTTTTGAAGACTGTCCGCCATGGTGGCAAAATATTAAATAACCACCTCATATCATTTAGCACTGAGATTGAGGTCTTCCAAAAGAGGTGACGAACTCCTTGCAGACTTGCTCGTCCTCTTTTTCTGCCTAGTTGAAAGTCCAGTTTCCGGTGTAATGTTGTCTTACCTGTCGCCTCCATGGTGAAGTACGGTAGCTAGCTAATATTATTAGCAATGCTAAAAGTTGCTAGCTAACGCCCCTGAATGTTTCACTGAGTAAAGTTGCTACGGCGTCCTTCGTGGTTTCCTTTACATTTTTATAAATCTACGTTTAGTCTCATAGGCATGAAATTGCTAATAAAGAACTGGTAACTTCAGCTGGCTCCTCGACTATGGGAGGAAACACCTTTCACCACCACAAGTTGACTGGCAATTTACCATTAACAACAAAGGGGGCGCTGTTTCACCAATTTAAAGAAACTGAGTCAAACTGGCATTTCCAAAAAAACAATCCAAAAATGACAGTAGATTTCAGACGTCAAGAAAAAGGCTTTAGTCTATTTATTAGAATTACAGTTGCTTGGAAAATATGGACAGCCTAGATCATATGTTTATGTTTATGTTTAAGGATATTAAAAAACTTATCGTATCATATTTTAAAATAAAATATTGAATTAATAAGATATTTCACTTGCCTAGAAGAACTGTGGGACACGGTCAGCACATCATATGTATTTTCTCCATACTCTAAGCTGCAGCAGAAACCATTTCTGTATAATGTACTGAGCAATGCCTTTTTACAGCAGGAAACAACTTTTGGATGTATAGGAGCAACAAATCTGAGTGCTCCTTTTAGAAAAATATTAAATTAATATATTTTTTGCTGAAAATAGTAAGAGTTAAAACCAAAAATAATTACAGCAGTCCTACCTGTGAAGATTTTCTTTTCAATTGACTTTCTCTAGATGATGCTGTTCAAACCCAACTGTTCTAATCTACACTTAACCTATTTGTACCAAACACTTATGTGCACCAAGGGGTTTACCCTGGAGAGACCCAGTACATGCACATGTTTAGACCAGGAAATGCTAAAGATTAACAACTATAGATGTCAAGGGTGCATTCAATAGGTCATGTCATGTGGCAATGGAGCCAGGGCAAATAAGACTGATGGAGGGCGAGCTTGATGAAGGTGAGAGCATGCCATCTGTGCAGCTCTCGCAATTTCTCACCTCACTGATGCACAACACATCTACGCAACTCCTTCTCTCTTCTACTTCCCACCTTTTCTCAGGCTTCTCTCAAGCTGGCCATCTGCAACCTGTCCAGCAGTCAACTTCACACTCTTCTGTTGTTCTGCAAATCAGTCTGCATGTAATTTATTTATACATATTCCCACTCGCTCAATGCTGAGTAAAACATCTGGATGAACACCGGTAATTGTAGGGTTGCCTAATTGACTGGAGGGTCACTGACATCAATTGACAGTTCACCAGGCTGTGGAAAATCTTTTCAATTTACAGCGGATTGAGAGAAAATGGACTGGAGGTTGAGGTGGGAAGAGAATGACCATGATGCCAAATTAGTGAAGATAAGAGACAACTCTGGGTTGCGATTATCTGCTTTGAACAGCCTTCTGTTGCCCATAACATTAATGCAACCCAAACAGTAACTTAGGGGACTACTGACAGAATTGTGCCTTGGACTGCACTACTGAATGCCTCTCTGCACATCAGAACCAATGAAGTGCACAGCAATTGTTACAGAAGATTGCCTTACCCAAGACAAGGATATTCACCATGGAAAAGTCTTATGAACTCTGTGACACTCTGCCAAGGTCTTTAACAAGTTTTAAATGGACAGCTAACTTTCCCAAGGCTCAGTAAAACTAAATCCATGACGTCATGTGCTATGAATGGGATTTATACCTGCTGGGATAATCTGGTTGCTAAACCTTAAGATAAGTAGAAAACTGCACTACCACAGAGGGCAAAATTTATGGATTCAGTTCAGCCAACTTCGATCCTAGACATTGGCGGAGAGCCAAAGGGGACCTTAACACAGACCACAGTCAACTCTGACATTACAGCTGGAAAACTGCTTATAAGTTTAGACATGGGAGCATCACAAAAAGCTGACATAAAAAGACAAAAAAAGAAATGTCCTTTCACTTAAAGTGCTTAAGAAAGGGGGTGGATTTATCATTTTGCAGTTTCAGTGCAAGCAGATGTCTTTTGGAAAATTAGCATCTTCTGAATATGTTGCTCTTCAGTGGAATGACTCATATTTTGTTGCATTTTTAAACACCTACAGGCCACCTAAATAACTTTTCTGATGACTTTGCTGATCTGCTGTCATCTGCAATGACTTTGATCATGTGGTTATTGTTGAGGATATTAACATTCGTATTGACAACCTGCAGGACAGCCACATTAAAGAACTGTGATGTACTCTGAATATTTATGGCCTGACTCAGCATGTGATGGAGCCCACACACAATAAGGGACATGCTCTTGACTTAATCACCAAGGGTCCTAACATTTCTAATGTTATTGCGACAAATTATGCTTTTTTTGATTATTCCCTGTGGTTTATTTGAGTTGACAAGCTCTTAGATCCCCCTAAATCAGGTATAGTGTATTGTCCTAGCATCCACTTAAAACCAATTAATTTAATATGACACAATTTGCCTTGATATTCTGCCTACAGGCTTTTTTTTTTTTTTTAAAAATGTTTTTAACTGCAGGGCATCAGACCTCTAAATAGTCAACATTTCTTTTCTCTAAGGTTATTTCCCACAGGCCATTAAAACTGTAGCTATTAAGCTGCTCTTAAAAAAGAACAATCTAACTCACTAATGAACAATTATAGGCCCATATCAAAGCTCTTGTTTTTAAATAAAATCACTGAAAAGGTTGTTTTTTAACAGCTTCAGACCTAGCCTGAAACAATAGCTTTGTTGTTTTGATTTCGACCACTCTGCAGCTCAGAGAGTGCTCTTGTCAAGCTCTTAAATGACAGCCACTTAAACACAGACAATGGAAGAGTTTCAGAGATCTCACTGCTGACCAAAACATACTGTATAACTGACTAGAACAGGCAGAACTAGGTTAGTTTCTGGCAGAGTGATAAATTGGTTTGAATCCTTTGAAGGACACTGTGTTAGCCTCTAAGTAAAATATCCAAGTGTATAAAAATGATGTGGCGTTCCACAAGGTTACCTTCTCGGACCTCTTCTGTTCAATATTTATATGGTCCCACAAGCATAGATTATATGGTTCCATACAATTATTTGATGTGCCAGATAAAGAAAAATAAAAACTTAAATGATTCTCTTTGGACTGACAGAGGAATGCTTCTTCATGTGGACTATGTTTTAATATCCACATTAAGGCAATTAATAAAATCAACATCAAGAATATATCAAGAATCAACAGACTTATGTCTCAGCAGGATTTTTAAAAAGAGGTGGATCTAATCAGTTCAATTCTCAGATCTTTGCACCAGCTTAACATTTATCAAAAAGTCTTCCACTGGTTTCTAAAACACTAAATGTTTTATGGCCAAAACATTTCGGATGAGCTGCTGCTTTATGTACCATCCAGGTCTCTCAGACTGTCGTGGACAGGTCTGCTCCCTGTCTCCAGAGTCAGAACTAACCATAGCGAGCAGCCTTCATTTTATGTGCACCACATATCTGGAACAAACTCCCAGAAAGTTGAGCTCGGCTCAAACTCAACAGTTTGTTTGGTTGTTTGTTTAAATCAGGTGTGGAGGGGGCATGGTGCATCAGCTGCAGGGGAGAGGCGTGGAGAGGGCTCAGGAGAGCAGCGCCAGGTGAGAGTGATTGACACACCTGTATCCTGTTGAGCTAATCACTCTCCTTTTAACACAGTAACGTGCTGGACTTGGGAGTCAGAAGAGACATGACACCGGATCAACACAGATGGTAGTCGGCAGCATGAGAGAGACATATGCCTGCGAAAGACACCAAAGGCGTGTATTTGTGTTGTGAAAAATAATAAAACAGTTAAATTGTCATTGTTCTCTGAGTGATCTCTGCTGGGCACATCAGGCATATCAGGGCTTTTCTGTTTGTCTGCATTTAATTGAGTCTTTATTCATATATTGTAGAGCACTGTAGTAGTGTTGTAATTTTTATTCTTCTGTTTAGTCTCTCTGATTCTATTTAGGCATATTTTACACTTCTATTTTAGCCTTGTCTCATATTTATCTGATATCTTTTTGCCTTGATGTCTTATTTGAAACATTTTGTATTGCCTTGTTGAAAGCTGCTATACAAACAAATTTGCCTTGCCTTTTGGCAAGGAAGAGGTCAGCACCGAGGGACCAACAGTGAGATTTTATCTGGAGAGTAAACCTGTCTTGAAAAGAGCTGAGAGTTTCCTGTGCATGGGTCCATTTAACAAAAGCAGTGGAACAGGAAGAGAAATGTGGAAATGGGCTCGGGGAGACAGTGAGTATGAGAGAGAAAAGGAAGGAATAAAAGGAAAAGAAGAGGAAAAGAATGATATACACATAGATATTTCATACATTTTAAGGAAAAATGCAGACAGTGTTCCAAACCATTGGGTCTCAAAGGAAAGAATAAAGGCTTGCAAGGATGATGTACTCCAGAGTCTTCTACTGAGCTGTAGTACACTTTGTTGTTCAATCCCACCAATAATCTACCAACATTTTAGGAGTGAGCAAACCACCAAGTCATTTTAGGTTACTCTTCTGCATTGGAGTTCTATTTTTTTCCAAAAGCTGAAACTGTTATTCTTACATACCTTGGAAAGCAAATACCTATACAAATATGAATCTACTTAAATATAAAATCAAATGAACTAACATGAATACACAGAGATTGGAAAGCTTTTCTTTGCACTGAATGCTCTCCAGACAGCTAAATATTTACTGCTGGAGTATAATAATTGTGTGAGGGGAAATTCCTGCTACTTTATCTCTGTTGTTGTCTCTTTATGCTTTTTTTGCATGACAGGAAAGAGAACATTTGGTCTCTGCCCATGTAAGGTTCCTCAGCCTAAAGCACACAATTATTGCGGACTGTCAGTGGACTTATGACATACATATGCTGTGAAGTGCAAATGACACAAATATGGTGTAACAGAACAAAGACAATCTCTTTCCCTGTGATTCCTTTCATATATTTGCAATTATAAGGATAACCAAGGCATTGAAACAGAACAAACTCTGTGATATGTCTATTTCTGTACTGCGCTAACAAGAGATGAGGCTGAATTCCAAAGGAAAATGTGTGTATCTTTGAAGTACAAATCAGCAGTACAACGTCCAAGGGTGGTGTCTGATCATTGAATGCCTTCATGTAATGTAAGTTGTTCCTTCACTTAGTCCCTATTATGGGCCAGGCCTGGGCCTATATAATTTTCCACTTTGAGCAGTTTGTTGCTAAAGATCTTCAGTGAGCAGAACAGAGGCAAGACCAATCAGAGAGGGTTGACAGAAAAATATGTGGAAATACTTGTATCTTATTGGCTAACAGGTCTATCTTTTCTTTCTTGTATTCTTATTGTTGCTAGCTCAGACAGCCAGTCAGTGAAAGTTAAAAAAAATCTTCCAAACTTTTCACTTTTTTTTTTTTTTTTTAAGAACTATGTGTAGTTCTCACAAGCAAGAATAGAGTGTGTGGAAACAATCTATTTAGAAGTACATTTTTGATGGAAGAGAGTCCAACTAACGCACCGGTTCTCTACTGAGAAAATAAAATATTGTGCCATCATTACAAAGCTTAGGGATGAAATAACATCCATTTACTCATCAAAACTGACATAAATTTCTCATCAAGGCAAATGTGCAATCAATAAATCTTCAGACTCTGACAGGTCTTATCGATGAAATTTAATATTGCTTTCATTTCTACATAAATCTGTTTTCAAACAGATTTTAAATAATGTGTTGTGGCCACTTGCTACAAAACAGAAAAGATTCAACAACCCGCAAGCTGGCCTCCCTACATGTATCCCCTATCTTCAAGGTTATTGCCGAGCCATTTGTTGCGCGTTAGATAATTGACTCTTAGATGAGGGATAACCATGATTTATGGAGAAAGAGAATACATATTCCTCCATATCTCAGTGGTGATTTATGGCGTGATAGAGCCCAAGTGATGGCCATTTTATCTGATTGTACGTCATGCAAAGTAGTCGATCAAGTCTGCGCAATCAGTCACACACCTCGCCCTGGCTGAGATGACAAGGATGAGAGACAGGGGTTTCTCTCTCTGGATTTCTTTGGTCTACTTAAACCTCTTTAAGGGAAGTTATTATATGCAGAGCTGGATAAACCATGGCCAACTAAATCACACCCTCTCCAGACACACGCTGGATTTATGATATGTTTGATGGATAAACCTGAGGCCTTGGAGTAGTATTCCTCATATGCAGGAATAGTCTGCATTGAGGCTCCGTGTTTAAAACATGTTTGACCTTTTCACATGTTTATTCTATTTTCTGCTTTCTATTGTAGATTACTGGCATTTTAAATGTTCAAATAGATTTTATATGTGGGTCTTGCGATCATTTGTCACCATACAGAAGGGCTATTTCCGTGCAGTTATGTCATTTCTTTTAGAGTGGCCATTTCAGTCTCCACTGCAGTAAACTGAATATTGAGCTTATTGCCTTTGAAAAACTCAGTATTTAATTTGATCATAAGTAACTGACAAGAAGAAAACCTTAACTCCCTATTGACCTTTAGGATGCAGATACTTCAGATACTGTATGCGAGTGTATGTGTGTGTTGGGCATGTGTGTCTGTGTGCGACTGTGGTGCCATCAATTATTAATTCTCCATATCTAATTCAGGATCCTTGTCCTCTTATATTCTGGAGTGCTCTCCTCGTGTTGGGAAAGAAATTGAATTCTAGGTACAATAGATGCCAGAGCCCTTGCTGAAATTATTTGTTCCAGATACCTACTGTCCACTCAGATTTAGCACTGGATATTTGGCAACTAATTTAAAACACCTCATACTACCTTTAATCTAACCCACATTCTTCACATCCACTACTGATTCAACTTAATAACACTGCCTGTGGCTGTGCCTCTCTCCAATTATTTGTCATATTAACCTTTTTCTTGCCTCTGGCTTTCACTGCCTCAGTCCATGCCCTTATCACATTGTTTTCTGCTTCTTTTTTTTTTTCTTCTTCACTACCAATCGTCTGGTTTATATGTGTACTTCCCACACATAGAAACCTAGTATTCCATTTACAGATGTATCCATAACACATTCTTTCATGGGCCCCTGGTTATGTTTAAAAATGGGGAAGCAAACTTGGAAAGATATATTATTGGCATGGTGCTGTAATTTTAAATTAATTTCCTGCATTTCCACACCACCTAACCTCTTGGATTGAGTCAAGAAACAGCTACACGGTGACTGGACCAAACTGCAGAACTTGATGGGTCATTTCAGGATGTAATTTACTGGCCTGAAAATGGTTACATTGTAACCATTGTACTACTCTGGTAATGAATAATAGTTCACGTTACAGTGATGTTTTCTCAAAATGAAAGCATGCTGTGGCAAATAATCAGCGAGGGGTGGGGCTGAACCAAAAATGCGTGATTTTATTACTTGTTACTGTCAGTTGAAAATAGTAAAACGATCATAGTGTGCTTTAATATAATCACCTGTGTGTATGATAATTAGTTTATTTTTAAAAAGACAGAAGTGGGGTAGCCAAACCATAACTTTGCTCCCTTTGCATTTGCTCTACTTGCTCCACTTGCTCCACTGCGCCAATTCTGACTGTGATTTCACAGCTCATTTTCATGCCAAACTGCTACCCTCTTCTCTGATGAAAATCATTAGAATAAATCTTTTAGGTTATTTTTAAAAAGCACACATACTTATTCCACCTTGGGGTGACTACAGTATGTAGTGAGTGATTAGAGGAGTCACAGTGGGGGAAACTCAAAGTACTCCCTTTACTCTTTATTGATGTATAAAGGAAAAGCAATGTGATGAATGTGGACCAAGTGTATTCATTGGATTTGTGCAAATGTTGGGACATAGACTCCTGCTACCTGACATGTTGGTTCAGGTTAGTTTCAGACCAATTTGTCGCCTCAAACTGTTCACAGGTTCATCTTTGTCCATGTGTTTTATGAGTAAGGCCTGCGCTGCACAGCAGGAGATAGAAGGACAGCATGATGTGATGCATTAGCTTGGCAAGCTAATGGTTAATAATAGATGAAATAAAGCAACATTTTGCTAAAGCTTTTGCTCACTTGTCTTTTGTGTCCACCAGCACAAAACACAAATGGCTTATAATAGCCAATAAGCCATTCCTCTTTTCTTTATGTGATTTGCAGAAATAACACAAACTGCAGCCAACTACCAACACATGGCACTACAGCATCTCATAATAATAAACCATCTGCTATACCTGTTAGTCCATATCAAACTCATCTTTGCCTTTTCCCAATATAGCGACTCAGAACTTTTTCCTATCTGAACTTTACTGCTCAAAATCAGAATCCACAGCAACATATACAGGCATGACCATGGGTCATTCAAGGTTATAATGTTCCTAAGAATACCCTGAATCATTGAGGATTATGTGAAGCTACCCTGTAGCAATATTCTCTTGATTTATCCAGCTAGCCTTGCTCTGTCCAAAGGTAACAAAACACCTACAACAACTTCTGAAGTTCACCAAATGACCCTGGAAGCAATTCTGCAAGACACAGTAACTTTCAGGAGACTCCACTAGTTGCCTGGCAACTGCTAGCAGCAAAGAAATAACCCAACATGACCTCCCTTAAAACTATGGCAAATTGATGCTTTTACGCGTTTTATATCAAATTAGCTTTAAAGGTGATGGTGGGTGACTTATGTTACCTTTGACTGAGCCAGTCTGGTTATTTCCTCTGCTGAAACAACCAAGTGCTGATTGTAGCCTTATATTTAACAGAGTGATGTGAGTTGTTCTTATTAAACTTTCTGGCACGAAGTGTATAAGCAAATTTAACAAAATGTCAAACTATTCCTATATGTGCGTACAGATCAGATTCAGGCCTCACTTTTACGCCCACACAGACCTGTAAAATATACAAACCTGATGGCTAAATGAAGAACAAAGGTTATGTTTCTGAAGCATAGTAGCCTTCAAGGCTCCCCTCACTATCACTGTGTTCTATAACATCATCTTTGTGTACCCCATTTACTGTATCTCTCTCTTTATATAGGGAAATAAGCAGTTTCTTTTATTTTAATCCCTACAATTGCAAATAAAAGTGACCCACAGTATAAAAGTCATACATTTTTTAACTAGATTAAACACTGATGCTTGCAAAGCACTGAGAATGCCAGATGCACACTGGCATACATAAAAATCATTGTATTGCATACTGGCACATTTCATTTGTGGTATTTCATTAAATACAAAGTTTTTTTGGAGTTCATGGAAGTGATCATTTAATCATGTGATGAGTGTAATAAACCGAATCTCTACACAAGAGTACTGTTGTTTGCACTGACACTTGGGGCAGCGACAGGGTCTAATGGAGGCTTGAGTCTGAAACACTGAACTCACCACCATGTTAGACCAACCATTAACTTCACATTTAACCATGAAATGAAAGCCCAACCGGAGGCGACATTTCATTGCATGTCAGGATTGCCGGTACTCTGCCTCTACCTACCTTTTCCCTTGCTTTTCCTATCTGACCCCTCATTTAGAGGATGCATATTTTAAACTTGACAGACGCATACACCATATATATTATGTAAAGATAAACAAGCACAGAGATGAGGACATGTGCAGTATACACCCATACTCTACATGCCAAAACAAGGACAGACATAAAGATGTGTACTGTACAAACACACACTCACACAACCTCCCGTACTCTCTTTCACGCTCACTCTGATTGACAATATTCCAGTCCAAACCCCTGTAGATATCATTTGCAGGTGCATGTGCCCACGCTGTCAAGTTCCAGTGTTTGCCTGAAACAAGAAATGAGATGGGAGTCAACAGCAGAAAAACAGCACAGCAACAACTCTGTATACTCAGGGCAGCACTCTGTCTGCCAAACTAGGCCTTGGCAACAAAACCACTGCTCTAAGATGGTAGCACCAACCCTGAAGTCCTGGTGTGAAAGCTGATCAGACCTTTTTTGCTCAATGTTGTGTTGTGTGACAGGACACTCCTTTTGAAGTTTGGTCCGTTTTTCCACTTAGGGGCAAAGAAACTGTCTGCTGTTTAAATAATAAAGTGATAACAAAACAAAAGTTTTGTGCTATGAAAATCATTGCACATGAAACCATAAATGTCAACCTCAAAGTGTGTTCAGACAGAAAGCGAAGGCAAACAGCCAATATACCAGCTGTATGTTAGCTGTATGCTAGTTTGCAATGGAGGCGCCAACCAAATCTATGTGTGTTTCTGTTCAGCTCAGCCTGTGAATGATCTTATAACTCACCAGGAACTCTGTCTCCTCTCATCTCTGTACTTTTCTGAAGCAGATTTTGGGATGAGTCCTGAGACCCACTTGCGTGAATCCATCTTCATGTCACTTTGCTCAGCGTCTAGTCATGTCTTCCCAATGACTTTGTATACAATCGTTCCACCTCTAAAATGTGCTTCACGTTCTTGACTGAACACACATTCATTTTATTTATTGGTTTATTTAACAGGGACAGTGCACATTAATAAACACTGTTGTAAATACACCAGAGTTAGCCAAGAGACTATTTTTCTTCTGTAGTCCCATAGGACAGATGTTACAAAGTCACCTTTTAAAAAAAAGAATATAAGATTGAACTTACAAAGTTATTGAAATCATTCATGAACATGCAGTCAATAATAAAAAGAAAAGAGAATATTAATGTTAATAAAAACATAATTTAGGACACAGTTATCCTACATATATTGTTACCTCATAATGAGCCCTTTATATATATATATATATACAGACAGCACAATGGGCAAACTAAACACTATAGGCCATTTGCCTTTTCTTACACATTTTCTGGCCACATTACATTACATTCCGTTACATTAACATGGAGTGGGTGAGGCACGGGCGTTGCAAACAAAAGCTACACCACAAGATAGTATTAAATCCTACTGATCTAATAAGTAGAAGTTATAGAGAAGAAATGAACAGCCAGGATGTAGACAAAATCCCTTTGATTTATCCCCTGGGCATTCCATGCCAATCCGTCCAAGAGTTGTTGATGTTAATTTGGGGTGGTCCATTGCCATCCCTGGAGTCATGCTGTGATTATAAATAATAGAAAACAAGAATATGTCTGCTGTCTGAAAACTATTATGAGAACATGTAGGTCACTGTACCACATACAAGAACAGGACAGCCCGTTATTTTTTTTTAACTCCACTCCATTGCACACACAAATCTCAGATTCAATGGAATCCAATTTTGACATACTCAGCTGAGACGTAGCTGCCATGCCTTAAGGCTCTCAAACAAAAGAAATCCTTGTCCATTTGAAAAGTTATCTTCTTGACTGCACCAACACTATACGGCATGGTCACCTCTGTCACTTGGCCTTACATGAAAGCTATGAGGGTAGACTTGACAATGTCCATCTCTTCATGTAATAGTGGGGCTAGTGCTGCTTGACACAACCCTTAGTACTGTGCAACTTCTTTCTTAGATTACGTCTATTCATCTTTATTTAATTCTATTATAAACATATCTTCTATTCAATGATTAGACGACTAAGGTCCTGCCCAGAATGTGGCTAATGCCATCTGAAATGTCCACACATTCACAGCTGGCTGGACCACATGTGGTCTTTGTGAGCCAGACTACTTATTAGCGATGTTCAGTGGAATCTGAAAGCTTAATGGCTTGTTGAGAATGTCCTTGCTTGGCTCAGCTTGCGTAAGTGCTTGTGTTTAATTTTTCATACCGCATCCACTTGTTTGGGATGTGCAAAGCAGTCCATCACTCTATTTGTTTTAATTACTGCTCAAAAACGTATTTTCATTAATATTATTATATTATTTTTCCTCCATTGACTGCCGCCTCATCCATGACATCTACAATTAAAAATGTAATGTGTGGCCGTGATATATTCATGCATAAGAACACAAGTGTGGCCATGACCCTGTAATGTGTGTCACATCAAATAACACGAGGGAACAAGATCAACAAGGCATGGCTTTCCTTTACAT
The DNA here is from genome assembly GCA_028641955.1 of Protonibea diacanthus. Classification (NCBI taxonomy): domain Eukaryota; kingdom Metazoa; phylum Chordata; class Actinopteri; family Sciaenidae; genus Protonibea; species Protonibea diacanthus. The sequence continues at coordinate 11,365,645 of CM053993.1, forward strand.
ATTAGTGAATGGCAGATTGTGTAATGTAGCTAACCTTAGCAAGCTCTTGTATGTACAATCTTAACATTCATGTTATCTTACAGTACCCTGTGTGCTTTTGCTTGCAACAGCTCATAAGGCACATAAGACTGTGCGTGAAGTGATTCAGACTTACACCTGTGACCTTTACCTCGCATAAAAGCACAGCTACCCGTCACTGAGGAATACAAGATATTACTTAAGGACAATTTTTCATTGAACTGTTTCAACCTTTAATTGAATATTTTGTTGTGATTGTAACCTTTTGCTTTCTTTGTTATAAAGTATAGGTGTGTGTGTGTGTGTGTGTGTTTTTTTCTTTTAGTATGTATGTATGTTATGTTAGTAAGAGCTATAAAGACATCTAAATAACATGTTTGTATAATGTGTCATAATGGATAAAGATACTGGTGTAGTATAATACACCCAGTGAAAGACTTGAGAGGTGAGACTTGAGAGTTAGAGTTGACTAACCAGACACCTTTCTAATGGACAGTACTGTAAAATTGATTCTTCTGTTACACTCCTCTTTTCCTATTAATTTGTTTTGTGAGTCCGGTTTTCTGACAGGTTGATCTGTGAATTAATGTAAATAATGCAATACAGCATCCCACCAGCAGATGAACACACCATATAAACACAGAGCTCTGGTTCAGTCATCCAGTTCACCATGAGCAGTAAGCATTAAGGCATCTACAAAACTCGGCAACATTGTTATTAAAAATAAATGACTGTCTACTCTGCTTGCACTTTTGAAAGATTTCTACAAGTGTGTGTATGCACATAACATTGTTTAATTTTTAACATGTTTACCCAGTTCTGGTATAGGGAAACAATTCTGATTAATTGATTCTAAGGAAGAAGAATATAACATAGGCAGCCAGTGGAGACACTGCTTAAAGAGTTTAGACATATAGACATGGGAATGCAAACACTGACAATGAGAGAAAGTTTCAACAGAGGCTCAGACTGATTTCACGGTCAGGAGCAGTAAATGATGATTATATAACGTCTTTTGTTCAGCATGCACACACACACACACACAGAGCCAACTAAAACCCCCTCACAGTAGTGGGTCGAACCACTCAGACAGACACTTTTTAAAAAATTGTTTGTGCTTTTATTGACTGACAGCTTCAGAGGAGAAAGTCAATAAAGCATAAATCACACTTAATATAAAGAGAGACCTCAGTTTGAAAAGAATGTTGCACAAAAGATTTCTCTGATTGCAAAGTGTGTTTGTGATCAGGTTTGCTTCACAAGCTCACAAAGAAACACTTCATTCTAATTAGAACATAGTAAAACATATTTTATTCTGTGGCTGTAACAAACATTTCTTTTTTTAGTGCAATGTAATTATCTTGGGTTATTAGATCAGAGATTAGAGCCTACATATCAATAATACTAATGTGTCTATATCATCTGTGTAGTGCTGTTTTAATTGTGTGTGCATTTGACTTTTCCTACACATTTTAATTAGTGATTTATTTGCATTGTTTTCCAATTTGGAGTAACCTGTAGACCTGAACCACACAGCAGCTCTGCTGCTGCTAGGGAGCCTAACAACTGGGTCTCAGCAGTATCTTTTAGTTTTCACAGTTTACTGCATTTTGTTGGAAATGAAACCAGAGAAAATGTTGTTCTTTAGTGAACTTTACTCCCAGAGTCTACCTGCCAAACAGATCTATTAAAGTAATTTCAGACAGACAAAGAAATAGAGTTCTTTGCAGGTAGTTAGTGAAAGTCAGATAAAAAAAAACAACATTTTCATCAGGTTAGATCAACTCCAAAATGAACAATCCTCTCCTCCAGACACTGTAAAATATTCCATTCATGATGTTTTATTGATCTGTCACTCTGTTCAATATATTTTTGCCACACAAAAGCACTTCTTGAGTTTTGTAAAGCCAATCCATGCCCTAGATTGGACTCCTCTCTGGTCTGAATATTTGACATCCTTGGACATCAAAAAATTTAGACCAGAGGTGCAAACCTGGCAACACATACTTTGCGATGCATCTTTTTAGTCAGTTAGCAGGAGCTTGATGACCTGCAGCAAAGGCTTTAATCTTGTTTAAGCAGCAGAAAGTGTAATTAAAGGTAAGAAAGAAATTGACTATAATACTTAACTTCAGAAAACCTGGAGCTAGGTATTCTGTTAGTGTAAAAACTGAACCTCCACGTCTTCAGCAGTTTACTCCATGAATGTAATTACTTTACTTCCAGACTCATATTGTCTTAAAAACCATGTTCCTCAAGCAAAACCTCCTTCCCATCAGTCTTGATTGTGTTTTCTGACTGCCCCTCATTCTTCTTGTCAACAGTGTGAAACTGGAAGCCTATCCCGAGGCTCTCAGCAGAGGGAAGGCTTAGTGAGTGTGATGATGAGGCTTGTTTTTCATACTATGTTGCCCAGTAAACAAAATCAAACATTTATGAGATTTTTATGCAAGGCATTAGTTGGAACCCTGTACATGGTTGGAGTGGGGATATAATTTGCCTCTCCTTACCCGATCTGACCTAGTCCTGCTCTGGGCACTGGGCTAAAAGTGATGCTGGCTTGTTAGCTCACTGCAAGAGAAGTCAGCAGGTCACCAAGGTTGACAACATACCTTTTGAACTTGTATACTCGCTCTCTTTCTCATTCTCTTTTGATTTTCTATCCCTGCAACTATGTCCACTTCAATCTTCACCCTGCAATAGTTTTCATCATGTCTTTTCTCCATGTATCTTTCCCTCCATGGCCACTAATCAAAGGTATACATTTATGACCATTCTATTCCAGCCTATATTCCATCTAACATGTTTGAAACAAAGCTGCAATGCTCTAGTGAAATGATCTGCCCAACTGTCATAAACCATATAATTTAGCTACTTAACTCCAAAACTGATATCTGCAACCTCAGTCAAAGTAGCTGAGGAGACTTCATGTTTTTTTGGCACAGCTCCTCTGAGTCCAACCAGCTCCAATCCACTCCCCTCTGTTGGGCCAAAGTTGATACAGAGCCATCAATTCCATTAAGCACTGGCCTGATACACGAAACTAAAGCTCCCCTTTAGAGCAGGTCTCTGAACCCGATAAGAGTTGGCAAGGAAATGGACTGAGTTGTAATTCATGATATGTCACCGTCTCAAAGTTTCCCTGCCCACCTTCTCCCCATAGATAACTCCAGACAGTTCTACTTTGTGACTTAATTACAGGCTGTGGTAAGTCTGAGATAAAGTCATCTTGTACAGGGGGATTTAGGTTGTCCTAGGCTTAAACAAAAATAGGAGGTCTGAGCAAATATTGAATGTATCTATTGATTGTCTTAATAATAAATACCCCTTCTCTGTTATTTCCTTTATGCTTTTCTTGGTTTCTCTCACCCACTGACCTGATAAAGAGCGTGACTTCTTTTCTTACAATGCCACACTGAGCCACATCCGTGTCTTAATTAGTGACTGATTAATTAGTGAAGAGGAGCATGTCCAATGTATTCAAACATTGGATATGCTCCTGCCAGTACTCTGGTGTATAATCATATATGACCTTGTTCTGTTCAAAAGATGTTTCACATCACAGCAAATGTGGAGGCAGTTACATCAGATACATCTGAAACTACAGTGATAACAGCAATAATAATAATACCTTGTGTAGAAAACAGGTTATGCATTTCATAGCACTACATAAACAATTGGAGGAGAAATAATAATCATCCTCAAGGGAACACAAATGACTGCAGCAAATTTCATTGCTATCCATTAATATAGTTGTCAAGATATTTCTCTCAAAACCACAGATATCAACCTCATGCAACTAATCATCAAAGACAAGATAAACGAAAGCTTTGATCTAATGGTGGTAAAAATCAGGGGACTGGCGAAACCATTAGAATAAATCCAATAGGCACAATGGATACACATCTAATTATTGTTGCAATGTTTCACTAAAAACTGAAAATGTCAACTTCATGGTGGTGTCCCACGGGTTGCCCATTTGACAACCCATTCAATAGTTTTAGGGGTATTTCAGTCTGGACCAAAATGGTGAACTAACTGAGCCACACCATCAAATAAATCAGTGCACTGCTGAAACACTAAAATATAGTAGAGACATGCAAAAAAGAGGGAAAACACTGGTGAAAACAAAAGGCTGTCTTTGGAAATAAAATCTGTTTCTTAACTGATTCTTGTTTTATAAAACATGAATAAAGGAATCAATTCACTCAAGGTAGAGTTTAGACTGGATTTCTCTACTAAATCGAGAAAGTTCTCCCAGTAGAGCCCCAGAAGAAAATATATAGGTCCCAAATTCCCCAAATTGTTCTTACTGAAATCACACTGCCTATACTTTACTGCATGAATTGCATATATTTTGACTGCATAGCACATCTCTTTTAAAATTTCCTTTCACATGTTCCTAAGCAGTCATGCACAAGCAATGAATGCCAAAGGGTCATTAGCAATAACATTAGATTTGGAATGATTTCCACTGTGTTCCTTATCCAAAATAATAATTTCTCTCTTTAAAGTAATTGATGAAAAAAATACTAGCAAATCAAAACACACTCCAGGAGGTTGATCATATTGAAACACGGACATGAGATTGCAAAATTCTGACTAACAGCATTGCCTTTTTATCCCCCCACTCCACAAACAAAAAGCTCTCTCCTTTTCTTACAGGAAGGCTTCAGTCCAAATTCATGCTAATTGTCTGCATGAATACAGAGTGAGCTAAAAACTTAAGATGGGAAATGCTGTGTTTGTGCATTATTATGTTTAAAGGTTTTTCAGTCTGTCTGATGCACCCAAAAGAAATAAAAAAAAACAACAACTTGGAGCTGGATGTGGAACACAGTGTTCCCAGTGCACACTACAGAAGCGCATTTGATATTCTAGTTGTTTGAGCTTGTGTACAGATTGGTCTGTTGGACTGACAAAATGTGCTACTGCAGAATGTAAATTTCGATATGAGGACTTTCTAACTTAACTCATAATTGAATGCATAATGACCCCAGGTTTGGGTGTACATATTTGCTTGTATTTTCCATGAAAGTTATGGCAGGTAACCAAACTGAAATACAAAAGGCAAATATTGTCACAATGGTCTGCTTCTAGTGGCTCATTATATCAATAATTATGTCAGTAAACAGATTCATATTTGGATGAGAATGGACGGCAAATAAACAGTGTCCAAGTCCTCTGAATGCTGTCCCTCAACAGCATCATCTTGCATTTTGAGCTTTGGGTCAGACATACTTTCCCAGCCCCTTTTTGCAGATGGTGATTAAATCTTTAATTGTCAAGGGGAGGCGGGACTGCGGAGCAGGGAGAGGAAAAACTGGCAAACAGATTTTTAATTATGGCCCTCTAAATTAAGATACCCAGATTCAGTCCCATATCTCCGGCTGATCTATTCCTCCCTCCCTCACTCTCTCTTTCCCCACTCCAATGCCCCATGGCTCTGATTGTATTACTCATTCAGAGAGATCATCCGTCATTTCCAGTCAACGTACAACATGGCCGCATATCATAACAGCCCAGGAATGAGAGAGGGAGGGATGGAGAAATACAGAGTGAAGGAAATTGGAAGTGGCCAAGAAAGAGCAAAAAAATTAAATTCATATGAGGATTCCTCCATTGTTGCATCCTCAAGAAATCCTCCTTCAGATGAGGTGAGTCTCTCAAGAACAGCCACATAATTAACACTGTTTTTTTAAACAGATGATTAAAAGCTAGTCAAAGTTCACATACAAAAACAAGACCCATCCCTATGAAAATACACAGGATGTTTATTAAGATAATTCTAAGTAAATGTTAAGCAAATCACTTATTATGGTAAAGCAGGAATCAGTCTAATACTCTGGATACTGTGTTTAATAGCCTGAGACCACAAATTAAGACTTTGGAGTCTGAAATGTGACACAGGGAAAAATTCCATGGTGGATAGCGTGTGTGGAAAAAACACATGAACATCCTCTGTGCCTCACTCAGCCCCACAGGCTGGATATAATTACTGGATATCAAACTACTCTCAAAAATTGCCTGCACAGACATGAAGATTGTGATGGGAGAATATTGTTCTCCATGTCCATCTGTCTGCGTATATATATGCCAAGTCTGGATATGCACATACATGTAACAACAGGCAATGCATGTATATGAATCTGTCTGTGTTAAGCCACATCTGCCAAGACATCAGATCATTCACTATAATCCTGTGTACACACACACACACACACACACAGACACACACATAAGGACAGCAAGCAGATTGACATTGATGTCTCTGGGACATCATAACAGTGTTGAAGCACGGGAAGTGACATTGTGTGGGTGTGGTTGTGAAAATGACTGTCCGTTTGTGGATTGAGGAGAGCGTCTGCCCAAGAATACCAACAGCCTGAGTTCAGAAGTGAGGGACTCAAAATGAGAGATGTTATTTGCCATTAAAATGTTATTGGTGGAACAATATTTAGGTTGGTAGTTTGGACCCCTGATAACTATACAAAGTTATTAGGAAAAGATTTCATCCAGCCAATGCTTTCATTTTACACAACACTTTTCCCAATAGTACCTCGTGCTTAGCTTAATGCAGTCATGTAACTCAATCTACTTCATGTTTGTGGGGATACGTTTAACTGTCCATGGCAGTAACACAAAAAGCACATTAATGCATCCAGATAAAATATAGATTATTGCACACGTCGCCGACAATAGTTAACTACTGACACAACTTGTATGTCCCCTTAATCAGCGTTCAGTTTTTTCCCCATCACATGAATAAAGATTTCAGTAGTTGCATTATTAGTAGTACTACATTTGTGAAATAGTTAAAGTAAAATGTTATTGGTTATATATTAACATTCTGATTATTTTGTTTAATATTATTATGATTTTTTTTTTCATTTTAGATTAACAGTAACAATATCAGTACAATGCATGGATTTACAATAGGACAAGAAATAAGACAATTCATGGGTTAAATAAGACAATTCATGCAGCTGCACTTATTGTATCAATATATTGTTTTACTCAATGTCATGTACTCATTTTATTTCAGTGAAAGAAGTGATAAAAGTAAAAAAAAAATCCCATGCAGCAATTAAAAAAGTAATTCTTGGAAACTAAAATGTATCTAACTTGCAAGAAACAGTGTTTTTATAAGGTCAGAGTAACAATGAACAAAGAATCTGCTACATCAGTTTAATCTTCTAATTTGACAATAAAAAGTCCTGCCAACGCCACAAAGACAGAAAAACTAAATCCACCATTTTGTAGCTGTCAGGGAGGGTAAACCTTGGCGAGGGGAGTGAAATGTTGTTTTAAACAGGCAGAGTGAGGACAGCCTGCCCCGGAGTTTGGGTCATCAGTGTGGTCATTACACAGACTGTAATGGGCCATGAGAGTGGCTGTTCTGCTCTGGCGCCGGGCCGGCAGACCTGTGGATCACACCAACATTATCAGCCGACGGATCGCACCATTATGCCCTTGATGGAGGGGAACTGTGGATGCGTCTGGAGGAGACTGAAAGCAGTTGCAGTGTTCTGCCAATCAGCAGACTCACCGCTAGCAGGTGTATGAGTGGGCACAATATGCATACAATTTACCATGCAGACATCCACATTATGAAGTTTTGGATGTATATTTGTATTCATGAGTCCACATTTAGTCATCAGTATCACACAGCTGAGCTCACATCCAACAACAATGCTGACATTCTGAAAGAAAAAACATTTTTGAGCTCATTTGGTTCTTTTTTTTTTTTTTTTTTTTTTTTTTAAGAAACGGTAGCATCTGGCACTAGCACCACTTTACTCTGTAGTCAGGCCGTTTTTGTGCTGCACCTGTGTTCTTCAATGAATTCCCATCACTTTCTTTTACTATTATTATATTTCATACAGGAAACCTAAAGGTCACGGGCATCTGCATGCAGCTGGGAAAGTCAAATGTGAGGGACTAGACAGAAATGGTGAATCAGGGGATGACAGCAATGCATTCACCACTACAAACGCTAATCACAGTAAATGTCAATCCAGCCACTCACTCCTGCCACTCCTTCCATATTTATCTCATTTCCTGCCACACAATTGTCCGTCCGCATGCCTTCCTGACAAAATGAAATGTTTCTAGATGCCTAATGAGGCATTTTTTGTAAGAAACCTAGAAATTTAAAGAAAAAAATAAAAAGAATTTCGTAGCTACATGATTGTCTTGGGAAAAGAAATAAATCAGCAATCCTGATCCAGCATTCTCCATCTGCTCATTATTTCTTCAACCTATCCACCCTGTGTTATGTTTGGTGCTGAAATATCCTATCCCAGGACAGAACATTTCATATTTTATAGAAATCAAATGAATACAAAGCACTGTGTTATCAAAATAGGAGAAAACAAACTCAATCCAAACCTCTATCCAAAAACTTCAAGAAAACACCCTGCATTCCTTGAAGTTATCTCTTGTCCACTGGTCCAAGTTTTTGATGGCCAAGCATGTAGCCAGCAGCCATGGCAACACTCATTAATCTTAGAGTGACTTTCCTGGTGGGAGTTGGGGAATTGCAGCCTGTTATGTCTCTCTCCACATCTACTGAGTGCTCAGTCCCGCTGCCAGCAGTGGTCCGAAGAAGCAAAGAGGAGGCTGGTCTCGATGGAGAGGCATGTGGGCAGCAAAAGACCACAGCAGCTCTAGGACAACACTCACACAGCACGGCAGTTGGCCAGACAAACTGCGCTGAGAGTCAAACTCAGTCAGCTCACTGGTGGATCACTGATTTTCTAAGCCCGTGCAAGAGGCTTCAGATTTGTTGTGGAGATGATGTGCGCAGCAGGGGCATCTCTTTTCAAAATTCAGAGTATCAAAAGATGGTTGATTTCACAGTTGGGGCTTATTTCTCCTCAATTCAACCTGCCCTCCCTCATGCAATCTGCTTCATCTGCTGTCCTCTTTGTCTCTTATTAGACTTTCATACGCCACACACAAATTGTTTTATTTGCCAGCCAACCAATCAGAGCAGGAGGTCTGGAAATGCCTCTAATTGTGGTCAGTTGGCCAACTCTTACACCGGTTGCCAACAACAATTGAGTTAGAAATGGTAAAATTCACAACCCCCAAAGAAACACCACCTACTAGGACCTTGAAACACAACCCAGCACAAAAATCAAATAAAGATGCAGGATCCACAATACCAACCAATAAACAGGAATTTCAGGAAAGTCTTGGGAGACTGGTTGATCAAAAATATTTCTCACAATCTAGTTCAAGATTCCCAGTGATCTTAAATGTATCATATTTTACATTAGACGGATCATAATGGACTCAACATTGATTTATTTTCAAAGGGCTTGGACATGGTTCTTAAAATTAAATAAACTTAAAAGAAAATGTCACAAACTGTCTGCATTAACGTTATACAGAGAACCAAAATTTATCATGCATGCTTTTTTTAGTATTCAGTTACAGTGATTGATCTGTATGTCAGCAGCAGAGACATTCAGAGGTGAAATGGTCTTTTTCCAGTGAAGTCCCACCATGCCCTTGTATTCTGACCTTTTGTCCAATCCATCAATTACCTCCCTGTTTTTAAACTCATTCATACTGACTGCAGCACTCACTAGAAAGCACATACTGTAGCTCAGCGCATGCACAGACAAACATACACTGTTGCATGCAGGTACTGTATATGCACGCGCCCATACATTCGTTCATACACACAATGATTAATGATCAGATTTTGAGTGGGTTCACTCCTCTAAAGGCTGCTGTTCAAGCCAGGACTGATTTCCTAGGCGTGACTAGAGTACTTTTATGCAAGTGCAGAGTAAGGATGCGAAAAGGACTCAAAATGTTCAACTTAGTCTAACATTAAACATTGTAGAAAACATTGTTTTAACATTTTTTGACATCACTGAGTAACAAGTTACATTTTAAAAGATTATCTGACAGACCAAATCTGAAACATAATGATGTTATATTCATAAAATCTATTATGAATAAGGCATCATATCACAGAAAAATTGCTTATGATTGGGTTAGAAAACATTCATCATGCATACAAACCCGTTACCCAGCCAAAGTACGTTTAAATAATGAAACCAAAGAAAATGTTATTGGGTAATTGGCATTTTGTAAATGCACTTTCTTGACAAGAGTTAGATGAGAAGATCAATATCACTCAAAGTTAACCATGAGGCTACAGCTAGCAGTCGATAGGTTTGGCTTAGTATTAATCTGGAAACATGGGGAAGCAGCAAGTCTGGCTTACTAAAGCCCTTAGTAAAATAGTAAACATGTAAAACTAATTAATTAGTGAGCTTTAGAGGTGCTGATATATTTCTAACCTCTTGACAAAGCTGGGCAAGCTGTTTCCCCCTGCTTCCACTCCTTAATGCAAGTTGAGCTAACAGGCTGCCGGCTGTAGATTCAGCAAATTAGAGGGTTTTCATCTATCTTATATTTCCCATAATTGCCACTATTTCCTTAAGTAAATTTTCATTCATATTGTCTATAAATCTATCTTGAAAGAAAAGAACACTGTTGATATGCATTGGCATATAAATGACGAATAAATCTGTACCGACCAGTAGTTACTGATGCTTGTTGTACAAGAACTTCTTGTAACAAAGAACGGACAGCTGGGACAAAATCATTAGTCTAGATCAGCATATTTGTCCCCCACTTTCCAGAATGCCCTCTTGGCTCCCGGAGCATAGAAAATGCCTCAATTCATCACTTCTGTGAAGAAAATTGCATTCCATACATGTCAAATGGCTGAAAAATGTGAAGTATGTGCATCAACAGATTGATAAAGGCAAAGGCTAAGACTGGAACTACTATAGTGTGGATTGTGTCAGTTATGGAGCATAGACTTGAAAATGCAGGAAACCAAGGTCAGTTGTGTAACAGTGAAATGATATTTCACACTTCCCCTTATAGAAAAGCTTTTGAATAATCACACCATTCAGGTCCTTCATAAGCTCACTATTATTGAGTAAACTTTCCTCAGAAAGGGCATCTAGCTATGCATTGCTTTGACCCTTGCCACTGAGGTTCACTGTGATTTGTGTACGAGGTGTTGGGCCATTTCTCATGTACCGTAATGCAAACATGACAATGAATAGCTAAATTAAGGGCACTTACAGCACGTGTAAATACAAAAATAGAGAAATTCATGGCAGCTGGCCATGACATACTCACAGTCTATAAGGGAACCTTTGGAAAGTCTCATTGAGAAAGCCATTAACTGAGCTATGATGCTTGTCACCCTGCATTTGATCAATGGTTGGATTTTAAAGCCTCTTTTAAAATGTCACATCTACTTATTATCACATTATTCACCAGATAGAGTCCAGGCCTTTAAGGCTTTTCATGCCTTCTAAAGCGGTGGAAATCTCTCTCTCTCTCTAAAAATCTGTAGGCAAATGTCACCTGAATGGTAATTTGTACATTGAACAACTTACTTGCCATTTTAAATGTAGTTTTTCACATGGTATATGAATGGAAATAAATATGTATTTTTTTGCCTAGATGTTTCGATTCAGGAAAATTACATTTCGTCTTGTATAATATTCCGCGTGTGACCTTCAGTCATTCCGCTAAAATGTGCGATACACTACACAGCATGAAGTGTGCAGTCTTATTAAAAAAGCACACAAACATGGCACTGAACCCGTATTTGCTGGTGTTATTTTATCCTCTTCCAAGTACATGAAACTAGATGGCTTAACACTAGAGGGCTCACACGTATTGCTATACAGTAGAGCTCCTCTTTGTTCAAGCGATGCGGGGGTTGTTAGAAATCTCCCGCTATCACACAAATGACTGTCCAATGTATTATTGATTATTCTTTATTGTGCCGAAACATCTCTTTTATAGCCGGGGACAAGAATCTACTGAGTAGATGGAATGTAGCATCTGAATTCATAAGCAACACTCCATCATGTCTCATGACACCAGAGTGCAAATTGAGGACAGCACAAACTCAGATGGAGGATTTTCCAGAAATTCAGATGAATTTAAAAGGAAGGAGAGGAAGAGGAGGGCGAAGAAGCGCCAGTGGGAGAGGATTTTCAGAGAGGCATTTGTGTGTGTGTATGTGTATATATGAGACTGAGAGGGAAGACTAATATGTCTGTGTGCATTCCTGTGTTCCTGAGAGTCTTGTAAAGTTTGTGTTTTTCGTGTGCACACTCTATAACGTCGTCAAGTCAATGGTAGATACATGGTAGCAGTGCACGTGTAAGCCTTTGCAAACTGAGCAGCTGGTCTCCCCTGTGGGAGTCATTAGCAGTGAAGCTCATCCTTTTGTCACACACTCCAGTGTCTGTCCCTCACCTCTCAGCCCAACCTCAGGGCCCATCATGTTCCCCCTGCACACCTGGCTTTGCTCCCCTCTTCTTTCCGACTTCAAGGCTCCTCTGGCTGGCTGCTCCCATAGAAACTGAACTAGATAAATAGAAAGAAGGGGAGAGGGGGGGGTGAATGAGCAAGAAAGAGACAGGGTGGAAGAAAAGGAATACAGATAGGGAGTGGGCGGAGGGAGAGAATGAGGTCTGTCAGCTTTCCACAACCTATTATCAGAGTCCTGGAGGACGATACACCCTCCCACAAGCACCACCACTTCCTCATAGATACCATTCCTTGTACAGTTACAGACAAAAAGAGAGCTCACTCTCACTTTCTTCCTCTGCACCGGTTCCCGTGTTATTTCCTTAAATCCCTTGCCTCCCTCATCCATCCAGCCGGCCAGCACGACTGCCTGCCTGCCTGCCCGCCTGCCTGCCTGCCTGCTTGCCTACCTTCGCTCACTGCCTCTCCACAGTCATGCCACAGGGAGAGTCGTTTATATGAAAGCCTCCTCTTCTCCCCTAATCTCAGTGTGGCAGAGAGGCTGGAGCTGGCTTTGCTTCAGATACACAGAACCCCGCATGCTTGCCTCTGTCCAGCAAAAAAAAATCTCGACTCATAGTTACCACTGACAGTATGCCAACACATGCGCCACACCAGCCCAACAAGCCCCAACACTTGTCCCCTTTATGGCTTAGCTCTGATCGGACGCAACCTTGCATGTACTTATTAAGATGTGGGTTCAAATTGTTTGTCTGGCCTCCCTTCGGTGTTGGTGAAATAGATATTTGAAAATGTAATGAAGTGCAAAGGGGAGGATTGAAGAGCAGATAGGGAGTAAGCAGGTGGCTGGATTTGGGGATGAGTGCTGTTAATTCAATGGTTCTCCAATGGACATGTCCCCTGCCTCATCTATATCAGGCAGAAAATGAAGTGCAATTGATCCCTGGGGTAGATAGTTTGAGAGACAAATACATCTTTCCTGTCAGGCAGCTGGCCTGGGAATGCTGACCCTGAATTGCAGAAAATTAACTTGATTTGATTTCAAGGCGTGCCTCCCTGCCATATACAGTATCTACTGTACTGACTTGGGATGGTTTAGGATCCCTCCCATGAGGAGTGAGACCATCCCTCACAGGATCAGGATGGAGACAGTGCAGATCAGGAATGAACTCCCTTTATGGATTTTTGCAACAAATAAAGTGGCTCCTTCCCACTGAATGGCCATGACCCTAGCACAATTAACCTGGCAATTTGTCACTTTCAAGGGCATCCACTGGGAGTTTGGGGAAATTGGCCAACTCGTCATCATTCTTTTACTCCCTGATCAGTAATGGAAGAGAGGAGAAATGATAGATGGTGATCTCTCGCTATCTTTTCATCCCCTCTTCTTCACTAATTCTTCATCTTTCTGATTAAAATGCTCTCCTGACTTTGGTTATATGTTTATTCATCACCACATGAATGTTTGAGAGTAAGGGTCTTAAGGTCCACGGTAATAACTTTTACTTAAGAGTCACTGTACACCCTCTTTTACTAACCTCTTAATCACTGCTGCATGTGGAAGCAAAGCGACATGGGCCCTCCCGATTGGATGAAGGAAAATAGCATTGATTTCCTATGAAGGCACAATGCCAGGCCCGATGCACAGGCACACAGGGTAGATCAGGTGTTAATGAATATCAATGTTAATCTAATGAAGGAACAGAAAAAAGAGGGGAAGAAAGGCATGTGAGAAGGAGGCTATGGAGAAAAATGAGCTTTCCTTGGAGTGTTTAAATATTGCAAATCTTTTGAAAAAGTGGCATCAAAGATTCACTAATTATTAACAACAAATTAGCAAGATTTTTTCTTTTTGTAGAGGCGGCTTTTAATGTTATTCAACCTGTTAACTTTCACAGTTCTAATAATAATCTATAGCTTTCCTCGCCAACTATTTCTTTACTCAGAAACAGGGGAGCTTTTATTTTATCACAGCCATTCTTGTTTGGCCTTATCCCTCTCCAGTGGAGCGATTATCAGGGCGTCAGGGTGAAGCTTGTCGTCTCGACACACACCAGGTCAAAGCAGACTGTCCTCCCCTTGCTCTGCAACCATTGTTAATTCTCTCCTATTTTACACCATTGATCTTCTGCCTCCTAGCCCAAACATCCAGGTCTTTGTGGAGCTGTTAAGCCGCTCCACTACTGGACTTCCTGCCCTCTTGTTGCTCCCCATAAACTGCCAAATGGATGACAAAAAAAACTAAAACACTTGGTACAAGGAACGGAACAACCTTAACGAAAACATGCGCCATTTGCAGGTTTGTACATTCACCATTCCCCTGATTATGCTGCGATGAATGCTCTGTGTGGTTTAGTTCAAATAAAATTGAATAACAGCTCACTCAGAGATTATGGATGTGATATTGTGCCTCGTGCAGGAAGCAACAGGAACATATTACCTCTTATTTTTGTCCATAACCACAATTACTTCACATTCTTTTCATTTCCCAATTCCTCTTTTATTTTTTGAAGTAATTAAATGATTGGATTATTTTGGATTATTAAATATTTGAATGGAATTTTTGTTCATTGAATTACCAGCATATATGAACATGAACATTCAAATTGTATCTTCAGCAGTAATCCAGTACCTGTAAATGCATAGCTGTCGGTCAAGTCCCTGATGTGCCTGGCACTGGATCACTGTTTATGTCTCAAGCTTCAGAAACTGATGCACTTTGAACGTCATCGCTGTCAAGTGGAGAGTCTAACTGGACACCTGTTACTGCCACCTCTCCAATTATTTCTTGAATTCTTGGGACTACTTGCAAGACCGCCACCTCCTCCTGTCCTCCTCCAGTTGTCATCATGGAACACTTGGCTTCTATGTATGCTTCCATTTTCATGTCAAACCATTTTCTTTTAATTTCAGTTCCTGTGCATCTCTCTGCTGACACATCACTTACAGTACAGCGTCACAAAAGTTTTGCAATTGCTGGGTTTTTGATTGTCCTGTAACACTGGTGCTGACACACTGAAATCATGTTTACTTTGTTTAAATTTATTTAACAGTAAGCCAGTTTTACTACTGCTGAAGTTCTTTCACTTCTTACAACCTTTTTCTGGTGGCATCTCTTCAAATTCCTGGACATGTACCAGGCACAACACTTGCCCCTTTGTGTTACCTGCAATAAGAAATAAAATAAGAACCTGACTTTGAGGCCAAATTGCATACTCAGTAAACCATCCATCCACCCAAACCTCAACCCTGCAAGGTGTGCAATGCTCATAACATAAACGTCACACTACTGTACTTTAAGCTTTGCTCCAGACAGACAACTGTCACAAGTCACATGGCAAATACAATTAGGTTAACATAAAAAAAGATGTTTTAGACATTTAAATAAGTGTGGTATTACATGTACATCATCTAAATAATTAGACTAGTAATAAATAAATTAATAAACAATGAACACCACTCCTTTGACAAATAATAAAAGATATGTGATTCTTTGTGGAAGTCACATAGTGTCATCCCATCCCTTTTCTGCCTCCTTATTTAGCCCAGAGCTGCAGTTATAACAGGGCAAGCAGAAAAAACCCAGACATCCTTCTGCACATTGGTGTCCTCCAGCTCTTCCTGGATGACAGCCAAGCACTTCCAGGTCAGCTGATGTCCTCTCTCTAGCGTGTCCTGGTCTGCCCTAGGCCCCCCCCCCCTCCCACTTTTTAGGTGCATCCACAGCACCGCCAAAGGGAGACGGCATGGAGCCATACTTATTAGCTCATTTGCTACTCTTCATGTAGAAGTGCAGGGGCTCATTGCTGAATATGGGTGGTTGATCCCATTGTAGTCTGAGCTGAATGTGTAAAATAAACACTACTACTAGTGTAAAATGACCAGAACTGTTGCTTAAAAAATTGCTGCTGAGAGAAGGTAGCTATGATTTCTTTTGCAATATGAACCCTGTTTGTATTGCTAGGAGGATGAACCTACTAAGTGTGTATTGCCATGCTAGCCATTGTGTGAAGTATGTGAGGTGCAAGTATTTTGAGCTAAATGCTAACATCAGCATGGTCAATGCTAACACTTGTTTGACAGGTACAATGCTTATGATTTCAATCATCTTTGTTGTTAGGTCATGGTGGTGTTGGAGGAAAAACCAGTTTGAATTCATTGTGTAGGAACTAAAAATATCTGTACAAAATTCCACAACATATCCAATACTAATTCTCTGAACCAAAGGGGAGGACTGACCATTGCCTTAACTAGTAAAACCGGCATTCACAGTCAGATTAATTGACCAAACCCCAAACCTCATACATAAAAGATTAAGGTGAGTTGCCTATCATGATGGAAAGTGTTCAGTTGGGAACCATTGCAGTTTATCCATGAAACCAATTGAATAAAATGGTATCAAAGCCTGTATTGACATCTCACATAATCAAAATGCAGCACACACATCAGCTGCTAAAAGAAAGGTTATTGGTTACTTTGTGGAGGGCTGACTCTATGCTATCAAGTGCCCTAAACTCAAATTAAAATTCCTTGAAGATATTACTTTGACTAATAACAAACTGTAACTGGGTTGATCCACTTTCTTCTAAAATCTTGGGTAAAAATTGTCAGAGATCAGCCCAGACTGTGCAAGAGACAAGAGGTCAGGCCTCGCTGCGCTGATTAAGGGATGGGGTCAGCAACTGAAACTGTTATTTTTTGAAAAGCTCCACAGGATTGTTGGTTTATCGAGATGAGAGTCGAGAAGACTAAGCTGCTCTTGCATCCTTACATGCTGCTTTCTGATATATCAGCCTTAAATCCTTCATAGTACTGTGGGACATTTACCAGCCTCTCATTTATGGAGAGATTTTCAGCACTTTATCTTCACAGCCTGAGTGCTGGCATTCAGCCAAGGCAGGGATATTTCTTGTTTACTGTGTTATAAAAGGGCAGTAACAACAGGAACAACACAGAGAGAGAGAGAGAGAGAGAGAGAGAGCAAGATGCTGTATATATTATACTTAGGACAGTAACAGTTTGTGCTGCAAATCTAAGTTTACTGTGAAGCTTCAGTTCTCATCAAAGCTGAAAAACTTTGATTTGATGAAGTTAAGCTATGAGATCCAGCTTGGCAGATGACAGGTGACAGTTGAGTTTGCCCTTAGAGCTTTCTTTAGCAAAGATTCAACCCATCCATCTATCCATCTGCCTGTTTTCCCCTCCTTCTCAACTGCTCTCCCCCTTTCACCATTTCCCTTGCCACATACCCCTTCTGCCCTTCACCCATCTTTCACAGCCTGTGGAAACAGTTTGTCGGGGGAAAAAACTGGATTT
This sequence comes from Protonibea diacanthus, assembly GCA_028641955.1. Taxonomy (NCBI): domain Eukaryota; kingdom Metazoa; phylum Chordata; class Actinopteri; family Sciaenidae; genus Protonibea; species Protonibea diacanthus. The sequence goes on from CM053993.1 coordinate 11,383,309, forward strand.
GACTCAGCCAAAAGCTCTCTCGGTTGAGGGAGTCAATAATTCTATTTCTCTACTCTTAGAGAGTCGGCCCAGACCCCCCGACACCCACACCCACTCCTCCACCACCCCGTCCACATGCCTGCATTATCCTAAGCCAAAGCATCCGAGATGTGTAACGTAAGCCTCTGCAGTGCGCCTCATGTTTCATAAAGAGATAACGGCCACTAAAAATACCCATCGTGTGTGGAGAGATAGCCAAGCATTAGGAGAGGTATCTACAGCGAGCAGCCAGCAAAGCACAGTCTCCTTTAATTCCATCCACAGACATCTAAGAAAAAGAAAGCAGGATCCCATAGACCCAGCCATAGATACTACTTTATACAGGAACAGATTGAAAATTTTCAGTTAAAACAGCTCGGCATGGATGCATTATTAATATTAATCTGCCCTGAAAACCAGGAATAGAAAAAAAAAAGCCATATTTCCACAGAATGGGGCCCTCACAATGTATCAGGTGATGAAAAGCACACAGAGAATGTGTGTAAAATAACCAAAATGTGTAAGAAAACAGACATATGAGCACATGATTATATGTTTGAGATTGAGATTTCAGGTCTGCTTAGATCGTCTGCCGTAAGCTGAGTAAAAAAATGTAGTTTGATCTCTAGAACCTACAGAGCTCTAGACACTATCTTAACCAAAGACTGATCCCTGTTTAAGATTGATCCTCGATAACTACAGCTTTTAAACTCATGATCACCTCTCATTACAAGTCGGTCTGTCCAAGCAGTAGTATATAGTCTCTTATACAGCTTTTATGTCTTGCATAGCTCTGCGTAAGACTATATCTTAAAGCTAAAGAAAGAGAACTGTCATCAAGTTTCCTGCTGCTTCAACACGTCTTAGATCCTCTGAGGGAGGTCCCTCGTCCTCTGTACACACAAGTCTGGGGCACAGCATGGTGAGTCTGTTTGCACTGCTGTTTTTATCGATGCAGCAACAGAAGTACAGCTGTGAGCACACACACTTCTAAACTAATTGGGGCGTCTGTCGCCATCCTAACTCTTGGGGCTGCAGCTATTGTACGGACATAACCTTAAGTTACATGTAGCTTGTTAGAGAGAAACTGTGAGTGAAAGGGAGGCAGATCAGGAATGTTTTGGCTTTGAGCAAGTGTTTGTCTCTCTACCCATCTGTGTCCTCTCGCACTATCCAGTGCTCAGTCTGTTCTCCAGAGAGATTAAATTTTTTACATGCTCAGACAGACAGATGGAATAAGAAAAAGAAAAAGAAAGAAGACAACCTGACTTTATACTGGGGAGTATCAGGAGAGTTTAAAGGTATGCGAAACATTTATTTGTACCAGGTGAATCGAGACACTTGTTAGTAAGTTTCCCCCCCCCGCACTTCTCCGTCCTAGCTTAAATGTGGACAAATTCAACTCACCAAATTAAAAACTCATCGGAGGTCTTAAAAGTGGCTTGACCCTCAGAGTTATTCGCATCAATCAATTATTCAAAGTCAAACGCTGAGTGCTGATTTAGCTGAAGAACTTATTAAAAAGTTTCCTCCTCTCAGCAAAAAGCCAGACGTGAGGAATTACTGAGAGATGCAGTGTGAGCTACAGGAACTGTTTAATGCTCGGTGTGTGTGTAACAATGTGCATGAGCAGTTCAACAATGGCTAAAGAGGTTAACGTAGATTCTGCTAGCACTGACAGATTTTCTGGATGAGAAAGATATTTTTGTTGGCAACTGGCATCGGTAAGAGTTTGACTATATGTCATATGTTCATTGATCTGGTTGATTGAAATTTACTCTTGATAGAAGGTGACAACTTCCCAGATGATTCTGCGTAACAAACCATGTCAGGATAACAGCTTGTAGGACCACTGAAATATTTTCCATTTCATCTTTTTCATCATCTTTTCCCCTTCCACTTCTTCATCTCCTTCTTCCACTGTTACTTCAACTTCTACATCTTCTTTATCTTCCACTCCATCTACTATTATGTCTTTTCCTGCCATTCAACTCACTCTATTTCTTTTTCCATCCTCACTTCTTCCTCATCATCCTCTTTTTCCATTGCACTTCCTCTTCTACTTCCATCACCTTTCTAAGTTCCTGCCATCCACTTCAACCAATTATTTTCCTTATACCTTCACTTCCATTTTCACCACTTACTTACTTACTTTTCTTTATCTCTTCTCTGCAAATTCTTGATCATCTTCCACTTCCACCTATTTTTTTCCTTCACTTTCCTCTGCATCCATCTCCTGTATAACCTTTAGGACTTTCTATTTTACTTTCACTTTCACCACTCTCTCCTTTCCTTTCTCCACTTTCAGTTCTACTTTCCTTTTTGTAACTTCACTCTGTCTCTCTCTTCCTCTCCCACTTCATCTTCTTTTATTGCACTTCCTCCTCCACCTAAATTTTACTTCTTTTTTTGCCCTACATTTCCTTTGACATTTCTCCTAATTCTTCTTCTCTCCTTCACTCTTTGCTTTTCCCATTCTGCTTGTAAAGCTGCAGACTGATTACAAATTATACAGTTCTGGTTGGCACAAACAAGGCATAGACTTCAGCCTGACAGGAAACAGATTACAACTGCTGGGGCAAATGCTAGAACCATTTCCAGTTCCTTCAGATCTTCTCCAGACCTTCACTATTTGGATTTCTATCAAGCCAAAGTGGGTGTCAAGTCATCGCTTGTTTCTCATCTTAGCTGGGATATGGATGGAAAAAGATTACGGTGGATACACGCACCCAGCCTGCTCCAGCAGTCCGGCATTTCATCTCTCAGTGTGATTAAATGGGAGACATTCACACCCGATTTGTTAATTCATCAAAACGGTACCTTGTGGAATACAGACGTTATATTAATCACATTTTGGGCAAATTCATGTTGGCTTGCATAAAGCTCAAACAGGCATGCATTACAGATTAGTCTTCTGGTGAAGGTGCCTCACCAGAGACTCATCGCATTAATATATTACTCCAGTCACAAGGTCTGAAGTGTCCTCTTTGAAGTTACTGGCTGCTAGGAGTGAATTGCAATCAACTGCAGAAAAGCAGTACCTTGCTTGTTAGGACTACAGTTTAAGGCTTATGAAATTCCCACAGGAGAAGCACGAGGTAGGAGCTTGTTGGCCATCTTGTTTTCCCCCCCTTTGTCGTCTAATTTGTCTCATAACTACAAGGTTTTATAACAGTCATTAGAAGGTAAATCCCCTTGGCTCAACTTGCCACAGTAAAGTACTGGCATTCAGGGCTTGATAAATGGACACTCAACACTGGTTATTATGATGAATGGGAATTTCACACTAGTAACAGTGCCAGGTATGGGAGGAAGAAAAAAAAAAAGTCTGAAAGAAATTCCTCCCAAAAGTGCTGCCAATGGCAAATTGGAAACGGATGCCTATAGGGTCAGTTGACATTCAGGGTATTGGCTTTTATTGGATTGTTGGCCTGGCTTGAAGTTAGGCCAGGGTGTAGGGAGGTGCTTTGACAAAACATGATCCATTTCCAAAAAAAAAAAAAAAGTTAGAAAAAGAAGTCCAATACCTCCAAGGCCTGTTGGGAAAAAGGGAGCCAATAAACAGATCAGCCGTTACTATGGAGTGAGCAGAGTAATGAAGGTCAATGGTCGTGTAGCCATCAGTACAGGTTACTGGGCCTTGTGCAGAACACATAATAAAAACGGTATTATCATTAGAAAAGTACATGAGAGAGGGTAAGAGACAAAGAAGGGTGACATTGCAAACTGCACCGGGTGTCTGATCAATGGGGGATATCAAGCAGGGGAGAGAAAGAGACAGAGGGTATGAGCTAAAGAGAGAGGAGAGATGGCGAGGGAGGTACAGTATAGGGCAATTTAATCACAACCATCTCAGCTGGATAATAAGAGAGGAGCGAGAGAATATAAATAGTGAGCGAGAGACTAATGGAACTCATTTTAGGAGAGTATTTAACCTATTTCAGAGAGAATCCAGGGTAATCAATTAAAAGCGCTTTTAGCCCAGGCCTCAACTTTAATTACTCCTCAAATGTGATTATTCTCTGACATGCTACCTTAGCCCTAGAAATAGATATAATATTAGCTACATTAAAGTGTTGGCTCTTGTAGGCACCAACCAGAAAGAAAGACCAACAAAAATGTCAGAAGGCAATGATGGTGGTACTTAATCAATATGGGTACACATTTTTATACTGGTGTCTACTGTTCATATTGTGTAAAACTCTCCAAGGTGAATGGTAAATAGGTGAAATTATTTGTTAGGCTTTCATACGGATGTTTTCTTACTTTCTTTTGTCACATATGTGGGACTAAGTTGTCATTGTTTTGTTTTTACACTGTCAGGATATTCTTTATTTAGTCGCAGAGGCTAAAATGCAGCAAGACTTGCAGCAATGTTGAAAACACAAGTTCCATCCTTCAGCAACAACAACTCCAGTGATTTCCAGGTGCGTGTATCATAAAACAAATTTACCTGATGTCTATGTGCAGTGATTGAACTGAAATGCTTAGAAATGGGAATAGAAAACCTAAATTAAACCTTAAATTCTTGTTGAGTGGCAGATCTGACATGGCAACTGACCCGTGGGTGCTGTGACAGCTTAAAATCCTCTCCCCTCTGACACAGTGTCAGCAGCCAGTTAAAACCTAAGCCTGCAGGTGCTCAGTCAATATGTGCTCACAGTCCCCAGGACACTAAGGAGGTCTGTTACAGCCACAGCGCCAGTCTAGTGGTGGGCCTATTTGTTTGACAGTCAACCCAACACTAATCCACTGCTCTGAATCACTCTCAGAAGAGGAGAGGGACAGAAACGGCTGGAGGGCGTACTTCGGAAAATATGCAACTCTGCACTCACATATAGTCCCACTGAGACTGTGTGTAATGTTGCTGTTCACAGAAACACGTGTACCAACGTAGAAATATGCACGCTCAAGCACACAGACCCACACACGCAACACATAATGTCTAGAAATTAGAAAACCATCACGTCCTGATGCCCATTTGGATGGATGAAAAAAGAAAACAGAACAGGAGCTTTGATTTTGAGCTGTTAGCTTTGAAAAGCTCCCTATCATCTGTCATGTCTGATAATTGCAAGGACACAAATGCACCTGGCAGATTTTCCTGTATTTTACATCATTCATGCAAACCCAGCAGGGAGAATTTCCCATTCTGTCACAGAGGACATGAATGGATGGCGTGGGGAGGTTCACTAAAATACAAGCAATGTTACTGCCACTCAGCAAGAGAAGTGATGCTCAGTGGCACACTAGGATTTTCTTGACTGCCAATTAGGAAGCCGAAACGAGGTAAAAACAGACTGAAGTGATGGAAATGGGAATGTACTCTATCTATGTTGACGTTTACATGCTAGTCTAAGAGGGCTTTTGTCAAACAGCTCTACAAGCCTATAGTAATAATAGTTAATAGACACATCCTTGCAATTTTCCTTTTAGCAGCTACTGTCATATGCTGTTGAGCTAAATGTAATTAATTATTTCACAAATCAGTCGTATTGTTCACATCTGTTTTCCTGGAGTGACATATCAAAAAGTCATCTGGCAAATGAGAAAACAAAAGTGAGAGTCTAAATACGCCACAAGGACAATCAGTTAATATAAAGCAGCTGTGCAGACAGGTGAGTGCATCAGGTGATTCTCAGGGGCGGGAAAATTCAATGAGGAGAAAAGAATGAGATGAAATATGAGGCGAGATATTTTGAAGCAGAGGAGAATGGGGAAATAGATGGTGGCTGCATGGTGTGCACCAGTGTTATCTGTAAGTATCCTGCAACTGTGCCTCTGCATTAATCGATTTTGTGTGTATGTATGTGTGTGTGTGTGTCTCTCTCTCTCTCTGTCTCTCTCTGTGTATGTATGTTCTGCGTCTCTCCTATCTGTGAGAATGCTGTGCTGCCTATTCTGTGTTTGTCCTCTTTCCAGCTCTCCGTGGTGGATATGAGGTCATGTCACTCGGGTCCTAAATATGATGGTGATCATGTTGGGATCCTTTTTTCTTTCTGCACTGCTACAAAAATGAGTACACATTGGAAATGTGAACATTTTTTCCCAGATGAGTAACTACTAAAAATGCCATACACATTTGCACATAACAAACAGCAAACTAAGACTATGACCAGCAGCAAGGTGGTGGAATTTGTAGAATGACAGAGGTAGACTGACTAGTGAAGTTCTTCCTAAATGCAGGCAGCTGTAAAAGCTGACTGCACGCTACCTGCCAAGCACTGAACAACAAACACATTCTAAGTGGAACCTTGACTTTAATATCCAATCCAAAATAAATAAGTGGTTTGAGGTGATTCTAGCTAGAGCTCAGGGTTCTGTTAGGACCTCATGAACATACTATACAGTTATATCTACAGTGCTCACTGTAAGTTTGTTGTTACAGTAGCTTAATGTATCTTTAAGTATGAATTAAAGAACACTTGTATGGTTTTATTGAGCCCTTCTACTTTTATGAGTGCTATATGTGTCTTTTTAAAACTTCTGCACTTCAACTTTCATTCCCTCCAGCTTCGGGTCGACTACTGTAACTTCTGGCTAACACTCCTCTTAGGACTGATTTAAGAGAACAGCCATAGCTGCAGACTCACAGCAGTCCATACCCATCCCAGTGGATGAGCACTCTGTGATTCGGAGATGGCTCAACAGATGGATTACATCCCTGTTGTCCGCGCCTCGCTGCCGGCCACAGGGCAGACGTGTTTGATAAAGGCATGTCAAAACAGTTGTAAAGTTCTCAGACTAAGAAGTCCACACTGGGGGAGGGCCAAGATCATGTCAGCCTCCGAGCTGTCTCAGGCTTGGTAAAGGACTGTGTCTTCACTTGAGGTGTTAGATAGAAAGGGCAGAAGAACCACACTTTTGTATGCAATGGATGTTATGTTTTGATTCTTAGAAAAAGACCCAGAAAAAAATGCTGACTAACTGTTCTCCAGTGACCTTGCATCTAGTTTGAGTGTGTTTGTGTGTGTTGGGAGGTTGGCCATAAAGAAAGGTGGGGGCATCTATAGACGCAGAGCAGCTTAAGTTTAATTGCTTGTGGTGGCAGTCAAAGTCAATATGCTGGTCAATGGCCCGTGCCTCCCGCAGGTTCATTTCCCCATAATTACTCTACATGCGCCTGGCCAATGCATAAGTCTGTCATCATTAAAATAATAAGAATGGGTTGGGCAAGAAGGAGTGCAGGAAGAATGGAAGAACAAATGCAAAAGAAATGAATGAATCAATACTGCAGACAAGAGGTGGAGATGGCCTGGCACAGCAGAGGCACTGAATTAAGTGTTGGGCAGACGTGTGGTTTCTCTCATAAATGCATAATCATATGCATCAAATGCACACACACACACACACACACACACCTACACCTTAACACATTACATGAATTTGCAATTCCATTGCTACATTTTGAGCAAACTTTTTAAGTGAACTTTTGAAATGTAAAAACATCAAATAGACATAAATAGAAGTAGACATCATGAAAATGTCTTGAAAGGAAGGGAGTTTTTTTTTGTCCAATAACTGATGGTTAATTTTATAGCTTTTCAATGCCAGCTGTTAGTGGTTGTATTTTATTATTCTTTTTAAACGCACAGTGCAAAATTCAAATGCACAGACTAACGGCCAACACAATTATGATGGCTAGTGCATCTGACAGCACATACCGAACGACAAGGTCACGCTGAACATTGCAATATGAATAACAATTCACCAAATGTATTTTCATACGACTGCCAAAGGCCTTTCTATCTCAAGCAAACTGAAAAACTTTTTTATTTTTTTTTTTGTGATAATAAAGACATTTGATCAGGTTTGCTTTCTCCATTCAGCCCTTCTAATTCAGTTCATATTTTGGATCAGAATACTTGGATGGAAAGCCAGTTATTGACAGAAACGTAATAAGCATTCCCAAAGCACCAGCTCAACTCATTACGGTTCCCCTGAACCTGCTGGATGGCATGCCTAATGCGGAACAAATATAAGGTGTGTGTATGTGTGTCTGTGCGTGGGTGTGTGTGTGTGTGTTTCTGCACTTGTGCACATCTGTGTATGTGAGGCGGTGTGCGTCCGCCGTGGCATAGCCATGTGTTCTACAGTTGCTGAGTGTAATCCTCGGCCTTTACCAGCTGCCCACAGGTCTTTCAAAAACGTCTCACTCGAATTAAAAACAGGTGGACACAGTTTGATTAGCTTGTTAAAACACACCTGCTACTGAAGGGCGAGGTGTTACACACACACACACACACACACACACACACATATACACACACACCTACGTATGCACACGTTCACACAGGCACAAAAAACTTATTGGAGCCTGTAGAGCCAAGATAATTATTATAGGAGGAAATATTGGCTGTATTAAAGGGTTTTTACAGTAAAAGACTGTGATACTAAGCTCCCTAATGCTCATGGGTGACAATTATACAAAAAGAATAGACAATATAAAGTGCACTCTGCTAGCCTCTGTGCTGTATAGTAAAAATGCTGGTGCATTTAAATGCGCCGGTCATATGCTCTTTTTAGTTTTGCTGTATTACTTTTATTTCCTGGAACAAGAAGAATTTACTCCCTAAATATGAATTGTCATGCTGCTGGTATAACACTGAGAATTAAAGGGAAGGGATAAAACAAGCAACACTGACAGTCGGGAAACAAAATTCTATTTAGCAACACAATAAATGTGAAGGTTAATGTCAAAACCGTATTGCTACTTGTTTGTGATACATGCATTAACACAGTATCACAAACTCTGAATTCCAAGCTTCTAATATTTGGACATGTTTAACAATTTGTGTCTCATAAATACTTTTATAGTATAGCTTATTTATAATGAATATCAGCCCTTGAGCTTTTACTATTTGACTTATTTCAGATGAAATCTCACAAAATCTCACAAATTTATGAGATGTAAATTTAGAAATCGTGCAGACTTTTCTTACCTAATGGAATGTAATTGGAAGTGCAGACACCAATCCTCACAATGGTGGTATTACAACACATTAATTAAACTAATAGATGGTCTAATGATTCGGTAAGTATCTCACCATTTTATGGGTGTGCTGTGATGTTCCCATTGGCTGCATTTAAAGGCACCAGAGATATTCTCTGCAAAAGCATTTTATGGTATGCCAGCAGGTTAACAGCTATTTGAAAGCCCATTGAGTCATTGTTACATTTAAACGTTCTCAAACATGAAGCGTTTTATTCCAGTGTCAGCCTTTACTTCAGTGACCAGTGTGTGTGTGTGTGTGTGTGTATGTGTATGGAGGTAGCTGAGCTTATACAGTATTACAGAGTAATTCCCCACCATCACCAATGGGACAAGGGCAATTGAACCCTGGCACTTCGTGTTTTAAATGCTCATTTATACATCAAATGTACCTTTCGAAGATAATAAGACACCGTAATAGATTTTTATGAAAATGCATTACATGGGAGGGAAGCTAGTGCATGTAAACCCTCTTCACTTCCCCTCGTCTCACCCTTCAACAAATCCTTTTCAAGCGGCTATGCTCTGGGTCCATAAAACTTCTCCATATGAATATTTAATGTACAACTCATGTAATGCAAATTCTACTTTGTTTTATTTTCCCTCTACCCAGTCCATTATTCTGCCCAAATGCTGCGACATATCTCTGGACTCACTAGTGGGCGTCCAAAGGCTTTGCACAAACACACTGCCATTACCACAGAGACATGACTTAAGTATTCAAGTACACAAGGGAGAAGATATTTATGCATGGTTTAGCATTGTTTGGATTGGTTGGATGTTAATGCAGACCACATATATTAATTATCATGCAAATGGAATTTTTGGGTCGTGGGAAATGAGATAAAGACTTTTCCTATCTGGTGTGAAGATGCTCAGTCATCCAGGTCAGAGGATATCTACAGGTAAAAGCCAAACGCTCATAGACTTTTACTTTTATTCTTGATGATGTTTCACCACTTTAACCTCAGAGAATTCATCTTTTCAAGTGTCAGTTCACACCTTTCTGAAGACAAATCATTAAAGTCACACAGCTATTATGTGAGAATCATCAGGGTTACATTAATTAAAGAAATCGTTCAACATCATATGCTTTTTCCACTTTCTCGCAGAGAGTTAGATGAAGAGATCATTACCACTGTCGCCAGGAGGCAATTACCTTTACTTAGCATACTGGCTAGCCTGGCTCTGTCCAAGTTAAAAAATCTACCAAAGTACAATATCACAAATTAACAATTTATTCTGTATTACATTTGTATGATGGCCCTAAAAGCCATACAGCTGCAATTTAAACACATCATGGAGAAAACATTAGAACTAGCACAGAAAACACAAGTTAATACAGAAATGCAGAACACAGAACTAATTAATAAAATCAGAAGATAATCAAATTCAATATTTTGTTTTTATCTGTATTGCAGCCTGTTCATTACAGCATGCTTTAGCAGCATTCAGTTTTCATTTGCATTTTCGTGTTTTCTTCATTTGCTGCTGTTGTTGTCAATTTGTGTTTTCTTAAGCTGCATTGCATTGAGCTTTCCAGACAATTTGTTTATTATGTACACAAACCGATATGTAAAAAGCCCCAGAGTTGTCACAGAATAAAAATAATTTATACATTGAGGCCACATTTTTGCTTAAAATTCTACTGCATGCACTCAAATGTGGGAATGAATTGTATCATTGGATTAATTCCTGGTAACAAGAATGTGCAAAATATTTCTTTAATGTATTTTCAGCTGCAGTCATGAGGTAGCTCTCAAGGACTAATCAATGATACTGAACAATCAATAGTGATTGTTTAACAAAGGCCACTATCCTTCTCAAATTGACACAACTGCTTTTGGTTTGTATATTTTCTAAGCTACAGTTGAGTCAACCATTTCATTAGCTGCGTCGTAGAATTTGTTAATGGCAAGCAGGTGAATGCAAACCACAGAGTACACACATTTATATGCTGGTCTGCTATTATGGGCTTTGAAACAGCAGATGGGCAAAATGGTGGACCCAGGTTTGTCCAGGCCTCCAACCCTCCCCTCTCCCTCTGTGCCAGCGTTGGCTTGCCAGGCTAAGAGTGCCAGGGAGCTAGGCCCCTCTCTCCCCCTTGAGCTGTATCTCTGTGTGGGGTGGCAAGGGCTTGGCACAGTGATCTGTGGAGCACGGATAGCAGAGTTCAGCGTGTGCGGTTAGTGCCCTGCGGCAAGTCAGTGCTATATCCAAACCTCTGCCCGCTTTTGGCAGAAGGAGAAAAAAAACATTAAAAAAAGGAGAAGAGGGAGGTGATAAGGATGGCTAGAGACTTCAAGAAAGAAAATGAATTCCTTCCCCATCAGTGAAAAGCCACAAAAAAGTATAGTTTTGAGATGTTTAAACAAGACTAAGCATCTACAGCTGTGCATGCAGCTCTGTCAGTCTGTATGCTAATGTTTAGCGGATTTTCTGTTTTTCATCTTTAAGGTCTTAGTTTTGTGTTTTAGCATGCTAACATTGGAAAATGAACTAAATACAAGTTCATTATTATGTTTGCAGGTTTGTTCATAAAACAAAGATGAGACATTGACAATTTTATGGCAAATCATCCCATATTTGTCAAGACATGTCACTACCACCAAAGTCAATTGGTTCATCCTCTGAAGGGTGACAACATCACAACACGGTTCGGCACCATTAATGATACAATATTCAAAAGATGTTTGACCTCTGTAACTGGCCAGAGGACATCACCGACCCGGCTGCTTTCAGCCCTCAAGCCCTTTTATTATTCACTTTCAGGAACTCGTTAAAGCACGCACAGACTCTACTGTAAGTCTATTCAAGATGCCTAGCATGGCTTGACTTCAAGGTAGTAGACACTTCACACAATGAGCCTCAAGTATCATGTCGGTTCCTGCAAGGTGGTGTGGGAAGGCATGAACACTTTCCAAGTTCCAAGTTGAATGCGTGATTTATGCTTGTGTTCCCAACGTTAACTTCTTCTATGAGTCTGGCGTCTTTTACGTGAATGGATATGAGGAGAGGCATCTAGGATCTCGTTTTCTGCTTCATATGACTTGCTGACATGGAAGGTCTTCCATGAGTTATTACTGTTATATCAGTAATAACCTGGGGTTGCAGATACATGCATATTAGGATGCATGTATCTGCAGCCTCCCCATTTCCTGCACTCTGCAAACTCTGGGAAGCAAATCAGTTGGTCACCAGGCTCTGCCGTACAATATCTCCAACAGGGTGTGTGTGTGTGTGTGTGTGTGTGTGTGTCTCTATGTATGTGTGTGTTTGACAAGGGTTGGGAGGGTTGATGTGTGAAAGAGCAGGAGTTTGTCTGAAATTGGATATATGCTAGTTAGCTATTCACATCACAGCACTTTGCAGAGCTCGAATAAATGACATTTGAAAAGCACGTCGCAAAGTCATATTGTTTCTTGGCTCGCTGCCATTAATAATGAGCATCTTTTGTAGTTTTAACAGGTCTGTTTTGATGTTGGTGGAGATTTAGTAACGTTTCTCTTGAAGTTCATTTCAGCTGCCCCAAATACTGACTGAATAATGAAAAAATCATATGAAAAACATTTGTGCTCCAGTCCAATTATTCGTAAAGCGACTACAAAAAAGATGAATGCTATTTGAAGTATTTGAAGTCATTAGTGTAATGATTTAATTATTTATGAGTGCCTAGGCATAACTTGGGAAAAGCTTTCAAGATATTATTGAAATGAAATGTAAATGGTTTTTCTTCTCTGTGCATGAAAATGCCTGGAAAATAGATTTTGAGTCAGCTCTTTTTGTCTATGATGGAAAGAGAATCTAAGCTTTGTGTACATCTTCTATTGTCCTATTTTTGTCTCTTCAATTTTTTGTTCTCCTCCCTCTTCTCTCCCTATCATACCAAAGCCTGTCAGTGCTTTCTGCTGCCACTTTACTTACCATGGCACTCTGTGCATGTGTCTGTATATGCCATGTCTATATATTCCAAGATTAAACAAATACAAGACAAATACAATAAACAGAAGACATTGGACGGACATGAACCTCAGCACAGTGTCACAATCCGACAGATTACATACATTTAAATGCAAAGAGAAGGGGCGTCCTTTCGATTTGTCTCCAGCAGAGCCTTATCACATGGACAGACACTCTGTGCTCATGCATTTCTTTGATATCATTCACTTCTGCACGGTTGCCAGGTACTTTTATTCCTTGGATGATAGTGAACTCGCCAGTCAGCCTGTACACACGCTGATTCCTTGGTTTTCCGCCCGTTCACGATCGAACATGGGGCATAATCCTCTGTGTGTTTCGCTCTCGGCTCAATCATCTGGAATGACAGAATTAGAGAAGAACATGGCATAGCACAGTGCCTGCAGGGCAGAACAGTAGCCTTATAACTTTACTAGTATCTGCATGGGAGCCTTAAGACTGGTGTGTGTTTTTCTATTTCTGACTAGCTTGAGACTTCCTTTCTATCTCCCAGATATTATTTATTTTACACTTTTTTTGCATGACAACTCATTCCCACCCCTTATACTGACAGCATTACTTACTCCATAATGCGCATTGATTGCTCAACCACCACTGTAAGTCATCCACAGCTGCTAAATCCATACATGACATGGGCTGGTGATGGAGCGATGGGGAGGTGAAGCATGATTTGTGTGGCGGTCACAGCCTGCACAGTAGAAATGACAAACAGCTTAATTTCAACATTTCCTCTTTACTTGCTGTTGGAACTCCTGATGTGAAAATCAGATCTCTTGAATACATTTTGTATTTAAGCCAAAAGACAAAAACACAGCTTGCTTGAACGCAGTCATCATTCTGCAGCTTACAGACACAGCACAATGGCATTTTGCAAATGTATATTTTAGCAGTTTGTCCACGAGTTAAAAAAGAAAAAAAAAAATCAATATTATACGAAAACGTAAACCACGAAGAGCTTACTGTAAATGTATCAATATTAAAAGCACTAATAGACATTGGTGGAGGAAGTATTCAAAACACTCTAAGCCAGGTTTTGCTGCACAGGTAGAAACACCACAGTATGAAAACACTCCATTTGAAGTAGGAGTCCTGCATTTAAGATGTTACTAAAGAAGAAGTGTTAACAGCTAAAAGTACAGTCCTCGAAATGTAGCGAGGAAAAAAACTGAAACATTAAAATAAAGTACAATGACCTCAAGGATTTGAGTGAATGTACTTAGTTTCATTCACTGCTTTTGATGAAACCTCATTGATCCTTTGTTAACTTTGCTGTTACTGTTCCCAAGTTTCGCACTGCATGCAGTTTACAATGATAATGGTGGCAGATTCATGATGCAGCTGCCTAGAATTTGCTGGCTGGTCCATGACAGGCCCATGACAGGTCCTTGCTTATCTGAATGGAATGAATGGATATATATATGGCTGGGGGTGGCAGTTCCGAGTGGCTGGCACTGTACAGTTCCAAATCCTCAGCAAGTTTTAAAACAATAGGTCTCATACAGAAGTAAACAAAAGCCAGATTCTCATTTCTTGCCAATGGCAGTCAGTCTTGTCAGCTCTTGCAACTGTTGCTTGCAGTTATCAGCTGTAGCTAGCTAATAAACACTGACTCCGTACAGTAAGTGGGTTGAAAGCTCAAGCTGATGTTTCGCACTGACTGTACGTGGAAGTGCGTCTACGTGACATAATGTTAAACTAGCTCCATTTCCCAGGGGAAAAGGCAGCAAGAACAAGAACACATGTAAATAAAGGAACAACATTGTTCTTGAATTGTAGAGTTAGAAGTTATACTTCTTCGTACGGGACAGAAATATAGATACAAAATGTAAGTGAAATGTTCTAATATAACTAACTAATGTTTCAAATAGAAAAATACAACTGGACAAGTGACGCTCAGGTTAAATTTATGCTTCCTTGTTTGTATTTCCAAACAGCATGACTCACCACTACACACAATACTTTAAAGATGAGGACTTACCTAGGAGTTTGGGAAATGTGCGACTATCTTATCTAACAAGTTGGTTGGAGTTGAATGTAAGAGCTGAAATACATGGATGCCACTCAGTGTGTGGTTGTGTGCCAGCTTCAGTGTGTGCATAATGAGCAATAATGCAGTTGGTTATGCAGGGTTTAAAAGGGCTGGCTACTTAAAAATATATTTTAATGTGAAATGTAAAAACACATTTAATGCTGCATTGCACTAGCTCTGGTTTAACAAATTTATTTGAATCACCAGTTGTACTTATTTTGTACACGATTGGTTGTAGTTTTTGTTGGAAGGCTGCATATCCATGCATAAAGAGAAAAAATAGACAAGTCTTGCAAAAAATAGATGTAAGGGTCATGGTTTTTGTGGTCCATGTAGCAGCTTCAGTTGGTCTTAATGGATGTTCTCTGCTATGGGCATGCTACCTCATTCATGTCCAATGTATTTCACCCCTAAACATACCAAAAAAGAGAGAACTGCCAGCATTATATTCTGACATTGTAGCATCCAAGGTTGGCACCATGCAGATAGGTGTAGGGTTAGTATCTTGAACAGGTCGTTTTTAACCTGTAACCCTACAAAACAATGTAGTTAACTAAAGTAATGCTACTTGACTTTTAAGGTAACATTCCACATAATGAGCTAGTTAGGGTGTGTTAATATTTGCAGTTTAAGTTAGAGCAGATAAACACAAAATGTCTCCATTTCTTAAACCATTTATCCTTTTTTAGTGAAATAATATTATAAAAATAATAACATAATATAAAATAATGGCATGATAATAATATATTAATAAAATCACCACCCTAAAAATTCTTCCTATGAAGTTTTTTTCTTAGCAACGCCTCATGCACATCAGCGACATGCACAGAAAATCTTAACATCTATATCAGTTTCTTAACACTAGGTATTGTATACTGGACTGTGTCAGTGTTGAAGACATCCACAAATTAAGTATGGGAATCTACCAGGAACACTTGATTATACAGCAAGGGGGAGTGAAAAGGTCAGGCCATTCATCACCCACATACCTGGTCATTACAGCAACACCAATGGAAACTGTGACAAATGAACCCTTCTCACTTTAATGGACTTGGCATTCTGGTATTCTGAACGCGCACTCTAGTGCGACTTGAAGTCAACAAGCCACATATATTCACTATAGAGACCTGGAAGACTCGTAACCTCTTCAGCTAAGACCAATTAACAAGCACCTTACTGAGCAACAGGAATTCGTATTGGATGACAACGTGGGAGGAAATGGATGAAGAGAGAACAAGCATTGTGTAATTGCACAACCTTATAAAAGAGGCTTTGTGGAAAAAGAGCATGAGAAGAATCCATACTATGTTCCCCTGGCTTTGTGTTCTAATCCTCTGTAGCTTTGTGTTTGCTTTTGTCTTTCTTGATTTCCATCTTTGTGCAATTCTACGCATGTTACTGCGTGCACTGTGCTGGATTTTGTGTGGGCATCTGAGAATAAGCATGCCTAATGCTTCTCAAATTGTAGAAGCGCAGATCCCATTTCACCTAAATATATTCTGAAAAATTGCTGTAGTTTTGGAAACAACTCAAGCTGTTCGCACAACAGGAGTGTTATCAATGTGGGGACAGAGCAAAGCGGCTCCTCCAGGGACCTTGCATTTTTCCAAACTTTCCCACTGTGTTTTCCCGTTGACAGCGCTCTTTGCTCTCCGACCGAGCACCAAACACAAGAGCGAGCCCCCAGTGGCAGTAATTACTGCACCACTCAACCGAAATGACAAATGAACAAATGTCACAATACCACGGCCTGCTTGCTCCCTCTTTGCTCCAACAGCCTTACACACCCATTAGGCCTCAAAAAAATCCTCTCTCTTATCCACACACACACACACACACACACAAATAATGAAAGTTTTACTGCAGGAGAGCTATCGAACAGAACAGGTGAAGGCTGTGACAGGTGTACACACACCCCTTTTTTGTCGCAAGAACCCGAGAGACGAAAAGAAAGAAAAGGAGCGGGAGGATGAGAGACTGGTAGATAGCCTGTCAGAAAGCAGGCAGCCATGTCCGTAGCAGCAGGGTCGTATGCCGAACGCTAATTACATTGATGAATGGCGCTGGCTGCAAGTCCCACTACCAGCGATTTACGGCCTCTGTGACCCTAACTATCACCATACGTGAAGGACAAAGCAGGCAGGGAGAGGGGGGGGGGGAGAGAGGCTCTTTCTTCCAAAAAAAGAGAACAATTTGATGCTTGTTGACATTACCCCTCTGTATTATCACCATTTCACGGTGCCCACAAAGCTAATTGAATCTGCACCACCACCCCGCACTGAATCCTCTTTACTGCTGGCAGGGCCACCTTCATTACATTTTTTTTTTTTTCTTTTTGTAGCAGAGCACTTCACATTTGACACATGACTCACTCAAACACACACACACACACACACACACACACACACACACACACACAAGAGGGTACACATTAGCACAGCTTCATTTCCACTGTGGCTCACACCGACAAAGGCAACATAATACATGTTTCCCGGTCGTGTGTGTGTTAGTGTGAGTGCATGCTAGAGAAATAGGGAGGGATAAGAAAGGGGGTGGGTTCTCACAGGAGATAAATTCGAGCTTTTTGCTCACATCATGTAAGGGATAAGACGGCAAGAGCTGTGGATTTGTGTGCGTGTGTGATTACATGTGTGGGTGAGGCAGAATGAGAAAAGAGAGAATATATTATATTGCTGATAAGAAAAGAAAAATATTCACGTATGTGTGTGCGCTTGCACATTTCTCCATGTGCTTGCGTTTTTTCTACGAGCAAGAGCAGGGTGCCCCGTGATTGATTCTCCCTCTGTTTCCCACATTCGCATCATCAAAGGGAGACATGGTGATCTTGAATACAATTAAGAAGGCTCAGCCCCGACACTACTGTAATCAAACAGACCGAGGGAGAAGAAATGAGGACGTCAACTCCGGCTGCTGCATCTGCACTTTCATCTATTGCCCCTTTCCCAGCCTGTCAGTTTTTTGTCGATGTGAGGGATGTGTGTACAAAAAACGGGGTGGATGACAGGTCTAACTTATCAGGCCTGAGTCATCTGGCATCTCTTTTGTGCTGTACATCTAAGAAAAGCAGGGTTAAATGACAAATATCCCATATTATTTGCTGCTTTTCCAAAGTTAGAATAAATACATACAATAATAAATACACTACACTGCGTACATACACTGCATTTTCAAATGTATGAATAAACATCTAGACGACTGTATTAAAAACCCTGTTAAATATGTCGTTATGTTGGAGCTAGAAGTGGTGACAACAGCTCACAGCTCCCAGCCAGATATCATAGTAATGCAACACGATTTCTGCCACAGTTTTCCAGAGGTATAGCAGTCAGATATGATAATGACTGTCAGAGTTAGTGATGGAAATATGAGTCACTGTAAACAGACCTTAGAAACAGTTCTCAGTACAGTCTAAAACGACCAAAAGAAATAAGACCTTCAAATGCAACGACAGTGCCAAAAGACTTCAAGAAAAGCCAGACACAAGACAGCTGTCTCGTATAGAAAAAGATATAAAGTTCTTCAAGCGACAAAATGGTGAATGAAAACAAAGTCATGATAATATGTGTCTTTAATCCTTAAAACATTTAAACTATTTTTACTTTTGAACAGGAGAAAAGAGATGCAAGTAAAAAACTAGCTAGCTAGTAAGTAACTAAAGATTTGAAAAAAAAAAAGTTATTTTAGAGGACTGCAAAGAGTTGTTTGCATGCTTGGTGGTAAAATAGTGTAAGACTACAGAGGTTAGAGTCGAATGTGGTTTCTTGGCCATAGTTCTATTAAATACAGTGTTATGGTAGAAGATGAGAGCGTAAGAAATCATGGAGAAGACGCCTTTCAAGTGTAGCTTTTGGTGGTAAGTGCAAAACTCTCCAATATGACACACAGCAAAAAACTCTTTTGAAAGGCATCATCACTTTGAATGAACTCTTGACTGTAATTTTTGGGAGGTGTTTGAAAAGCAACAGAGACGCTGTGATCCACTGTTAGTCTAAACTGCTCATGTCTTCACTGCAGGGGCCGACTCTCCATTTGGGCCATTCTGACATCCATCTGTGCCCATGCAAACCAATTCACAGAGCACATTACAGGCTTAGACAACGAGCTGCTCAGCCTTCAACCCATCCCAAATGGCAGCATGTTTGACTTTTACTGCAAGTGGAGAATAAAATATTACTGAAAGGAAACTGATCTAAATTGGCTGCCGGAATTTAAATAAAGTACAGTACAGTCGGCACAGGTACATCCATGTGAGTATCATTAAATCGATGAGAAGATGATTCATTGTTCATCCCGTTGGCTGCACACGACCAACATTTATATATGAAAACTATAGTCTGAACAAAGCGCAGGCAAAGAAATCATTTTGTAGATTGATACGGAATTATTTGCAACATTTAGAACATTTATTTTGACGGGAAATAATTGTGTAAGACTACCGAGAGGTTTAGTGAAAGATGTTCAAATGAAATGAAGTGAATTTTTTTTATCTTTCTACTGTAATTTTCAGGCTCCGAGTGAACAAAGCGTGTTCAAACCAGTCTCCTAGGAACAGTCATTTTGAACCATTCTGCATTGCATGACAAGCAGTAACACCACTGAGTTTCAGTCCAGGTAATGTGATGTTTTAACCAGCAATCTTTTCACACAGCAAGCCATACCTAAAATGTTGTCAGTAAGTGCATGTGTCGTTCAGTATGATTATTGTACTTGGAAAGTAGGTTGGCATTGCTCATATTACAGATTCTGAAGCCTGTTAGATAACATAGAACTATGTATTTTCTATCACAGACCAAACACCCACAAAAAAAGACCAAGAATAACTTTGACATTTATTTTTTTGTTTTTGTTTTTTTCCCACTGAGGCCAAAAAACTTTTTAGGCAAACTCCTGTTCAGCAAGTATGTGAAAACAGATATGCCTGTTTGTTTTATTCTCCTAAATCATATTTTTTTTGTTGTGCAGTCAGGGGTACGTCAATCAAACTGCTGTTGGTTTATTCATTTTGTGAATGGGCTTTTATCTGTTTTCGCAAATTAACTCTTTACATACTCGCTGAACAGGAGGTTGCCTGAAAAAGGTTTTTTGGCCTCAGTGGAAGGGTGTAGACAGCAGTCCTCGCAAAAACACATTAATGCACTACAAGTGCTTCAAGTCTTGATTTATCTCAAAATTTATCTTCAAGTTATACATCTACAAATCAAATTGGTAAGCAACAGTATGTGAAAGTTACTTGAAAACTTTGATCACTCATTACATATATAGTTATTCACTGAAAAAAGTAATCCGATTGTTGTCTGATTACTCTGCAGCAAGGGTAAATGCCTTACACTACATTAGGTGTGAACTCTGTTGAACATCCCCAAGTCCTCATCAACCCCATGTTCCACGTCTGTGTTTAACGTGTGTCACAAAAGATGCGACATGCACACAACTCTCCAAAGGTCCCGACCTTAAATGCACACTTGTACACCCTCTGACTCTAAACAAAACTAAGCAACTCCCGAATGTAGGTGGCTACCGTTAGTAAGCCGGACACCAAATGTCAAAGTAATGGAGCATCACAGGGATTACTAACTTATCAATAATGGCAACATGTTAAGTAATGCGTTACTGCCTAACAAAAAATACAAAACAATAGTATATAAATATTGTTTTTTTTGCAGTGTGAACCATCACTGTCTGTTGATCAGTGCTCTGGTTTTAACACAACATGAGGAGGCTGCATTTTGCTACTATGCAACTACCAATTAACTCCACAGTATTGTATTCAGCTTTATGTCTTTTATGCAACTGGCAAATCACCCTTAATTGCCATTGTGGAAGTGTATGAAGTGTGCTACAAATAAAACAGCCTTGCCTAAAATAGCAGAGTTCAGTTCACCACACACAATATAGAAGAGTTGAAGAAAACAACTCAGGTGCTAAACAGGAGTGATGTTAAAGAATGCTAGAAAGGCCACGAGATCAATAAAATAAGGGGGTGTCATTTTCTTGAGCGCGCTCACACTCATCATCTTTCATGCCAATCTCTTCATTACATTTGGATATTTATTTGACACAGGTGAACATTTTGGCCTTAGGGTTGACACTGGAGAAAACTCATCCAGGAATACTGAATACTCTAAGGACAATGAATGTTCAGTCCGGCCATTAGTTTGCGAGATAGCTTGTCATGGATCACACTGTAGTCAAGGGGAAATTTAAGCTGACATTGGTGCATAAGGGATCAAGGGGTCACCAAAACAAAATGTGGTCTTGGACAGACTGACCAACCAATGGATTGATTGACATTGCCTTCCTCAGGCTGGACTAGCGGGGCAACATACACATGTCAGCTGTCATATTTAATGTCAAAGTTCATTTTAGCAAACAAGTGTACATTAAAATAGACTGAGCCACAAATAACTGCCTGCCAGCTGGATCGCTGTGCATTGTCGGGGGGGAAAGGGAGCTTAAAATGTAGCTTTCAGTAGCAGACAGAGAATATTATTTAACTAAAATCCTCCACAACACACAGGAGGACAGCTACATATGAATGCAAAAGAGCCAATTCAGATGCTGTCTCATCTCATTGCAGAAGAAAAGTCTGCAGCAGGAAAAGAGACTGTATCCTCATTCACTGACCAAGCAAGAAATGAAGTTAACGCTTCAAAATTTTTCCCAGGATGATGTCTTTGCTGGGTCTGTTTCCTAACCGCTCTTCCGGTCATTGCTAGGGTCATAAGGATTAATGATCATGTGGCAGCTGGGCTAGTTTGGCAAAAGTTAGGACACATAAAATAACAACAATTAAAGCATTTAATTAATGCGACAAATCATGCAACATAAACTTCAACATATTAATGGTCTGAGAGAAGTCTTACCTTGATTTGAGGTGGTTTCAAAGGTGAACAGATGGTTTTTATCTACTTCTTTGTGCTTTAAAGTATAAACAGACCTTTTAAGGGGATGAAGGCTGTGAAAAGCGTGCACAGTTAGCTGCTCATATTATTAGTTAAATAGACAGAAGGAAATATGCACAGAAATGTGTTGGCAGCCGTATGCATATTAATGTGGTATTCATTGCTTATGGCTTGTGCTGCTGCTCTGCGATTGCTGAGAGACTGTTTGAAAAAGCACCGGTTTCTTTTGTTAAAGAGTGAATACTGTTTAGCACCTCTGCTCTTAAAGGTAAAATGATGATTGTAAGTATTCCCTTTCCTTTGTAACCAAGAAGAAAAATGAAGGCAGCGCTGAAAATGAAGGCAGCGCTGTGGACGAAGTTTGCTGGAGGTCACTCAGACTAAGGGTTCTCAAACACTGTACAAAAACAAGCTGTATCGCATATTTTTTTCTGCTAATTGAAAACGTCATATTAAAACCGTCTCCATCTGTTATACATGTCATACAGTTCAGCGTAGTCTCCCCGTCTTCTCTCTCCGTTCAGCTCATCATCTTCTTCTCATTTTTGCTCCTCTTCAGCCAACAGACAAGTTCAGCAATGGGAGGCCTGTTGCCAGGCAACAACCCAGAGTGTATGATTAAAACTTTGATTTCCAATCTATCACCTGAGAGACTGATGTGGCTTCTTTTCCTCTGATGCTTTTGCAGAGCAGCTGGGATGGACTCATGCGCAGCAGCTCCACACTTGTCAAATGAATCTTTGCTGCGAAATGAAACATTTGGTTCACATGGAGTCGGGCTACCTCATCTTCACCCAACTTGACATTGGGCTACACCTGCAGAATGTCATTTGGTACTTTGGTCCAAAGCTGTGCCCACCTAACTGGGTTAATTTGGAGATATTTGGAGGAATTTGTTTCCCTTCCTTCACATTTGACTCTTCAACATTTGCTAGACACGTATCATCCCGCCGGTTTGGACTTTTGTCCATTGTGCCATGACTCCAGTTAAAAGTAGTTAGGGTACAAGACAGATAAAAGGATGTACAAAACCTTACTCATGTCTGCTTTTTTGAATGACAACGGCCGCACTAGCCGATGTGTTACAACCAGATTTCATCATTATGATTAATTCTAATCTGTCTGAGACTCTCTTATGTTCTGGGTGACTATTTGAAAGAGGAATGGAGGAGGAAGAAATAGAGTGTATGTGTCTGTGTGTCTCAGCCTTTTCAGGTTCCCAAATGATGAGCAGTGTCAAGCCACCTTAACAGTTTGGCCCCAGGCAGTATAGTGATACACGAATGACATATTTATCCCTGGCAAGGGATGTCTGTATAAAAAATGACAGAAGTGTGTGTATGTGCGCAACATGCTTATGTTTAGTATCCATGTGTGTGTGCTAGCCATCTGAGATTCATCTAAATGCTCCCCTCTGGCATCCATGGCATCCCAATAGGTAGGAAATCTAATCTAGTGGCCAAAGATGATAAGATGGTGCCATCTCGCAGAGGCAGGGATGAGATGAAACTGAGATGAGATGTTGAGCTAAGAGGAGAAAAAGGGAGGGGGTGGGGGGGAAGAGTGGGGAGGTGAAATGGAAGAGAGAAAAGTGACAGACATTTTGTGGCTTCGGGTGACAGGACGAAAAAATGTAGAGGTCTGAGATTGGAGGGAGGATGGAGACACAAGGGGGCTTGACAATGGCCACCGCATCAAAAGAGAAGATGGAAAAAGAGAAGTGGAGGAGAGATGTGCAGAGTGTTGACAACAACAAGCATCTGTCAGTATGATGGTAGAACCACAGGGGACAGAGGTATTTCAGGGGTTCCCGGTCTTTACCGTCAGGTTGAATATATCGTATGTTTCTGCCTTGTCCAACAGGTGGCATTTCAAACAGCCTATGAAAATTGTCAGTGTTTCAACAAGTTGTCATTTAGCAAGGTATCATATGCAAGAAAAAAAGCATTGAATCAAAACAAATTGATGTGAAAAAAAAGAAAGAAAGAAAGAAAGAAAAAAAGATGAAACAAGAGAAAAACAAACATTTCACAACCAACGCAGTAACATAAAGGGCACAGTGTCCAGGAAACACACATACAGAGATCAATATCTCAATATGAACTTACCACCTCTTACGCCATGAAAGATTAGTTATGACTATCCGCCTACATGGAGTGAGATAGCTTATCATTGAGGAGGAGGATAGAGGAGGGAGGCATAGCAGGTCTGGAGGGCACTACTGGATATGGTAAAAGGAGTGGATAAATAGATTCCCAATCTGACCTATGACCAGATACTGTAAAATCAACAGGGACCATCAGAAGCATCCCAGTGAGACTCCCTTACATGGCTGGACGGTATCTAGCGATAACCTTTAGCCTGATGTAGTCGGCACAAGACTCGAGTGGTTGATGACACCATGTGCTACCACATTAGGGAACACAACTTGGTCATATGGCAAAAGGTATGGACAAGAAACAGCAGTCTGTCTGTGCACACCAGACTAAAACCAGCTACAACATCAACTGGGAAGGCGTCACAGTCGATCAGTGGACGTCCAGAGAAAGATCAAGGAAACCATTCATGCCAATGCCAAAGATCATCATGACAGAATAAATTATACTCTTTACTTCAGTTGTCGCAGCATTACTCTTAATCTTTTGGCTTGTTGCACTGCATTCCCAATCTGTAGTTTCTGTGGGAAATTAACTGTTCTGTTGTAGACTGATGTCCGGTTGAGTGGTCCAGCTCAGATTTCAAACTCCAGATCCTGGTATTCACTAAGCATCTCTCTGTTGGTCGCATCTGCCATAGATACACAAAGCAGTTGGAGACGAGAGACGACACAGGCCTCGGGCTTAGGCAGAGCAGGGACAGGGAAACCCTCTGCACCAAAGGAAGCGGAAGGAACACCAGAATGGCTGAACATCAGTTTTTTGTTTTGACAGTCGGCATCGATCTGGGCCCAGTTACCTACACTTAAACGCCCCCAGACAGGAAAAAAAGGCACATCGCCACATGTTTGAATACACACACATAGTGGCATGTTCATTTTTTTGTATTACTGTATTTCATTACTCTTAGTGAGTGGTGTTATGCAAGGTATAAAAATTAACCAACCTGAACCAAGACTCAAACTGGTATATGTGTATGCTGACAAAACAGTCACGTAACAGTTTGAGTTCATAGTTTGGAGACCATTGTATGCTGTTACCATAGAAACCAAGCCGCCTGTCTCTCAAAGCAGGATTACTTTGCTGAATAAAACCCAGAACATTTTTAAATCTGAAACCTAAAAAAAAAAAGCTCATTTGAGGCAGTGTGATTATCTAAGCTGAGGTTTGTTTACAGTCTATAAAGGTAAAGTTGGTGAAAATATTGAAAATGACTTTGTTCATCATTCGACCTTGATCAAC
This sequence comes from Protonibea diacanthus, assembly GCA_028641955.1. Taxonomy (NCBI): domain Eukaryota; kingdom Metazoa; phylum Chordata; class Actinopteri; family Sciaenidae; genus Protonibea; species Protonibea diacanthus. The sequence goes on from CM053993.1 coordinate 11,408,647, forward strand.
CTACACTATCCAAGATTTTTTTCTCTGTAAATAATCAATCTCACATCCAGCTGTACGACACAGCAACTGGGACATTATTTCCAATGTCGGATGACAAAATTGGCTCATGTCACAACTGTTACATTTTACATTTTCTGATTATAAACTACTCATTAATCTTCGGCAATTAGATGATCACTGTTCAGAGCAGTATGAAGACATCGTGCTCACATTACAATATATTGCTAATTTTGTCCACATTAGCTCTGTAACAGGGTAGACGAATCACTGGAGTCAAATGTGAAGTGTTTGGGTGGTGAGCTATATATCTATTGATTATATCATAGAATGTTTTGCTTGTTTCTTTTTTGCATCAGTGCTCCTTGGCAGAAATATGAGACCCACGTGTTCCGTTTAAAGGCTTGCTTTATAATCCTGTTTCTTCACTCTCCTTACATACATCATATAAAGTCTTTTAGTGCGGCTGGCTGTAAAGTTAGAAACCACGCTATCGCCCTTCAGGTAATGACTTTCGATCAGGTAGCTGATTGCAAAAGTGCTTAAAGTTTTTTTTATAGAAAGATGCTGCTGCATTTGAAGACTCCCCATCTCAAGCCCGTGTGCCATTTTAAGCAGATTAGGATGCAGTCATTGGCCACTAGCTTTGATTACAATATCACAGAAGGGTGTCATGTTGCCTGACTATTATACAGTACAATAAAAGCCTTGGAAAGCAAAGCTGTTGGCTCATCAGGTTTAAGTGTTTCTTTAGGTGCTGTGAAGTATATAGACTGAAAGACTGATGGCGTGCAATAATTTCACTAGGACAATAAAATACTGTATGGATTAATTTTATGCCACTGCAATTAAACTGTGACTTTTACAAGTGTTATGAAAATGAATTCTTTACTCTATATGTAATGACTCTAATGTGTCATTAGTTCTTATTTCTTGAGGTTTAATACAAAAGAGATGTAGTTTCATAATTTGCAAAAACAGTAATCACAGTCCACAAGAGACACAGTTCCACAGTGTCACTGTTTGCCTCAGTGAGTGCAGAGAAAGCCTGATAAGGAGGAAGGAAATCCACATATTGTGAGTCCTCTGTTCAGCAGTAATGCTACCACAGGTGTTTAAAGCCATGCATAGAAATACAAAGAACTAAGTTTCTCCCCAACCCTGTCTGCACACCTTCAGTACCATCTGGTAAAAATAGTGAAGAACTGTACCTCTACCTCTAAGTATCAATGGGGTAGAGTGAAGGGGTGTTATCGCCTCACTTGTGCAGGATTTAAGTGGGCTGTGCTGCTGCTACTGCTTCATCCACTCCAGGGCTGACGGGTGACAGAGTGTTATTGAAGTGGAATGACTGATAGTTTGATTTTACAAATGTTTGAGAAACCGAAACACAGCACCGTATCCAGCAGGCATCACACGCTCTGGGATTGGTGTTGCGTGTTTATTTGACCAGCGCCCACAAAAGCAGCTGGCTGGGAGCTTTTTCATCACAGAGAGTGTAGCTGATTGCATTTTCTCTAGCACTCTCTCAAGAGCCTAAATGGAGCCACTATATAGTCATCGCCTCACAGTCATCACAAGGTGCTGCTTCAAGTCTGAACTGAAGCGACTTTGGGCCGATAAAGCCAAGAAAATAACCTGTTTTAAAATTTGGAACAAATCATCATTGGTTCTCTAGGAGAAATGTTTTTAACTTTAAATGTCTCTTTGCCCAAATGTTATGTAATTGCAAAAGAAAGTAGGATCTCTCAGTTTTCTCTGGGCTGGACTCTGTCATCAACATTTAGACGCTGGTGCCAGAACAGTAAAGAGAGAGACACGTAATCACAGTTTAAAGGCAGTGGAGAAATCAAATGTCTGGCTCTGCTGATGTGGGTTTGGCCATGTGAGAGGAGTGTAAACACATTAAAGTGTCACTCTTTCAGTTACTATACTTAATGGAAAATCAGCTAATCAGATGTAATATGCTTCAAAGTGCATACACAGACCGAAAAGGAGAATGGAGAGGGCAGCTCTGCTGCAGAGTCTGCTTCTCTTAGTTGGAAAATAAGGCTGAATGTTAAGTTTGCCGTATCCAAAATTGACCCTTAATATAATCAAGCCATTTTTTCAATCAACTTACACACGACTTGACATGTAGAAAGCCAGAAGCAATGCAACATAGTGAATCTAGTTATACAGCGAACGTCTGATCTTTCTCTGTACCACTTCACAATCAACATCTTGGACAGAGAGAGGTCCCACAGTGTGCATTCAATTTGCTTTACAGATTTATGTATGAGTACATTGTGTATATATTGAAAAAAAAAAAAAAAGTTTGCCATGAAAAATGCAGGGGTGAACATGGAGATACATAGAAGAGAGAAAATAAATATTTCATTGTATGTTATAATATCAAAATATTGCATGAAATGCATCTGCAAACACATGCAGAGAAAAAAAAATATCTGCCTGAAACACTGAATGTGTGCAAAGTTTTTGAAAATAACTTCAGTGACTACTTCAGGAATGGAGAGCAGAGAGTCCGCGTAATGGATAGAACTTGAGGACATTTCCAATCAATATTATCCATGATCAGAAAGAACAACTAAGGCTAAAAAGATGTCACATGTGATTATAAAAAGGTCTTTTGTAACACTAGAGGCAAACATGTTTTTGGTACATGCAAACTGATTTCTTTTGCTACCTTATTATCACCACCCGCTGCTCCTCTTTCATTACAATAACTGAAATAAGCCGTAGCTACAGGGATTTCTGGCAAAAACACCTTGGATCAGCTGAATTTAATTAGAGATGTCTTAAATATCCCCTAATCTCCATAAATAAGTACATGTTTTATGGATGCCTCATTCATAATTTATCTTCTCTCAAACTCCATGGGGGTAGAGAGCACAAGTGGTGAGAAATCCTCATCAAGAATTAACAATGGACTCATCTATCATGTTATTGACCCTACACAAAGCTGATTACTACCCCCCCATATGAACATCTCGCTTCCGCTAAGTCGTGTATTGTATGGAGAACATGAGAACTGAATTGGAGCAGAAATGATAGGGTCACAGGATCAAACATGGCGAGGGAAACAAAAGCAGGTGGCATTAAATTGTTAGCGGTTTCAGGTGTCGAGGACTGTAGAGTAAATCCATTTCGAAATGACGCTTTGAATCTTGGACTGAACTCCCTCTCAGATTATTTCATGCACACGTACAGGATCATGATCCAATATGAAAATACAGATTTGTAATGATACAATACGATTCAATTCGGCCACACCACAGAGAAGCTACAGGCGACTTGGAAAAATCTGTTTTTGACAGCTGTATTGACGTTTAGCTGAAGGTCATGCAGAATTCAATTCAGATTGGAGGTTTGTGTATCGATTTAGCCAAATCTCTGAATCAGTTCAATCCAGTCGTGTAGGTATGTTATATACAGTAGGTTAAGCAATGCATTCCTAGAAATTTGGCACATGGCATCTGCATTAATGTGCCAACATTCTTCTTTAATGAAACACTGAACAGTTTACACAGAAAGATCGATTGCCATAGCAGATAAAAGGATGTGCCACCCTACCTTACAGGCTTTATTTGAAGGCAGCGAAGTGAAAGCAGCCTGTCAGTGTTACATGATATGTAATGCTACTAAAGAGGTGCATGTGTGTCTTGGCTGTTGTGTCCTAAAGAATGCATAGCTAGAAAAAAAAAAAAAGCTTCTCCTGGTGTAACATGCTAAAAAAGAAAAACCATAAAAACCAGCCACTTGAGATTGGCACTATTAAAATGAGGGGGGTAGAATGCCTCAGTTGCTATGGCAACATGGCTTTGGAAACTGTCTTGTTTGCAGAGCTATTTTACAATCCGGCAGTGAAGTGGGGCGTCGCGGTTTGTAGTGGTGCCTCCCTGTCGAGAGCTTATTACCTGACTGAATGAACAGGCCCTCGCCATCTCAGAAATGTCACAAGGAGCAAAGCCTGCTGGGTCAGAGCATTGTGTGACAGCAATGAACCCATTCCAAAGTTTCTTGTGATGGTGGACAAATCCCCATTAGCGTGCTGCTTAGGTCTGAAACAACTGATGGTTTACTTTCAAGTGTAAGAAAAATGAGAAACATTGTTGACTTGTTACTTTCATGCAGGTGTTAGAATGATATCTTCTGTGATTGCTTACTTTGTGAAATATCACAAATTTGTGGGGAAAAAAATGTCTGACCAACACAAAAAGAGTTAATAATAACAATTCAACAATGAATGAACAAGGAAAACTCTCACTTTTCAGAAACTTGACCCATCAAATCTGACTTAAATGACGATTAAGTGATTGTCAGAGTAGTTGCAGATACATTTTATAGAGCTCAAGTAACCAATTCATTAACTAACGGTGTCAGCTTTGATTTATTTGCAGGTAACATCTTCTTTAGTTTAGTCTGTCAGACTAAAGGGTTAGCATTAGGGGGTTAAATTATGTTTATAATTTAGCATTACACCATTGACTAGTGTATGTATAACATATTTGCATATAGAAGCTAAATATATTGGTAAAATAAATAGCGTATAAAGAAAATTGATACTAGATGTCTTTTGGGCAACTATTTTAGGATCAGAAGGATTCAGTTGAATTTTTTATTGAAGTAGACAAAGGCAGTAAAGGTGGATATGCCAATATTTTCAAGAGTCATTATGTGAACTGAGTTCAGAGGTGTTTTTCTGCCTTTCTCTTCCGACTTGGCTGAGTCCAACTTTCAGTCTGGGTGTCATGCTGCGGCAGTGGGTCAGTTGGGCTGCTGCTTCTGCACCTCTTCTTTTCTTGACCAGAGTCTTCATCATGAGTGATCTTCCTCTTCACACTAGGTGAGATGCAACTCTTGACCCTTTTGGACGGTGGAGTGGTCTCTTGCATGTTCCCACCTTCGTCATGAACCTTTCTTTTCATCCCTGACTTGACCAGATTAGTGGTCTGGGAGCTAGTACAGATTTGTGAGTGGGATGTTGTGCAGTCAGGCTGGCTCAGGTCACTCCTCTCAGCAGGAGGGGGAGATGGAGGACTGTCCTGCTGGATGGGGTGGGGCGGCCATGATCTCAAAGCAGGATGTAACACTGAAAGACAATGACGTGTTCCATCAGCCAACGTCAACAAAATCCATATTCAGATTAAGTAAAATAGATAAGATATGTCTTTGATGTAATCTACATGGCCTGTAATGGAAATGTATCTTCTGCGTTGAGAAACAAATGTGCAAGTTACATGCAACATACATGAAATCACAGTATTGACTTACTAGGCACTTAGGCTTTGCAAGTGGGCCATGTGGGATAAATTGATGAACCTGTGCTCAAGCACCTCTGTATGTCGTTCGGTATCGTAGAACAAATTTGCCTCAAGGGGTTTGCATTATGTAGAACATACAACACAATCTATCCAACCCTCAATATCAATTATTCACTATATACACACACAAGTAAATCAGATGGTGAAATAGATTCTGAAAGAGTAATACAGAGCAAACTTCAAGTAGTACTTGCCATATCATATTCATTGAAGAGTACACTGCCTATGCATAAAGAAGCAGTCATGCAAGTGACCACATATCAATGGCTTCTGTAAATGGAAGGCCCAGGATAATCTCTGGAGACCTGAGACAGGATAAACAAACATCAATGTCAGGCATCTAATTTTCTCACATTTTGGAGTACTACTACTTCTGGTACTACTGCAGGAACACCCCTCAAAAAGGGTGTGCAAGGAGGGGATCAACTCTTTCAGTCACCAATACACCATTTCGAGGTTAAATATGGTTAAAGCTACTCACCTGTATGGACGGGTCTGGATGTATCTCAGCTTTGCAGCTGACACTTTACAGGCCAAGCCGAAGTCAAGACTCTGTAAGGCTCCTGCACATGATCCACCAACATTACATTTTGCCATTTTATATCTTGCGTGTATTATCTCAATTGCCTTCAAGTGACTGAGTGCATTGGCAAGCTGAAAGGTTATTGAAATAAATGATTTAATAATGAGGTCAACAACATACAATCAGTAGTAATTTTTGCTGTTAAATATGTTAATAAATGGAGAAAGAAATGGAGTAGCACAAACTTCTCTCAGAAGGAGGAAAATGCGTCCCATCTGTCAGTGAAAACTCGGTACCATCGAACTATGTTGCATTTGTCCGGGTCCAGTGACACAGCTAAAATGAACTGAAACCAAACAGGGCAGAGCAGCAGTGACCCCTTTCACACTGTCCTATTTTTTTTTTTTCTTCAAATTGTTATTTGATACCATGTTATTGAAAAAAACATTGATTTTAGACGCTTTAGCGTGTGTGACACTTCCATGCTAGCTAAAACTAGCGTTCAGCTAACACGCTGGTGTGTATCAGCTGACATACCCCGACATCTGCACTTTCTCCAGATGGTTTTCAAGTAAAGCTGAAAGACAACAAGAATGCCTCTGCCATGGTTGGCTTTTTTGAACACCAGAGGAACTCTTTCGGAATAAGCAAAAAGTGTGACTTCCTTTTATCTTCATGCACAGTAAATGACACGAAAAAAAAGCCAATATCTGCTCGAGTGTGTTATGACACATTCAGTGATATAATCAAAATAAAAACATCAAACTCAACAGCCTCATGCACAGCTCTTTTACGCACTGATTTGACATTAATTACCCTGATAATTACACAAACACACACTAATGAATCAATTTAACAGTCACGGGAAGCCCGCTTGTTTCAAGTTGACTGAAAGAGAGGAAAGAGTGGGAGAGACAAAGGACGAAGAACAAATATCAAAAGAGAGGAAGAGTCAATTCTCAGCCTTCTTTTACGTCCGCGCATCTCTTCCTGATGAGCCTTGGTTATTATTATCCCATCATGCCACAGAGCTCTGACAGTTCCCTGTTAGTTATTGTCCTATTGTTATGAGCCAAGGCTGGTGGTAATTGGAGATTCGCTGTTGATTATTATCATGGAACTAGGATTTTCTTTTTACTCATTCATTATTCAAGATAATGAGAAGTTTTCTCTCATTCTAAGACTCACGAGCACATTATCAGTCTGTTTTTTCTTCTGCTTTCTTTCTTTATTAAGCCACTGCATTACTTGGAACAAAGACGGGCCGAGGAGGTGATTGTTATTGCAGCTTCAGTGGGGTAATGACTGAAAGCCATCCATGTAGAATACATTTAAATCAGAATGAAAATTTGACTAAACTAAATTTCTAAAAAGATTTCTCAAACTTAAGTTGATTAGTGTACCTCCATATTCGCATAAGCTCATGACAACAACAGAAATCCCAGACTGGAGTGCTTGGTCTCAAGAAAAGCTGGCGATATTTACTCATAATTACAGTGGGTTAGCCTTCCCGTGGTGCACTGACTGCAGTAAGTAAGCCAGCCCCCTGCTGACAAATTCAACTGACAGAGCAAATATATACCTCCTCTCATCAGTCAATCCCTCCATCCTTGGTCCAATGTCTTCTGGGATAGCAGAGGGTGGATTTTGACTGATATTAGCCAAGGCCCGGGCCAGCACACTAGGGGGATTTGCGAGGGTAAACCTCGCCTCGAATATCCCGGCTTGACACAGTAAAACGAGCCAGCAGGAAATTGAGTGGACTGATCCAAACAGATGCCCCTTCTGACCTTGCTATCAACAAACACAGAAAGTAATTAAACATGTGTAAAAGTAGAAAAAAAACAAAAAAAACAGATTGGAATAATGTCATAATATTTTGTGATTTAGTGTGATTATACTCATTCACGAAACAGAGATGTGTGTAGCGCAGGGAATGATCCGCGCACTACACATGCAATATATACAGGATTATCAGTGCAAAAGCAGCCAAAACATTGAGATTTGTGTTTAAACACTGCATCAGCCTGCTGAAGGTGTAATGACTCAATCTATCATTTCTCAAAAACACACACAGCCTCCAAGTAAATAGTTCATATATATATATACTAAATTGAGATGGGGAATTGCTTAGTCCCAAATCTTTGAATGAATTGTACACTCTTGTTTTTCAGTTCAGTTGTTTTTTGCAATAAGCTCCTCTTATTAAAAAAAGCAACAATGGGAACATGGCTGCCGGACACCTGAGTAATTGGAGGAAGCTGTCGTCTCAGGCAAGTCGACGGAGTGTATGGCTGTCATTGTGTGACGTGTCAGACTCAGTGCAGCGATAAAAGTGACAAAGCTAATTGTTGTTTCACATCTCAACGCTCAAAGAAACTCCAGAGACCTCTGAAAAGCTTTTTCTCTTCCGTCCCTTTGTTTTCTCAGAACTTCTCTCGTTGATATTAAAAAGCCTGAGAGAGACATTTGGGTAGCGCAGGGAGAGAAAAGAAGTAAAACTGATGTTGATGCTACGCCGGCTTCTGAATGCTGGCTGGTATAATACGAATGACTCAGAATTTAGTCAGTTAGAATTAGCGCGCTATCGTCGTCGACTCATGAGAGCAATGATACAGTAAGTGATCAGAGAACTTACTGGAATTCACAGAAGCAATAAAGCACAGAGAGAAATCTTAGAGAGCAACAAGCGACTCATAAGACGCTTTAATTCCCAGTTCAGAAAGAGGGGTGCTATGGTAAGGACCACCATAGCACCCCTCTTTCTCTTCTTGATCATACAAATGACCTCCTCATGAGGAGAAACCAGTAGCAGAATCAGAGTTTAATATGACGAGGAGGCAATCACAGAGAGCGCTGTGTGTTCATAAAATGGCGGCGCGTATGATTTATCTGCCTGGAAATGAAATCAATGGCTTCTTTTTGATCTGCATCGTCAGTCGGTGATAAAGTGGAGCAGCGGTTAATACTCCGCATTGACTTGAGACACAAACACTGAGGCCATGAACATTTTTTAAAGTCCAGCCTTAAGGACGGAGGGCTAACCGGCTGCTGTGAAGGAACACTCTTGCAGGTCATGGCAACTTGACAAGGTTTGATTAATCACTGTGGGAAACCTGGTCGAGAACAGGAGTGACTAATGACCCGTGTATGGCTGTTGATTTAATCAATCAAGAAAAGGCTCTAACCTTGCCAATGCTTGGGTGAAACACAGCCACACACACTCAAACACACACATACACTCACTTATTTGAACCAGCAGGAGAAGTCGCTCAAATATTCTGTGTGATATGGAGTGCTCTGCTGCAGCTAAAAAAATTCCACCACAGGTTTTTTTTTTTTTTTTTTGACATTTTACCACAAAAAGACACTTCCTGACTGTTTCCATAACTTTGTGAAAGTGATTAAAAGTACCGTACATGCAGACGTGAAAGTACAAAAGAAAAAGTCTGGTAAAGAAAAAAAAGAATGATGAAACAATAATTGATGTGATTAAATGGCTTGTTTTTATGTGCCATATTTATATAAGAATGTTTTTCAAGAAAACATTAGAGCTTTTTTTTTTTTCAGCAGGCTATAAGTACTCAATTTAAAAGAAAGGGCACTTTCTGCCATTACCAACTCTGGTGCAGTGAAAATGGGAACTAAATGCAACTCTGGAGGCGTGCTTTTATGCCTATACAGTCACAATATAAAATACATTAAATGATGAAATGCAGAGCAGACCAGACTGTTTTGTGACTCTAATGCCGAGATCAACAATGCATTATTTAGTATGTTAACTGCTGAGATTTGGGGCTTTTAAAATCTCATTTTCCGTCTCCTGCTGTGTTCTGAAAACTTCACATTGTCAGTAGCTCAAACATTAACAACAGCGGTACCAGTCAGAGCCAGGCATCCGTACATATTGTCAAATGAAACCCAAAGAAAAAAAAACATTAACGTTTTGCTAATGTTTTTGTTTGATCGTCTTTTGAGTAGGACGGTCGCTGTGTTAACATGCACATTAATAGCCTGACTATACCAAGACGAAGAGAGATTAGATTAGTGCACCTGCTATGTAAACACTTTAATCAGGTTAACTCAATTAAATCAAGGTTGACATTGGAGTAATATAGATTTCCATTACTTATCAATATTTCAAATTACTGTGGCTTGCACTGAATATGATTTGTTTTCCTCTTGATTGTGTGCATGCATCAGGTCAGGTCACGTCACTGATTGAAATGGGTGCACAGCAGTCGGTCTATTGCAGCAGCTGTAGAGATGTATGCAATTTAATTAACGCCAACAGTCACATGTGCTTTCTTCACTCAATTTGTCGCACTGACAAGATATTTCTTGTCTGCCTCATATTCTTGCAAGTTATCAAACAAATAAGTGGATCTCGTTTCATCAGTTGTTCTTAAGGTCAAATTTAGTCTAATTATAATAATCAGTTGTTACTTAATATTGATATATCTCTGAACGAACTCACAAAAAACAAATACTAGCTTGCTAATTTATAGACATGTTTAAAGAATGTAAACAGCTGATTTCACAGCAGACATTTTATCTTGTCATTGTAGGAAAGGTCCAGTAACAACACTATAGCTCTGTTTTCCTGTCTTAGTAAGCACTGACAGGATGTGTCAGTATGGACACATATCATCATTTACACTTGTTATTTTTCGATATATACAACTTTTTATAGCCGCTTCTTTCCCCATGATTGTGAGCAGAAAAAAATCTTTCTGGTGTACTGCTCATCTTGTGATGGTTGAAATTACACAGTGTGGCCACAATGTCCAGTTAGCTTCAAAGCCACACATGTAGGAGAATGTAAACCATTTAACACTGAATGTGACATTTATCTTTCTGTCTTACACAACCCAAGAATAGTCCATGTGCAAATATCAAATCCAGGAGCAGCGGTGCAGTGTCACTATACTATATTTAAGTGTGCAGGTAAAAGGTCAGTATGAATCTGGCGTGGGTCTCAAAAACACACGTTTACTTACTCAAAGGATACGATCATTGCATACTATATGGAAAAATAGAAAGCTTACATAAGAACAAACATATCTTAGCACCAACATGAAACGTTACACCAGGAATACTGGTAATATGCAACGCCTTTACTCATTATCCTCAGTGTGTCTCCAAATTGTACATAATTAGCTAACAGATTCCAGGCTTGAGGCAATAAATGCATGAAATCAATAAATACCACGATAGAAAGTAGGTTTTATATTTTATTCCAAAACCTTCAAAATAAGTTTCAAGTTCAAGAAAGTAGAATAAGCTTAGACACAATGCAAAGCATCATATACAGACGGATAAAATACATTTTATATATTGCAGACAAGCCATGGTGGGTCTTACATATGTACAGTATGTATGTAAACTTTTATTTACAATCTTTTTTACATATACAAAAAGCCTTGTTTCTATTTTTCTTTTTATATATTTATATATATATATATATATATTTATATATATAGAGATTTTTCATATACTCCCCACTAGCATTTGTACTACAATAATGAAAAAGAAAAACATTTACATATATGTCAATCCATTTTTTCTTTTTATATTACAAATGTATTTTCATAAAAATATATCTCTGTACAAAAAAAGTTTTTTATTCATTAACATGTTCTCTTTTCTCAGAGACACTTTCCCTCCATAGTTACTCTCTGTAGTTACACACAGTCTGCTCAAGTCCATGTTTGTCCATTTCTTTACAGGTAACCCTTTTGGTGTACAGCAAGACACTGACACTGAATCATTGTCGTTTACTGTTTTGTTGTTTTGTTGAGGCGTTCATGGGCCGTGCTGATCTCGTTTAGGCTCTATGGGTTGTGAAGTTTTATCATTTAGAGGCTAGTTGAGATTTACTGGGCTGGTATGAAGCAACGTTTGGGAAAGAAAGAAAAGGAAACATGAGACCTTGTTATAACTTTGTTGCCATGACAAACATACAGGAATATAAAGTCTGTAGTGATAAAGCAGCTCTGTAAATATTTTGCTATATTATACTCTAGATAAGTGGACATACTGTTTTATTCCACGGATGACACATTATTATTGGCAACACATTTTCATTACTGCACACAAACAGAGAACAGTTTTGGATTACAGATATTGAACACAGTATAGATAGATAAATTGTGATGCACTCAATTGAAATGAAATACATTCAATAGTTTTCAGTAGTAACTCCACCGATCAATCCCAAATCATGGGAAACTACCAGTCGTTCTTATCTCCATTTATAGAATAAAATCCATCTAAACTCCAAGCTTCACAAAATATATCTCCAGTCAAGTCCAGCAGACACACAGGAAATGGGCTGAATAGTGATGGCAAGCGCTGCATGGAATGGGCCTGAAAAACACAGCATTAAGTGTAGCTTTGTCATAGCCGTCAATATGCGGTGACAATGAAAGATGAAAGATTACAAATAATAATTGATGCAGAATGTCACACAGCATGACTGATGGATTAGCCCAGTTTTCAGTACATCTACATTGTGGCCTGTAACGAAAAATTGAGAATGCCGAACTGCAGAAGGAAATTGGGAAGCTTTTGGTCTAGTCCTGACAGTGGGAAAAATTCAGTGAACTCAATGGGAACTCCAAGAACATAGCTGTGGTGTGCTTCATTATAGAAGAGATGGTGAGCAGGAAAGGACTCAGAGCTGTGTCTGGCTGATATGAAATGAACCCTGGATGAACAGAGTTTCTGTCTTAAAGCATGCAAAGAGAACCAGGAAGTAGCCAGTTGCTATCAAAGAAGGACTCACTTCAAACTCCATCAGAACTCACTTCCCACTCATCTTCATTTTTATAGGACTGTGCTGCATTTTCTTTGAGAACTTTCTGGGCTAGCAGATGGGTTAAAGGAAATATTTCTATAGATGCAGCTCCCCATTAGGTTAAAACTCCCATTCCTCCCAAAATTACCTGCATTCATTTTGAAAATGGCTTGCCCCCATTAAAAACGAGTCTAACTGGTGGAACTAAATGAAACAACAGTGGAAACTGATTCAAACAGTTTATCTTAATTTTGTAATTTTGCCTAATTCTAATTTGGTTGAATGTGAAAAAAAACAAACAAAAAAAAAACAACTTTTCTTTGGTTGAAAAAAGTAACTTTGCAGCCAAAAGAAATACAACAAATACTATGTGAGCTCCTTAGCTCATTTAGGAGGAGCAAAAAAATTTGTTTCTCTGACGTGATTCTAACAAGCTGTTTCTTTCCTGCAAGATCAAAAACACAGATGCAAAAAGCTCCAGTTTCTTCAGCAGGTGTGTGTCTGTGTTTATGTGTGTATCTGGGTTATGAATGCAGACTGAAAAGCAGAAAAAAGAGCTTTTAATTTCGCTATCTGACATAAACATTACAACCCCCCAATCTTACCAAAGAAATGATGAGGTTTGGTTTCTAAAGACAAATAGAAACCCTCCAACCTGGTTCATCACATCATGGTTGTACCAAGGCACTATAATGAATGTAAGTGCTTATTGGAGACTGGAGGAGGTAAAAAACATAGAAATGGTGTAGGTCTGGCTCTTTAAACCATTTCTGAATTTCTTACAGACGAGCCCTTGTTGATGAAAACAATCATAGTTGTGTGAGCATGCTTCTGTAATATGTTTGTCCAAATCTAGAGTATAATCTAGTCAAATAGAATCAGTTCCATCTAGGGAGTGGGGCCATCATGTTCTCGCTCACTAGCGAATCACGTGTTTGTTTAATACTTAACGCGGCTTAATAACGTGGCGGGTAATGTGTGTTAACATTGCCATCTGAAAGGGAATGGAGGAAAGACCACTTCAAAGTGGCCTTCGCGGCTAAACTGGAATGTAATGAAGCTACTGACTCAGCTGACATATTTGAAGCAATTTTAGAATAAGTATAAACAGAATGCACAATGCAACAGCGACACAAAGCTATGAGAACTGAACCAATGTCTTCAAGATAATGTGGGTGCAACTGCTCCTCTCCCCGTGAAATCTCCAGAATTGGTCAATGGATTTCCTTTTCCATCAATTCCGCGACCAGAGCGAGCAAGGGGCAATATTCTATCTGTACCCGTCGAGATAAGCTCAGAGCTTTAAAAAGTAATAAAATTGTAAAGCAATTACCGACCAGCAAACTGATTGAAGGAACAATACAGTGATTGGTTTCAAAAGAAGCCTGGAATTCTGAGGGAAATTATGTACTGTAGGTAAGTTTAAAGACTTCATTAAAAAATCTGTTGTACAGAGGTTGATTTTAACTGTGAAAGCCACTTTTCTGCTTTTATATTTATATATATATATATAATGTATATATTTTTTATTTATATATAAAATGTATATGGTAATGCACCAAAACAAGTTCATGCAAGTCATATTTTCTCCTCCCAACACTAAAAATAAGGACGCCAAAGAGTACATGGTAAATCAAAGAAGTATGGATGTTTTGGACCTATGTTTTCAAATCAAACATTACATAATTGAGGATCTGTCATATTGGTGATAATGATAAGATGAATTCAGGATTCGATATGGGTTTGACCATGAAGCAATGCTGAATTAAACCAAATTGCATGTAATGACTCAATTTGCTGCAGTGAAATTGGAGCACTATTCACCCCACTCAGCATCCACAGGATACACAGGTATGGGGATAGTAAGTGGTAAATAGGTGGGACCAGTGTGTTTGAAATCTAGTAGGTTTTCATCCTTACACTCCAGCGCTCATATACATTTTACACACACATACACACACACGCATTTTTAAGGTTCACAAAACCATTACTTGTTAGAATTATCTGTTCTCATCACACGTCACAAACCAAGATAGGGTCCTGCTGTTATCTCTGATGACAGTTCCTCTCCTGTGTCACACTTTCAAAACAATATTTTCTGTATATCACTGAAGTTGCCACAGATTTGAGGAGTGTTAGCATTAGAGGCATACACTTTTTTTCTGTATCATATTTATCATTTCCAATTGCCTTATGCCGGCACGTCCCCAGTTGTCACGGCTCTGATGAACCCTTTTGCAACACTTTCACGAAGAGCCAGGACCAAACAAAACAACATTGCTCTTTTTCAAAAGGATGGGAGCTGTCAGAAGTTAACTTGGAGGAAAAGCCCTGAATGTAATCCGGTGGGAACACAACACTGACTGATCCATTCTTCAGACTCGAGTGCCTTCGGTTGAACATTTTGAGGGAGTTCAAACATGACCACACTTTGATCTTTGTTTTCCTAAGGCCATGTGTAGGGAGCTCACACTGCATCTTGATCTCAGGGGAAATACAGTACGAGTACCACCTTTAAGCTGCCGAAGCGTGTGAAGGTGGATCCGGAATTAAAAAGAAAGTCGAAAGTGGAGAATCTGACATCAGACCTGCAGTCCTTCCAAAGAGAATGTGCCACTTGTTGCTCTGCAACTTAATGCTACAGCTATTGTTTTGATTTCTGAAAATGAGAGGAGACAAAAAAAGAGATGCGGTCCCAAGGTGTTTATATATCCATGGAAATATACTGTATCACATTTGCCATCCCTACTTTGACCCAGCTTATGTCTTTTTCTCCTCAGAGCGACAGTGGCAGGAAGGTCGTAACCGAAGCAAATCTGAGAATACTGCCTCTTGTTGAACATTTTTATTAAGGAGAGGTGGATTTGTCTACCCACACTTTCTTTTCAGTCTCTCCCAGACACAAAAATGTAAAGTGATTGCACCTCACTACAAACAAAGAGAAAGTGTACTGAAGTTGGACTGACACTCCCTTCAGTTTGTTTTTTTCAGAGGATTTATACATTGTCAGTGTTTGTTTTATATTACTGGTGTCCAGAGTATCCGTTATAGTGAGAATCCTAAACCCGATCCACAGAGTTTCTTAAAATAAACTAAAATAAACGTGAAGAAATTTTAGCAAATTATCTGTCATGTGCTTGGAGGAATCTTTGGGGCCAAAACAGACAGGAGATATTTTGGGTAGATTGCAGATGCAGCCACCACACGTGTGCACACTCTCACTCTCTCTCTCTCTCTTTCTCTCTCTCTCTCTCTCTTACACACACACTCACATATACGCATTAATTCTCTCCACACCCTCACTAAGTGCTTTTTTCAGCAGCCCTAGCTACCATTTAAACCCTGCTCTGGACACAGCTGCCTCAGCAAACAGAATTTCATCCTTGCTTAAAAAAAATAAAATAAAAAAATATATCAAGCTAAAAAAAGTAATGATATAATGTGTCTCAAACATGGCCTTCAAAACTGAATTTTTAATTCATCATCAGCCAGAGACTCGGCTCGGGGCCTCCGATGAAACCTTTCAGCAGCCTCAGGAGCAGACAGTTGGGGGAAAAACTGTTCCCAATTACTGTACTCATCACAGAGCGGTATATAAAAAGAGAGCAAAAAATAAAAACAAAAACAAAAAATCAATAAGCAAATGAAGAACAGAGAGAAGAGTGAATCAAAACATCCAAGACTGTCTCTTTTCTCTGACACACACGGGCCAACGCAGGGCTGTCCACTTTACAGTTCACTTGCACAGAGATCTCTGTTAGCTACAGGTCAATTTTCTTGACTTAAAGTTAACCATAAAATTCCCTTTGGGTTTAGGCGGAGAGCGGTGAGAAAAGTCATCACAGCTTTGCTTCCAGCATCACTCCGGCCTGCTGCAGTTTCAGGTGAAAGCTTTTCCTCAAAATATGGAAAAATGATCAAGAAACCATGTAAAGTTACAAAAAGCATTTTGTTGTTGGCGTTTGTTACAGTTGTTGTCGTCTTCACATGGTTTCCTTTTTTTTGTCTCCTGCAGGTACAAGCCTTCGCCACTGGAGATGTTTCTTGAATGTATTTCAGCAAATAAAATAATCTTTGTCTTGCCCTCTGCTCAAGGAACTATAGATATCCTCTGTTGGCAGGCAGGCGAAGATGTGGGTCCTCCCCTAACTGAATCAAGAATGAATGCATGGATGTAAGGGGTGACGGATGTGTATGATAATGGACCAGACAAGACATGGAAGGAGAAGGGCAAGGAACAGAGGAATTAGAAAACAGAAAAGCAGGCAAAGAGAAAGATGATTAAAGGAAAATAAACAAAGGAGAGAAGGTAAGCAATAAGCGAAAGAATGGATTTAAAGATGAGGGAAATCACAGAGAAGAGAGAGGATAAAAGAATTAATGTAATATTCTCATCAGTGTTCACATAAAAAAAATACATATTTTGTCTTTTTCAATAAAGCCTAAACAAACTAAACAAGATTCATTAATATGAGAGATACAGATCAAAGGAAATGCAGCAGAAAAAAAAAATCCAATCACAGATTCTTCTATCCTCAGAAAATTCTAGAGGGACGGTGTAAAAGGTTTAGTTTGAAGCTGGATGCTGAGAATCTGTGTCTTGTTTCTTCAGCAGTTTTTGATGCCTTGGATTTGTGATTAGCTGGAGCTAGCCACAAGGCAATAACTTCATCTACTTTCAGTAGAAATGTGGATCTGAGGCTGCCTCAAGCCGAAGTCCTTACTTTATGATTTTTACCTCTGGAGGAAGCAGTTGCTATACAGCTGTGCACACTGTGCTGACTGTGAACTCTGTCTCATTGGCCATGATGTCAGTGGGTTGGATGTTGCGGTCGTACATCGGGTTCTCGAACGTAGCTCGTCCATTAGTGTTCTCATGGCCCACGTAACCATTGAAGGGAACTTTTGGTCTTCTTCTGAAATGACATCAGTTCACATGAGGGTTGAACAATACAGTCTATCAAGTATACATTAAACGTATATGTCATAATAAGGATTGCAAATAGTGAAAAATTCAAGGTAACATTAAATTTCTAAGTTTGTCTGACCTATCAGCATATAATCACGTGACAGAACAATTTTAAGTCAGCGCTTAATCCATTATCAATATTTTGCCAATAATTTTGTGTCAATCGACAAACTGATAAATTAACTAATAATTCCACGATATATTTGGCTACACTGATTGCTCACTCAATCACTCGCTCATCAGCCGACTACTTCACTGTTATGGGGAAGGGAGTGTTCTCCCTTCCCCATGATTTTCTCATATTGAGGTCAACATAATGCCTTAGTAATGCCAAGTTAATGTGTTTCAGAGGGCGAATGCTAATTTATGTTTCAAGAGAAATCAAGCAAGATTCTTATCTGAAAACAGATAACTTTACTAAAAGTAAAGCTGAAATGTTGTTTGCAGATGATGACTATTAGAAAATACATCAATGGTGCGAACCTTACCTGTGTTTGTAGAGGTACAGAGCGAAGCCTGCAATGATCATGGCTATAAAAGGCACTAGGATGGCTGCTGCCACTGAACTGCTGTTGGATGCAAAGTTGTAGCTTCGGTTGTCTCTGGTTTGATCGAAACTCTCTGGAGGAAGAAAAAGAGATAAGACATTGAGCCATTGCTTTAGCATCACTTCAACTCAGTTTAAGCAGCTGACATTATAATCAAAACCTATGAAAAACACATTTAAAAGAAACAAAAGGCAAACTAGGACTTTCTGCCAAAAACTTGCGATAAATGTTTAAAGCAAATAAACAGAAGAACAGTGAAATCAAAGGAATTGTAATGACTGAAGAGGGCTTATATATCATAGACTGAGCAGACAAGTGACTTTTTTAAGTTTATTGCAATGTTTTATTTTCATTTCCCCCCCTGGTAACGTCAAATTCCATTATCCTAACAAAGACTCTTAATTACTGACATCACAGGCCGACAGCTATTAAGTCATTTCAGATTCACTGTGTAATTTATGGAGGTGTGTTTCTACAACAGCAACAGTGCAAGAGTGACAGCCCACCTGTTTGCCACAGAATGCCAAAAAAGCTCCAATAAAGGACGAGTGACAAACAAGAAGGAATTCAATTAGTGGGTTCTGTGGTGTTTGCCAATCAACCCCCTGCTGCATGAGTGTGAGCACACAAACGGATGCACAAACACACTTTGTGCAGGCAAAGCTGCACTCGCAGTTACGCCACCACTGAGTTAAAACAAAACATGAACACCTCGACAAATTGAGGAGGATAGTTTCCAAGCCGTCCAATCCGCCTCCCAGGCTCAGTTTTTCTTAAACACACATACACGTGATTGCCCTGGCACCAGCCCCAGTCCTCTGTATTAATAAAGAACAGTTTGCTCAATCAGTGTGCTGTGGTGAGGTGGTGGTGGGGGTGGTGGGTTCTGCACCTGCTGTTCAAGCACCTCTCTCATTACAGCAGATTTCCACATCCACTTTTGCTATGTTCACAGAATGTTCACCTCACATACACACACTTAATCTGCGTTAATACCAGTTCTAAACTAGTCAACTCCAAATTCCTGCTCATATCTGATCTGTTTTTGTATCTGCACTTCTGCTCTTCAGTCTGTCCTGCAGCCAATTTAGAAGCCACTCCAATCTGGGATTTGCTTTTTAAAAGCTGTTGAAATCCTGTGAAATCTGTCACCCTCGCCAGCATTAGCAAAAAGAAAAACACCAAAGCAGTAGCACTAGCTTCATCTTCTTTGCTGTTTGCATGGATGCTGTATTATAATATCTGAGACACATGCGGAATAAAGAATAAAAGAATAAAATAATAAATGTAGAGCATTTTTGCTTTTTTTTTTTTTTACACAGAGACCTAGTGAAAGGCTAAAGCTGTCAAGGATTTACAAAAAGGAGACAATTAACCACTACTGATGGCTGATGGAGAGTTTAGTACTGGGAGAACGTGTAGTTTCAAAAGGACAACTTATTTATGATAAAGATGGACAAGAAATCTATATTTCTCTGTGCGTCACTGCATTTTTTTCTGATTTGGAGCAAATATTTTACATAGATTAATTAAAATATTTCCACACATAGCATAGCACACAGCTTTTTAACTGGACTGTAACAGTGGGTGGCAGTAGTAAACCAATGTTGCAAAGTGGAAAAAAAAATCCAATATGAAGAATAGCAAATTTCTTATGTTCAAGTGTTTTGTGACAAAATTTCAAGGCACAGCAACAGCAACATAGACAAGTTTCCTTTCCATGTGTGCCTTTTTTAGTTCACACAGAAGTGTGGGGAGTGCTGCAGATGAACAGCTGCAGATGCATCAAACAACAGCGAGAACGGGGAAAAAACATCACACACACACACACACACACACACACACACACACACACACATAACTGCAGCAGCCATTCAAATCTATGCAGTCAGGATGCACATATTTTCTCCATACAAACTGTAGCAGAAACCACAGCGCAGGAAATCACATGGCTAAGATTTCTAGGTCACGAACATGAAGCAGAATATATGGATAGCTGCAGCTTTTTGAGAAAAATGTTTTATACCTATGACAGCATTGCTGAAAAGAATGAACCAAAGCATGTCACGCAGCAAACAATGGAAGATATTTACTGTATCAAAACTCCGAGATGTGGGGTTACTTGATACGGCAAAGACTCCACAGGCATCAACACACTACCCACAAGCTCCCAAAGGAATGATTTTGTCTAGCTGTGTGTGTGTGAGAGAGAGAGGATGTCATTTTCTGACTATTAGTCATGTTTGTAAACTGTATTTGCCTCTTTATGCTGGATTCACAGCCACATCTTTCAAAATGTTTTCACATTTGAATAAGTAAATAAATGACAAATCCAACATGTCACACTGCATGCTGTGAAAGCACTCGAAGCTAAATGTAAAGATGCTACACATATACATGAAAGATTTCTGTGACAGAAATCCAGACGGGAAAAAAACAAAAAACAAAAACAAAAACACAATTGCTCACAGTGGTTTCTATGACCAAGTGGTCAGCTCACTCACCAAGTCTCTGGAGGCCAAATTGGCCAAAGCCTTTTCCTCTGACAAATCCCTGGTACACAAAGGAGTTGGATGAAGAGATGTAGGACACCTAGGGAGAGAGAGAAACGGAAGACAGACACTTTATGTGTCACATCCAGGCTTTACAAAGGAGCGTATCATCAAAGTGTCAGCAGCTGGTGCTCAGAGAAAATGAAATATCATGTCAAAGGAGCTGAGAGGCACTCTTATAGCTGACATTTAATATGACGTTTTTCAGCTCAAGAGCACAAACACAAACACACTCAGCCGCAATGCTCACACGTGCCAAGTGGGTTACATGAGAGGAATACTCCACTTTGCACAACACGCATGAACACAAACAATCCATGATGCTGCACACACACACACACACACATCCTGTGACCTGCTTATTTAATTATATCTGGGTGTGTGTGCATTTGAGGTGCATGGGGCTGGGGGATAATATGAGAGCGAGGAGTGGAGGGGGGTCTGTCGAGACCTGATTACCAGGCAATGATTTAACTGACATTTTAATTAAAGAGAAAACTCTTTGTGGGCCCTCCATCTCCCCAGAGTGACAAGGTTAGTGTGTAAGAGTGCTTGTGCATATTTCACAATAAATGAGTGTGTGTTTGCGTGTGTGAGTGTGAAGCAGGTATTGAACCTGACCCGGGTCGTGCACTTACATGTCCATCTAGGGCCCAGTTGTCTATTTTGAACTTGTTGACGAAGATCTCCACTGGGCCTCTGATCTGGTGGACCTGTAGCAGCAGCTGAGCTTCCTCCCTCTTGTATGTGCCTGCAAGAAAACAAGGGCTTCCAGTTATTTCTGAGCAACAGCCACATACAGACCAACTGAATAAGATAATGTAATAAAGATATGCGACACTTATACATAAGGAATTCAAATGCTAAATCTGATTCATCCTCCAAACATAGCTTCCCCTTCTTCTGCGATGTCGTGTGGATTTGTTAATATCCAGAAGCCCTTCTTTGTTGACTGAAAGTCTCACTGCAGTCTTGACTAAAGCTCAAATACAGCATAGAAATTCCAGCACAAACCAAGATCATATTCATGTATTAGTTCAGTTGCACATAATAACAAATCTGTGAGCAGACACTGCATTACACACTGTGCCTTCCTTGTGTTTGCCACCTTCACTAGCACTTTGCCACTGAGACTATGTCCCTAATGTGATACACAATGTCACGAAAATAATTAACTAATTACACATATATGTATTTAACTTTAATATTTAACTCCTGTTTGAGAATATTTGAGAAACAACAGTTGGGTACACATAATGAAAAAATATAATACACTACATTTTGTAACTGATGGTGAATCCTTTGAAAATACGTGTTAATCTGCCTTCAAAAAGAAGTCACAAATATAAACGCAGTAATTTTCTGAACCAGCTATTTTTCAGCAACAGAAACAGAAAAAAAACAGAAGTAGGGGATTTGTTGTTGACTATTTTCAGCTGCTCATTCAGTGAACTACTGAATATTTACAGCAGCGGGATGTTTTATGTGGAATCACCTGATAATAATACTTTGAAAATAGAGCTATACTATAATGTATGCCCTATGTCTCACAATATGAATCAACTTGTCTGTTTTTTAACAGCGTGCCTCACTGATGTGTTTGACCAGTTCTTGTAGGTTTTGACATTTTCATGTGATTTCCCTACAATAAAACAACTAAATATTAATGACACGTATGCTTTATGAAACAACAATAATATAGCAGGTTATGAAGGGCTAAGCCAAAAAGCCCAAATTGCTTTTCTGAAACCATTGTTATATTCATACAAATTTGCTTTGTTTAACTTGGCGTGAATGCAATTTGTATATTGTGCGAACACAACAATAATCTATAGGTCTGAATCAGCAACATTACTTTTAGTGGAGAGTGTGGCAATTTGTAGCAGTAGGAACTAATTTTCACTACACTGTGATGAAGATTGATAGCATCCAGGTACAGAGGAATGAAGTGTCCAAGCCGTTACTGATGCAAATTTGTGTCTTAATGACCACAGCTGCACGGCAATTATGCCACAGGGGGAAAAAAATAAAATGTCTGCTGTTCACTAACAGGAGCAATAATCTACTCCATGCAGGGACCACACAGATGTCTTGCTCCTTGTCCTCACTTGAATTTATCTGACAATTGTCTGTTTGGTCTCTGCTATGAGAATATGGTCATACGGGTTATACAGGGTGTGTGTCTATGTGCAAGGTCTGACTGTGATTTCTGGTTGTGGTGTACTAACCGGCCAGTTTGAGTTCCACTCCGCTGTGGTCGATGAGTGTCCCATTAACCCGGTTACTGAAGGGTTCAAAGGCAGTGATGCTGAGCATAGCCGGCTGCTTCTTCCCCAGGTACTCATAGGATCCTCTCCAGAGAGAGTTCTTAGCAAATACACCACCAGGGACTGAAAGGGGTAAAGTATTGAGATGCAGGAGACAAAGAGTTAGTGAGAGTTAGTATGCCTTTGTGCTGAGCAGAGGAGACAGTCAGTGAAATTGGATAACAGGGTGTGAGGGTGTGGGGACCACTGACATAAGAGAAACAAGATAATATTTGAAACAAATATCAGATGAGGTATCTGTCTTACCTGGTAATTTGGAGGGTGGTTCCTGCACTGTCCCCACTGGGCTCTTGCCACTTGGACGATTATCAGCTAAAGAAAAAATAATTGACATTTTTATCCTCTAAACAAAAATGCTGTGTTGCTCCGGAAGTTAAAACAAAAGATCCAACTTTCTCTTTAAACACTACAGCTCTAGGGTAATTACAGTAGGAGGGTGTAACCATCAGCACTTCCTGACTACCTCCACAACTAATAACCCCTGTGGTGGACAGAGTGAGTGCTGCCTGCGACAGGACTTGACTCATACGTCAAAGAGCAGCCCGGCTGTCCCTATGGGGGTTACAGCTAAGTCAGAGACACAGTTTTGCTGCTTCAGGGGAAGCACTTTAATAATGTCTTACTGCTCACTTGGGACCGCAGGACTACAACACAGTAGTAAACATACACCCACATGAACAAACACAGCGAGGGGGGCTTTACGTGCGGCTACAAACAAAGACAGGTATACTGATGGTAGTTTATGAGCTCAAACATCACCTTGGATAAATGTATACAGACACAAACAAACACACATGCACACACACTCCCACAGCCTTGTGCTTTATTAGCTGCCAGTCTTTTGAGCTGCCCTTCCATCACTGCACCCACAGGCACTGTTAATATCCTGTATGTGCTAAGGCCAGTCTTTCTTTCCTTCACTCTTAATGGCATGGCCTTAAAAACACCCATCACCCTCTGTATTTCAGCAAGGCCTTGGCATGGAATCCATCACACAGATATCCCCCTCTAGTACGTCTTTCTCTTTAACCCATTAGCAATCGTCTATCCCAGATAATTGTGTGTCGATTACTCTAGTTTTTCCGTGTATGTATTTAGGCCAAAGCTTGGGGGTGTCTTAATGGTAGTCTATTTGTCTGCTAGACCTTGTTAACACCGCCTCACCATTTATAAGAGGTACTTCTGCTAACCTAATCAATGGGATGCATTGGCCTAATCAGGTTTTGCACCCTTGGTAATGTTTTAAAGCTTGCTGCCTGTGTGTGTAACTCTATGCAGTGTAATTGTGTGATGGATGGGCCATCCTACCCTGGCATGTCTCTGAGAATAAGCAAGTGTTAACAGTGCAATTCATCAACATTAGCTGAATCCCCAATTTCCCAACCTGTGTCTCTACTGAATTCCACACCAGTACAGACTCCAGTGGTTTCAATACAGATTTCTAATGGAAACTGCACATTGTTAATATGAGGTGACTTAAGTGTTTAATACATCCCTGGGAAAGTGGGTAGCCTTGTGAACATATCAGTAGTCTTAAAGAGGTTTGATGAATGTCTCCATGTGCGTGTTTGTGTCACTCTAGTGATGCAAGTAATATTGTAGTAATTTACCAGCAGTAAAAGAAAAAAAGGGTGCACGTGTGTCTGTGTCTTTGCACATTTAATGCGTGTGTTTCTCCATGTTCCCTTATGGATGTAATATAACCATGCTTATACCTGCACAGAGAGGTGGTTTCCCTGTCCAGCTCCCATCGGACCTGCAGGTCCTGTGCTCTGATCCTCCAGCCAGGTAGAAGCCAGGCTGACATGTATAGATGAGCGTGTAGCCAAGGGATGGCAGTTCAATGGCTCTTACATCAGACTGGGCTGGCAGCTCAGGCTGGCTGCAGTGGTGGGCTGGAGAGAAAAAGGGAGAAGGGGAGGAGGATTAAAGGGACCAAAGAAAAAGAGATTTAAGAGAAACAGGTTAAAGTGGGGATGAGGAGATGTACAGGGAGAGGGATCAGAGGAGCAACAGATAAGAAAAAAAAATATGGTGGAAGAGAAAAAATGATAAGGTGAAGGTGTGGGGTCAAGGAAGAGTACATGATATGTCAGCATCAGATTTTGAGTAATTTTGCTCAAGGTTATGTTTTTCCACTTAAACTATACATATGTTTTTGCAATACAAGCAGAAAGTGTACTCACCAATGCACTCGGGCTGAAAACCACTCCATGTGAGATTGGGCAGACAAGTGCGAGAAATGGAGCCCTGCAGTAAGTAGCCCTTTCTACAGCTGAAGAACACAGTGCTGCTGATCTGTAACAGGGCACATATGAGCAGGTGAGAATGTGGACTGGACAAGCAGCATACATATTGTACAAAACAGCAGATTTTGCGCACATAAGTATGAGTTTCTTTTAAATTATTTTGATTTAAAAAAATCTATACTAATTAGTAATTGGTTAATGGATTACATATTTTTCCAAACTTGGATTTAAAACAGTAATTTATAATTGACTGATTATGACTAAGGAACGCTATGTTATTTAGTTGTATGAGCTTTTGTCTTTTGCACACACTCACAAAGTTTACCTACAGTGCCTCCATGAAAACTTCACAAATAAGCCGAGAAGAAGAATACATTATGAACATGTAAGGGTGGAAAAGGGGACTGGAGCACACTGACTGATTTGCAGCCTCTAACTGTGCAAACGGGTTTGCAAATTAATCAGTGTGCTCCAGTCCCTTTTTTTCCTCCTCTGGATTTTGCTGTCCTTGAACTGAGAAGCACCTGATTCAGCTGCATGCTACTGGAAGATGCACAGAGAGCCTGTATCAACATTATTAACCTGCTTTCTCATCAACACTAAGGTAGTCATTGACATAAGCTTGCAGTCCACATTGTGGCTAAATGTAACAACTAACATTACAGCACACATACAAAACACACAAAAAAACATAATAAATGAGCATGTAGCCAATAAATACATAAAACAACCTTTCAGTTTCTTTAGTGCTACCACATGAGAAATAGCACACGGAATGGTAATAAACACATTTATGTCTAATATATGAATTAAATTTCTTGTGTAACCTCATATTCTTACCTGGTAGCCTTGACTGTTATTCTGATTTCCAAAGAGAGGAATGCCAGGGTCTCCACAGGTAGTGTGAGTGGGATCTGAAACACACACACACACACACACACACACACACACACACAGAAATTCTGTATTAAATGCTCTCACGTTAGAGCTTTTAATATATGTCACCCACGACAAACGGATATATGACCTTAGAGACACTGTATGGAGAAATTGCATTTTTCACAGCCCTGGTGTGAAATACTGACTGTGGGCGTGAAGGCCATAAATTATTGTATGCAGACAAACATTCACACATACACATACACAGTAGACACACATGCACACAGTCACTCTTGTATTAGTGATATGAACCGACTCTCAGTCCTCGCTCAGAGCAGCTCATAACACACCGACGAACTCTTAGACTTTCATTTCACACAGTTCAGTATGAGTTCACAAACATTTTACAAGAATGTGTTTGATTACATATTTTTTCTCACAACAACAAATGCATTATATTGATCATCTCAGAAGTAATTTTACATTTTGCAAGCTTCTGCTCTTAAAAGTAACTTATTATTTTATCCACAATGAGTTAGGACAAGCTTCATCCAGCTTCAGTTCTGATCATTACAAAAGTGCAGGCACTTTCCAACAGTGGTTGCTGTCAAAATGACTAACAAATGGTTGGTTGTGAAGTTACTGGAGACTTTTGGCTATAATGATTTTATATTTAAATTGTTATTGGGTCATTTATTGATGTGTGCATATTTAACAACCCTTTGCAATCGACCTAAGGGCTGTAACAATTATTTACAGTTTGTTTCTGACCCCATAATGTTATTTCCTTGAGTGCTTCTGACAGCAGCATCCACATTTTTACCTTGTATTACTCTTCCTTGTTAAAGGTTGTTCATTGCTAAAGGAATATTTATGACAGCAGGCAACAAATATTTCTGATGACACAGAAGCAAAACAAAAGTACGAAGCCATGGCCATTCTGAAACAGGTGAAATTAATGTTCTGGGTTGGTTTAATTAATTACACAGAAAATAGAAAAAAAGAATCAATAGAGCTTGTTAGTTAGGTCAAATAGTTGTTGCATACATTATTTCTTGGTTGCAAAAAACAATCAAGTCTAAAAGGGAGACCAATAAGGAGCAAAATGCAAGCCACCTAATGTGGGGCTTATCTTACACTGATACTAGTGTTATATGAAAGTAATGACAAATAGTACTTAATGTTTTGTCCTCTGAAAATGGCCACAGGCCATGCACAGTGTTGACAACCATCATACTTCCATGTGTGCGTCACTGCTCTGATAATTACTGTATTCTAGCATATAACTTGCTTACAGGGATACAAGGAACAAGCAAGTAGCTTACCTATGCAAGAGGGTTGTGTGCCACTCCAGGTGCCATCATATTGACAATATCTCCTGGTAGAGCCCACCAGGACAAGGGGAGGGTAGCAGGAAAAGGAGACAGAGGAGAGATAGGTGAATCCTCTGTCCTCCCTCCTCCCTTGGGCTGGCATGCCTGGGTCTCCACAGAACACAGCTGCAAAGGTGAAGATGGAGAGAGACGTGAGGTGACCCACTAACCATGGTGTGTTTTAATTCAATATTTTCCAAGGGGGGTGAAATGTCACACAAGGGACATAAATATTATACATAAATATTATATATACAAGAAATGTCAGAAAGATCTCAGTGACTTGTAATGTAATCAGAAATTCCAGCATGGTGCCACTTACGGAAACACTGGGGTTTCTCTCCACTCCAATTGCCGCTGCCCTGGCATGTTAAAACAGTGGGCAGGGACAGCTGGTAACCTTGGTTGCAGGAGTAGCTGATGCTAGAGCCCCATGTAAAGTCTGTACCGACAACCTGTCCATTAGGTATGGTAGGTGGGGGACCACATACGATTGCTACAAGGAGACAAAGAGGCAGAGACTTTATTGATTCTGCATATTGGTTTAAATGATGTGCTGTGTTCCAGTCCAAGTATGTATTGGTGTAATATACATCTGTGACAACAATATCTGCAGCAGTCATTCTAGCCTTCCTTTCCTATAGCCAATGCCATTGCCTAGATTGATCTCATGACCGTATTGTCCTTCACACCATCCTGCACAACTTTACCTTTACAGAGAGGTTTGGTGCCATTCCAGGTGCGGTCCTTGGTGCAGATGAGAGTCGATGCCCGGTCAGCATCCATGGTGAAACCAGGAGAACACTGGAAACGGACTGTGTGGTTGTAGGTGAAATCATTGCCCAACCTGATCCCATTTGCTGGCACCCCAGGGTCACCACAATTGATTACTGCAGAAACGAAAACGAGATAAAGAAGAACAAATGAAAATAGGTAATACAATTCGACAAAGAAGACAGACATAATGAAACACAAAGAGAGGAATTAAGGGGAAGTTTGTGTAGTTTAGGGAAACCAAAAATAAGAAATAAGAGCGGATGCAGTTTATTACCTCATCATGTCTAAGCCGTATTATTTCATGGCTTAATTTGTTTTACATTTGATTGTACTCAGTAAAACAGGAAGTCAATATCACACACTTAGGATGAAATACAAGCAAGTAAACAAACTATTTAAAATTGCACACCAGATGGAGCCTCAGAGTTAATGAAGTGTTATACACGCTCGACCCAAGCAGTTCACCTCATGAACAAAACTTAACAATCTAAAAAGCAACATCATTGACGTGTCTTCACAGGTAATAAGCACTTCATTATTTATGGACAACCACTTTTGGATGATATATTTATACTGTATATACACTCAGAAACATTACTTATTACACAACTGATGTTCAATCACCACCCCAGACAGTGTGACTTCACAAGTTTTATCTTAAAGAATTGTACTTTGATTGTGATAAATGCTGTACAGTAGCCCTCCAAAAGCTCCAAAATGAACCACATTTCTCCTTGATTATACTTTTACAACCTGCGGGAAAACAGCATGATTGAGTAACAACAGTGAGAACTCCACAGTGTGACTCAGCAGCATCATAGCTCAGCTCTGCTGGAAAGATAGACAAGTCAGGGTAAAGATGGACAATGTGAACTGAGTTGCCTTGGGACCATGAGGCATTATGAAATGCATGTGACCAACATTCTAGCAAAACTCCCAGTAGGGTAAGGAAACTGGCCCTCTTGGAGGTGTAGTATGTACCCTTGACTGAGCAGGCACTTATATTTCCCACTGGGCTGGTAAGAGTGTGCCACCAGGAACCACAAAACAAAACAAAAGGCTGAGATACAGGGATATAATTTTTTTGTCTTGTATAACAATATTTTTACATGTTCTTATATTATCAAAATTAGGTAAAACATTTAAATGAATCTACAGTGGACTTTAGTTACATTAAACATGTTAAAAACAGAGAGAAGAAACTAAGAAGTAAGTTTCTTTTAAGCATATGTTTTTTTTCTCAGATCAACTAAAATGATTCAACTAAAAGTGCTTCCATTAATACATCACTTGCGCACTCAAAGTGTTCCAATGAAGTGCGTCAACATGTACCGTTTTACTCCTGTGGATTACTGAGGTCTGAAATCCATAATGGTGCTGTTCAGGGTTTATCCTTTCCATTCAGGAGAAAGTGGTTTCCTCAGTGACCTCTATTTGCCAGGGTCTCTGGGCTCTGTGCAGCTGTGTGTCTTTTGTGAGGCATGACGATAAAGGGCTATGTGTGGACCATGCCTCAAACCAATCACCTACCTAGCCGGAAATCCAAGTGAGACACTCATCACTAAAAATATCTGCCCTTACAAGCGTGGCTTCTTTGTTTTCCTACATTTCTTGAATTAAATAAATAAAATGTCTTGCCTTATATGAGATATTTAATGTGTATGTCTCTCCTCTGCATGTCCTGGATATCAGATCCATATACTATTCATCAAATTGCAAACTGCTGTCTAAGTACAGGTAAAGATGAGGGGCCATGGGCACAAGTAAGAATTGTAAATAAGCCAAGAAAACAGAAGAGCAACCTCAAAACTAAATTTAAATATGGGAAAAAGATGAGCACTACGCATAGATATAGTTCTCTCACTGTAAGAGGAGTTAATTACCAGAGCACTC
Source organism: Protonibea diacanthus (assembly GCA_028641955.1). Taxonomy (NCBI): domain Eukaryota; kingdom Metazoa; phylum Chordata; class Actinopteri; family Sciaenidae; genus Protonibea; species Protonibea diacanthus. The sequence continues at coordinate 11,438,857 of CM053993.1, forward strand.
AGGCATGTTGCCGGTCCAGGTCCCGTTAACAGTGCAGTGTCGGGTAAGCAAGCCAGTAGAGTAGTAGCCCTCCCTGCAAGCATAAGTTATGGATCTGGAAAATGTTAGGCCATCATGGATGAGGATCTGGGCATTCCGTGGAGTCCCCGGGTTTCCACAGGAGATCACTGAAAACGAGAAAGAAACAGAGAGGGCAGCAGAAAAAGATTAGTTATTAGATTTGATTATTATTATTCATTTCTAGATTAAATCCTGCATAACTAGAGGACCAAGTGTGAATTACTGTGTGTATTTTATGTGTGTGGTGTGGATAAAGAGAGGAGGGTAAGGAGTGAGGAGAGCGTTGATATGGTGCCATTACAGACTTTGTTTCATCTTAGCTCTATTTTACATATATCTGCTAAAACAAATGCCTAAGACATCTATCATATTTTGTACCCAGCAATGTATTTGTAAATAAAGTTGTTTATACTCACCTTTGTTTTTTTCCTGGGAATAGTGAAGGGTTAGTTTTGAAAAGACCCTTTACCTTACACTTTACGACTTTTATCTGATTCTTTGTATATGTTTTGATGAAACTTATTCTGTACATTAAACAAAATGTAGATTGCTTTTCTGCTAGATTCCTTTCATACTCCTTCATGCGTCTGATTTACACTCCTCACTTGGTTTGTTTTCCCTTTCCTGTTCCCTTTCTGTTCTTTGTCCACCCACCCAACCACCACCCATCATCATCTTCTACTGCGTCCTACTTCATAAGTAACTTTGATGGACACATCCTTTGCACAGAAAATCCCTTGGTGTCTGTCCGGCCGCCAGCGATGGTTCTGTTCATTACAGTCTCCAGCTTGCCCCGGGCCCTCAGAGCCTCGTGGGCTTTGCCCTCCCGTAATGACCAGATGTGGCCTGGCCCTTGAAGTCTGTGCCAACCGAGACCAGGTGGGCAACCACAGCTACTGGGTATACCACACACCAGAGAGGGAATGAGACAGAGTGAGGCAAGGCAGAGAGGTGGGGGTGGTGGCGTGTGGAGAGTGGTTGTGTGTGTGTATGTATGTGTGAAGATGTTACGAGTACATGTGAAAACAGCCTGGGAGACAGCATAAAGCTTCTCAAAATAACACACCGTATACAATGATGAGGGAAGAAAAGGGCTGTGTGTTCACAGACAGTAAGAAAGAGCAGCAAAAAAAGAAATATAACAATATAACTGCGGAGCGAACTTGCCAACTTGAAGGTGTAAAACTGCAACTGCAAGTTCATGGATGGGTTTTATTATTTTAGTGTTTCTGCGAACTAAATAAAAATCCTTGGGCATAACCTTCCAATTGTTCTTGCAGTATCAAATATGTAGGTTAAAACACAGACGTAGTATTAATATACTGTTGATAATAATCTAATTCAAGTTAAATTCAAACACTTCAACCTAATATGCTCAGGCATATTCGCCTCTTGAATTTGTAATGTCTTTGTCCCATCATCTCGAAAAGTGAAGGCTTCAAGGCCCACATTGATCAGATGCACACATACACTAATAAAAAGCACTGATCTGCTTTTTCAGGTGTCGGCAGCACAATGGATGCAATGTTGCAGAAGGATAAATATTAAAAGCCTTATGGTGCTCTTATGGTGTTTCTCTTTTGCTCACCTTTGCAAACATACACAAAATACATGCAAATTTGTGATGTGTCTTTCATTCCATTTGCCAAGGCAACAGCTAAGTATACAGTTAGTGACTGTTACTGTAACTATACTAATAGCGTCAATCTGAGTGACAGAAAACTTAACATGTACAATTCAATGATGGGATTTGTGTAGATCAGCTATAGCTAAAAATAGGTTTGCTTAGGTTTGTAAAGTAATGCAGGTGGAGAAATTATCAAACTTCTGAGGAAAAGAAGAAGAAAAAAGGTTACACAAAACAAAATATCACTTGAAAGAAATTCAAGTGACTGAAATAAAAATGTAGATGTGATTTATATGTCCATAGGGCATTAGAAGAAGTTTAGCTGCCTGTTTTACATGTCACTACATAGTCTACTAGAAACACTAGATCAATTTTGTTCATTCATTAATGCTTCTAAGAAGTCCGTCAAGCCATCCATCCAAGAATTTCCCAACAGGTTTAGGTTGCAATTCAATCTGCAACTAACACATGATTTTCCCCAGCGATGTCCTCCAGCTTCTCATAAGGAATCCCAGGGCAATGCCAAGCCAGATGGGACATGTAATTTCTCCGTGGTCTTCTGGTTTGCCCCAGGGTCTCCAACTGAATGCGTCCAGAATACTTATGCAGTATATAGGGAAGAGCACCCTGATACAATTCCTGAACAACTCAACTGGTTGCTTTCAATACAAAAGAGCAGCTGTTCTACTCCAAGCCCTTTCCTGATATACAAGCTGCTCACCCTGTCCCTAAAGGATTTTACTTTTTTGGTCACAACCCAAAGTGAGAGCTGGAATCTGTGTGGGATGGTGTGGATGCCATACTAATCTACCTTGATTGATCTTATCTTACGTTCAGCTCACCAGGCCTCATGATTACACACACTTCATCACTTGGGAGAGATTCTGTCTATGAAAATTATACACAGAATCGCTGATTACAGGCTTTGTGGAGTAAAACACCCACTGTGAACATGCTTGACTTACCACCAAGTACAGAACATGCGTACATGGCTCCGGCTTAAGGGCTGTAAGGACCGGACAGCCAAGCGCAATGATCTCAGTACCTCATGTTCCCATAGTTACCGCCACAGGACATGATGGCTTTGTCCAAGTACAAAAAATGTGCAGATTAGAGCTACGACCCTTCCAGAATCTTTGTGAGGGTGAAGGGATGAGGAAATGAGCCCAAAATAAATTTTTTATCCCCCTGAAACCAGAGCCTCCTTCCTACACTTTGTGAGCAGTGTGTTCCTGCTGTATAAATAGGATCCATCATTGCCTTCTACCAGTCCACACAGAAAGAAAAAAAAGAACACACCTTATACACATGTATGTAATACTTACCATGACACTCAGGTTGGGTGCCAAGCCAGGTCCCATTGGTCAAGCAACTTCTCTCTGGTGAACCTTTCAACATATAGCCAGGTTCACAGCTAAAGCGGACAACACTGCCCACCGTAAACTCTTCTCCCAGACGGATGCCATGCACAGGAACACCAGGATCTCCACATAGCCCAGCAGCCTCGCCTGGAGAATATATGGGAGAATACGCATGAGAAATGTATTCTCCATGAGTGATGTTTTCATATAAAAACTTATATTAATAATAATTAGATTAGATGGAACATAGGCTGTTTACACCACCCAACTGTCATCCAACAGGGAAATAATATCTCCCTTCCTTCCTAAAGAGTGACTAGCTTCTCAAATACATTATAGTTATAGTAATTTGTTCAACATGCAGAAAATGTGCCCTATGATGTGATGTTTCATTTCATTGACCCAACTCATATTTTGCACCTTGCTTCATAATTTCACGTCCTTCATTTTAAACAATCACAAACTGTTTGGCACTGCTGTGTGCTGCTCTTGCTCCTCATTTTACAAGGCGCTGATCAAGATCACTTTAACAGTGTATAGTTAAGAAAGTCGGGCAAATCTTTATAAAAAGGTTGTGTTTATTGCCTGTTGAGAGAACACTAGCCAATCCCCGGAGATGATATATATATAAATATATATGAATGTCATGAATTCTGGCATTAAACTCTCAGCTTGGCATTTTATTGTCAGCTTGTGGGTTTGTGTGTGTGCTACTGTGTATGTTTCAGTCACTGTCTATGTTTGTGTCACATCTTTGTGCATGTGTGGACACCCTCAAGGCCTTTTTCATGTGTATTAGGTATACTAGACAATTGCAGTAAGGTGTGAGAGAGTATGGGGAACGATGTCTTTATAGTGCTTCATAACCCAGCTGAGGAGTGGGCGTCCCTGTTCCTTAGTCTGATATGAGCAGATTAAAGTAGTTTTATGGAGGACACTCTCTTTGCCCTTGACTCCATCTTTGGTCCACCTACTTCGCTCATTACCCACAAACAGCTGCCACCCCAAACTCTTTATTTGTTGGCCTAGCATTATGAGGGCATCGGTGTGACTGGGTGTGATATTACATCTGAATGAATCAAGTATTACAAGCAGGAAGCTAGAAAGAGAATGAGAAAAGGGGCTACAACAAAGACTAAATGTATCGGTTCCAATCTTTTAATTGAAGTTTATCTTGAAGAATAAGATAGAAAGCTTTCAAAAAAATTGTTATTTTCAGTTTTATCCCTCTGAACCATTACACAGTCAATCTGGGTGTAGTTTTCCATACCGGAGCAGTGTGGCGGTGAACCGCTCCACTGGCCGTCCAGCTGGCACATTCGTGTTGTGTTGCCGATGATGGTACGCTGGCCGATGCAGCTGTAGCGGATGACTGAGCCTACTGTCCGACGGTCGCCCGATATCTGGGCGTAGGGAGGCATGCTGGGCCGGTCACACAGTACCACTGTCCAATAAGAGCAGAGAGATGAGAAACAGACCAATGAATGAGTAGAACTGCTCCAACGGTTAATGGTAAAGAGGTGACAGACTCTGAGTGACTTCTTCCTTCAGAATGCTTCATTATTATTCTGCTTGCTTATGATTACAATGCTTCATTTATTATTACACTGAGTCTGTTTAGATTACAAAGATAAAACAAGATTTCCTACTATGAATGGAAATTAACATAATAGGGATAAAATTAAAATATATTTTTAAGTAAATGCTGAATTTTTGCTGTTTTCTGCTCTGAATATTGAGGTCTGCTGCATTAATTTATTTTATTTATATCTTTGTGTGTCAGACTGTTGGTTGGACAAAATAAATTATTTAATTTCTTCTTCTTTGCCAATATTTTCTGACATGTCATAGACTAAAAAAATGATTGATTCATTGTAAAAAAAAAAAAAAGGCACTAATCACTAACGCCATCTGGATACAATGGCACAAAAATTATGTTTAACATAAAAGCCCAAATAATATGATAACAGATTTCTGTGTTTTCATCATTTTTTTTCTTCCGGGGAAGTGGTGGGTGATAGATGCAGCAGATTCTAGCTCTGAGGTACTCACACAGGCACTTGGGCAGGGAACGATCCCAGGTACCATCCCCCTGACAAGAGATAGAGCTGGTGCCCAGCAGGTAGTAGCCCGGGTTACAGCGGTATGACACAGTGGTCTGGAAGCTGTATCGGTGTGGCCCGCTGGGCAGTACCTGCCTGATGCTGTTCTCGACATGGCCTGGCTCTGTGCAGTTCACAACTGGAGAAAGGGATGCAGAGAGGAGAAACGAGCAGAGAAGCCAGAGAGAGAAAAAAAGACACAATGTGTTAGCTTTTAAGATTCAATTGAACTAATTGGTTAACCTGGAAATGAGGATTTAATGTTAGGACACTTTTTTCTTTAACAGTTATACTTAAAATGTTCCTGGAAAGAATGACAAGTGAGGAGGTTTTTTGTCTTATTATGATAATATACCATACATCTTGTTACAGATATATAATTCTCTCTCACACACAAGGAACAAACATTAACATTTTACAAGCAGTTATTTTTCTTGCTTTTACTCTCTCTGTCCATTCCTTTCCTCATCTACTACTTCCACCCAGCATCCATCCATCCACTCCAATCCAAATGAAGTAGGAGGCAGACTCCGGAAATAAACATTTGCTTCATTAGAGCCAGTCTCCTGCTGGCCGCTGTGGTGCAGAGATGGTGATGGATGGGGAGCTCACAGGAGAAGAGGCACCATGTCAGTTTAGCACCAGATGGAGAGAGTTAGGGAAAGGGAGAATGAGGGATGAGTGAGAAGCGAGGGACAGCGAGGGGGTGCTGTACAGAGTTAGAGAGGAAGGGGCCCTGATGGTGCAGAATATATTAAAATTCATGACAGGATGTCAGGCTATGACTGCTACCAGCACCAATTCATTTTGAGTGTCTCAGATACAAGACACAAAGAAAAACCTTATACTTCCTCAACAAACTCGGGGAGTACACTGAGTAACAGTTGCTGTCTAGTTTTTTACTGTGAACTACAACTAAATGTGTGCTATAATGCCAAAGCTCTAATGGTTTCTAAAACATGTCTGGGGGTGCCCACGTAGCCATTATGCCCCAGTTTGCCTTGCCAGTCTTGCCCCATGAGTGTGCCATGGCCACAGCCAGAATGAACCCATTGTATGCTAATGTCCCTAAAAGCTCACTCATTTTCATGCTCCCAAGCTGGCCAGCACAGCTAAATCATCCCCCAAATACCTATTATAATGTATTCCTTCCAGTAGACTGCTGACCCATGGTGCCATCATTTACAACTTACTGCATAATAACAGTACAAAGTGTATTTGAAGCAGTGGAGCTGCTACAGCATGAGACTTTCCAAGCTCGGAAATTCAGCTTTGAAAAAATGCGCTTGGGCAACATGGGCTCAAAAGCGATCCAACAGCCATCTAAAAACGACTGACCTCCTGTTAAATTTGCGCGTATGGCCCAGTGGGTAAGGAAAAAGGAAGCAAAAGGATGAAAGAAAAAGAATAAAAGTGAGAAGGCAAGACGGACTGAGGTAATTCATCTCTGTTCCACTTAGAAGTGGGGACCCCTCTCCTCAGTTTGGCCTCCTGCCAAGTTACAGGCCTGTAAGTGGTGTGTCAGTGTGTATTTTTTTCTGTCTTGTGTCCCCTGCTGAAAGACAAATAAACACACACAAGTCATCCAAAGAAGGCGGTGTTGTGGCTCTGTTGCTGTGACTCAAATGGGTGTTGATTACAGAGGGATAGGAGACTGCCTGGGCCAGTGGTGCACTCCTGCTCCGTGCATTATTGATGGAGCTTACGGACTCCTGTAGTTAAAATCTTAGTTAAAACTGTGGAAATCATTACCTTTGTCTGACTGACTCCTGTCCCACCCTCACCTGTTTTCCTGTCTTCTGTGTCTGTCTGTTGTTACCTCCTTCCGAAAAAAAAAGCTGATGGTTTGGCTTAGCTAAGGCTACGAATATGGATGAAGCGGATGTCACCTGGGCACTTATACTTTCCACCTCATGGGAGGAAGTACATGGCAGACAGGAGAACACACCTCGCCAAATATGTCGGTAATTACGGTAATAAATCTGATTGACAAAAAGACCTCTAAGCTACTGTCTCAACATCACTGAGGATAATGTGCTATCAAAACAGACGCCCACACACACACACAGAGGCACACATGGTCTCACACTAACTGCATCTCAGCATCTGCATGGAAACAAGGCCAATGCTAATATGATGTCACTACGAGAGCAGAGAGATTTAAGGCCTATGTCTGGGAGAACAACTTGCCTGCTTATGTATGCAGCAGCCACATGCACTCCTCCTTATTTTAAAAAGTGAAGAAGGATTCCTACGAGACTTGTAACCGCCTCATCCCATCATAGACATCGAAAAAAAGGCCAAATCCTTTCTCTCCTCATTTAAAACAAACTCATAAGTCAATCCGTCACTGGTTCTGTCACTGCCTTGTCACATTCAGGGCCCGACCTTGCGGGTGCCCTTTCTGTGCCTGTCACAAAGCCCTCAGTTAGTGGGGACTTAGAGACAGACGTGGGTGCCGAGATACATTGCTTGTCGCAAAAACGCTGCCAAATTAAAAGTCCTTGCCTCGCTTATTCAAAGCAGAGCAGGGTACTTCTTATTCTGAGCAAAATCCAGGATGCGGGTCTCCAAAGGATGCTGTCTTTCATACAAGCTCAAGGACCCTGTGATTGTTTTTGGCTGTCTCTGGTTATTAACCAAGTTTGTTACCCTGACAGACAGGTGAGCCTTAGGGTGTAGCAGAGGTAGCTAGGCTAAGAGGAAATAACATCAAATGTAAATATTATCCAGAACCTCCACGGACCATGTGGTTGAGACCGTGGTAATTCAATAATCCTGGCTTCTCTTTCAATTTCCCCTATTATGCGACTTTTAAACTCTTTCTCCTTCTGGTAGTCTCTGTGGTTCATCTCCGCTCTCTCTGTGATTGGGGTCATCTGTGGTCACGGATGACATGACCTTGCACAACACAATAGGTAATTTAATACCTATTCACACAAATGAATGAGAATGTAAGAAGAAGAACCACAGTCCTATAAGCAAGTATGTGGAAACGAGCACACTTTTTGACGATGTCCTCACTCTGTGAATTAGGTATGTACAAAGCTGATGCCAGTGACTTATTTAGCTCTCAAATAATTCAAACAGCATGATACATATTAATGTAAACGCGTGTTGCTATGCTACGCCTACACATTGCTCTGTGTATGTAGCTGTGCTGTGATCATACATGCATTGGAACATTTGCTCATATTTGTATGAGATGTATGCACATACAGATTTTAAAATTATGGAGGTGTCAGGAGAAAATTATTTGATAAATTGTTCTCTCATATTAGCAATTTCGTTCAATTTTTGTTCGTTCACTTGACAAATTGCACAACTCTGTGTCCTGAAATTGCTTTTAAAAAATAATTTACTGCCTACTAACAGGATCAAGCACATATTTTCCATCTGTGCTGGTTCTTTGCATTTAACCATCCATTCATTTGTAGGCATGAAGCTCTCCAAAAATCATAGACCTTGACTGATAAGCTTTGAAATCTACTTGACACTTACTCTTACACCTGGGGAGGGCGTTGCTCCACTGTCCATTATCCTGGCAGGTGGATTTCAAAGCCCCCTGCAGAACATACCCAGTATTGCAGACAAAGCGGACAATGTCATTTAAGTTGAATTGGGTTCCTTGGGTCAAACCAAAGGTAGGGTTGCCAGGATGACCACATGTTTTGGCTGGGAAAGCAAAAGGATAGAGACAATTATGATTACAAAAATTCAGGGAGAACAGTTTAATGAAATCTGAAGGTTTAATAGCGAACACCTTAATAATGTAATGTCACAGCAACATGAATCTGTAAAGACACAACACTTAATGTAGTTGCTAACCAAGCTCTAAAGCCACGTGCCTCCTGTCTCTATTTTTGACTTCTTATACAACAATCTTGTTAAACGAGTAATATCACTGAGGAACACAGTGTATTATTTTGGAATAATTACTCCATCTTTGAATATGTCATCGTAAAAATTAGAGTTGAGGCAGGGGTGGTTTTTTTACAGTGTCTTCTCTACAGGAGCTTAGGCAGGAGCTTGCTCTAAAACTGTTCAATAACAGGAATTAATTGGTGATCAGTACCAGAAGGCTTTGGTGTAATCACACTAAATTGGTGGTCGGTTTTGGCCCTAAACTAGCCTGATAAGAGCATCCCTGGGTAATATATGTCTGCACTTATTACAAATCGTCGATCAGCAACACTATTAATCTGAGAAAAAGGCATCTGGGACTTAGCTAGCTAGCATACTGCTGTTTATAGTACAAAATGCAGCCCTACTCTGTTCATCTGAGCAGTACAGAAATTCTTAACTGAACATTGCCCCACCAATAGTGTTCTCTGTGGACACTTACGGACACAGACAGGAGTGCGTCCTGACCAGCGGTGATCCTGTTCACAGATTTGCACCGACACCCCGATGAGACGAAATCCTGGGTTACACTGATACACAACACTGCCTCGATAGTTATAATTCTCCCCACTGATCTGTCCATTCACTATGGGCTCTGGGGTGCCACAATGGCCAGCTATGCATGAATGAAGAAGAAAAGAGTCACAGTCAGACATACAAGTTTTGTTTTGAATAACTTTTAAAGCAAACTGCATGACTTTAGTTTTAATCATTTCCAGGGGCTGAAGATCTCACCTAGACACTGGACCTGTGTTCCACTCCAAAGCCCATTGGACATACACTCCCGTACCCGAGAGCCCACCAAGGTATATCCTGTGTTGCAGGAGAAAATGGCAGTGGCTCCATACACAGTCAGTGTTCCAATCTTGTTGCCATTTGGTGGAGTCCCAAGGTCTCCACAGGAGATGACTAAAATGAGAAAACAATATCATATATTACAAATGACCCATATGGCCAAAGTATAATCAACACTGTTCATTTGTTTTGTTTTGGTTAGAATATTTGTGCCTGTTTAGTTATGTTCTTTTCTTAATATCACAGTGGAATAGGATACATTTGGAGGCAATTATCTTTCATGCTTGACAAATTACTTTTTTCTGGCAGAGGATTTTCAGTTTCTTTTGGAGTTAATAAAGAAGCAAATGTAGGAAAATTAAACCTTGGGATGTGCAGTTTACACTTACTCTCACACACTGGGCGTGGGTCTGGGTAATTCCAGGTGCTGTTGGCCTGGCAGCGAATGACTCTTTGACCCCTGTAGTAATATCCTGGGTCACATATGAGCATCATAATAGCATCATATTGGTTTTGAGTTCCATAGATTAACCTCCATCTCCCATGTTCCACAGCAGAGTGGCCTATGTCGGGGCAAGTCACCGCTGGAAGGTCAGAAGGGAAACAAACCTCATTAACTCAAATATACTCTTGAGTTTGGTGTTGAAACATTAAATATGGCTAAGTGTCCATCAGAGAAATACTCACGAACACATCTGGGTGGAGCCTCAATGGGGCTCCACCTCCCAGATTCCTGACAAATCACAGAGGTGGTGACTGGCCCTGCGAGCCTGAATCCGGGATTACATTGGTACGTGGCCCTGGCTCCTAGAGAGAAGTCCTGGCCCACGATACTGCCATTGACCGGAGGCACTGGCATTCCACAGGACATGACTAGAAAGGAAAAGAGGAATGCAGCAGAAAGGCAAGAAAAAAGGTGGGTGGTTTAGAGTGAAAGCACAGGTAGCAATGTATATTTTAATATCCATCTTTGTATGCAGGGCGCCTAGCTCACAATAAGCTTCCTGTACAAACACACTCCCAGAGCCGGCATTGATGTGCAGTAAACATTAGCTCGGGCTGCCATCTGCACAATAGTAAACAATCAAGTCTAGAGAGAGCACATGGAATTCATGTGGAGATTAGACCTGGTGAAGACTTCACCAGACATTCAATAGCTGCCCTGCTGCTCAGAGTTTTCACTTGAGCTGAAATTGTTAATAAACCTGGTTGGAAACTAGCCTCTGAAAGTAGAGCCTTTAGATTTCATGCTTTTGTGATGGACAATACAAGAAAATCTGAACACACACACACACACACACACACACACACACACACACACAATCACAGAAATAGGAAATCGATGAAGATGGTCTAATCATCACAGCGTTGTAAAATATAAAATGACATTGTGACAAGCACTATGAAATGAAAGGAGATCCATCATGCTTCAATAGCTATATCTGAATTCATCACATTCATTTTGTTTATTTTCAAATAACAGTACTTTCAAACTTTTATAATGTGTAAGTCTCAGTTGAAAGTCGATAATTGCTATTGTTGATCCAATCACTGAAAAAATTAACACAGTAGATAACTGTGACTATAACCTATAAGTCTGACATATCAAACAATTTAACTCAGATAAACAGAAAAATCATTAATCTGATGTAGTGTTATCTTCAAAGCAATTCTGGGGCATGGTGAAGTGAGCTTCCTTGAAGCACACCTAAGGCTGAGGGGCTGTTGATGATGGCACACTGTCAGCTAAACTTACACTTTCATCCAAAGCAAATGGATTCAGTGATGTTTTTTTTTTCAATCAACTTAAATCAGAATGACTGAACCTACAAAAAACATTTGCTACAAAAAATGTCTTCTTTGAAACAGCATGTCAGTTACTGCTACAAGTGTTAAAATATTGTTTTCTTTTCATAGTTTTAAGGTTCATTTCATTGTGGGACTTAATGCTGAATCAGCTTAGTCACAACGATATGGCATGTACGAAACGTGACGAAATGTAACTTAATTAAAGAAAATTCTAGTACAAGTTGATTTGCATTAGCAATGTGAAATGTTCCTGTCCCAGCTAATTTTACCAAGCGGATTTGTCTCACTTAAATTAAGAAAAATTAGATAAATCTAGTCTATTAAATTATAATTAAATAGTCTGTTTTCTTAACAACGTCCAACCTTCGCATCCTTTCTCATGACTTGCTGCTATGATTGGGACCTCCTCACCTTGGCAAAGTGGCACTGGTGCATTCCACTGGTAGATCCCTTGTGCAGTCCGGGTGCATGTGGCACTGCTCTGGCCAATAAGCCGGAAGCCCTGGTCACAGTTGAACCGCAGGCTGCTGCCCAGCTTAGTACCTGTCAGACTGTGCACGGTGCCATTTACAGGGTTGTTTGGAGGGCTGCAGTAGGCCGCTATGAAAAAAAAAGGGTAGAAATATAAATATGCATACAGATAAAATTGAGTGCAACAAGCATAAAAACCCAATAACGATGCTGGATGATGAAAGTTGTTGTTGAGGAAGTAAAGGATTAATGTGCCTTCGATAGCACAGAGCCCCAGATCTCTTTTATATTTGCGTCTTCTACGCCTGCCGTGGTAAAAGAAGATATGTATTAATACAAGTGCTACAATGCAATTTCTTTAAGGCAAAAACTGCAGACTAGAGACAAGGAAAACTGATTAAAGGAAACTAATGGTTTACAAAGCGAAGCAAGAGTTTGTCAGCAGCAGCAGAGGAGAATCATAAAAGTGATGGATACATAATAACACGAACAAAGTATCTGTTTTTGTTTGTTGGTAAAATTGGCGGCTGCAATAATCGTTTATCATCCCAAATGGTGCCAGCAACAGGTTCCCCAATGAGGGGAAGCTCTGAGGCCTGAATTGCATTTTACTGATCTCACAATAACATGATGTTACTACACACCTGCTGAAGAATAAAAACAGAACACACAGTGTGAAAAAATTAAGAAAGTATTGTGATGTAACGGATTGTAACAGTGGTTATTTGACATAGAAAATGGAGCTCATTGTGGGGAGAGATTAGTGTGGAAGTGGATACAACAACAAAAAAAAGCCTATCATCTATTACACTTAATCACTGTGACCACTTTACAGTCCTATAAAAATGCAAATTCCAATTCAAACCACTCACATGTGGCAAAGGCAATGGCCTCTTTTAGCACCATGCAATCAGATAAAACTCCCTTACATTTTGAAAACTTAAAGTCACGTCAGTGGTGTAATAAGTATTCAGCATTTGTGAGCTGTTGCTGTCTCACAAATTGTTCCAGTGAGACAAAGAATGTGAGACCATAAGACATAAGAAGAAGAGACATAAGAATAGACCTTGCGTGAAATTTGACACTGAGGTTCATCAGATTTCTTACTAGATGACACACAAGGTGTGCTTCAGGCTTTGGTTATTTTGTGAAGTGTAGCATTCAGACTTGTCCTCTCCACAATCATCAAGTGATGAATTACCATTATTAATGGTTACACTGGTAAGAAAGAGAAAATCCAATGTTTAAATCCAGTGATATTTAATATGCTGACTGGGCGACTGTATGTTTCTTGGCAGGGCTTTCTCCTGTCACTCACAGTAACTGGCGGCTCCTGAGTGAGATTCTTCACATCTATCTATGTCTAACTCATTTGCCACTCTTTCTGTGTTCTTTGCTCCTTTCCACCTCTATGCCTGTTATAGTATAGTACTTGTCTTGCTGCAATCAGCCCTGCAGCTCAGAGGAATCTGATCTACATTGGCATGTGACTGGATTGGAAGAGATAATATAATATAGAGAAGGAGAATGAGGGTGGGAGAGAGATGGTGTAACAGATAAAGGGAGGGACAAATAAGGAATCACGTCTAAATGGGGTAACAGACAAATGGATGGACAGAGAGAACGAATGGAAAATGGAAATGGGGAGTTGCTGGAGGAGATGTCTGCAAGTTGGTGATGGAAGACCGGCCCATGGAGACAAAAGATGAATTGATGAAGAACACAGCCGAAGACATGAATCTGCCTGTGCCATCTGTTTCTTCCTCCCCACCAAGGTACTACAGAAGGCAACTCCATATTGACCATGGCAACTTGTGGGTTCTCAGCCATCCCTTAGTCCTTCTGTCACTTAGCCTGCTATGGCAAAATCCATCATGGCTAAGAAAAAATAAAGAAAAAGGGAAAAAAAGAGCACAGACAAACGACAGAACATCCGGTTGGGGATGCAGAGAGCTCCACTGAGAGGAGAAAAGAGACGATTAGTCAATCTGGCTGAATGGTGTTGATACAGAACGGAGGGAGCCTTTTAAATATTTACACAGTCATAATTCACAGCGAGTTATGCAGGTGTCATATACCAACAGATCCTTCATGGGAGCAGGACAAAACAGAAGAATAATAAGCAATACAAGAAACAGCGTTCACTAATTCCCAGGCCTGTGCTGCACAGCGAGGAGCGCTGCAGATGCCTGCCGACCCCGTTAGGTTGTCATGGAGATGGGTCATATTTCTAGCTATTTCAGCTGCAGTTAGCAATCCAAATCTTGCTCTTGTATATAAAGTAAACCAAAGTCACATCTGATGAGATCGAATGTACAACAATGTCCTGCAGTAACAAAGCCAAACATCAATATTTTCTTGTTTATCTATTCAAGATGTACCACTGAAATCACATTTTATTTAACAAAATGCCTGTAACAGGCTAGTGTTATGCCTGGTCTTAGCTCACCTGAGTAGCGTATACGAAAGCCTTTGTGACTGGTAGTGTGATCGAAGGACCAGTGCAGGTAAACTTTGTTACTTGAGCTGGTGATGCTCAGTGGGCTGGAGTAGTTACCACTGAGGGTAATCAGTAGAGGGCTTTGTCTGGATGGACCTGTGACGCGAAAGAGAGAGGAGAGGGAGAGGTAGAAAGAAAAGGCAATTATCAACGGGAATCCATCTTTGAAAGTCTCATAAATTTGTGCAAAAGAAAAGAGCGCCAATACTTTTATGTAAATCATCACAAGCACTGGGTCTTCAAAATAATGACTTGCGTTCCATTATCTACACACTTACATCTGAAGAATAATTTGACAATTTTTCTTGCAAATGCAAATTGATAGAACAGAAGATATAATTTATTAAATATTCCAATTTTGCGCAGTTTACATCTTTTAAAGTCAGCTTTTTGAAATGAATATAGTTTTTCCTCACTCATGGCTTTTGAGGGATTGTGCATTTTGTTACACTTAGGGTAAAATCAAAATTTGCTTGGCTGCTAATTGTGGGGAAAAAGATTTCCTTCCATAATTGGCTTGGCAGCTCCAAGGTTAGGAAATGTCTGTTACCCTCCATTCGGCAGCAGATAAAAAGCACTAATCAGAATCACTATAGCGTATGACCGCCATTTTCTCAGAGCAGCCTGGCAGAGTTGCTGACTGTGACTCTCTTCACACGTAAATGTACAAGACAGATGTAGGTACTCTGTCACCATGAGAGCCTATGTGTGATTTTCTGTTGGTAGACACATTGGTACATTCAGCTGTCTGTCTCATTTTAGCCTTTGATTGTGGATATTTGTGGAATATTTGTCACTCTTTGGCTACATAAGTGTGGGAGGAGGGATAGGGATATAAGGTTAATAGACTACTGAATACTTCACATATTGGGAATATAACAGGATGCTCAGTTGAACTCTTCCCAGTTAGAAAAAATGTTGTTGAATATGTTCAGTTACAGTGACTCACCATCAAAGATCTCAAGCTCATCAAATTGACGGCTGGTCTGGAAGTGTTCTATAGTGAAGGTGATGTTGTAACCAGGTTCTACTTTGACCACCCATGAACAGGACTCAAAATGGGGGAAACCGCTGCCTGGTGACTGGCTCATGATGACACCTGTGGAAGCTGTCAGCACCTCATTCATGGGACAAGTCACTGTTGAGGGAAATAAAAGGCAGAGACAAAAATAAAAACATAATTAATTTATATTATAGGAATAATGGTTTGTTTATATATCACTGTTCTGTGTTGTTTAATTCAATCAGAATTGCACGTAACTTCTAAATGGTTCATTCTTTTTAGTGAATTTAATTTGCCTTGAAGCACAAAACGGATTGGTTAGATCCATATTATTGTTGGAGGGCAGCTCACTGTGATGTGACTAAAAGCATAACTAAGCTAATTGTCATTCTGATTCTGTAGCTGTCACAGGAAACAAAGCTGACCACGCTTTCAGTCAGTCCAGGAAACTGATTATAAATTATATAATATTATGGACTTGCTGTGAGCATGTTCCCTCCTCTTTGCAAATTATCAGTATGTCACACATGTACTGCTCCCATCTGCCTGGAAGCCCCATTGTTGTGGTACATTTCGGTGGGCGGACCACCATCCATCCGCTCATCTCACCACTCCCCCCCCTGCCAATGGTATTCTTGTGGGACATCTCTGTGACATCCTTTGACATTTTCTAGTGGTTTCAGTCTGTATTATCAGACGTTACAAAGCATTCTTGTCTGTAGCGTTTTTGTTGCAGAGCTGTGAAGCCAACTTTTTAATCTGCCTGAACTGTCTGCTTACCTAGTAGAACCTCCAAAAACAAGCTGCAGCATGAAAGGACACCATTGCTACAACAATGACATAATGCAACTGCTACATTTTTTTCCCCTTCCTATTGTTTCTGTTGCCCACCTAATGGGGCCGAGTGCTGAAGAGACAGAGTGTGAAATAACTCTTTCCACAGCAGAGAAATATATACATTTGCTTTTCTTGTTTGCTTGTGATTGCTTTTTGTAGCTAAATAAGACACCAGAAACCTACAGAAAGTAAATGTTCTCTATTGTGAAATTAACTGATAAATTAACTGTACTGTGTATCACAAAGAATCCTTGGGGCCTACTTTGGCATGCATAATAATTTAAATAGTTTTAACACTAAAGCCATGCTTGAGCTCAACCCAACAACTTGTTAAAAGCTTAACAATTATCAAAAGCAGTGGTGCTGCAAAGGTTACAGCCGTGCCCCTCTCGAGGCACATATAAGTAAAATATGCTTCTATCTGATATTTTACATTAAGTACTATTAAGAAAAAAACAAAAACAAATGCAGAGTCACCCAGCCTCTTCTGACTGTCTGTCACTGCGTTGTGAAAAGTTTCTGAGGGTGCCACTGAACAGAGACCAAAAAAGGAACAACACACATTTACCTTGTTAAACACAAACCAGAGGTTTTACTTGCAATCGTTCCAGAAATCAGACTAAGATGCTGTAAATGTAAATGTAAAAGGCCACTTCAAAGTGCATCTTACCCAGGATTTTTTTGAATGTTTTTGTCAATCAAGTGTTGCAGAAAATTTAGCCTGGAGTGTAAATGCCCCTGTTGTGTGCTGCGATTTGAATACCCGAGCCTGTTCTGCCTCAGGGTGAGGCAGCACTTGGCACTTGCAGGTCCTTCATTACAGCAGTGAAATACTGAATGCTCTGAATCACATTCCAGCAGCGACTCCTTTGTGGGACAATGTGTGTGTATGTGTGTGTGTGTCAGTATACACTTGTTTTTGTGTTTGTGGATGGGCTATGTGTTTGTGTTAACGCACTGTCGTGTGTGTGTGTGTCTTGGCTTGTTCCATCTCCTGTCTGTGTGTTCGTATAGGGGAGATTATTAAACCCACAGGAAAAATATGGCAGTAAGCCTGGGTTAAACAGAATTTGCAAATAATTCTGAGCATTTGTTTTACCTTGCTTGGCGGGTCAACCAGGTGGGGTTTATTGCCACAGGAAATCTCAGATAATGTCAGGTAAGCTGTCACTCACAGAAAGGCATGTTAAAATGAGGGATGTTCCTGTCAAATACTTTTTCTACAACTTTTGCTACTGTATTGCCATTGGTCGCAAATTCCATCCAAGTGTTGCCATAAGCAGGACAAAACACCCTAAATATCTGCAAATTTTGCTTACCATAGGTCAACAGGGGGGGGGGGGGGGGGGGGGGACTGACAGCTGTCAGTAGAGAGATCACATGCAATTAGGTGAGAAAGATGGGGAATGATGCAACAGATGTTCCCAGATGGAATAAAACTCCTCGGCCATCATGGTGCCCTAAGAAACAGTAGTTGGTTCTTTATAATATATTGTGATTGCAATACTTAATAAGCTAAAGTAGTGGGGAAATACACTGATATATACTATATGATTGTACTAACTTAAAACATTAAAGGAATATTTTGCAAATGGTTATGGGAGTTACTGAGGCTGTGGGGTTTTTAACATCTCAGAGAATGTTCACAGTAAGTGCAATGGTACAAACTACAATAATAGTACCGTCATGTTGCATGTTACGTGGAAATTAGAAATGTACATAGAACTTTTGGCATCTATCTTTGGAGGTAGAACTGACAGTAATCTATTCTCATCCCAGATTCCAAGAAGACATTTACAGAGTCTGTGAAATCATTTACAACCTCAACAACTTCAGTGGATGTGAGTCAAAAGGCTTAAATCCATCATGTATAGTGAAACTGATTGCACCTGCAAGCAGCATATAAAATCTAAGAGCGAAGAAACAATCAATTCTCTGAGGATGAGATGTGCGCTGTCAGTGACCTTTCAGAAAGCTCCAACGTGTCTCCAAAACTGCCTTCAGCTAGTCTTGGAGCTGATGGGAAGAGACAGGCAGGGGCTCTTATCTATAGGCTGCTACTTATTAAACTAATCCACTTTGAAATGAAGCATCACTCTGTACGCTGTAAACAAAAGGGTATTAGGGGACAAAGCTGACAGCTGGAAAAAAGCAGCTTCAACACACAAGGTGAGATCAGCACTGATAGGGCTCAAAATGAAATTTCACTTTAATGAGACAAGGAATGGAATAAACTGGTAGCAGGAATGGCAAATTGCGAGACATCCCTTCTGTCTGTGTATAAATTGTTCACAGTATGCAACAGCTTCCCAATAAAAAAATGCGGTGGAAGGCTTACGTGCAGACAAGCACAGATGCACAAACATCTGCATCCATATGCGCACTTTTGTGCACTCCAGTATGCAAGTATGGACGCACACGTGCATAAATCTACAACATATCAAGCTTGTAATTCTGTAGAGCTGTTGAGATGCCTTTACTCATGTTGGTATTTAATTAGCATAAGCTGAAGAGCGATAATGAGTTGATCGAAGGGGAGGGGCCACATCATAAGCATTAGTGTGGATCAGGACCTAACAAGGCTGAGAAGACATGACGACAATGAAGATGTGAAAAAGGGGCAGCTGTAATCCATTCGTGGGACTAAAACAGGGGGGCAGGGGCAAAAAATAATCTAGGGAACAAAAGGGGAGAAAGACGAGGCAAGGGAGGCAAAGGGACCGTGTGGGACGAAGAAAGCTAGCTTGCTGGGTAACTAATGTGATGGGTGATTATGCAGGTTTTATCCAGAAATCTGTCTGGGGGATAAACACGGGGATTTTGAATCATCAGAGCTCATTGTGTTTCATTAATGAATCCAAGCAACACTTTGTACTGATGCTGTTGCTTTGTGTGTGTGATGTTGGAACTCCCTGTGGTCTCAGCAGACAGCAGATGTAGTTAAAGGCTGTGGGTCCAATACAACCCAGTTTAATCAAATAGCAGGCAAATCAAATACTATACAAGCCAACTGGTTGCTCCAATGGCAAGAAATACAAGAAAGGCTAAACCCTGTTTGCCTTTGTGACTGGCGACAATCCTCTGGATTAAATACAGAAGAAAACAAGAGTAAGTGTCTATGTTTATGTGTGAATGCTGTTTATTGGACAGTATGTAGTGATGGGAGAAAGGAAAAGATAGAGACAGGGACAGAGAAAGGCACATCTGGGTATAGACAGACACCTGTGTGTGACAATACATTGTACTTTGTTGTTGAGTTTTGAAGCAGCCTCAGAGAAGGACAACGAAAAAGAGAATGGGGAATAAAGGGTACATGTGTTACGTAAGAACAGAAGTCTGACGCTAGTGAGTCAGGGGAGGGAAGTGGCGAGTGAGGGAGGAGGAATGCAGACGGAGGGAATGCAGAGGATGAGAGAAGATATTGGCGCCGAGGGGCAAGCAACACTGCAGAACCAGCTGTAGGCTCCAGTGCTGCTCTCTTGAAGACAAAGACAACCAACATCCACTACTGTGTAACCAAGACACACACTAGACCAGACAGTATATGTATGAGAGTGCCATTAAATGTATGTGGGGGTGGCGTCAGCTACACGTGCTGGGAAGAGTTGTGCTTGTCAGAGCAAGAAGTGGTGATTTGATAGGTGCAGCTGCAGCCAGCATGTCCCCTGAATTTCAATGAGCTGTGCACTTCGTCTCTTCATTGCCCTCCAACTACGTCTCTCCTGTCTCTCTCTTGCTTCGCTTTTTAACTCCTGTCCCACTCTCACTTACTTGCCGTCTTTCTGCTCATTTAGCAGTCTCTCCTCCATCTTTTCCACAACGATTCTGTCTTTTTCCTCAAGGATCCTGCTCATTCAGAGTAATCTCAAACTGTTGATCTTCAATGCTATTCTCTACCCATTCAATCTTCTCCTTTTCCCTCACACGAGCATCAGTTTGTTGCCTTACTTTCCTCTTTACTCTCAGCTTTCTCACGCTAAACTCCGGACGCTTTTAGCTTTTTTAATCTGTGGCTCTCCTCTTCATCATCCTGGTCTGTGTCTTTGCAGGTTCAGTGGCAGCTTGGAGGAAGGAGGAGTATGATGGAACTGTTTGTCCCCAGTATAATGCGTCTCTCAGCAGAAGGAGAGCAATTAACAGGCCACACAAGTCATGAGCAGAAGGACAGATTCACAGCTGAATTGCACAGCAAACTGCAAGTAAATGCATTCAACTGTCACTGATTGTCACTTAAATTTTAAAAACAGCACACAGATTTGTTTAACTTAGCAAGGCAAAGTTGTGTGCAAAGAATGTTTTCAAAATTCAAATACAAGGCAATGACAGTGGATGCTACAGTGACGGTTTATCAGCCAAAGGGATCAAACTCCATAGAGAGAAAAATAAACACACCCACACATACCCCCCCCCACACTCCATTTTCTACTCACTTGAATTTTGACACTTTGAGTCTCCTCTGTTCTGCCACTATACTTCTACTGCATACAGCTTCCCCTTTCATTGCCCTCTTTTTTTTTTTTTTTGCCAAACTCTTATATCTCCCTACCTTTTCACCTCACACTGAGAGCATTTGTGTATATTTCCTATTTAGCGCTCCAAATGAGCTATCAAATTTCGACTACTCTCCCAAGTCCCCACAAACAGAATGAGACACAAACTGACGACCACAAAACAAGTCAGAGGAAAAAAGAATCAAAATGTTTTCAAAAAGAAAGCAAGAGTTTGAAATCTATGTGCTCTTCTTCTTCCTCTCTTGCCCAGAGGAAATGTATCACACACAACATACAGTATTATGACGATGATGTGGTGAGTTGGGAACGCTGTACTTAATGATTCCTCTGGGAGGACGATATCTCGGCATGTGCAGAGCACAACAGGACCCACCCTCAGCCTCATGGGAGCTAAGTATCATCCACATAGACGGAAAGTGCTGCCAAACTGATATGTGGCTGTGGCTCAGTGACTACAGGCAGAAGGATCCCCATGGGATCTAGAAATAAGGTAAAACTGAAACTAGTGCACAAGTCTATGATTACAGCAAAATAATTTTAGCTACCTATAACCCTGCAGAAAATAAACTCACAAAGAAGCCCTTTGTCCTGTGTTGTTATTTATGAAACAAATCTACCTTGAAGTAGCTACTTTCTTGCAAAGAATACAGCACTTTAACATCATTTAGTAACATTTAACAGCTGCATCTACTGTTCGTGCTGGTGCACTGTGTTCCTGGTATGTTTTGGACTTTTAAAGACCCTCGCTTATATAACTGTGTTGTCCATGTTTGCTGTAACTGGTGGAAACTTACTTCCAAGGGAGAGTTCAAGTTTTTAAGACATAGGCAAATCCTTACCGTCACATGAGGGCGGAGGACCCTCAAACTCCAAGTGCGTCCCCAACCGGCATGTCAGGATGCTGTTACCACTTAACTGGTAGCCTGGAAGACATCGGTAACGCACTATGTCACCTGAACAGAGAAAGAGAGAGATGGAGGAGTGAGAGGTACAGTCAATGACAGATCAGAGATGGTGGCAACAATCCATATGACTGATGCAAGCCAAAATGTCTTCATAGACCAAATCGGTGCTCCTTAGCCAGGGTACTGGATATGCCACAGAAGTAATCATGATCCATTGTGTGCCTCAGTGAAAGAAAACCTAGAAAAGTACCATAATAAACCCTCACTGGGGATCCTATGGATGAAACACTGTGTCAGTATCGCTGCCTTTGTGTTTCTGAATAATAACGAGTCAAGAAGGTATGCAAATAAACAGATAAGGAGAAATAATCTCCATTGTCTTCTACAGGAGAGAATGAGAGCACCTGCCGCAAATCCCTCAGGCTTTCTGATCATTTTGTCATAATCACTCATTTATGCTGCTCCCTGAAAATTGTGTAGTTTGGTGTGAGTCTGCATTCAGTTCCATTGCCTTATGGGATGTGCAGTCAATATGAGAGTCAGTAAAACTGCTGCAACACAAAGTGATGATGGGATTAACTCTTTATGGATGCTACAATTCCGTTAGGGTGGGACAAATGTCAACAATGCCAACAAAAAAGTCAGCAGTGCCTCAATAGCAGTGATTGTGTGTGTGTGTACAAGTGAATGGTGTCTTTTTGTGACAGCGTCTCCCACCTACCAATTTTAAACTCTTTGCTTGCCATCAGGATCTCTGCATTGGGAATGATGGGAGGAGGCAGGCAGAACTGCAGTCTGTAAGCTTTATTGAGAGCATCAAAGACATGAAAAGAGTCAAACAGAGAATATGTGCACATTTTCTGGTATAAATAAGAATCAAGTAAGGGGAGATATTTAAATACCTTGATAGCTGATACGAAACAGTCCACCCTTCTCTGTGTTACTACGGAAACGTATTAGCACCTGATTGGATGTGCTGCTGGGCGGGTCATTGGGCTCTCCATCAGTGAACACTCCCAGTTTCCTGGCTGTCTCTTGAGGACCATCCCTAAAGGGGAAAAAAGGTCACAGGTCAACTATTATTTCAAATATAACAACACACTGGAGTAAAGTAATGATAATTAACCATGGGGGTTTTCTGTCAGCAGCCTCTGCTCAAATGCTCACTCTCTCTCAAACATAAAGCATAAAGCACCTCGGGGCTCTGTGGTGCATATCTGCGAGAAAACCAAACAATACCACATGCCAGATTATTGTCAAGCAGCTTCCAACAGCAGAGTATAACCAAGCTGCTCACTTCATCATACCCAAAGCAATTACTCTGGGCTGCTCTGGGTGATTATGTTGAAATAAGGTAAAAATTACAGATAAGCGTGGAATGACAGGTCTGGATTGCGCTCTTCCTGCTAACTGCCATCCAATGGGAGTGTCTCTGGAAGCTGTGGCCCTGCCTTGGCAGTCCCCTGGCGTGGGCATGGCCGATTAAGCCAGCTCCCAGATTCCTGCCACAACCATTCAGCTTAAAAACCATCTGTCTTTGGCTGTCAGACTGGGCATGGGAGATTACAAGCAGCTCTGGAAATGGCTGGCTAGGGACTGCTGCCTGACAGCACTCTGGCCAAGCCGCCATTACGGGGCCCATTTCTTTGGCTCAGTAGTTCAGTGGATAGATACACAGTGGTGGTAACTGGAAACTGGGGAACATGATAGTCCCCATCTTGGCTCTGCATTAGCTTGCTGGGAAAGATCAACAGAGTACGGCCGTTTACAGAAGAGCAACAATAAGACAGAAAGTGGACCTTTTGGCTCACTTTAGCCATGTCGACTTAGTCACATAAACTCTTCACGGCCTAAAAAATTGTCACAGAAATTTTTATAAGCAGCCTGATCCGTAAAACGTAGCGTCAACCCATGCCATGTGGACTTTTCATGTGGTCGTCAATTTGCCAGGTTGGCTGGCAGTCAGATCTCCGGTCTCACTGAGAACTGGGACCTTTGGAGCTTGTCTGAGGGAGAGGGGATCAACTAGGACTGGCAACCATCATGCATGCGAAATCCTGTCTTTGGTCGCACATATGGCAGGCCCAGCCGTGCATTATGGAGGTGATGAAAGGAAGCTTTACCCCTCGATACGAAAAGAGATACACCTTCCACATACTCGTCCTGACACAAACATTATCACACAAAAAATGAGCACACACATTTCCACCAGCCAAAACCTACTCTCTGTCTCCGTGTCTCTTCTATCTCTCTCTCACACACATATTTCAAGAGGTGGAAACCATATTCCACCTACTGATCTGGTTGGTCCTTCATGTCTGATTGTATTACAGGTTAGTGTTTGGTATTTAGGACTTATGACTTATAATATGACAAGGAAAGATGACGTATAAATGAATAACAATTTACACATTCATTTATACATGAAAAGCCAAAAACCCACAGGGGGATTTGTCATGATCAGAGCTTTCGGGTGTTGTCAGTGCATGTTTGCTTCACTTTAAAGATCTTACAATTAAATTAAAAAAAATATATAAATAATAATAATCCTTGGGGTGAGTATGTGATAATTTTAAAAGAAGAAAATCTTCTGTTTCTCTGGAAGAGGGTAAGCAAGGATGAAATGGTGGACACAAAAAGAGCAACAATTGCGCAAGACAAAGAGACAGTGCTAAAGACCCAGAGGTGAGCTTTTAATCTGCAATTTTTTTTGCCACTGTGATGGATGACTGAGATGAAGAATACATGTAGTGGGAGGTCATACCATCCTTGTTAGTTAAAAAAACAAACTGCAGAGTGAATGAAAAGAGAGGCGGGGGCAGGGGAATTAGAGATTAGTAAACTGGAAGAGAGGCGGATATGTGGGGAAAAAGCCAGAGGAGTTGAAAGAAGGGACTGAAAGAAAAGGCAATAAGAGGAGGTGATGACAGCAATACGACAAATTTCAATGACAATTAGGAATGTGAAGTACAGAGTTTAACTTTTTGCTGAGCAGGCCACAAGATAGTGGTGTAATAAAAAACTGGTGAAAATATCCCTTCAGCTAATAAACAACAACAAAAATGTTATAAGCTATTTTAAGATAAAAAATATGTATATGCTGCATTTATCATATAAGGAATTTCCACATATTATGTGATATATATTATTTATATATTATATGCAGGCTGTGGAAACAGTCATATCTTACCAGACGGTGATGAAGTCGTGCGGGCCATGAACCTGAAGGAGAGTGAAGTTGAGTCTGATGCCAAAGCCAGGAGCCACAGTGATCAGCCAAGAGCAGTCAGCTGAGTTAGGGTACTCCTCTGGGTAACCCGGGGAGAAGATGGTCCCATTGTCTGATGTAATGTTCCCACCACAAGGCACTGGGGGAGGGAAGGGAAGGGGAGAAATAGACGTAGGGTATATATATCAGTAGGCCAGGAATACAACAGGACAGATCCATAATTCAGTTGCATTCGGTGGAAAAGGGGGATTTTTCATCTCCTTCTTCTTCTGCTCCTTTCTCAGTGTCTCTCTACCCCTCTCCTTCACTATTCGTCTAGTTCCCAGGCGCTTGTCTGAGCTAAAGATTAGCCAGTAAAGCCTGTTAGCAAGTGGGGACTTGGATGGAGTGTTTTGCTAAGATAAGGCCTCAACCCTTTCCCACTGGGGGTGAAGAGAAAGAGTGCAGAGATGAGGCAAGGGGTTAGTGTGGACTGGGCTTTTGAGACGTGTGTACAGTATGTGTGTGAGGAGTGGAGTGTGTGTGTTTGTGTTTGAGTGACAGGAAAGGTTAAAACAGCATGTTGATGTCAGCACTGGAAACACCATTACCTCACAAGCCTCACATGAGCTGATATTAAAAAAATATATAGTAACACTCACTCACACACACACACACAAACTACCCCTCAACCAGCCTCAAATCTTCATGCATAGAATTTGTAACTATATTTCACACATTCCTCAGGAACTCAGGAGATTCTAACCAACTTAACGATTACGAAGCTTAACATTCCCACTGGTGCCCTTAGAGAAACCCAATATTCACTGTAGTGAAGCAGGAAAAATCAGGAAGGCGTGGTAATCGCAGTACTGCAGGCATCTCAAGCAACCCAGACAGGGTATTCAGCTCTGTGGCACACCCTTGGTATAAGATCATTCCCAAAGCAGAGATTGAATGTTTTATCCTTCTGTTTCTCACTCAGGTTATGTGTGTATTCTTGTTATACAGCGCCCTGCTTTAGCCCTGTGGCTGATAGGCCACTCTGCTGCTGGCTCACCTGTTAAATGAGCTATCGATCAGGATGATTGATTAAACCCTGAGCACTCTATGGAGCTGCACCTCTGGCTCACGCCATCAACTGGCATGCTACTTACACCTCATGTGTAAAGAGCGTGTTGTTGCGTCAAGGGTTAGCTGTGAGCATAAAAGTTGAGACAGTGTTGCAAATGTTTTTAAACACAAAATAGTAAGCAGTGGGATTGGCTCAAGCCCCACATAACCCTGATAAGCATAACTGGTAATGGAAAATGGATGGATGGATAATAAACAGTAAAGCGCAATATGCTATATCTAAAGAAACAGAACAAACAAAGGGAAAAGGGATGATGAAGGAGGAGGACATGAAAAGACAAGGTTAAGTGCAGAGAGATGTGAAAACAAACAAAAAACAGACTACAGTGCTTTATTTACTTTATACACACAATGTGACACAACGTGGTGCGGTGCTAATGCCAAGACACAGAGGTAAGTGAAGGGAAGGTAACAAAAATCAATATACTCATGTCTCCGTCCCCCTCAGAGGAAATCTATGCAAATACTGTTGTGACAGAGAGACTGAGGAGCAGGTTGTACTGAGCTGTACTGGATCAAGTATAGGTGTTAAAGCCTGCTGCTGATGCCCATGTTTCTGAGAATGGTTAAAAATAAATAAATACATACATGCATATGTAAATTAAAAAAATGCTAATAAAAGCAAAAAGTTTAAATGGTATATGACAATAAGTCAGTAAATCAGTGCTTTCTATGTGTGTGTGTTCAGGCATATTTATCCTATTAACACAGAGATATCTCTGATCATTTCATCTCCTGCTGTATTACTTCCTCACACCAGGTCAAAGCCTTAAAGCCAATTCAATTACACTCACAGTCAGAAGCATCAGGCTACCTTTTCCTGGTCATTTTAGTAGGCCAATAAACAGTATAACACACACACACATGCACACAAACACATTTAATAGATGTCCATGTAAAAACAGACAGATGGATGTGCACACAGTGAAAAATACTACTGAATATACGTATCTGCCTTCCCCAAAACATGTTAAAGAAAGTTCAAGTAGTGGAAATACACACTTTTATACTGGTATGTGTGTATTAAATGCTGTATAATATCACTGCATGTTGCACTGGTATACATAAATACATTGCCCATTGAATCTACACAGGCATGTACTGGGAGTCCAGCAGTATGATTAATATCATATCAATGTATTTGATGAGGTATACATTTCTTGGCTCATAATAGTTTGAGAAAATTGAAAAGACACATATAAAAGAACATAGCTGTGAGAGAATAAACTCTATCTCAGTGCCTTTTTACTTTACTCTGTTGTGCCTTCTTTCACTTGCATTTATCTCCCTGCTCACCCATTCAAAATTCCAGTGTCATGGCCGTCACCTCCCTCTGTAATTTTGCCTGCCTCATTGAATAATCGGCAGATGGAGCGTGAGAATATGGGTCAAGGACGAGGCTAAAGAAAGAGCAGCCATTTTCATTTTAGACCCTCTTTTTATTCATATTTTATTTGTCTCCATTCCTCTTTAACAAAGTATTGATTTTCAGTGACGAATGCTTTGCTTCATTAACGGGGAATGATAATTCAGTTTAATTGTATTATTCATAATAGATAATCATTATCTCCATGGCCACACTTCACGCTAATGATTAATAGCTCAATATGTTATAAACAGGAAGTAATAATTAAGTTACACTTTGGTTCGTACTTCCACGAGGCAGTATAGTGGGCCACTAGTTTGGAAAACTATTTAGTGTTTGGATTAATAGATGTGTTTAATTTGCATATTACTGGGATATTGACAGAACAAATCTCACATTCGTTACCTTCACAACGAGGGAAAGGGTGATCCCAATTCCGGGTGGTGCCATGCTCACAGGTGAGGATGGAATATCCCATAAGCTGATACCCAGGCAGACACTCAAAGGAAATGGACTGGCCCACATTGTAGCCGGCACCCACCACCACCCCGTAGCGAAAAGGCTCTGGATCTGGGCACTCCTGTAGCTCATAAGCTGAGGGAGAGACCAGTATGTACATCAGTCTTTCCAAATCAGTATTAGATACATTTATTTAAAAACACTTTAAATTAGCATAATTCAAAATGAAAATATACTGTGATTTTAAAACATGTCTGTGCCTCTCTATGTTCATTTCAATAAAGTACATCAGAGAAGTTATTGCCCATTAGTACAATTGTTACATTTTTATTTTCCATCTTTCCCTTCCTCATCTTTTTGTTGCATTTCCTCCTTGTACTCTACCTCCCACTCACTGCTCCTCCTCCTCTTCCTCAAACAGGGGTTTTCAGATGAAAGACAAAATGCCAGGGGCAAGTTTGACTTGTGCCAGATGAGTATGATGTAGTCATCAGAAGTAGTGCAGGTAAATAATTCGTACTCACCTCCCCCACCCCCGTTAGATACAAAAGTAAAAAGCCAGTGAGCCTTGAAGAGGCAGGATATAAATATGACTAAAGAAATTGATTTCTATGGATCACAGCCTCTCTTTGTAGAAGATAGCTCATGAAAATGCTGCAAACGGGGGGTATTTGCAAATATAATGCTTGATTTATATGCTAATGTACACATAATTATGTAAATGCACAATGCTACCTTTCGATTTGCCGGCTCGTTTGTTAAATCACAAAATACAAACTTTGTGTGCCTGTTGCATTTGCAGACAAGGGCAATTTATTCATTGAAGTGAGGCCTTTTATTGGCACATGGTGAAGAAATCTTTTAAGTGATCAACAATTTTATATACAGAGATTTATAGATCTGGGGAATTTACTGGCTCTGTGGGCTGATTAGCCTGACAGAGTGCGTCCTTGGGCTAATTCAGTAACGTTATGGCTTTAGATGTCACTATGAAGTGACACTAATGGTGCATAAGTGAACATGAAAAAAATAGTAGTAGTAGTAGTAGATGTAGTAACATTTCCTGCACCTTTGCCGAACTACATTTCAGTGACAGAAAGAGCTGTTTTGGAGGAGCCAAAAAGCTCCAGCCACACTAAGGTAATTACTAGTTTGATCAAGCACTGAAAAAGAAAGTGACTCATGATACTGCTACTGACTCAGCTTTGCAATTAAAAAAATTTGGTCTTGGTGATTATGCTCATCATTATGAATATTAACCAAGTCTATTTTTGTCTGAGACAATCCTCAGGCTCATCATTACTTTGTGCTCAAATCTTCTGCATCTTTAACAAGGAGCTTTTTCTTCTTAGGCATGATCCTGGTTGGTCTCTTACCCTGGTACTCAAATCGGAACCCCGGTTTATTCTGTGAATGATCACTATGGAAATATACTGTGGTCTCATGGGAGGTGGTGAGAAGGGAGGAGGGAATATCCTGGCCACTGAAACGGCCAATAACAGCACTTGTATCAAGGGGTCCATTGCGTATCTCAAGGAAATCATGGTTGGCCTCGGTGGAGAAGTTGAGAAACTGCATGTGGGCTCCTGGGAAAAGAAAAAAAAAAAGAAATGTTGAGGAAAGACTGGTAGGAAATTGGAAAAAAGAAAGCCCATCCTCTCCCTGAAATACCACTAATGTCCTGCACAGGTTCTCAGATCTAAATATAGAGTTTAATCATATGCATATACCACAATCCAGATCAACAAGTTGTGTAATTAAATGTTCTTGAGTGTGAAAATGCCAAGTGCGACATGCTCTAAGAGCCTCTTCAGGATGCTCACCGTAACCAACTGGCAGGTAGATTCTCCAGGTGCAGTCACTGTTGCTAGGGTAGTTGCCAGGGAAACCAGGACTGAGAATCATGCCCTCCATCTCCTCACGAATTCCACCACATTGAGCTGACAGAGGGTAGACAAAGCATTTCATTAGTGATTCCCTGAGATCAAAACAATATTACAAACATGGTCCGATACAGTTCTTTGTTTAGTGGGAGTGGGAGTCTTGAACAAATCTTTTTTTTTTTTTTTTTTTTTAGTAGGGCAACGTGAATTAGGTTTTTAGTAAAAGCATAGCAGAGGTGAAACATTTAGTTATTGTGAATCTAAATCCCAAAGCTTGTAAAACTGAGTTTAGAAATTAAAGAACCCAAACCCTATCTTTTATGTGGGTTTCGCTTTGATTATAGGCAAGGTCAGATTGTTTTTAATCACATGTCCTTGTGCTCCAATCCAAGCACATTCTTCTACAGCCTAACCCTTTCATCACACTAAATGTCTCCTTATTCAATCAAAATAATGTAGTTTAATTTTTTTATTAGTAATGAAATTGCTTTTAAAGAATTAACTGAATTCAATGTAAAAATGACCACAATTCTACCACCATCTCATTAAAGGGGAAACTTTATCGTACTATTAAAGAGCATATGGAACATCAAGGTGCCAAATACTTTATCTTTTGCTGCTCTTCATCCTTCACCTTTCATCTTAGCTGACTGATGGATAAATGTTCTCTTTACTGACCAGGACTAAGAGCAAGAAAAGAGGTGAAATCCTTAAAAAAAAAAAAGGGTATGGAAAGAATGACTAAAAGTGATGATGAGATCAAGAAAGATGAAAAGAATGAGAGATCCTCACACCAAAATGTAAAAGATGAAAGGAATGCTGAAACTAATGGTAAAATAATTAGCTGACTAAAGGAGAAAAACAAAGTCAGAAGTACTGGCAAAAGAAAAAGAGCACACATAGTGAAGAATATTAAGAAATAAATGGGACAAACAGCTGGCATGAGTCAGAGGAGGGAGAAACTGCTCAGAGAAACTCTGAGTACTATTGTGTTTCTGTAAAGACAAGTGAGGGGTTAAATGTTATCCTGTAGCAGCACAAAATGCCCGAGGTAATCAGGAAACTGCTGATGCCTGTGAACATGATGAATCTTCCCACTACTTCAACCAATCATGGTCTGAGATGGAACTAATTAGGCAATAGTAGGTTGTTCCAATAAGTGGGAACCGTTTGTCAAGACACTCTCAAAGGCAGGAGGACTTGAGGTGCAAAATGGAGAATGCAGTTTAATTCAGTGTGTGCACTCAGCTTTCAAGGTAGAAATATCAGACACATTTTAAAAGTGAAAAAGCGGTCATGATGTCAAAGTAAAACACAAAATAATGAAATACAACCTTCTATTCCTATTTTCCTATTCATTTTTCAATGCTTTCAAGAGCCAGGTTATTATGTCAGTCATCTAAGGTACTTCTGTGTGTATGGGATCTTGGCCTAAGATGCCCTGTATAATGTTTGGAATAGTTAGGGAAAAAAAGGTATATTTACCGATGCAAAGAGGAGGTGGATAGTTCCATCGTCTGACGGTTCCGGGCATACAGGTAATATGCGAGTTCCCCTGCAAAGAGCATCCATGCACCGATGTAGAGACACACAACAACAAGGAAAAGGAAATGAATGAATTTGTTCTCTCCACTGTCACTCATCTGTTGTTCCAATTATTTGAACCCGCTGCCTGCCTCCACATGACTTCATGTGGTGACTAAATTACTTAATCCATCTGAAGTGACAGGGAATAATAGAGAGGGAGCATCACAGGCATATTAAGATGATCACATTTATTGTTGCACTGCTAAAAATAAGCAATGCAGCTTTTTCTGAAAGCTCCACAGTTGAGATTAAAATCTGATAATAATAACAAAAATTCAGATGTTGGAACATAATGGACTGACTCGACTCAGCTGACCTTTTTCTCAAAATATGTTTATAGTCATAGTCCCGACAAATTGGCACTTACTGTAATGTAAAGCATGAACACCAAGGCAACACGCTCATGAAGACTTTTGAAATGATCTCATTCATTACGGATTGCAACTGTAATGGTTAATAATGTGACATTGAGGGATGATTTTTTAATTTCCTTTCTACCGTATAATGGTCAGATGCACCAATTTATAATCCTATAATTTTATTAGATAATAGTTGGACCTAACAAGGTACTTCTGCATACAAGAATACTGTATGTAGGAAATGGTAATTTAGGGTCTGGATGGAACAATATAACTGAAGTAACTTTTGCAATAAATTGTGATTCTATAATTAATGTTGACTATTATTAATACATTAACATATGTCTCTCGGATAATGTCTCTACTGGAAATAACTGAGAAAAGCAACATCCTGACCTCTTACATTATGCAAGTAAGCAGGGTAATGTAAAACTCCCAGATCTTTGATGTTGAGCTCATGATGACGTTAGTGCCTTCCCATAATAACTCACTTTACATGATCAAATCTGCTTAAAATTCTTCATTCCAGCTATTGGATTAATGTCTATTACAATTAAATAATTCAAAGCAAACCCAGTTGAAAATAAGAGTGTGATATAAGCCACCCTTAGTTTTTCTGGGTGAGAACTGTGAGGAAGCACTGGTGGGAACATTTAGTCCTGATAGACGATGGTAGATGGTGGTGTACTGCTGTACAGCGGAGAGGGAACTTTCAAATAGAATTTGTTTGAACTACTGCATCCAGTGTGTTCCACAGATGTCACCATCTGTCTCCTAAAGCCCAGTTGAATACAGTGGAAGCACTGGAGGATGTGCAAAATACAGTCGAACTGGGAGGCTGTGCAGAATTCTGCAGAGTTTATAGCGCCACATCCTATAACTTACAGGCAGCAGATGGAGGAGACCTGTCCTCATGAATGTCCTATCCTGCCTTTGAGCTATTCATATTTGAGCAACGTAGGGAGAAAACTGTCATGCATCATAAGATCCAGGATGGATGAGAGAGATGAATCGTAATAATCATCCCTCAATCAATAAAAACACTGAGCTGAGCACATGCATAATTTGGACACAGGAAAAGAGATGCAAATAAGGTGAATATATACCCTAATTGGTGTATATAATCGTTAAAGTCAGGGCACTCCACATATTATGGGAAATATGTTTAAATTGCCTTAATCACATTAAGATAATTAGAGCATACAGTTCACTGGTGCTGAAAAAATGAACAGTAACTAAACTTCAAAATGAACTAAAATGTCAATATGGCCACATGATCTAGTCTACCAAGGCCACCTCAGTTTATTTTCTCTGACATTTTGCTTTATCCACTACTGTAAAATGTGATCAGTGCTTGAGGAGATAACTGAAGAAAAGGAAAGCTGACAGGACTGACACTGGAAAAGGCAAGGAAAGGATAAGCATCAGTGTGGTTTCATGGTCATTTATGGCGGAACCGTATCTGAAGCTGGGAGATATTACCTGTAGAGTATATCCAGGTTCACACTGGAATGACACCACATTGTTCATCTGCAGACGCTCCCCAACTTTGATGCCATTCATAGGAACCACAGGCTCTGGACAGTTGGTCAGAGATACAGCTGAGGGGACAAAGAACAGATATCATCAGGGACATAGAAAAAATAAAGACAATTTAATAAATCTAAAGAAACATAACATAACATAACATAACATAACATAACATAACATAACATAACATAACATAACATAACAGGAAAAGAAATAACAAATTGTAATGCAAATGTGACAGGAGAGACATCTATCCGTGGGGACAAAGGCAACCGGCAATATACGAAATGTATTCAGACTGTTGATACTTTACATCAAGTGATACAAAGTTTTTTTGTTTTTTTTTCACTTACTTTTGTATTCGAGCCTGAATCCAGCTGCAGACACACTAATATCAGAGAAAAAGTGGAGGTAGAGTTGGTTGGAAGTGCTGTTGAGGAGAGCTGGGACCGTAGTGCCTTTGGGAGGAGATAAATAGTGGAGTTTAGCAATGCATCTCCGGCATAGGCCGACCATAACTAACTGTAAAAGATACTGGCAAATAGCTGGAAAGTTTTTTTGGTGTGTGTATAGGTGTGTGTGTGTGTGTGTGTGTGTGTGTGTGGTTGTGTGTGTGTGTGCATGCAAAGTTGTGCACATGAATGATTGTCCATAGGGGCATTAGGACTTTTGGGGAGGCAGATGTAGGATAGTGTGACCTACTCACTTTTAACAAGACAAAGAACAGAGATGTATGTTTCTGAAAAAGCTAAAAATAAAAGAAAACGACTTCCCAACAGAAAGAAACCCATCACAACAAAATCTAAAACTTCCACAGATACTATATGACCTAAAACTGGTCGTTTAGTAACTCAGATTTGTAAACCTGGCATTTCTCTTTCATCTCTTTACTTGGGGTACATCAAACATTTACTTTTGGTCTGGTTTCAAGCACAAACAAAAGGAGAAATCCCTATGGCTGCATCCTCTCTATAAGGGGAGTAGGACACATACTGAAGATTTTTACAGGGGAAGTTCAAATTTCTCCATGAATATACCGTATTGCTGTAGTTATGTACCCTAAATTCAAATAAATAATGTTATAAGTCCAACTGTGCCAAATATGGCCCTCTTTTGTAATACTGTACATCTGTTGGTTAACAAATACAGTATTTGTTCCAGGTCATATGCTGCTCTGTGAAAACTGATTAGGCTCTTATGTTGCTTTGACTATGGTTTTGGCAGGTATAGATGAGCAGCTTTAAAAATGTGTTAAATGTTCAAGGTTGAAGTGGTGAATAAACATTGAAAATATGATTGAACATATGCAAGAAAATAAATACACACACGCAATCAAATATATACAAGGAAATACCTGAGAAGCTGCCAAGCATGGTGTCAGTGTTGTCTCCTCCGTCAAACACCTCCAACGAGTCCCAGTTCTGCTCTGTGACAAAGCTGATTACCTGGATCTGAGACAGTTAAAGAGTATGTAGTAAAGGAAAAAAAAAGACAAACAGACAAAAAGGGAGATTTAGAGAGCAGAACAGCAACAGAAGGGTCAAGGTTGTGTGGTTAAGGGTTGATTAATGTAGAAATGTATATGAAAAAGGGACATAGTGAAGACCTGAAATGCTTGTAGCTATGTTCACTTTAAGGTAGTAGTTGTCTCAGCCCTGACACAGGGCAGAGCTGTGTCTATCTGCAAAACAATATCGAACAAGTCAAGGCTCAAATAACTACATTTTTTAGAAAAAGAATTTTTTATACTGTTTATACTGTAAAGAACATAAAAGGTAAAAAATTAAATGATGAAAGTCGTCAAGAACTTCACAACTAAAACTTTAGGTTTTGTTTTTGTTTTAAAGATTATTTTTTTGGCCTTTTCAAGCTTTATTTTGATAGAGACAGCTTAAGAGTGACAGTAATGTGGGGAGAGAGAGAGACGGGTAATGACATGCAGGAAAGATCCACAGGTCGGATTTGAACCCTGGGCTTCCGCAGCAAGGACTGAGCCTTCACACATTCAGTGGCTGCTCTACCAATTCTTGACAAGCAGCAACAGTCTTTTTGCAACAGAGTATGTCCTTGCTGTCTATTATTCACTTTAAACACACTTCTGGAAGGCTGTGCTCGAGTGGTGGCATTGGTGTTGAAATTTAAGAAAACAGAATGTCAGTTGCAGAGAATTTTGGATGTTTTTCAAAGAAAGGCAAGCTGAGACTTGTTCTTGCTAAATGATGGATTTTCAAACTTGTTTTGCTGTTGAACGCTGACCAAAGGAAGTAGTTGGCTTACTCCTAATATGTAACATTGCAAGAGATCTTAAAAATTAAAGTGAATGTGTGAAAGGGGCTACACTGTTCCATCTAATATATCTTCTTGTCTGCTAGTTAGCACTGTGTAAAAGAAATTCATCAATTTCTTTACTTTAGCTTTCTATAAGTTCTCCTTTCATTCTTTCACTCTCCCTTTATGTTTCCTTGCTGTTCCCTCTCACATCCATTCCTCTGCCCTCTCCTCTGCCTCTGATGGTTATAGATCGGATACGAGCCAATTAAAGGGGCGGTAGGGGCTCTGGCGCATCCCGGGGAGACGACGCAGATCACAGATTGATCTTTCATTAGGGGGCCACGGCAAATGTGCCGGCAAGGCACCTCGCTCCTTTAAGTTCTCTTCTGGATCGTGACACTCCAATCTAATGTGTCTCTGCTAGCTGGTATAGAAGGGTAGCAACAGCGAGAAAGACAGACAGAGAGTAAGAGGGTGGTGTGTGAAAGAGATGAAGTGGAGTTGGGATAGTAGGGATAAGGAGGTTACAGATGTCACATTTTGGTAGCACAGGCATTGTGAGAAGTAAGTTTGTGAGAATGGAGGCCCAAAGAACACAAACTCCTATATATCACTGCCAAACTATGCTGTTGTCAGTTAGGTATGTACATGCTTCAGTGTCATGCTGTTTGCCCTTCAGAGGGTGTGCTGTACAGTCAGCTTTCTGTTCTTATTCTTGGTCTATTTCACCTCAAAGCTATAGCGATGTTAGTGTGTAGTGCAGCATGTTAAGTGCACCTGTGGGCCATCTTGTGTATTTGACCTGCAAGGACAGTCAGCTGAGGTAGAGGAGCTAATAGCTGAGGGACGGCACTAAGGTCATTAGCCACGGAGGTTGAAGCATAAGCCTAAAAACGTCAGGCAGATCCACAGGGACTCTTGCACTGGTTCCTGGTGGAGTTCCATCACACACGCATCAAAGAATAAGAATATGCAAACTGAATTAACTCCCAAGAAAGAAAAGTAAAGGAATTGAAGAGGCAATTATATACAAATTTATTTCAGGCTTTGCAATCTTAAGTTTCTGGTATAGTGATCTGGCAAATTAAATTCTGAGCTTCTGTATAGACTTTATCATTTAGCAACCCATCTTTGCCTTGAAAACTGTAAATGCATTGATATACTGTAGGCTGCCATGTTGGTTGCCTTGGTAAGCTGAAAACATATCACCACACAGGAGCTTGTTGTCAACACTGTGCAGTAAAGGCTCTAGACTAGATGTAAATAATATCTGTTAATTCATTTAACAGTCTGTCCAGAGACCACTTAAAAAAGGGGTGACTTAATGCATTTTAAGCGAGTAGACAGGTCACGGTGGCTCAGCCTCACTGCTTTTTTTTATGACTGGACAATGTGTAGAGAGGTTACATTTTTAATTCCTTTGTCTGCAGTATGCCTTTCAAAACTGTATTACCCTTTTCCTTCCATAAACACAGACCTCGGCCTCTTGATGATCTTGATCTTTGATATTTGACACTTGTTTGCTTTATGCTAGTAACCTGATTTTCTGACTTCCTAACATATTTGTACTGTATTTGAATATCATCTGAGTGCTACTGCTTCGTGGTGCATTTAGATTGGAAATATTGGCTTAGGGGATGTGACATTTAACAAACATAGCTGAATCCATCTCTGATTAATTGATGGATTTAAGTCCAAGTTATACAAACCTGGATTCCCGATCCTTCAGGAACAGTGATCTTCCAGACACAGTTGAGGCTGTTGAGGTAAGGCTCTGGAAAGCCAGGTGATAGGATGGTTCCCGTCCGGTGTGTCAGATTGCCTCCACATGGAACTGCAAGAAAAAACAAGGATGAAAAGACGTGACTCATTATCAGTGTAACAATTGTATCATGTCTACAGACTGGATGTTACACAAAGACACAAGGAGAAAAAATTACGTACATGCATACCAACATCCACAAATCAGCACACTGAAATGACTATTGAAAAATATGGTAATATCCTCCATAATCGTTTTTGCTCAAACATAGACGTGATTCTGATTTACTGAGATTAAGGAATTTGCTCCAAACAAATGTCAAAACTGCAAACAGGATGACGATCACACAACAAGTTAACCAAAAGATTAGAAGAATAAAATCTTGATAAAACGTTTCATTAAAAAAAGAAAAATTGAATTAACTTCACTTGAAACATTTTCTGCTTGCTTTAAAATAAATCTGATTTTAGGACTCATTCAACTAAAGTCATTAAATCACCGGCCATGCAATGCACACGCGCAAACACACAAACACACACAATTATACCAGACACACTGTTACACTCCTAAGAGTGTTTACAGTCTTCAAAACACTGTCTTCTCAGCTTGTTCTCCGCATTTACACATCTGGTGACAGCAGAGGAGCATCTGCTACAGCTGTATGAAGTGTATGTGTGTGAGAGTGAAAGTGTGTGTGCATCTGGATATCTCCATATGAGTGTGTGTGGCTGTGTGTTTTTGTGACCCTCAGCAGTGCCTGCCACCTGTGTGCCGCGTGGCTGAATCTCACTGTATTGCCACAGGCGATGGCTGGCAGCCCACATCTGTGTCAGAGTAACAAGAGTTGAAACTCAAGGCATCAAGTGGGAGAGACAGAATTAGGGATGGAGAAAAACAGTGAAGAAATAAAGTAAAGAAAGAAAGCAAGAGAAACAAACAAATATAAACATATGTTTGTGTCTGTGACTCTATTTGCTGTCTGTATTTGAGTATTCATGCCTTACCTATACAGCTGGGTATGGAGCTGTTCCATTGCGCCAGGGCATTGGGAACTGTCAAACATTCAATGGCACTTGGTCCCTCCAGCATATAACCTGGGCTGCACTCAAAGCGGATCACTGCACCAACGGCAAAGTTGTTACCCATTCGGCGGCCATTTCGGGGCTCAGGGACTGAGCTGCACTGGGTGGCACTGGTCCGTGGCACAGCTTTTTAGAAACAGAGTGAATGACAGGGTGATTAAAGGTTGATTTTTAGTCCTTATCTGTGACAGCTTCCAAGAAAATATAAGGCTGTTTTGCTTATTTCTGTCTCTCTCCCTGTCAGTCCATGATAGATTTTACAATTAGTTTTTCAAACACTAACAATTTTTTTTGGTTCTGTGGGTGTTATTGTCAGAATGACCACAAGTAGATAATGTAAAATGTGATATTCAGCTTCATTTGGCCTTGTGCTTCCTTCAGCATACTTACACACACACACACACACACACACACACACACAAAAGAATTATTTATTCATTAAACTTTCTCCAGAGCTGCCATTGCCTTTGGATATCTGCAGCAAATGTCATTTCTGGTACAGTGCATTGTTTAAGGAAAATAACAATTCAAGAGAAAAGTCCCTCTAAGGGAAAAGAGGAACAGGGGAGTTTAAGCACAACCTTTTCAACAGACTGCTATACTTCTACAGTGTTTATGCTCCAGAGCGCACACTTCAGCCGACACGCACACAAGCATATCACAGCTGAAACAGCGGCTGAAGGTGAATCCTTTTCGAAATCACTCAGCAAGTCATCTATTATGGAGGGGAACTGCAGCTGTTGGAACAGAGGGAATCCAAAAAAAACAAGGCAGTAGGATTTGTTTGTGCGCACTTGCGCGAGTGTTCATGTGTTACACACTTACCCTGGTAGACCAGGTGGAATCCTCTCGAGCTGGATTGGCCATTGGAGGTAAAGCTGATCAGGATTTGGTTGGAGGTGGCTAATGGCAATGACTCGCCTGAGATAGGGAAAAGTTAAAGACACAATTTGTAATGTTTCACTGCTGACTTCAGTTTATATTTGTGTGGGTACCCACGCAAATATAACTGCCATAACAGCCATTTAATCACTTTCACAGTTAAATAACTAATATTCCCCACATTTTCACGTCAATTTAAGTGTGAATGTTAAGTGGTAGAAAATCTGCCAAATAATGTGTGGAAAAGGACACACTGCAGGTCTCTGAGTATGGATATATTTAGGAGCTACAGTAATGTACAGCATTACAGCAAAGTGTGAAAAAATATTGTGTAGATGTCTGATTTCAGTGAAAACCTGCTGTTTACTGTAGTCTAGAGTAGTGTAAGGTGACATTAGGCTTTCATATAAATATATACTGTAATAAAAATAAAGTGTGTATGAGGCCAGATAAGGCATATCACAATATAAAAATGCACAGCAATTATTAAGACAATTCTAATATTTTACTGTCATACAGGACCATGCTTATATGTTACTGTATGCCTATTACATAGCCAACACTTTCCTTTAACTCAGTCATGAGCTCAGTCAGCTCAGTCCCTACATTGTCAGGAACCAGCGTACATCTCTGATCTGCTCTATCCTAATCACCAGCAGGTCACTTAAGTCTTCTGATCAGGGCTCATTGGTTGTCCCTCGTGCTTGAGTAAAGAGTGTTGGCTCAACACTTCTTCCTGTAGACTAGATATTTTGCAGTCTCTGTTGAAGCCTTTAAAATGCAGCTGAAGACCTATTTATTTATCTTGCCTTGTGCTGTTTTGCTGCTGTTTTCATTTTCTCGCTACTTATGTTTTACTGAATATATTGTCCTACGCTTTCATTTTTAACAATTTGCTATTGTAAAGCACTTCATGACCTTGCTCTATGAAAGTTGTTATACTAAATAAACCTTTTTATTATTACTGTTACATAATGACTGAATGGGAATCCTGATTATTGGCAGTTGTAACATTGCGTCACAGGTACAGCTGACCATAGCCTGCCTGCAGCACATCACAAGCTCAGAAGCTGCTTCAGTCAGTTAAAACATGTCATCTCACTATCAAGTTCTTGTTTTTCACAGCTTAGAAACATTTCTAATTTAAAGTTAATTTCTTTGTCTTGTCTCAACTGGACTATCATAACTTTCTGTTCACATCCCCAATTTTCCAATCATAACTGGAGGATCTGCAGCTGGTTTAAAATGGTGCAGTAAGACCAGCTGCAGAGATCTCACCTCCCCCAGCTTTATTTCATTGGCTGTGTGTGAAATATAGAAATCAAATTCAAGGTTGGGTTTGGCACCTGCAGGGTAAGCCTCTCAACAATCAAGCTCAGAGCATTCAGGAAGTCTGAATAGCATACTGTGCAGGCAGGACTCTTAGGTCACCTGACCAGGGCTTAGTGGCTGTCCATCTGTCAAAATTTAAGACCAAGGGTGTTTGAGCTTTTTGTAGCCAGAGTCAGATCAGTTAGATTTTGTTTAAAATGGCATCTGATAACCTATTTGTACAGACATGACATTCATTTTCATCACATATATGTCACTCATATATATTTACTATGAAATGATAGCTAATCATTGTTTTTTATTATTTCTGCAGGCCTTTGAGGCATGCTTTGGGCTGAACTGAATCTGACTTGACTTAATTTATCTGTGCCAAAATGTAGAATGTCCAACTATTAATCAAATCCTCAGAAAGAGAATATTTCATTATATGATTGCCTGCTATCCTCATCAGCTCATGGTGTAATTAAACACAAGGGAAACCCCATGATGTATCTACTGTGGTGGAAAACTATTTGTTGACTGACATCGAACATGATACAAAGTGTGAGCATCTCTGTCTCTGCCTCTCTGTCTTTCTCTCAGTGTGCTGCTGACTGGCTCTCTGCAGTGTATCTCATTACTCTGTGTCTGCTTGCTGTCACACTGTAGTGGGAGGCAGACATGCTTAACCCCAGAGGCAACATCTGTGTGTCTCCGTGTGTCAGAGACTCTATCCTGTGTATGCATGTTTCACTCATGTTTTTGCGGCTATTTCTGCACCTTTAAGTAAAGTGTCCTGAGATAGCTTCAGTGGCACAGTCTCTTAATGCGTCATCACTGTGATTGTGAAAGTTCCACTGTGGGGTCCCCAAGGCATGCTGGGTAGTTTATTAGAGAAAGCCCTTGCTGGGTGCTATCATGGTGACAGTGTTTCATAATTTGCTGTGCAGGGCAGGTATTCATCAAGACAGATCAAACGTGTCAGCATGTAACTTATCAACCCTCTGGCCACTCTCCAACTCTAAACCACTTTGCCCTTAATGTGATCCTCTATGCTGGCATATAAAAGACATACACGGATAGATATGACTTTGGCTGGAAGTCAATAGTGAAAATTCAGTGTGCAGTTATTGGTGTGCACTGGTTCAGATACAGCAGTCATGGGGATAAACGTGAAAGCTTAACGCTCCAGCTGTTAAAACACAAGTCAAACAGGTGCGCCCAGTGCTGATTACAGGATATGCATTTTTACATTTTATGAATAAATGTTTTGCATTTTTTCAGCAAAATGCTTGTAGTAAAACAAAAGTAGCAAATGCACATTAGCAATAGAAGAAGTCAAACTTAAATGTAGTCCATTAAAATGGACCGTCATCACACTTGGTCATGGGAATGACAGAAACCTTTTTTGAAATCAATTAAAGAATTAGCATGAAGAAAAGTTTCTTGATTTCTTGATCCATTCCTTTTGTCCTTTAGAGCCTACACCTGGTCCGTATTTGTTTTCTACTTCACACCACGCCTTTTATCATTTACTTAGCCTTATTTTTTCCTTATTTCATTATGTTTGTCACTACTGCCTCTGCCAATTCACCATTCATGCTTTTTTCTTCTCACTATATTTGCTTGCCCATAAATGAGAGTAATTAAAACATACCGTCAAATGTTATGCTGTGGTTGGTTTACTGTAATATGCTTTCATGTGTTGACTGTGATTGACCATGCTTGACAAATAACATCCTGCCAACCACTAAAATACTCATTACCTGGCTATACTGTATATTTACTGCACATAATGACAGCTTGTATATTTGGCCTGTGTGGGTGAATCTCTTGCTTTATACGCTTGCAAATGTGGATGTAAGTTGATTTGTGAGATTCAGTGCATTTGTATGGTAGATGCAGGTACATACTTCTATGCCTAATTCATGCTAGTTCTTCAATGGCACAGTCTGTGTGGGCTAAAAGTCTCTCTTCCCTTGCCAAAGTGTGTCAGCTCTGCTCTGCCATGCCTGGTTAGAGAGCTCTGTGAACCTGCCGCCAGGAGTCTGCAGTTAATATAGCGTCCTGTTTATTGAGCTGTAAACTGGATTTTCTGAGGCTGTCCTGGACACAAACCAAAGTAATCATTTTGCTTTTGTCAAGCCACAGGGCCAGGGCAGGCTGAGATGGAGAGCTGCCCTAAACTCACAAACCTTTTCACCCGACCCCTCTTGAAAGGTTGTACCTCCCCTATTCAAGCTATTTCTTTTGTAGCCCATCAACACAGCTGTGGCATTTATCACATCCATGCATCCACAAATTTACAACACTGCCGCAACAGAAATAATTAGTTCTCCTTCACCTGTACTTTTAACCTTACAACAGTCCTTTTTGCTTTTTCCCCATCTCCTCACCTGACTGCTTTATTCAATTCTCCCACCTTTGTGTATGGTGTGCTGTACTTCTGTTTGACATCTATTCAGAATCTTTTGCAAAAGGCCTATTTGGGCAGACCTCACCTCCCGCAGGGACTAGTTAGGACGAGAGCTTCAACTGGTGCAAGTAAGCTATTGGAACTGCTCAGATTATTGTTATTTTACCTAATTAATAGCTTTTTTTAAACATGCTTAACAAATTGTGCACATATGTCAGCAATTGTAAAAGATGTATGTCTCATCTGGGTCTTACCACCCACTAAAGACCTGCCCCT
The DNA here is from genome assembly GCA_028641955.1 of Protonibea diacanthus. Taxonomy (NCBI): domain Eukaryota; kingdom Metazoa; phylum Chordata; class Actinopteri; family Sciaenidae; genus Protonibea; species Protonibea diacanthus. Next base: position 11,482,267 of record CM053993.1, read on the forward strand.
TCAGCACATTTTACTGATGTGGATAAAAATCAAATTTTGTGATTCATAGGCACTGTACTAAAATAAATAAACTATTGAACCACCACATTTTTATATTTCACCATGAAACAGTACCTACTGACAACAGGAAATAATGTTTTATATATTGATGCACTCCGATTAGCAAGCTGGCCAGATCCACCTCAAATCTGGTGGGCTAAAATTAAGATTGGGATTATCCTCAGAGAAAGGCAAGAAAATAAATAAATAAGGTCAGTCTTGTATGTCTTATTGTGTCTTTTGCTCTTGCTTCTTGGAAAACTCAAAAAAGTGGTAGGAAATCTGACAGATATTCTATATTGATAAAGTTTAAACTGTGCATAATTAATCAGAAAATGGTTTGAATTCTCATCGTGGGTCATTCTTTAATGGTTGTTAGATTATATGGTATTATTTTTAATAGCATAATACAAAGTTTTAAAAATGTGAAGGCTAGTGGCCATCTGTGTTGTGCTTATTTGATGTTATTACCAAATGCAATGGCAATGAAAATGGATCCCTGCAGAAAGTTTGGGAAAGATTTTGACTGTTGCATGAAAAAACAGTTGCAAGGTGAAAACTTGAGGCAATATTGTGAATGTAGAAACCACAGCTTTATGCTATTTATGGTAATTAATGTTAATTCAGCTTTGAGTAGGTAGGTGGTTTTGTTTAGGATCCTAATGCTAAAAATGCACAGCTGTAGGCACAGCAATTTATTCTTGACAAAAGGGAAGGAAGATATCTCATTTTCCTGGCTTAAACCCAGCACAAGTGTGTGTGTGTGTGTGTGTGTGCACTTAAATGCCTACACAACTGCATGAATATATATTTTGAGAGCTGACATGTATGTAATACCAATTCAGCTCATGAAGTACTGAATGTGCATGCAAGTGTTCTTGAGCCTGTCTGCGATGTGTTATCCCTGTGGCTCTTTAAGTTGTTGTTGTCACTGTTGAATTGTTTTACAGCTCACTGGAGCCCACCTGCAGCCACAGCAGCTCTGCCTGTGTCAGCAATTTGTCTCTGGCTTTAACTGAATCCTTATGAAAGGGATAGCTAAGACAACAGTAATTTTATTTAGTGCCCTATCATGTCCAAAAATAATGACCAGGAGATGTAATAGTCAAATTACATTTGCCCATTTGTCACAAGCTGGTGCTGACAATGAAACAAAAGCTGTACAAGCGTGTTTAAGTCATGTCTCACTTACCTGCAGTTCAATATAAATACTTACTATTTGAGAGCTTGATGTCTATTGTAAAAATCAACATAGCTGATACCCAAAAATGTGAATACATGCAAGTATCTGAGTGTGTATTTTTATTTTAGTACCTGTGTGTGCTCCAGACAGGGAACTGAGAACACGGGAGTCCTGTGTTGTCCCATCGTGAACCTCCACAATGTCATTCAGAGCCGTCTGGAAAAAGGCAAATTGACTGAAGACCACTAAAAAAGACAGATAAGCACAAAGAAATTAGCCCATCAGAGGAAGCCGAAATTAGATCAAAACTGGAACTGCACGGGGGTGTCAATTAGCACAGTTGGTAGAGCATCCAGAGTTCGAATCCGACCTGCTGCATGTCGTTTCCCATCTCTCTCTCCCCACATTCCTGTCACTCTTCAGCTGTCTGTCAAAAATAAAGCTTGAAAACGGCCAAAAAAAAATCTTTAAAAAAAAATAAAAGATTGGGACTGCATCACAGTTACGCTAAAAACTCTAAATCCATTTGCAATGACACCAAAAATCCACTTTCTAATATGCTCATTCAAAAGAAAATTATCAACAGCAATTTAAATCAAAATATCGTCTTTAAAGCGAGCTGGATAATACTGCCAGTTATGACAACACAACCAAAAACTGATATTACACGACTAGATCAGCAATCCTGTCTGGGCTTGATGGCTTGTCAGTAGATGAAAGGCTTTGGCAATGACAGCAAATCTGTTGTACAATGTGCAGCTAAAGCTCCACTATGAAGCCTTCATCCTTTCAGCCTTCAGTTTCTACTGCTATTGCCTGAATATATTCAGCTCTTTCGCATCCAATCTGTCTCTGGTTTACTTGTGGCAAATATTGCAGGTGAAAGAATAAGATGAAGAGGATGAGGGAAAGAGAAAGAGGGGGCAGGGGACTAGTGATTAAACATTTAGCATGATGGCAGGACCTTATCTTATGAGTTAAACTTGTTCAATATGACTCAGCATCTGTTTTCTCCTGCTCAACCCAAGTGTTTCCTTTATTTGCACATCCTCTTCATCTCTCTCAATGATAAGAGAGGCTAGTAGTTGCAGTGACACCCACTCCGTCCTCTGTATTGAGGAAAAAGGCCTATCATTAGGGCTGGTGCATCAGCGTAATGAGAAGCGGCAAGAATGGAGGGGAGAGCAATTTTGGCTCTGTACAACAAAGAATGTTGCCTTGGGCCTCACTGTCATTTTCCACGAAAATGCAAATGTGGACTTTAATTATTTCAATTTCCTCTCTTGCTTTGACTCCATTGAGTGAAATATGTTGCCGACAGGCCCAGTCATTTTGCATCAGTTCTGGACCTCCAATGAGTGTCATGACCCCAACATTCAAAAGAAAGGGGTGAACCCCAAGGCCAACCACGACAGGCGCTGCTTTTTGGTGTAATTTAACAATGATGACTTGAGCTTTCTCTTATTGGTGTGATGCTGATAACTCATTAAAGAACCAGAGGGAAGAGAAAATGAAGCAAGAGATAAAAAGAGCGAAAGACAGACAGAAAGTGAAGCAGAGGGAAATTTTGGACAAGTGAAGCATGTTTGCATTTGCCTGTTGAAGCTGTGTCACACTTGAGCATTGTTTTGCTTTCTGAATAATTTTCTGCTCCTATAGTGTCGCATATATATTGGAAGCAAGCTGTGACCTTTAAGATGGAAATGCCAAAAGATTCAGGAACTCTGGATCTTCCAGACACCAATTATTTTTTGGTGTGTTTGTGTGTATGTGCGACATATTGTACTGTCCAATGTGTAACTTAGTGATTAAACTGCTCCACAAAAGTAACATGAAAACATGTGTGCAGCAATGAGACAGGTGAATATGGAAATTTTCAATCACTATATAATTTTAGTATGTGCAGAAATGTAATAAAGCACGCAGCAAACCCTGCAAGTTAAGAATATGTTGTGTGTGGGAGCTTTTCACAAACTTGTTTTCTCCTACGCATCTGTCACTAAGAATATTCAGATGTGGAAAAAAAAAGTGTTCTTGCTTTCATTAGTTTCCACAGTGAACGAATGTGCAAAATTAAGTGAGGCACTTGAGCTTGGTGTGAGCCTGAGAAAGGCATTTTGGAATAATTTCATCTTAATTAAACACGCATGATTACCCACCTGTAAACAAAACAGGTAAAAAAATCTGCAAAGAAATTTAAAAGACCAAATACAGTAACACAATGCTCTTCCTTGACTTACCGTAATCCTTGGGCACCACCACAGAGTACAGACATGTTCTTGCACTGCTGTAGTTGCCGGGGTAACCAGGAGATAAGACCACTCCCTCCAAACCTGAGTACTGTCCACCACATGGTGCTAGAAAGAGACACGGGCATGAGACATGAAGAGACAGTGCAGACAGCAGAGGAAGGTCTAAAGCCAATAGTGTGAGATTCCATTTCTCCCCTACCTCCTGCTTTCCCATCCCCTCTGTTCCATTACTCCTAAATTACTTTTCTTGTCTGATTGGGCTTTGGGTGGAAGATGTCCCTGGTGTTTGCCACAGTGAAATTGCAATGTTTTCCAAGTGTCCCTCTGGGTTAGCCTGGGTGAGATGAGGCCCTCTCCCTGCTTAAACCCTCTAAAAAATGCTCTGTGCGTGCTTGTATCTTTGTGCAAGCGGTGATCCCATGTCTGTGAATGTGTGTTTTAGCTTGTGTGAGAATGTGCATGGTGTGAGTTTGTATTCCACCTGACATATAACTGAGGCTTCACACTGCGAGAGCCAGATTTGGTGGCGTCTGGGATTTTTTTTACCAGATTTTTTAGGGGAATATGCACAGCGTGTGTTCTCCGTGCCGTGGGAATGTCAGAGAACAGCCAGGATGACGCAGGTTTTGTCGTGAGGAGCAGATATGCAAAATAAGAAGCTCTCTTTAAACCGCAGATTAAGTTAAAGCTACACTCTTACATCTAATACCATTAGCAAAACCCACGCAGCTTAACACATATACCTGTAGGACATAGCTCCGTGCAAAACCGCATAATCATACATGTGTGTTTACATGTGATAAATCTATAAACACTGATGTGGTTTGTTCCTAACAACCGTCTCCAGATGTCAGTGTTTACCAATGCAGATGGGTTTGGGTTTGTTCCAGCTCGGCTTGCCGTCTCCCCCCATGATGCAAGTGAGGGTTGGGTCTCCCTCTAGTGTGTAGCCACTGTCGCAGTGGTAGGTGACAGTGGAACCCAGCTTGAGGTCGGCGCCCACCCGTGTCCCATTGCGCACCAAGCCCGGCTCGAAGCAGGACTCCCTGGGGTTCTCTGTGGAGAGAGGTAACACGGTGGAAAATCAGCGACAGAAGGGAGCTCGTGTTGGTATTCAATAAAAGGATTTTTGCATCAAGCTGCAGAGGTGATACTGGAATAGAAATTGTTTTCTGCCTAAGGTTCCTGATATTCTCAGATTTCTCACTTCCTCTACTCATTCTCTTTTTCCACGCTTTCCTCTTTCAGTAAATATATCTCACTGACTGCCACTTTTCTCTCTAGCCCTTGACGGTGCCCTTTCATCTGTGGCTGCTGGAGGTATGTATGGCTGTGGAGACAGACAGGCAGCTGATTGAGAGTGGCATTGCTCTGGCCCAAGGTCTGCTGACTGCACACAGGCGCCTCTCACACACCGCTTCTCTGTGCAGTCAACTAGAGAAGACAATGCACATACGCAAGCTTTCTCTCGCAAGCACACACAACACACACACACGCTGCATCTAACCACATATCAATCACCACTCCTGAGGTCGTAAGAAAGATGTCTCGCTCAATCTACCATCACATTGTTCTTAGGTGGAAAATGTGCATGTGAGAGGAGGCCTGTCAATTTGGCAAACTTCATGCCCTTACAGCTAAAATAAACATAGGAAAAACGCCCGAGGCAATTTAGTTCAATCTTAAACACAGTCCACTCACACAGCAAACTTCAATATTTGATGACTTAACACACACATACAAAAGGAAAGGTAGATCAAACGTTTTCTTTTGTCAGGAAAACTTCTCTTTTGTTTACAAAAATAAGTGCAAGAGCCTCAACTATCTCAACATCAATGAGCTGAAAGCAAACTTGGCCATATTTAAAACAATGTTCATATTATAAAAGCATCTATTTGTAAAGGTCTAGAGTACTCTTCACTTCATTCTTATGCGAGTGGAATTTACAAAACGCATGACGTGTTACTTGTCTCAGAGTTGATAATGTCAACTTCTCTGCAACTTCTTTTCTGTGTTTATTTTCTGACTAACTTTAATGAAGAGGACCATGTTGGAAGTGATTTTTACAGTACACTTTTTTTCTTGCTCCACCATCTGCCGCTTAGAGAAGGATACATTTGCACCATGAACAACAATATCTTCCCGTTGTGTACCATCAAGCAAATTTCCTTTGTGCTATAAATAAGTATATTTTCTGCAATATCCTCTGTATGTACTGTACATAGTCTAACAGAAGTTATAATGATTTACTGATGATAAAATGTACAAGCAGAACTTTGGATGAATGCCTAGTTTCTAAGCTCAAAGCTGGGGACCTGCTGACCAGACAGGAGGCTGCCCTTCATGGTTGAACAGAGTCCTGGGGTCAGGCATGTGGTCTGTCTGTCTGTCACCCTGGGCACCTGTTCTAGACAGGTTGAGCCCTTTCATGGGCTGATTTTGACCTGAACCTTCCCTCAATGCCTCCTTCACTAAACCAGCACACCTGGCAAGAGACAGTGGAGGCGTGATGGATGTAGCAGGTGTTAGGTGTGGACTGGCCCTGGACACGAGCTAGTGATCAGAAGGTTGGTCAGCGCAGTGAAGATGGCCGATTTAACAAACCCTGCCCTGGGACATTTGTAGGTGTGAGAGAAAACGGAAAAGTAGCATCGTCTGTTTTGGAAAATGCTCAAAGGAGTTTATGTGATTCGATATGAAGTGAAAATGAGCCTACGAGTTGGTGAAGATATTGGATTAGACAGATGTGAGTATGTGGGGGCTTGTATCTGTGTGTGTGCGTATTTTGTTTTTTTTTTTCCTGTGTGTATCTGTCCATGTCTGTGTCTATGTAAGTTATTCAAATGTGGCTCAGGCATGGAAAGTTTTTGCCCACATATTTCCCTGGAGAGCCTAATCAGACATGGCCAGAGACACGGAAACAGAAAGACATAACGATTGCTTGGTAAAGAGGCTGACAGCACCTCAGGCAGATTTTGTAATGCAATTTTCAGTGGCGGTCTGACCAAATACTAGCTGTGCCAACTCGTCAACTTGCTGCTTCCTCACCAAATAGACCCAAACCCACAGCCAAACACGCTTTTGTGCCATGTTGTTTGTCTGAAACTGAGGAGGTAATTTATGTATTATTTGGTTATGGTTCATTAGTGTGGAGAATTGGAAGTGGGGAGAGGGAGTTTTTGTGAGCCACACACTGGGTCCATCTGCTGTACCAGATTGGCCATACAATATCACACACTGTATCACACACTGCAGTAAATATAGCTGGGAGTGAGTTAAGGGGTAGGCGCTGTAACACTGTATTACCAAAAGATTGTGCTTCACTCCATTTATGTACAATTTGCAAATGAAAAACAAACCTGCATCGCGTTAATAAGTAGCGTTGTGAAATCAGATCATTTGCTTACTGTCATTTGCTTACTGTATATAGATCAAATCCCATCTGAACGCAAGCCAAGAAAGAGATAGCTTAGGGTCGATCTGGAATTGGTTAAATGTCTGATACCTTAAACAGCTCTAATTGAGGCCGGGAGATGTAGGAAGATTTAACACTGTTCTCTCAAGCAAAGCCCTTAACGAAGATGCCCTGTCTAATTTAGAGCTTGTTCAGTGTCTGTATATTTGTTAGGAAAAGGCTTTAACATGAGGCTGAAACACAAACGCAAAAAAAAGCAGGTGTGTAGCATTATCCTTAAACTGACTGTCTCTCTTTCAAGGATGTCTGTAATCATTCTGCCCCACATGTGCAGCGCCTTGTGTGAGGAAACAAATTTGGGTCCCCCAAACAACATGCTGCGGTCAGCTAAGCTCAGACATGAGACAACAAAACGTTGTTTGCTCTAATTTATAAGAAGCCTTTTGTGCAGCTGCAAAGCACTGATCAAAAAGAGCTTAAGCACACATGCTGTCGGCTTTTCATTTTCATAATTCTTTGTTAGTCGGATAGAGGAGGAGGAGGTACAGATCAATAATGACTTCCAAGCAGACCATGGCAAAAATGGGAGGGTGATGATCAGGACGCTGCAGCACAGACACCCCATCCTTTCTCTGAAGCAATTTTCACACGACTAATCTCACTCGCTTTGGACAAGACACAAGAGAAAGTTAAAAAGAAACAATCTGCAAGGTCGATAAGCGGCAGAGGCTAAATCCATTCTTACTCAGCCAGAGGAAGAATTTAAAACATGAGTTGTTTAGGGGATAAAGCCTCACATAGTATTTAAAATTCACTGTTTTGTTGAGAATATTAAGAAGTTTGAGATGAAAAACTGATGCTGAAAAAGTACAAAGTCAGACACAGACATAAAAAAGACAAAATGTTTCGACCAACTTGATGGTTTTGTCCAATTAGCCAAATACTGTATTAAATTTGAAGGCATTTATCTAACCAAACAAGATGCCCACCTGTGTATTGCAGGACAAATCCATTGCTGCTGAGGGAAGCATCACTGCGGAAAGCCAAGAAGAGTGTGTTGGAGCTGCTCTCAATACGATCCGGAACGTCTGTGCCATAGAAACTACCCAGCAAGGGGCTGAGGGAGTCCGGCCCATCATAGATATGCAAGAAGTCATAACTGGGCTCCAAGCTGAACCTGGTTACAGAAGTGTTAATAACATAAATACAAATTTACAGCTCACAGGAGCTATAACAAGGTAACAACACACTTTATATATGATTAAATAGTCTGTACTGTTGTATAGAACAGGTTTACAATTATGACAGAAATCTCCAATTCACACATGTCAAAATTAGTGTGTAGCTTACTGGTTGAAGTTAAGAGCGATGACATAGTCCTGTGTGACAGTAACTGTCCAGTCACACTCCCTTCCGTGGGGGTACGGCTCAGGATAGTCTGGAGACAGAATCAGCCCACTAGGACCTGTCAGGTTCCCTCCACATGGGGCTATGAATATGGAGAAAAATGAATTAGTAAATGTGAGAGTAAACATAGAACAAGTTTTGAGATGTAATCTCATATAATCTCGTATATAATCTTATTCCCGATTTAAATTGTCTTTTTTATATTAAATTTTAAGAAATGCTTTGTTCTGCTATTTTGCAAATCCTTGAAATGAGCTGATGGTCAAAGAACAGAAATAATTGCTAATATAAACATCTGAATATAAGTTTAAACAACTTAAAACAATACAAATAGTATAAAATGTATAAGAAAAAAGTATAAAATGACACCAAAACAAAAAGCTCCATATCGAAATTTTGTAAAGGTTTAAAAAACACCAATTTAGCAACAGTACGAATACATTGTTTTAATTGTAATTTATAGCTTCCTGCTTCTTTCTCTGCAGTAAGTTGTAGTAACAGATGCTGCAGTGAGATTTAGCTAATGCCCACTGACACTGTTTACCACACTTTCACCTGTAACTGTCAGGGAACTATCCTGCACAGTCCCTCTCCTGAAAAAATGCCCAAACTAATTTAGTTTAGCACTAATTATACAAGGTAACTAATTATAAGGTCTTAATTTCTGTTGTGAATTCACATTGTTTTGTAGAGCACCAAGTGTGATCAGACATAAAAAAAATAATAATAATAACAATAAAAAAAGCAGAAGAGTATAAGTATAAGTCTGACTAAGAGGTCTGTGTTGTTATTGAGAAACAGGATAATCAGATCTCTCTGTCTGCTGCAGTGACTTCAGGAGACATCTAGGGAACACAGCAATCAGGTTTGCCACTTAAGATTCACTTAAGGAGTCTGTTAAGTAATCACATCAGGAATTTGTATTGTCTACCTGTTTCACAAAAGTCAGACGAGCGAGAGAGTTGATACAGTAGACTACATTAGACGGGTTAGAGGGCATAATATATTTTATAAGATAACTTATTTCTGCACTGTTCTCCTCTGACTTTATTTATTATATTATTTAAAACCTCATAACCACAGAAAGTCTACTCACAGAAAGTTTGGAGAAAAAAAAATGTATTTCCTTAAAAAGATGGGTAGACAAGCTGAACAAAATGAATGCAGTCACTCAGCAGTAGCAATACACAAGGTATGTGACAACATTCACACTAGTTCTGCTCATAATCCATGCAGAATCATTATCCATAACTGATGACAGCATGCTGTGTTAATAGAGTACCTGTGCATGTAGGAGGGTCTGGCTGCCAGAAGAAGCGACCGTTGATCTCAGTACAGGTGATCCTGTTGGCCCCCTGCAGTATGTAGCCAGGATCACACTGAAACGCCACATGGTCCCCAGGCTCCCTGCTGTCCCCGCTGCGGGTCCCATTAGTAGGCATGCCTGGGTCATTGCAGGAGGTTGCAGTAGAGACTAAAGGAGCAGGAAGAAGCTCAATTATTGAAATGACATGAAAATGATCCTCAGTTAAAAGATGAAAAAAGAGGTATTTGTGTCACAGCTCACAGTTAAACCTGTGAGTGGTGAATTTTGTCCTGTCTACACCAAGTTACCCTCCAGCAATTTAACCCATCTAACATTTCCTTCACCACGCTCCCTCCCTCCCTCGCTCCCCCCTTTCCTCCCTCCTTACCAGAGAACTGCAGTGCAAAGCCCTGCTTGCTAGTGAAGAAGTCTGTGGTGAACTGCAGGCTGACAGTGTTGAAGGTGCTGTGGGCGTCTGGCGGCAGCACTGAGCCACTCAGCTCCCTCAACAGGACACCTCCATCCTGGGGTCCATCCCAGATTCGTAGCACATCGTGGACCTCCTCCGTGTGGAAAACCAGGAAATGCAGACTGTTAAAGGCAAGGACAAAATACTTCAGAGGTCATGACAGTTCAGTTGATAGATGACACTCATCTGAAGCAACCTCAGGCACACAAAAAGGCCATTTATTTTCCTACTGAAAAATTTAGGTTGGCTCTGACTATTCACACCTGCTATTTGCATTCTGTTGATACAAACCATGGTCCAGGTCCTTTTAATGGAAGGCAATTGAGTCCATATTTTGCAGCTTTTTCATTAACAGCTCTAGTCAAGAGAGAAATCTAGGCTCCAATTGTCACATTATGTCGGTGGTACATGGAGTATTTAAAAAAAATAAAAATCTGCATCATCTGCATCCTCCATCTTTTGAAAAGGTTAATATTAAGGCTCAGTGATCTGTCTGTATTGAGACCAAAATTAAATATAATAATAATAAAGCAGAAAGATAAAACATAAAAAGCTAAAATAATATAGGCTTTTAGCAATACAATTCACATTTTCTGAAATGTAAAAAAGGATGAGTCAGGGCAAAGCAGGATGAAATAAATGGATTTAATCAAACCACTGAGTATTAAAAAGAATCAATGCATACAAGGTAATAATGTGATTAAAGGACACAATAAGAATAGAAGAAAAACAAAAACATGGATAAGGGCAAGTATAAAATATGGAAACAAATGGCATTTTAAAGTGAATCACAGACGCCAGAACCAGAGCATTCAATGGATGTTCCGCAATGTCAGTCAAGCAGAGACGTCTGCCACGGCATTTAATAGTTTCAGTCTAGACATCAAAAAGATGATGCTGTCAAAATACCTACTCTTCACTTTGACGCAGACAGCTGTCAGCCAGCTGGTGGTCCACTGGATATGAAATACACTGTAGTTGTGTACGTGTGTCTTTGTGTGCGTATGTGCAGCACCCTCAATGCAGTGGATTCATAATGATATACTGGTCACCAGCCTCAAAGTCTTATGTGCAAGCATGAATAAGTATGTGTTTTGGACAGGCTCAGAAAGATGAGTAATGGGATAGAAAGTTAGTTCAGAACAAATGAGAGACTAGAGATAAAAGCTGACATATGTTACACTTAATAAAAGACCTGTCTGTGTTCTTTGCAGCAAAGTCTCAAATAGAAAAAAAAAATAGAAAAATAGAAAAATTTAGAAAAATAGAAAATTTATAAACATCAGGATACATATATGCAGTATATGCATGAAAGAGCTCACTGTGGAAGACCATTCTCATCTTTTTACTGCAGTGAAAACATTCTAATTCTAACATAAAATGAAACCACAGTTTCCAAGCCTTATGAAAATTTATCATGTTGCATGCCCTCAAAATCATTAAAATGATTTGAAGAGTTAATATAAGAATCTATTATGACGATGATTTCATTATGAAAATTCACTGAAAACAACTTTGCCCCAAAGCATATTCCTGACACTCTCCCTCATGTTTCAGTAATTTAGGTTTTAACACAAAGCAAACAACACTCAACTGTAATAAATACTCAAGCAGCACTTAAGTTCAGCTTGTCTCAAGAGAAAAGTCTGTCAAGTTCTGTTTATTCTATTATTTTGTCCATGAACTTGAGTGTAGCTTATTATAAATCTGTCCAGTAGCCATTTCTCAAAATATTATTTTAAATGTGTTGAATGGTAATCTCTGTCCTAGTCATTGGGAGGAAATTACGGTACTTTCTGTGCTTTTAATATCTTCATCCCTTTACACACACACACACACACACACGCACGCAGCCTAGAGCTACAGATGATGCAGAGGAGAAACAGCAACCCACTGATATGTCGGGTTTAGCAACAAGTTCCCACAGTTTCTGCATAATTGGTGTCAGACTCCGATTCCCATATTGTCTGACGTGGGAGCAGCAGCTAGAGGGTACTCAACAATGTACCGTGTGTGTGTATGTGTAGATACTGTACATAACCTAGTTGACAAGTCCTGTGAAAGAATTGCACATAAAACAAACAGATGCAGGCAGGTGAACCAGTACATGTACACTGATAGGTATATTTGTAGGGTATGTTGCATTACACGCTCGTATATAAGCATCCGTGCCTGAAGCGGACGCATAATGCAGTGTACACATTAACCTCCGGATCACTGCAAATCAGCACGTCACATGTTTCTAACATTAATTATGTCTTCGAAGAACTGGCATACATACTAATGCTGTTCTTTGTACTCATACCTCTGCTTAGAGTTCTCTTGCTAATATTTGCTGAAGCACAGATGATACACTGTATTTGAAGATTAATGAAATAATAATTTTGTCAATAAAAAAACAGCAACAGCTCATATACTGTATATTACTAATATATATGAGCTACTGCTAGCTAAACCTGTACTCCGGGCTCCACGGACAACCAATTAAAATGACAAATTACAAATTATAAGGCTTACATCTGTGTTTTCTCTTGTGACACCCAAACCCAAAGTCTATTTTAGAAAAAATAAAAAACATCCATTTTTGTTTAGAATGGCAGCAGTCTAAAGCCTGGAGAGATGAGCACTCAGTGGTTTGAATCCAAAAATGTGCGTGTGAAATTCATACTTCTTTAGCAACTACTGAAGAGGAGCACTTGAGAAGGGTAACTGACCATGAAATCCACCAGCACAAGACAGCAGCTCTCCTTGGCAGCTCCTAAGTACAAGCTGCCAAATCTTTTGCAGATGCCACATATAGAGTTTTTATTTATTCTGGTAATCCATTAAATTAAATCAGTAGACATACATCACTTTCAGGTGGAATTTGTTAGATCTCTTTTCTATAAAGATGATGAAAATGCACACAAACATAATTTATCTACAATTGATAGATCACAATATGTATTTGTGTAAATATATACTAGTGGAGATGGCAAGGTGAACAAGTAGTAAGAATAAAATAAAACATAAAAACATATATGAAATAAAATATGTAAAATATGATTTTACTTCTTTCTTAATATTTTACTCTGAAACAGGACATTCTGCATAATGTGTGCTTTAAGTATATCTTGATTGATTATAGTATTGCTACTTCATAAAAGAATAAAAGATCTGAGTGCTTCTTCTATCTCTATCTACTAATCTCCGACCAAAGGTTATGCTCAAAGGCCTCCATCTCTGTCATGTAAGCGCTTCAGGCAGTTGGGTGCTTGTTATGCAAATGCTGTTATGAAACCCTGAGGTACTATTATCCTTTCACCTACGCTCCACCTGCCCATACCCTAGACAGGAGATGCTGAGGTGTTGCACAGGGTCTGAATGAGTAAAACAAAAAGAGTTAGTAGTATGTGTAGTGCGTGTGCCTTCCTGCATTGACTATTAAGGTGCATATGTACAGCATATGTGTGCTGAAGATGTGAGTGAGCCTAAAATATTTTCAGATATTTCAATGTTGAAATCAAGCACCCGTCACATGTCGGATCCACACTCGTGTGCTGATGTTCTAATGCAACCTTCAAGACCGTCAGACACTGAATGGCATGTTCCATTTCGAGATTTATGTGCAAGAAGGAAGATGGAGAGCTGGGTGGAAAGAAAGAGGTGCGTTGAGGGAAAGCAGAAGGTGAGGGAGGGAACAAAAACAAGACCGATGTTAATCATTGCTGGGTTGCTGGAAAAAAGAGGATGATGGCGGGAGGATAAGAGGTTGATGGAGAGCAGAGGAAGCTCTGAAGGATGGAGGGATTTGTGCTGAGCGGTCGGATGGATAGGTTGGACGTGGGCTGCATGTTAGGATAATTGGTTCCTTTTATACAAGATCTAAATAGCCTATCTCTCCTTGTCACTTTATAGGAGTGAAGGCTGGGGGGCGGGATAAGGAGACTGTGAAAAAGAGAAGATGGTGAGAGGATAGGAGTGATGCAGGAAGGTAGCAAGAAAAAGATGTTGATACTGGCATGGGGGGTCAATCCTCTTGATCACTTTTAACCATTTTTCTTGACCCCTCTCACATACACTGAAACTGGACTGTTGGATTGGGCATTGAAAAGACTTTAACCTGCCAGCTCTATCATAGTCTATCAAACTAATGTCTGATTTAGTCCAAGTGTGAATTGATCAGGTCACCATCAGGGGAATTAACAGTGAGCAAATGGGAGTGTTGATGATGTTTATGATGTTGCTCAGAGTGTAGCTACCTCGTTTACACTTTATAATATAGAGCAATATAAAGGCAAGCAAAAGATTTCCTGTGTATTCTTTTGTACTCTTTAGTAGATATACTCCTCCTGCATGCTGCTTTGCCAAACCTGGTGGAGAACACCCACAAGATGGGATCTCCTTTTGGGTACTACATGTGTGAAAGTGCAACACTAGACAATGTCTGGACCTGATCCTCTGGACAATGTTCAGAGGTTCATGTGAAAACAATTTAAGCATGCCCTGTGATGCAGACCCTACCACCACCCCAGCCTTTGAAACGCCTGAAAGTGTGTGTGCAGAGGTTTACACTTTGTAAAATGCTTCACAGCTAGTCATCCGCTAGAAGTTGTTCACTCCAGGGAAAAAATGTTAGCTACCGGTCCATTTAAAGACAACTTCAGGTAATATGAAGGATGAATAAAATGACAGGAGAAGTGGAATTGCTGCATGTCTCACCAAGGAAAAGGAAATCTGAGTGTCTGAGTGCAGTTAACGTTTTGTGGAATCATAGGAAACTACGTTTTGAAGTTTACAGCTAAGGGCTCTACTTTACACTTGTCCCCTTCTTAACGAGATAAAATACCTCAATCAAGTGTCAGAGGAATTGCTGTGAGGAGATGAGTTGGGAGATGAGCAGAATGGAAAAGATTTCTCAGCTTTTTTTTTATTTTTTTTTATTCTGCCTTAATTATTTTGTATTCATATGAGAGAACTGGAGAGAGAAACAGAGAGAGCTGCGACTTTCTCATATGAATACAAAATAGTCTAGCTGCAATCAAGAGTCCTGTGGGGAGTCTTCAGAGTATGTGTATGTGTGCATGAAGATGGTAAATGTATGTGGGGGCGTATATCGATGTGTGTATGTGTGTGAAGAAGAAGAGATGTCGAGAAAACATCTAATTGTAAACTTTCTCATAATTGAGATTGATAGCAGAAATGTTACACTGAGAGCTACCCTCATCAACATGGGTGCATTTGGTCTGTGGGACTGTCCCTGTGATCATACTTCAAGGCTGAGATACATACCACCGGCAAACGGCATGGAAATCAGACAGTGCAACCAACACATGGGCCGTTGTCTTGACACCTGAGCTAAAGCTTTGTCCGGTTCATGTACTGCAAGGCACATGATGTAACAACATGTAAGCAGTGTGTATCACTCCAATAAAAGAAAAGTCGTGAGTATGGAAAAGGTGTGAAATTGGGAAATGAGATAAAGGCAGAAGTGAAAGAACATACACACACACACACACACACACAGACCTCAGTGCTTGTTTTATCAATTTACCACATTCATTCTTTTAATTAAACCCTTTGCTTACTAGGGATGGGCATGATGAGTCTACTAGTAGGTTCTCAGGAAGACAGGACACATACACACACACACAACATGGAAATTCATAATATATGAATCTTGGGCTGTGCACACGCAGTGAAATATATGTGCATATTCATTTGAGACTGTGGGCACTCTTTCTGTGACAGAGCATGAAAAAGAGGGGAAGCACTGCATTGGAAGAGTTCCTTAAAGCGTAAATTAACCCTCAAAAATAATTTACACACAGTATGTATCTTTTAAAAAAAGACTCATATTTGAACTAAGTCTCTTTTTAAGATGAAGAACAGTGTGGACAGTGCTGGTGATCTAAAGACAAATCCTGGTGCTGCTCCGAAGACTGTGAACAAAGGAACAACTACTAAAACACTATGATAGCACCAATTGTGATTTACTTTGGATTCAAACACATTTTCTAATTCTCCTCTCAAAAGAGATCAACTCTACTGTCCAAAATCTCTGAATCGGCACACATGATTTGGCTTTACTGTAGACTTCCCCCCGATACAGATGCTGAGTGAAATCACACCGTAACCTCTGAGTGCTTTTATCAAAAGAAAGCACTGTGGTAATATTTTAATGAATAGTCGGGATAATCAGTATAGTGAATATTTAAACATTATTGATATACATACTGATTTAAGTGTACAACAGAAGTGTGTGAAAGAGAAAGGCAGTCTAAAAGAAACCGCACAGACACACACAGAAACATTAGTCAGAGTTCACCTATGGGCCTAATTACAAAGGCCTCTCTGCTCCTCACATATAGTGTTAGTGTGCTAGTCCTATCGATGCCTTGTGAATAACAGTCAAAACCTCAGTTCGGTATTGTAACGCACGCAGTGCACCATGTTTTACAATGCTTGAGCTCTCAAATTAGAGGGCATGCTACTCTCTAAATACCAAATACCAATTTTCAGATGAATACTTATGGCTTCATTGTTCAGTGTACCAAGTGGCCTATCTTCCTCCTCTGATCTCTGTAGCAGTAACCACTGAATGTTCCATCGGTGAAATGGCTCATTGCCTCCCTTATCATCACTATTCCTTTTACATTGTTATTGTCTCTTTATGTCTGTATTCCACTTTCCCTCCCACCTTTACTGCCTTTTCATCAATATCGCTCTGCAAACCAGTTTTTTACATGTCTGCTGTCACTCAGCACAGCTCCTGGTGTCTCACAGTACGGTTTGATTAGTGTGTTTCCTTCAGCTACACCTTTTGATATACAAGGAATCCCTGGGCTAATGCATTGCAAATTCTTCTCAATAATGAATTGCGTTGGTAGGATCAAAGACATGGATATGGAGCATAACTTGCAGGAGGAATGTTAGAGCACTGAGGTAGTGAAGGCACTAATGAACCTAAACCAGCAATCATGAGGGACCTAGGAATGTCAGATGTGCAAGCTATGGGACAGCATGTATGCACAAATAGATCCATGCAGACAACTGCACAGATCTGTACAACGTTAAGCAAAAAAATATATGGTGCAGTCTGAAAGCATTAGGACATGTTTTTCATTGTTTTGGATTTACTCCAGCAGACCGGATTTGAAATGAAACACTGACCAAACTGAAGTTAAAAAAAAATGCCTGGAACAAGCAAATACTGGCTGGGTTAAAATCCTGACAAAGTATTACGACGTTGATGCAAAACTTGCAGATGTCTGGAGAAATAAACCAACTATTACATGATTACTTTTATTTAAGCTTAAATTGAACTGTTAAAGTATTGCCTGTCCCATAAAATTGTTGAATTGTGTTCATGGAATATATATAAAAAGTACTGCAATTCCAATTCAATTCATCTGAGGAAAATGAAAGCTAGTCAGCATCTTAACCTAAACATCCTTTCTTTTAAAATCCAGTGTGCTGGAGAAAAGACAAATCTAAAGGACTACATTATATACATACATGTTCCACAATGATGAGCATGTGATCTTCTAGGAAAAGTTAATCCAATTTATGAGGAGAGAGAGATTATAGCCATTCTACTTAAACCATCTATTGTGTTCTCTGCTTCTTCCACATGCATCTCCATCTGCACATGTACTTGGATGGATTTAGCAGTTTTCTCCTTGAAGAGCACTGTTCCTTCAAGTATTGAGGCTTACAAGATTATTATATTAGTTTACATTGCTGCTTCATGACAGTGCATCAATGCAGTTAATATCCTGGATACATCCCACAGACTTTTCTTGTTGAATGGTTGTGGCTTAATGGCCACCCATATTAATATGTCGAACACACTGTCACAGTCATCATGGGCATGCTCAAGATATGACTACTACTGGTCTTAACAGGCCTGCAGCCTAAGTATCTTCATGGATTGAGAATAACATGAACATGACCAGGGCCAGGGCTTCAATACCCACAAGGAATCCATCTTGTTTAAAAATGTATACTATGCAATTTTGATACTCCAGTTTAAAGTTTGAAGAATTCACCAAAACAGATTCTCTTATACACACACAAACACACAAAGCTCCACAAGAGACCACATTGAAAATATCTAATATTACATATAGACCATGGGAAACAGACACATAGGAAACAGGGAACAAAATTAGCACCAGCCACCAGCCAAATGAAGGTGAAATGTGCAAGTATCTGGTAGATCTGCTTCACTCATCAGCCAAAAACACAATGGTAATTTACTGAGTGGCTGGTAAATTGGTAACTTTTGCTACCCATTTGGTTGGTGGGAGTTAATTTTGCACCCTGCCTGAAAACAATCAGAAAGTTTAAGGATTCAGAAAATAAGTGAAACTGTCAGAATTAAAATGAACTGTTATTCCAAAGAAAGAGGGACCTTCTCAGTATCAAATCATGGCTCGACCAATGTTTTTAGGGCGGCAGTGCACAGAGCTTTAAAACACTTTACAGTCAATGATCAGTTGAATCCAAAGAGCAATCAGGGAGACCAAAAGTGACCACACCATCAGAAGATCAATACATCAAGCTTTGTTCCCAGAGAGATAGGAAAAATAAAGAACACAAGACTTCAATCTACAAAAGTACTGTCAAAAGAATGTTGTTTTGTAGTGGCCTCAAGGACAAGTAGCAGTTTCTAAACCACCTCTAAGGAGGGGAAACAAGACCAAACACTTGACTAAGAAATACATGACTAGAAAAAAGTTCTATATACTGAGATTTATGACAATAACAGCAGAGTGTATGTAAGGAAACAAACAGAAGAAACAATAGGACTGTCACTTCGTGAAGTACACCTGTACAGTCTCGCTCCTAGCATGAAGGACAACCCACAATGGCCATGAAATATGTGGAAAAGCCCTATCTAGAGCTAGTGTTTGTCAGGTCAGCGCTAATGTAGAAACATGGTGTTTCAACATTCTGTGGAAGAGGACTCACAGTATAAAAGGTTATTCTAAGGTAACAAACACAGGTGATTATACACTAATAAAAACATAGTTATGCATACTATATTCCACCATATCTACTATTTCTACCATATTGGGTAAATGGAGTCCCTGTTAAATAATTGTCCATTTGAATCTGCTGCATTTCATGCAAAATACAGTAATACTGATTAATTAAGTGGCTGGCAATGGTCATGTTTTTTTGTCCTCTGAATACCAATGTACATCTACAAACATTTGCATAGATGACTGAATTTGCTATTATCATAGGCATATAAAAAAAGAATGAGAATGCTGTTGGTAGTGCAAGCTGAAGCATGCAGTTCATAATTTGCAATGTTCCAATGCAATGCAATTACTTGAATCAGAAAACACAGTGAGGGAAATGTCATCATTTTCTAGCTGGACTCTATTCAGGAGCCTAAATAAATCACAGTACAGGAGATAAACTGACTGTGTCACCTAGTACTGATCCCAAGTGTCTCTAACAGCACGAACCCTAAGAAATCAATACCCTGGGGCAGCCCAAGAACATGTTCGCTAAACATCTGGAGATCCAGCAGGACGGCCTGCAGGACATGGCTGCCACTTCAACCCTGACCCTGATGAGCTACTTGACAATGGAAGGTCAAGAAGATGAAGGGACACATTATGGAAACATATCTTCCAAGATATATATCAGAAAAAAAATGTAGTACTAGAGAATAAACTCAAGTAGTTTCAATTGACTAGGAAGGAATCAACAAAAAAAAAACCTCAGGCCAAACACCTTGCAGAGCTTTGCCTTCTGATATTTCAACAAATTAATGTTAGAAAAGCACAGAACACGCATACATATTTAAGCCAAAATTAACTTGAAACACTTGACTTTCTTTGATGTAGTCTAAAACCTTGAGGCTCTGAGGTGGTATTTCCCCTCACCAAGTAGTATCTCAACTATTGGCCAATAACAGCTCACTGAAGATTGATTACACAGCAGCCTGTGAAAGTGATGAATACCATTGCAAAAATGCTGGCTAAATTGGAAGTATATTGAAAGGTGGTAGATTGAAAGAAAGTTGGAAACGAACAATGTAATCAACAAACTAGAAAACACACAGACACACACGCACACACACAAAAAAAAAAGAAAAGAAAGAGTGTTATTTAGACCTGATTGTGCTTCCAGGGGCAGCCTCAATGGTCCACATGCAGTGCAGGTTGTGCTCATATGGAGCTGGGTAGCCTGGAGACAGGATACGACCAGAGGGCTCATCCTTGATGGTGCCCCCACACTCCGCTGAAAAGAGGAAGGAAAAGAGAACGATAGAGTGATTGAGGAGGAGAAAAATGAGCAAGAGAAAAAAAGCAAAATAAGTACAAGCTCATCAATATTAAAAAGTCAAACTAATAAAAGAATATTCCAAGGTTAACATACTTAACATACCAGAAACTGCATCATTGTGCTTCCAGTAAAGTGCATCACATCAGTGTCCTCTCATCATTATTAATTATTGACAAAGCAGTTGTATGCTCAAATGTGATGTGCTTCATCATCTTGTTTTTGTAATTTGAATGATAGGAGGGAGAGCAGCCAACTCAATATACTCTATGTGTCTCTTTTTGGCTCACAAAGGCAATCCACCATCCCAAACAATGACCTCATCGTCTTGCCTTTGAAAGCTGATGGACTTGTTGACTGAACAACATGCTGTCCAATATATTAGACTACAGTTCAGTGAAACTTTTAAAGAAGACATTTTGACTGATGACAAAATATTTAATATATTTCCAGATATCAGTCATAAAAGATATGTTCTGTGTGGAGAACAGGAACACAGTGACTATAAAGGAAGTATCTCAGATATTAGCACCTACTGTGCAACATGGTAGGTAATGCATCATACCAAGAGAGAAGACTTATCATGAATCACTTGTTCAGCAGAGGAATGTTACAGAGGATGCCTGTGGTGTGTGTGTGTAGTAGTGGTAGGGGTAGTTGTACACTATAAGATGCTTCTAGTATCATATCATGGTTCAACAAGCCCCCCTAAGGTACATAACGCAGACCCATAAGCTCAGTCTCTTCAAAAATTGACAACAAAACAAACACGCATCAGTGAAACTACAAAGCAAAATCAGAGGCCAAAACATTTTGTCAAGAACTGTTGGAAAAAAGCAAGTTTCTCTTCAGTAATGAATTGCCATCAGAAACGAACTGTGACTGAAAAGCAATTTTCAGCCCCCCTTCAATTACCACCTCCTACCCTTATCCAAAAAGTGAATGAAAAAAAAAGAGAAAATGTTCTCCAACAATATCAGATTTGAAGTGTTTCTGTTCACATTTTTGAGGTCATCTTGGCTGACAAGACGAGGGTAAATGCTTTCTTGTTTTTTTTCCTTCCCCTGAGAGGAAAATAGATCCTTCAAACGGGAGGAAAATGGAGGAATCATACTGATGATGATGATGATTGTGAAATCCATCTGTAACAAGTAGACCTGTACTGAAATGCAGCAATGGTGGCAGACTCACACAAACAAACAGACGGACAGACTGGTAAGAAGAAGAAACAGCAAGTAAGGAACTAAGTAAACATGACACAGTAAACAAACACAAAGGGAAAACGCAAAGCATCAGACAAGGACAAGCTGTGCTTTCTCCAAACACATCAGACATGAATATCATGTCACCTTCCATTTGACAAACATGCCTTTCCTTATGTTTGCAAATAGACCTTCCCTTTGTTTCTCTCCTTGTCTCCCTCTTTCACAATCTCCACCTCCCTCATACATTATACATTTAAACCGCAATAATCACCGGAGCTGGCCTCCGATCATTTTTGCTGTCAATGCATAAACACACAAAACAATACACGTGCGCGCACACGCACACACACATAGACACACACACACACACACAGTGTAAATAGAGTATATGCTTAGTTCCAAAAATATGTGAACGACCCGATTGCCATTTTGCTTTTACTGTCTTGGAAGGGGAGGGGGGAAAAAAATGAAAGTGTGAGCATATTAATCTTTATACTCTTGCTGAGCTTTTAGTCTCTCTTCAAACTTTTCCCCTTTGTTATGGTTTTCTTGTTGAAGAAAACTTGCTGTTTCATGGAGTGAAAAGAGAAGACGGTGATCTATCACAGTAAGCCATCTCTTATCTAGCCTTATGACCAGAAACCACTGCTCGGTGCTGCCATGGCAGTGTCACTCCCTCAGCTTGAAGGCATAGTTTCAATCTATGTCTCCACATACATCTATCTAAAACTCTCCTTTTGTTTTGCCATCTCTTTAAAGTAGTTTCATTTACCTTCTCTATAAAAAAAACTTGCATGTGGGTGATCATATTATATGACTGTAAGATGTGTTTTGTATTATATGGAAATAAAACATCCACGAGACACTCTATAAACACATTTACACATTACATCCTACATTTTACTTAAATGCACAAAAACACAAATGTTTTTTTTCCTCCAGTTAGACACTAATATGTAGAAATGTGAAGTTAGACATATAAATACAATTCAACCCTTTTAATAACTCTCCCACCCAGAGCTGCTCAGGGATTCAACCTTGCTTTCCTCTTCTGTGACTTTCAGGATATGAACTGTCCCTACTGTTTTCAACTCAATTTCATTCTCCTTCCTCCTTGTTCGCCCTACCTGTCTCATCTGTGTTCAGTGTGTCTTAACTGCTGGAAAATAATCCAGCCATTACAAACAGTCGCAGTCCCTCATCTGCTCCCAAATTCACTCTGGCTGTTAGGCTATCATCTGCAGTGAAAGGGGCATGGGGAGGACAAACGTGTTCAGAGATATACAGTATGCTCAATGTTGTTTATACTCAGACATGAAATTACCTGTCAGTTTGGGTTGAAACGGGAGCCAAGCAATATTATTCTAATCACCCTGGCTGATGTCAAAGAACACCATTGTGCCTGTTTTTTCTCACTGAGCTTCTGGCTGGTTTCTGAGACACTCTGTCAAAATGTCACCCAGGAAAAGATCCAAAAAATTACTTTGGGTTTCATACCATATAGGTGGTATGTATGAATGTCAGTTTAACATTTTTTTTAAATAAAGGTGTCAGTTGGCATGTGAGTTGGCAACTGTCAGTGAACTCTATAAATAATATCAATTTTTTTCCATACATTATATTTTGAAAGTGTTTTTGAAAGTGTTCCCACCTCAGACAGCTACGGGTTAAAATCCGCCTATGTGCTCAGTGTGCCGTTGATGTGGGGAGAGACTTATTTTAGTAAAAACAAAAAAAGGGGGGGACTCTGCAACCATGATGTAATATGTGGAGCTACATAGAAGTTATTTTTGATGAGATAATGCACCGAATAAGGTGTTAGGAAATCAAATGGAAACCAACCAAATGGAAGTCCCAAAATAGCAGAGCTAAAACAAACCACAGAGCTTCTTCTAAACCTGAACCCGGCATATTTCCATCGTCATTAGGATGAGGAACTAGGTCAGACATTGTAGCTCAGCTGAAAAAAACCTAAAACTGGCTAGAATTAGCACTATGTCAAATGCAGTTTCACACAACCATTATAGCGGAACTTAACCTAGCACAATGTAACAAATAGTGATGTAAGGACAGGTAACAGGCACTGTGATGTAACCCGGGATACCACAGCATAACATAACATCACAAAAGGTAACAGTAATGCAAGACACATCGAATCAGCAAAACCCAACATCATATGGGCAAAATAAAATAATACTACTGCCAACAGCACAGGCACACTTTAATCTCCAACGTCTTCATTTGACTCACCAACACAGAGTGGGAGGGGGCTGTCCCATGCCCGCCTTTCCCCTCTCAGGCAGGTGAGCACCTCAGGGCCTTTCAGGGAATAGCCGGGGTCACAGCTATAAGACACAGTGCTCCCTGCAAAATGACCCTTGTCCTCCCGCTTGTAGCCAAACTGTGGAACACCTGGATCCTCACATTTCACCAGCTCAAAACCTTTTACAGGGAGAGTGTAAGTACACGGATTAGGAAGGTACAGAGGAAAAAGGCATGATTGCGATTTTTTTGAGGCATAAGCAACTAGGACTGTTTGAAAAAAAATATAGGCAGTCGAACTATACTAAAATGTAAATAATGTAAATATTAAATGCAAAGAAAGGTGAGCGTGTGTGTTTGGTAAAAAGGGTTACTCACTAATGAAGTGCAGTTCAAAGCCTTTACTGGTGTTATCTGCATTGCTGATAAACTCCAGCCACATGGAGCTGGAGGTGGAGTTCAGGGTTGTGTCTAGCAGCTCGCTGCCTGTAAACACCCCCAGCAGACGAGCCTTATTACTGCTACCATCAAAGACCTGAAAGGGACAGAGGCAGAGTAGGAGGAAGTGTATGAATTAAAATGATCGTGTCTGCACACACAGATATGCTAACAAGGCACACGCACAGGGAGAGTATAACTCCCCCCACGTCCTTACTTTAAGCATGTCATCCTCCTCCAGTCTGAAGTCCCGTGCTCGTAGCTGGATGCCTTTGCCAGGCTGTGTCTGGATGGAGTAGATGCACTCATGGTTGTTGCCGTAGTAACCGGGGTAGTTGGGTGAGAGCAGCACCCCTTGCATGCCAGTCACGGATGAGCCGCATTCAGCTAGAGAAAAAGAGAGTGAGCAGAGAGACAGACAGAGAGAGAGAGAGAGAGAGAGAGAGAGAGAGAGAGAGAGAGAGAGAGAGAGGCAGGCAGTGTAGGAGAGAGCAGAGGACATGTCAATCGCTATATGCTTGAAACTCAGAGCGTATTTATTCATGCTGTCATGGATAGGGAGATGGGAGATGCGATGGGGAGAGAAATGTGGTCAGAGACTATACCTGAATGTTGAGCTACACATCATCATAATCACAATGCAATCTGAATATGATTAACAGTTATTTCAGCACAGTTTGAAAATTGCTTTTTTTTCCGAATCACATCAGGGAAAGAGTGGATAAAAAAGAGTGCAAAGTTTTCTATAGAAAAATAGCTGAATTTGAATGACCACAAATGTACCCAGAATTTTAACTTTATGAATGCAGTGAGGTAAGATCAGGTGAGGAGATGGGTTTGTCTGAGAAGTACTGTCTGTGGAGAGGTATCAAGTTTTCTTTTTTCAAACAAGTGTGAAGAAAAAAAAAAGTGTTGTCACCGTCAACCTTCAATGATCAGGTTTTATCTAGAGGCAGAAAAGACCAATAAACTACAAACTAGTGTCTTTATTTGTACAGATAAAAATGCAATGAGAGCAGGTGTAGTCAGGTCAATGTTAATACAGTTTTGTAAGAAAATCGCTTGACCTACTTTACACATGCCTCCACAAAACAAATATTTAGAAACAAATCAGAAATTATTGTTGTGGTTAATGGAAATAAAATGGGACTTCAACAGATTGAATTTATCACTGTGATTACTGGTTTCCAATAGACTGTCAAAATCCAAACACCTCTAAATGACTTTCTAAGTTTAGAAACAAAAAAAATGTGCAAGTGGTAAAAAATACCCCAATAAAGTCATTCAAGCAGGTCACAGTTGTTTTCCACGTGCAGATACTTTTTAACAGTGCTTTGGGTATACTCAAGCCATGCTAAGGGCAAACACAAGTAGGTCATCATTGCCATGGTCTGTGTTTTATCATTAAGACCATTAGGATTCAAATTGTTTTCATATCAACAAATAAATGCAGCTCTTACAGTGTGGTGCATCACAGAATCAACATATTGACATAAATCTTTGCATTCTGACTCGTCATGTTTCCCAGGCATTAGCAATGAGCAACATCAATAATTAACATATTTCAGCTCTTTAATGTCATCCTCATTAGCGCTGCTGCTCTATATAATTTGGACTAAGTCAAGAAGGCTGTTTCTGGGAGGCTGCCCAATGAAAAGACAAAATGTGGGTGGATGAAGAGACAATAATGAGGAGAATTGAAAGGGAAATGCCTCGTCTTCCAACCTGACTGACAGTTTTGTACAGTCCTTAATGGGTGGGTGAATGTGAAAGGGCTAGTGTGGCAACATGGCATTTTGAAGAGGGTAGAGGGGGAGTGACAAAAGCCAAAATAAAGCATGTGACCACCTACCAACACACCTTGGCAGAGGGGAGCTCCACACCCGCCTCCTGCCTCCTAAGCAAATCACCCTCGCCGGACCCTCCAGTCGGTAACCCGGGAAACAGGAGAATATTAGTGCGTCGCCAACTCCGTACTGCAGGCCTTTTCTGGTACTGTAGGGCGGGATTCCAGGATCCTCACATGGCTCCAAATCATACTCTGGAAAAACAGAGGAAGAATAAAATTAAAAGGTGTAAATTAACTGTGTTCAGAGAAGAATTTGCATCCCACATAAATGATCCTGGTTTTCTTTTTTCTTGAAGATAACATCACAGTTAATACGATGTCTTATGATGCGAAAATGTGAGAAAATGTAAACTGAATTAATTAAGACTTGCTTTGAAATGTTGAGACTTTCTTCCCACTGATAAACAGAAAGGTTAACCATGCAAGCATCATGTGCCTTTTAGGGACCATTTCGAGTAATGCATCTCAACATTCAGTCCTTCAGCCATAGCTTTTCATCTTTCCTTTAAAGCTAAATATTTTTGATATAGGTGCCATTCGGTATTTCAAACTGCTTTTGAATATTTCTTCTTGGTGTTAAAAACAAGCTTGTTCAACGACACTGTGAAAGCAAAGGAGGTACAATAATGCTCTCAGTAGGTAAAGGGCCATCTGTGCTCTATCCTAATTGTTTCATTTAAAATTAATCAATTCTCTTGATGTAAACCATTTCATTATTCACTATCAAGTAGCAATAATTACAGATTTCTAGGACACATACTTAAATTATTATTTGCTTCTTGTTTACAGTGGCCTCCCTAACTAAGCATCGCTGTTTGTGTCAATAACCTATTTAAACAGATGAGTTGTTATTAAAAGGTAGGTCTCTCGTCCATACTCAGGAGCCTGAGTCAAGCCTGAGTCATGCAATCTCAACATGAAACATAAGTTCTTAATGCCGTAACCTCTCTTTTCCTCTTCCCAACCTCTTGCTCTCAGTCTCTTGTGAATTATTAGCCTGGCTAAGTACTGTGAGCAGCACTTTCACCAAACCCTCTTTTCGTCTCTAAGTATCTATTCTTACCTGAGAAAGTGATGTTGAATCCTTCGTAAGAAACCGAGAAGTCAGAGAGAAAACGAATCTGAGCCGTGTAGTTTCCAAACAGTCCTGCGCTGAGAGGTGGAGGCAGTGTGGAGCCCGTCAGTCTCCATAGAGGCTGAGAGAAGCTGCCGTTCTCTGTCACCAACAAATGGTCATGGGGGCTCTCAAGGTGGAAGGTGTGGAAGGTGAACTGGACACCTGAATAAGAGAGAAAGAAAGATCGATCGTTAGAATGTGTTGTTTACATTTTTATTTTCAGGTCTTGACTTCCCCATCATTACACACTACTGTTCAAAAATTTGGAATAGACTGCCACAAAAGCTTGTACTGTCAGATGGCTGAAGCTTAATCTATATTACTGAATAGTCCTTTGTGCCCTTGGGTTATAGAAAGTCCTCTTAACAAATAGATGTTATTTTGTTTGAAGAGTTAGCAAATGTTTTGTACATGGAGAACAAAATGTTGTACAATGGTTCAACTAGACTGACAATTGAGAGGGTATAAAGAGACAATAAAAGAGATAAAAGATGCCCCTGAGCAACAGTTGAATAAGAATATAAGAGATCACGAGTCATGGTAAAATAAAAAAAGATGCTTAGCATCAAGATCTGTGCAGCTTTAAATAGGGGCTGGTTATTGTTTTAGTGTCAAGTGCACACTAACGCCTGTTAAAACCCAAATTAACCATAAATAAAACTAGAAAAAAATGTATAATCAAAGGCTACTGTTATTCTGCTATTCTGCCCTGTCATGAGAAACTCCTCACTGCCACACTATAGGGCCAAACTGTTTCAAATGTAAACACTGTAATAAACTTGGTGTCTGACTTCTATTGTTTTGGGAAGAAAAGAAAAACATCAATATAATATCAAGTGATTTTCTTCTGAGCATTAATGGATATGTTCAAAAAATATATTCCTGCAAGCTGAAATGAGTAAGGAAGAAAATTAATGACACGACTTAGTCTTATATTAACTGGAGCTAGGCTGGATTCTTTTGGTTTATGCAACAATATATTGTAATTTTTAGAATGCATACAGCATCAATTCCCTGTCTTACTTCCCTGCAATACTTATCAAAGAGATTACACCCACAGAGAGAGAGCATCTGCAAATAAGGCTGTGTCAATTTGATGTGAGCGCTCTACCAAAGGTGACATGAGTGGAGAGCGTCCCGTGGCCCTGTAGCCCTAGGCCAGCCTTTCAGCGCTACAGTCTTACAGAGAGCTTGTTCGGCAAAATAAAAAGGCCACTCAGTGGGGGGAAATGACATTGTAAAGGAAATTGAATTTGACTGCTGCATGTGTTGACATTGGATTTCTCTGCTAACCTTTGCCATGGGAGGTCTCGATTATCCATGTGCAGTTCAGGTTGTGCGGGTAAAAGTCTGGAAATCCAGGTGACAAGATGGTGCCAAAGTTGCCCTGGATATAACCACCGCACAATGCTGGCAGCACAGGCCAAACAGGAATGGTGGGAGATAGATGAAGGAGAGAAATGAGAGCAGAGAGATAAAATTGAGAGGGCTAAACAAAGTGAATGAAGACAGAAATAAAATTTCTTCCCAAAAATGGCAAAACTTGTCTGTGCATTTACAATGCGGTAAAATGCATTTTACAAGAGGTGCCCTCTAAGACAGCATAAAAAGGAGAGAACGGTATCATCAATATCATTACAGAGTGGGCAGAAATCAATACTGTCCTTAAATATAAAAGCATTTACAGATGAGGAAAAAGGGAAACATCAAAGGCTAAACTCACCGCCGTACATATAAAACATTTATGATGAAATGAGGCAGAAACTTTTAAAGTCTAAAACCAGAGTCGTTCAAAGAAACGTTATCATATATGGATTTTATAATAACTCAGAAATATATAGCAATCTAAATATGATGCAACAGATAGCAAAGTGCCCAAAACGATTTCTCATGTTAGCCTGAAGTAACATACAATGAATTTACTGACAATCCCTGTAATGCATATGTAGAAATCTGGCAAGAGACTACTTATTTCTAGGTCAATATTATGGTACGTACCATCACAGCTAGGCAGGGGGCGACTCCACTGAAAATTGGGTTCACATTCTAATGGGTCTGTGTCACTAAGTGTGTACCCTGCCTCACAGCTAAATGTCACCAAGGCGCCCACATAGAAGTCATTGCCGTGCCGTTGTCCGTTGACGGGTATACCAGGGTCCACGCAGTGATCAGACTGTAACTGCAGGGCTGGAGAGGAATGGGAATAAAAAGGCACATGATCAAAGACACAGAGAGGCATGTACCGAAAATCCGCCTGCTTGCAGTGTGATTAGGAATATATCCTGTTTTTAATAAGTCAAGGTGAGGTCAAGAAATAAGAGTTAGTTAAAAGGTATTTTGGTTTCCCAAAGCAAACCTGATAAAAAATTTACTTGAACATCCCTTTTCAACAGGAATAAACCAATAAGTTTCAGCACTCTCTCCCACTCCACCTTGCATAGTTTCTGCCTAAGTGGCACTCGTAGTGAATTATTGAAGCTTTGCAGAGATTTTCCACAGTAAAAGTGCAAAAGGTTAGCAGTGTGAGCCATCCAGGTAGAAACAAGTCGAGGGCTGTCTTAAGGGTTGGATTTACAGCATGAGTGAAGTGTGTATGTGTGTGGGTGCACATGTGACAGTGTATATCGAATTTTGAGTATGGCAATGTGCGTCAAAGCGGGGAAATCTAACTAATCTCAGCCCATTTACTTTTTAATTATAGGTGTTCTAATAAGATGGCTTCATGGTGAAATTGAGAGCCTGCAGAGATTGTATCTACAAGACTTAACAGCTCTTACTAGTACAGTGAAGAAGGCTTATGACTTGTCTCGTGATTTGCTCTGTCTGTATTGTAACAGATTCATTTCTACTAGGCTCTGTGAAGTTGACTAACCCACCCGTTACATTTTATCTGTCATGTATCTTTGACTGGTTTGATTTTGTGTGTTCACAGGCTCTAAGCTCTTACTCTCATAACGTATGCGGAAGCCGATGTCAGAGTGGCTCTTGTCAGTCGAGAAGAGAAGATACAGGAAGTTGGAGGTGCTGATGAGAAACTGGGGAACCTGGGTGCCTTGGTAGCTACCAATAAGAGGTGAAGAGGGAAAACGGCCATCGCGCACCTCAAGGACGTCATAGTTGACCTCTGTCCGAAACCTGAGAACAGAGAAATATGTTAAACAGGGCCTTTATACTTTATGGAAAAAGAGAAAAATATATATGCTAATTGGTGTTTTGTTTTTTGGTTTGAGAATATACTGTACTTAATCTGATTATCAACTGAAATTATCAACCTTAAAACAGGTTGTGCGTTGTTACTTCGCACAGAGGACCACTGTGTCAAAATCAAAATGGGCCATACTCCAGAGTAAATTTGTGTTTTAAGAAATTACCACAGACTGATGGTCAACTGGTTAATCTGCTGTCAGACAAAGGATACTGATTCTTGAATGAAGCTCATTCAGTTGGATAAAATTTAAAGACCATGTTGAGAATGTTACAAATAGCTTTAAGTCAGCTCTAAATAATTTAAACAAAAGGGTTAAATCATATTATTCTACATATTCATATTTCCAATTTTCACATGGTGAGTTTTGAAACATCTGATTCATTTGACATGCTTAGGTGAGTGCATCTATGTATTGTGTGTGTGCCTCGTCGTGGTGTGTTTCCAGCTTTGTTGCCAGAGCCACTTCCTCTTCAAAGCGATGAATAAATTGCTTAGTTTCAGAACCATGTCATCTAAATGAAGCGGCTTGTGATATTTTATTGATGGTACATAAAAATTAAAGAGCAACAAACATTTATGTTGTATTCATTTTGCATGCCGTGGACGAGGATAAGATGGGTTATCAAGGATGAGCCGTTGTGAAAAGCTAATGTACCGTTTGATCATATGCCTGTATGTCTTTCTCTCTTTCTCTCTCTCTCTCGCACACATCAGGACAGATTGCCTCCTCTTCCATCTCTCCCGTTCCCCTTGACAGAGCATCTCTACTTACGTACGCATGTACATTTACAAACTTACGGGTCAAGTTAAGTTTGTTATGTGCATGTCTTTGCATGTGTATAAACTATAAAGATATCCGTGCATCTTCAAGTCTTCAGGGACAGGAGTTTCAAGTGAAAGGATCAAATGCACACTTCTGAGCATTGCTAAATAAAACATTGTGTTAGCTTAGTTCGGTGTGAATGTTGATGTGCATTAGATCCACTGCATTACCACCAGAATGGGAAGACACAGGAAGAGATTAAAATAGTGAAAGAAATAAAGATAACTGTGAGCACATGTTGAAATTGTGAGGAGCTAAGAAAAAAAAAAAAACCTGGCTCTGAGGAAAAAAAAAAAAAAAAAAAACATTGACGCGACAGCACTTGCTATCTGGGTGACTCACTTGTCGAAGATGATCTTGATGGGGTAGCCTGGAGGAGCCTCAATGATCCATTCACAGTTAAGGGCCTCCTTATAGAGTTCTGGCCAGCCAGGGGAGAGGATGATCCCACTGGGAGCCTTCAGATCCCCTCCACATGGGGCTAACGGAGAGAGAAGAAAAGCAGATAGGGGAAAAGAGTAGATAGAGATTGAATTATGCATGTCTCTCCCAGCTGATGTATGACAATGTCCATAGATGATCTCATGCATCAGCCAGAACTCATCCCATTTCTTTTACTGCCAGGGACTATCTAATGTAAATTGGTGACAGCCCACTTCAAGGTTAACCATTTCTCAGAGGAACATACCTGTTATTGAGTGTGTCTGTATACATGCATGTGCAAGGGCACGTGTTACGTATCCATATGTGTGCATATGTTTCCTCCCCTTTGCTGTTGTCTTTAAATCTGTCATCAAACCCCTCCTACAAAGGTGCTCCTGTCACCTCCATCAAACAGAGAAAACGGAACATCTTTGATCACTCACACAAAAGACACTTGAGTGTGTCAACCCCTCTCCCATACCCTCATCTTTGTTACTGCTCGCTTTGCTGTGCATCTCTTTAACTGCCTATCCTTAACCAGAACACACAGGCACAGTGGAGGGCTTAGTTACAGTGCCAGCTCCTCGCTCCCTTTGAAGTGGAATGATTTAATCAGCCAACTCAGCATACTGAAGGACATCTATAAAACGCATTACGCTACAAACGCAGGGCTATGATAGATGGTCTCAGAGGAATACAGAGCTGCTGTGGCACACAGGGGGAAGTGACATGTTTTAATAATGGTTTCTCCTTTGCTTATCATGAATAGTGAACCTGATTAGGCCCCTTAGAGTCCTAGCCATGTCTGTGCTTGATGTGCTACACTGCTGGTGTCCAAGAACTTCAGCTAGTTAACATCTAGCTTTATCTTAACTTCACCAACTATATTGGTCTTTCCTTGTTTACTGGAAATAGTTTATTGAATATTGGGTATGGGTAATGGGTATCTAGCTAATGAGATATTAGACCACAGAACATGATGCTTTAAGAAGCAAAGATGTGCACACCTTCCTCTTAATGACTTAAACCCTCTCCCTGTTTACTCTGGTGATATCTGCATTTTTTGGAGCCACAATATGTTAACTACACTAACTCAAACATAACTGTGAATTGGTTGTATTGGATTAAAAATATGGATTAATATCCACTAATTTTATTAGTATTTACAACAAATATTAAAAGCTGTGTCAGTAAATCTGAGCTTAGATACATTTTCTAAAAACCTGTTGTAAAACGGCTGTCGTGAAGACTAACATCCCCCTTACTCACCTTCACAGCGGGGAACTGCATTATCCCACACCACGTTACCATCCTTGAGAATGCAAGAGATGGTTTGCGAGCCGTGGGTCTTAACAAAGCCCTCCTCGCACAAGAATGAGATAGAACTGCCCAGCTGAAGGCTCTCACCGAAGCGCTTCCCATTCACTGGTACTCCTGGGTCTGGGCACTCATTGTGGCGAAATGCTATTGGAAATGAAAAGAGGAGATGTGGTTAGTGTGATGGTGACGGCACAGGTGTTCCCACAGTCAAATAAAAGACTTTTGTTTTTAAAAGAAATAAAGAAAAAGTGTCACCACAGATCACCTGTAATTTGCTGGTATTAATCTGTCAGATAATACATTTCCATATTACATTTCCTGTGCAAAGATGCTTATGTCCATGGAAATTCTAAAACAATTATCAAAGTTTCTTTACAAAACTTTTTTTTTTCTACTGTCAGCATTTAGCAATGCCGGCATTTAACAAGAAGAAATTTGTTTCACTTAGTGAGTCACATTGATTCTCCCTGCTGCAGTGATTCCAGAGGGTGGGAAACCACACCGTACGCAGCTCATCAGTGCCAGATGACACTGCTGAACGATAAGTGGAGCAAACAAACAGGGAGCATTTTTTCAAAACTATCAGTGAAACTTCAAGTAGGAACCAGTTAGAAAGGCCAAGAGGAAAACGCAGTCACACAAGAAGAGGCATAACCCTGGAACAAGGCATGTAAACAAATACATCACCTTTGCCTCTATCTCTCTCACTTACTCTCTCGCTTCTGTACACACACGGGCGACACGTGTAGGTGTTGATGAATCCCTCTCCTGTATCCATTGGACCCAAACAGAGCGCCAGCCACACCTCATCCATCACTATCATCTTATTTATTAACGTGCCAAAAATCCCCTCAATACAGTTTGGCATGTCCTTAATTAACATGAATGATAGAAGTTGTCTGCTTTGCCCCCCCACACACACCTAAAAAACAGTCTTGCAGTTAGATGACACTGTTCTCAGGAACTAGCCGTCATCTTCAATTAACTGCTCTTGACATTCATTCACCACGCTGCATTAGTTATTTATTTATTCATCTAACTTGCTAATTAATGTATTAGTCGCCATGTGTTGTCCACATTGTGGTTTCACAGAGACACCTGGGTTGGGTTGATGGCATGTCTGCTAATGAGCTAAGCGAGGGCCCAAAAGCATTCTGGGTAGTGCTATTTTAGCTACTGAGGAAGTAGTTTTAAGACCTGGAAGCAGAATACATGACCAGTCACATGAGTATGTTGTAATTTTACTACCATCACAGTTAACTGGATCAAATGATCACACCAATAAAACATAATAAGTTAGTAATTACTTTTACTAATTACTAACACTGTGTTAAAAATTGTTTTCTAAATACTCTGCTAAAAAACATGATCAGCTGCATAGCATGTATAAAGTAGCTCATACCTCACTGATACCTTTATTATTAGGTATAACTGTGATAGTCATAGAAAAGTACTAATACAACTAGTGTGTTTACTACGCTGGGATGGGAACCTACGCAGACATAAATGTGAAATGATTCAGCTTTTAAACAGCCTGAAGAGAGGCTCACTAGAGAGACTGACTCCTAACTGGCAGATGTTACATGGACATCCCTGGATTTTAATGACTAATGACTTATCTGTTATTTATTTTTCAAAACTGGTAACAGTATAATAACTATGGCTCAGTGGAAATTGTTTTGATGCACAAGTAAAGATGGTCTGTTGATGTGAATTCTAATCTCTTTAAACATACTGACTAATGAAATACAACGAGTAGAGACTTATGTGAATCTAAGTTAACCGAAAGTCAAGGGTGTCTCTGTGTGCACAGTTATGTTCAGCTACACGACCATTAGCAACAGAAACAGACTTAGATGAGATTGAGAATGAAATTCATTTCATGTTCTACTGCTCATTATATGATGATTTAAGGGCTACACAGTACAATGTCCTTCATTTTTGATGAGGTCTTCTGGTGGATGGTTCTTAAAACTTGAGCTGTGTTTTAGAGAGGAAGGTTTGCTTTATTTGTAGAACTTAGACTAAAAAGGTTCATTGTTTGCAATATTATGCAATAAATAACATGATTTCTAACGCTATAAATATCACTAACTTCTATTACAAATATTAATGATATTCTCTGAAGTAGATGCCTATAGAGTAATGTGGTAAATTCAGGGCTAGAAGTACAAACTAGACCATATGAAAGCAACAAATTGTTGTAAAAAAAATAACATTTTATTGCTTGTATTAAAGTGAGTCACTGCAGCTAATTTTAGTGCCAAGTCTTATTGAGACAAACCTCCCAGCGGCACCTTAACTATCTATGAAATAGCTTTGTGGCTTTATAGGGTTAGGGTTAGATGCTCTGTACAGCGATATTTATTCTGGGATGTGGAAGAATGCAAAGATCAGCCTCATTACACAATAGAGCATATGCAATGAATGCAAAAATCCTGCTGCCAAACCCTCACGGTACAGTATATCCATGAAATGGATTTACCAGCATGCAGCCAACGTGTACTGCGTCAGAGTATAAAACCCATCTGGAATTTCCTCAGAAGTCAGCAGCTACCAAGAATAGAATATAATGAGCACTGCCGCAATGTATCTGTCAGGTAAGAATGCTGCATCTTTGTTTGGGTTTTATTTAGATGTCAAGTCTCTATTTAGACAATAAAGACAGGGGTTTTGTCTTCTCTATGCAACTGTGCATGAGTATGGAATGTGTTGCTGATGTGTGGTAGAGTTTATGCGGCCTGTGGGAGAGAAGGCACACAGATATGGCAGATGATTCATGAGGCCTATTGCAAACATACACACATACTGTACACATACACAAACAATCCAGACCACAACACATCCAGTCAGGGCGGGCTTTGGTGATAAGCTTTAAAGACTTTTCTTTATCTCCTTTGAACATTCAATACTTACTTGTGAATGTGATGTTAAAGCCTCTGTCTGTGTAGGTGTGGTCAGTCAGGAACTCCAGCCGAGCCACATGGGCACTGGTTGTTATAGAAGGAGGCAGGACGTCACCAGAAAAGGTACCCAGAATAGGAGACTCAGCCTGGCAAAAACAGATAAACATTTTCTGATGAGACAAAAGGTATCATGTACTAAAAAGGGAAAGAAGTTAGAGAGTAAGCAGCTCCTATAGGAAAGTAGACAGATAAACTGACTTGCAAGCCCAATGAGGCTGGCAAGTTGTTTAGCTTGTACACGTAATTGCACAGGCTCATTCTCCTACTGACATGCACAGTGACTGAAAGACAGGTCAATAGATCAGGTTGCACAAAGAGCTATTCAAAGTAACTGAGGACAACAGGTAATATTTCAACACTACCTTTCCCCCATCCTTGATCGAGAGGAAGTCAAACTGTTTCTCCATGCTGAGGTCGTTGAAGGCCAGATTGATTCGGCTCTCGGGATTGGTGATGATCAGCCACACACAGTGCATATTGTTCCCGTACTCTTGGGGGTAGTTAGGAGACAGCAGCACCCCAGATGGAGTAGTAAAGTTGAAGAAACAGGAAACTATAGGAGTGATGAAGAGATATAGACAGAGAGGAAAAGAAACATAAAATGAGTATTATTTTAGAGGAAATACAGAAAATTTCATCTACCTCTGCTGACTACAAGACAATATGATTTGATACATTTTATTGCACCAGTCAAAATCCACCCTACATCCCACATACTGCAGACATATAAAAGCTCAGGAGGAGAGTCGTATTTCAAAACACGACTCTATAACCACCAATGCGCTTTGTAGCCTAAGCACATATTCAATGACAGTAACCTTAGGCTTACTACGGGCTCATTGGAAATGAAAGTAACATAAAAGAAACATGTTTGAGTTGACGATAACATCATATAACAAAAGGGTATTTGTGACATACTGTAGCAAAAGTATACCATTTATCCACCATTATATGAGGGACCCACAAGCAATAATATGTTAAATAAATCCTGTCTAATGAAATGGGAAACTGAGGAAGCCTATTCCAGAGAAATTTTGAGATGTAACCAGAAAAATCATTGTTTCCAATCAATGTCTACCTGAAAGGAATGTGTTGGCAATGAAAATGAAAAATGCTCTCATCTCCCTCCCTGACTACCGTCAAGGCTGTCACTTGATCCCAGCTGTTCCAATAGATGTGCTTAGAGGGTAACAGCATAATACACTGATGTTACAGGGCAGATGTAGCCCTGTTTGCAAGGCCAGCTCACAATTTCTGCTTTGTTCATGGTGGCGTGGCAAGGCTAAGCAGGCATACATGCTTAGGAAAAGGTGACATATAAAAGTGGCAACATTGACAATGGTCTCCTCCCCTGAGATATCTACATCTGATTGGACAAACAGAGTTGGCAATGAAAGCAGAGTAATGCTTCATATTATAACTAAACCCCCTATTTAAACTGTTTTTGAGAAAGTCTGTAAATTTCATATTGTCATCTGGATCACTGTCCTTACTTTGCTCATTGGTCTAGTTTTGAGGTTTTGGCATCTGTTGATTATCAGAGGAAGTTTAACTAATAACAAAAGAGAAAACAAAATGTTACAAAATGTAAAGATTGGCTTCTGAAGGTAGGAGCTGCAACCAAGTACATGCAAGACAAGACTTGCATGTAAACTTACTCAACAACTGCCCAACTATGGTTATCTTAGTTTAAAGTTAAACATAAAAATGTGAAGGTATTTATAAGATAAGTAAGATGTCTTAATCACAACACAAAATGCTATGTTGTTCACAATAGTCCAGTTGTGGGAATACAACTACCAAAATTTGAAGCCATTTGGGGTTTTTTTGTTTTTTTTAATTATAAATACTCCAAGTAGGCCAGGGACAATATTATCATCCTCACTTTCAGTAGAATAGTTAAATTTCAATAGTTTCAACAGAATATACTTCAACCTTCTACATACAGACATGGTAATGTGTTTTTTGGGGGGGGTTTGTTCATTTGTTTTTTCTTCATTCTTCCATGTCTCCTTAGAAACATCATTAGACAGAGGTCACAATGAAAGGGGATATAAATAAATAGCCCTGATGCACATACATTGACAACAAATTGCCAATGAACAATTCTTAATCTTTTTAACATCATTAAGTTCAATTACAAAGACAAGTATACTGCATTGTGTCCACATGATTAACATAATTTGGAAAATGCTCACTAAACAAACAATGTTTACCAGTGTGATGTGGCCAAATTGTGCCAGCAACTGCTCTGTCATTTAGTTCAGTGATGTTTATCTGGAAACTGCAGCTTTCTGTCAATCCTATTATCTATCAATAACACAACAATGGACATCAGCTCTCCTTTTCCCCTCACCCTCTTACTCACTCACTCTGTCTATCTTTCATGGTGATGATTAACTACGAAGCATTCCTATTGCTGTACTGTTCAGTACTGTACAGCAATAGCACATTGTACTGTGGGGATGTGAGTCTCGTTCACACATGTCGACACTGAATAACATACGGCATCCAAGAACTTACAAACACAGCTGGGTTTCTTAGCTGACCACTGGTTGTTCTTCTGACAGGTGATGTTCTTCTTCCCCACCAGCTCAAAGGCAGGCAGACACTCAAAGTAGAGTCTGTCCCCGTGACGAAAACCTGTCCCCTCCCGTTTGCCATAAGCTGGTATTCCGGGATCTCCACAACTGCCTTGGTCAATTTCTGTGTGGGCAAAAATAAACACATACATAAACTGATACTGATGACAAACAATTATTCCAAATATGCGGGTTATACAAATAAATATCTGCTCCAGTTACCCTCAATCATTGTAGAGATCTAAATTAAATAAAGGTCACAATTTGATTAACACAGGCCACTTCCAGAATATCCTCTATTTAACCTCCATATTGTCTTAAATGGAAAAAAATACATATATTGTTCAATATCATGGACAACCAAAATGGTTCTGCAGCAGATGAGAAGTTTTTTTTTTTTTTTTTTTTTCATTTTTCCTTAAAAAAAAATCTGGATAGATATGAGCTAGAGGGAGAGGGGTGGGGGTTGCAGAGAAACATATATCTCAACTCAAGGTTATTACTGGCTGTAGCCTCCAGCAGATATTGACAAGATATGACTTCTTGGGTAATAATAAGTGATATGAAGATGCAGGATCTCAAACTGTATCAAAACAAACGACAGACTACTGTTTTTCTGGAGTTCAGTTTCATACCAATGAGGGTTTGTCTTTACACACGGTTAGCGAATAGTACTGATTTTTGTCTGACTATATTTTGCACTATGATGTCCCACTCAAGGAGACTTTAAGCAAATTTACTTATTTTTGCATTTAAATTAAAATTTTACATTATTTTCTTTTGCTGACTGTATGCTGCGAGAATAGGGCATTCATGTACAGTCATAAATATGACTTCCCTAATCATTCTATACAATGCTGTTGTGCAGCCAACTCTCAACTGTTTGATGTTGATGCTCTTCTCCAGGATATATTCACCACTCATACTCTCAGGGTAAAACAGGAAAATAAAAATTCTCAAATTGTGGAAAACAACTAATTGCACATTACAAATAGAACAGAATGTACAGTACTCCATTATTTCTACCACAAATTACAGGAACACTGATTCATATAACCGTAGTTCAAGATCAGTACTAATTTAATTTCTGCACATTCAACACAGTGATAGGTCCAGTCTTTGTTTAGCCTTGTTTTTCTTAAAAACATGAACTAGGCAATAGTTGGTCTAAAGTACAGTTTAAAAAGCAATCCTTGCATGCTGTTATCTTGTTAATATTGAAAACATTGCTGAGAAAGTACATCCAGTGTCTGCTAGAAAGAAATGTAACTTTTGTTTTTGAAGGTCAGTCTTCATCACTTGTCTGATACTCTTAAAACTACTTAACACATTTTTGTGTTCTTGACATAATCTATCCAATGTAAAGATCATCAGTGAATTATGTTACAGTTCAGATTTTGGTCACACATACTTGACTTAGAGCGAGATGAGAAAGAAATACTTGAGCAATAGAGAAAAAACTGTTCATTTGAGTGTTTTTCTCGCTTGGTGTTTAAACCACATGTGGCCGTTGGATGGAGTGAGAAACCAGGGAAGTTCTGAAATTGCACAGCACCGTGACACATCTAAATGAGTGCTTGCTGTTTAAGAGTAATATTGAGTGTTGTCAATACAAATCCATTAAATTGATTGTTTTTGCCACAGACAGACTCTAATTAGTATTTCAAGTGATCAATCCCACAAGAGAGAAATGAAAGGTTTTCTGTATAGTTCGCCTGATCTGCTCCAACAAAGTCTCGCACAAGGAGCTTGTTCTTAAATCTCTGGATAATTGAGGTGTAAATGTTCAGGAAGAGTTTGTTGTTTAGGAGGACAGACAGCGTTGATTAATGTCGTAAAAGACTTTTAATGTTGTGGCTGAATATTTTTCAGTATGGTCCTTTTCATAATTCAAAGTTGAAAAGTTGTTCTCCTCATTAGTCACTTTGATACAAAAACTTGGGAAAATAAAAAAAATAAAAACAGTTACTCTTTAAGGGCACATGTCCTTAACAGTAACCTGAGCTGAATAATGCATCCCCAGCTGAGGAGTGTCCTGATTCTAGTCATTACTTCAAAAGATATTGGCTTCGTTGAAACTGTGCATCACAGACATTCTCCCTGTCTGGTGCCTTATCTAAGACTGAATGGACATCACTGAATGGATGTTAGCAATGAATGACTCAGTGAAGAGC
Organism: Protonibea diacanthus; assembly: GCA_028641955.1. NCBI lineage: Eukaryota > Metazoa > Chordata > Actinopteri > Sciaenidae > Protonibea > Protonibea diacanthus. The sequence continues at coordinate 11,522,989 of CM053993.1, forward strand.
TCATTTCGAGCTGACAAGACAGACTAGCTCCTACACTGCATGACTTTGAATTCAACGTGATTTTCTCATTTTCTTGTCATGCATTTATTTTTAGTATGATTTCATTTGCCACTAAGTAGTCTCTTTATTCTCCCAAACTGTTACTCACTAATGTTGCAAACCTGTCTGATGTGTCTCTCTCTTCCTCTCTTCCCTCCTGCATATGTACCCCTCCCCTTACAGTGTGACAAATGTTCTTACTTGTATTGGAAGCTGACGTGAGCAGTTTCAAGTATGCACACAAACGCACACACACACACACACACACCCCTCGATGACCACTCTTCTTCCTTAAAACCACATACGCCAATTTCATTATCGTAAGATTTATGCAATCCCCTTTCTTTCACTCACTCTTCTTTCTACTTCTCTTGCAGATGGGAATGCTGAGGCATCCTATTGAGGCATCCGGATGGGGGAACACAGAGAGCGAATAAGCTCATCCATCCAGGAAATGATGGCAGGGCCTAATACGATTTTAAACCGCACCAGGGGTGATGCTGGGTATAAATCCATACTCAGCCCTAATGATGATCATCATTTAGGACACATATTTAGAGCTCACTGCTGTTTGGATGTATGGCTGTCCTGAGGCAGCCTCATTCACAAGACAACTCATTGATCTTATGTGGAAGTCACCTTTAAAACGGGGGGATGCTAAAAGCAAATTTTTAGATGAGCCTGAGAGAGAATTAGTAGGAAAATATAGGGGGCGTTTAAGATCTAACAGACACCAAAACTGGAAGATAATATTGTATATAAGACAGACAAATATATACATATGCATAAAAACACACACAATTATTTGTCATTGTAACTGACACACTGAGGACCTCAAACATTCTGTGATTTTCTCAAGTAAGTCATCTGCCTCATGGGTCCATACAATCAGACCTTTAGGGAAAATGGATGAAATAAATAAGAGCTCTTTGAAATGTGTGTGTATATACATTGGAGTATACATGTGTTTCATGTGTATATCTCTTGTTATACATGACTGGTCGTGTTTGTCTATCTATGTCGTGTATAAGAGCGCAGGCAGATGTGAATGCATGAGCATCTGATTCTCATCAATAAAGGAGGATATGCAATGGTATATTTGCTGTCCCTGTTTTGACATCCAATAGTAAACCGAGCATTGTAACGGGACTCACATTACTGTCAACAACTGCACTGCAATCTCCTAAAACCTAAAACTGCAAAAGGACTCATCGATTGTCAAGTTTATTGCTATAACCCAAATTAAGTATCTATAACAAGTAGACCTAAACATGGTAATCGAAAACCCCTGCATATCTATCACTGGGTACCAGCCTGACTCAAGGAGTGACAATGACATTTTGTCAACAGAGGGCACAACAACTTTCACCATAAACTCTCTACAATCAGCAGTCTGAACAGGCTCTAAAAACTCATACGTAGAAGAATACCTTTGTGCTGATTTGGTACATGCATTTGCATATGACTGTAAATAAATCCAAATGTTTCAAATTAAACACACTCAGTATAAGTCCGAAGTGGTTCGGTTTAGGCCTACACATCTGCATTAACACCTTTTTTGTTTGCAATTTCAGTTGAAAGATTGAGGCCACTGCAGAGTGTGTGCAAAATGCATGAGTAAGATGGGAGTGTGTGTATTGGTATGACTGCGTTTGCAATTACACTTGATGATCAGGCTTAAAATACAAGTAATTGAGAATGCAAATTAGATTTTGGGTGCTCCAATCCGGGAGGTGAAGTGGTTCAAAGCGTTTCTTCCCCTTCATTAAGTAGAACTCATTGTTTTAATTACACTTTGGTTCAGCATGCTGCTCCACTTTCTCTGTTATTTTTACTGATGAAAAATAAGCATCTGTGGGCAAGGGAGAAGACTCTCTGTGCTTGTGAGAGGCAAACGGCAGACTTATCTACAAGAACAATTCTGGCAAACTCCCCACACTCACATCCATACACAAAGAAAAACACAACACACACATACAGTTTCACAAACATTAATCATTTTTTTATCTCTCTTGTATTCACACACATGCAAGCACATACACATATTAATTCCTATTTTACTTATTTATTATTCCTACGCACAAGTACACACGCATAAATACACAGTAGAATTAGGCAATGGGAAGAGTATATCTATCTATAGCTATCTATAGCTAAGAGTATAGCTATCTGCTGCATTGATAGCTTATTGACAATTTATTTTACCAAAATAAGTCCCTTTATTGTCATTCCTCATTAGCACACAAGGCATCAAACATGACACAAAAATTACCTGAAAGCATTATTTGTGCACTGTTATTTGTACATTATCTATTTGCGTCTAATTTAAGGGCTTTTTAATCAAGCTGTTAAGCTTCATTACAAAAGTATTAAATGAGACAGATGCAGCATATCTGACCCCCTATGTTTTTCAAACTACAACTCATGGTGATAAATGCAGGGAAGGACAATAATGAAGCAAAATATGTTCTGTCAGGGGCTATGATGTCAGCTTTGAGCTGTGAGTCACAATGCACAAGGGCAAATGACTAAAAATGACATTTAATTCTATGTGAAGTTAGAAGAAACTTTTTAAAATGCAGCTTAGAGGCCAGCACATCCCACTGACTGACAGACCAGACCAGAGTGTTTGAAGCATCCTTACCTTCATAGGACACCTTGAAGCCCAGGGAGCCACTGGTGTCATCTGTTTTGAAATTGAGCCACATCTGGTGACTGGTGCTAACCACAAGGTCTGGAGTTGTGGTACCAGACAGGCTACAGAAAGAGAACAGAGAAGTGTTATTTTAAACAAAAAGGTCTCCAAATATTGACTTGATAAATGTAAAGTATACATTTGTGCTATATATTGTATGACACATATTGTATGACTGCAAGGCGTGTCAACTGTGAAACCTGGAACAGTTGTCTCATTTATTATAAGCAGTGTTTGCACTTACTGCAGGGAATCTGGTGTCACTTAAATTGCCAAAGGCCCTGTTTTAACTGCCTCATTAAAAAACTGTATTACAAATTCCAAAAACAACACCTGAAGTTTTATATTAAACTATCTGACTTATCTCATCAAAGAAAAGTGCTCTAAAACTGTTGCAGGCAATTCAAGTCTTTTTTTTTTCTAACCCTTTTATTCAAAACAGTTGGGGACAAGAAAGAGGAAAATGAAGGCAAGATCAGTCAATGCCAGAGAAGTAATTTAATCCTATTTGAGTAGTAATTTCACCCAGCTCTAATTAGGAAGTGTGTAGCTGTAGAGTAAGTGATTAAGGATTCTAATTTTAGTGATGGCACATGGACACTGGTGGGTGTAGTAAGGAAGTTGTGTCTGGATAACTTGCGTCCATGTTTTTGTCCTTTCTTGCAGCCCTTTGGTAATTTATTGAGCTTTTGTGAACTTGTTCATGTATATATGGGAAGTTGTTTTCTTGTCCTTTCTGTACTTACATTGTTTGACTTGACCAACAGAATTTCATTAAGCTGCATAACCATCAACATTTGTCTTTTAACTTTCCTTCATGCTACTTTAATTTCTACAAACACAAGTCTGTGATCAGTCATTTAACATCCAACCTAACAAAAGTGGTCAGTGTGTTATAATTTATGTGCATGCTAATCACTGTCTAACACCTGTTAGATGCAGTCTATCAGCTGATGGCAATTATGTCATAGACATCCTTTTCACTGTAGGGAGAAACGATTGTGGCAGATTCACACCGAGTTGCTCTCTTCTATTTTCAAGCTGTCTGTGCAGTGTCTTTCAAGGGGAAGAGCGGATATGATTGGTTGTGACTCACTGCCTATTAACCACCACATTTATGACTGTGCTGCTGTAGGGTTACATGCTTCTGACCTTAAAGTTACGAAAAAATAATTCCCAACACGCTGCACGCGCTTGCCTGCTCTGATGATTCACAAAAATATAGTCCTAAGATAAACTGTGCTGATAGCTGCAGTATATTCTCTGGTCCTAAATTGTTCTAGTTTGTTTGAGTGCAAGAGTGCATCCAATCTCAATGACAGACTGCTTACTTTCATATCATAAAGAAGTCTGTAAGGGCGGAGAGAGTCCTTAAATTAACACATTAGGTAATTTCCAGTGTTTATGCAAGTAGGTAAGTAAGGAAGTACACAAAAATATTAAAGTGAGGAAGATCTTCCCTCATCAACCAACTCCTCCCCCACAAACCTCTCCCTCATTTATCTCCCACCTCCTACCATTTCCCACCCAGGCGAGGCAGCCTTGCATAAAAATTGATCTATAAAAACTTTATTAAGGTGGTAAATTTCAGCACAATTAATAACAACATCCTGTGAATTGTTATGGAGCATCTGCTAGTGCAAACTCCATTAGGGGGTATCAATATGAATTTCGAAAAGCTTGCACCGCATGGCTGTGATCTTGTTTTTAACACTGAAAAGAGTGATGATTGACAATGTGGTGTGGCATCTATTTTTCATGCACTGCTGCATCAGGTGATGATGAAATGAAAGAGAAATAGTACAAGACAGAGGAAAGGGCTGGAGGGTAAAGGGGAGAGAGAGGAGTGCTGCTGGCTGCAGGGAAGTGGAGGAGGAGAAGTGGCATGTGTGCCAAAAAAAGAAGAAAGGTGAAAAGGAAAGAGAAAGCAAAACACGGAATATGATTTACATGGAACATGAGTAGCAAAAATGTAAAAGGGCTGCTGGAGATGACAGTGGGGAGTGAAAGCCAGAAGAAGTTAGAGAACAGAGGGAAGATTAAAGGCAAAAAGATAGAGGTCAAAAGAGTCACTCACACATGGAAGATGGTCTTCTGGTCTCCCACCACCTCGCCGTCTCCAACCGTCAGGGTGTCATAGCCTCGCTCCAGGTCAAAATCCTCAAATGTCAGCTTGATCACCTAGACAACAGAGGGGACATCGCCAAGACAACCATAAACGACAGATGCTTGAGTGCTCCTGACACTGGGTGCAGAGGAGAGACCCCTTTCCATCTGTGACTTTCCATCCCTTTGTCCATCCATCATTCATCTAGCAGACATTTTTGAATATATGCCTGGCAAACTTCCATTCACACAAAATGGAGCAGCTCTGTATAGCGCATGTCAAACATCCGTCCTTTATTATCAATGATTTTCTTGTAAATACTCAGATACATTCATTCATCCAATCACATCTCTTATACTGTGTTTGTGTAAATTATTAGTTTGGTATGGCCACATAGGTTTGTGGATGTATATGTGACTGTGTTTACAAATATCTGATTGCTTGTCAGGCAGTCTGCACGACCCCTACTCTTTTCTCATCAAATCAGGAGGTTGCAGATGCTTTCATGGTCTGTTTAGCCAGACTTGCAATGACTTTAAATGCATCTGGAGATGTGGCAGGGGACTTGAGGTTGTCCACAAGGTCAATGTATGCACCGTAAAGGTGACACAAAAGTTTTTAAAGTATTACGTATTGGATTTTATCACTGAGGGGAAAAAACATCTTTTCATTTCATCTCATTTCTATGCTGCATGTGGGAGTCTGGGAGACAAAGTGGAGCAAGGTAAGAAAAACAATAAGTGTAGCCTAACTGAAGGAAGCAAGGGGCAACTCTAATAAAGGCAGACAAACAAATAAGGTTTGATTATGATAGTTTAAAATGTTGATAAATATAGACAAGAAAGTAGGATAATATGGGAGACTAAAATATATAGAAATAAAAAGCAAGGCAAGGACTTTGTCTCCTATTTTAAATTGGCTGCCACTGATTTCCGCCAAATTCCTAATGTTTTCAGAGTACTGAGAGGGCTAGGCCTAATGAAAAAGCTTATATAAATGCAAATTGCATTCTGTCCTATGTTAAACCCAGTGCTTAATGAAAATTGCCAAGGTGGAGAGAAGAGATGGATGGTGTGTAGGCAAAATAGGTCAGATCACTCGATAAATAGAGTTTCATACCACAAACTCATCTCCCAGCCAACAGGTGAGGCACAGAGGTGGGAGGAATGACAAATAAGGATAGAAGCATGCCAACCATATATACTATATATGATTTGCATTATGTGAAGGTGTGTCTGACATTTGTTGTTTCAGAACAGAAACCCCAGTGTCCCTGATGCTGACAGATAAACACTTAAAAGATTGTCAACTAAAAACAGCTGCGTTCAATACCCTTAGGGCATTATGAAGGAGCAGCACTAGACAAGAACCCACATTAGTCATCATGTCAGAAGGTTGCATTTAGGTCTGGAAGAGCTGTGTCACGTCCTACCCACCTCCCTTTGCGGTTCCGCCTCAGTCTCTTGCCTGACCTAACATCTCCTCTGGCTGGGCCTATGCGCACAGGCAGGAATAGAAGCCCATTACATCTCTAAACAGAAAGAACAGCCTCGCTCCATCTTCATCTGAACCAGACATGGAGCGGGAGACAGCCCAAAGTATCGCTGTCTGTTTCAGTGGGCTGCCCGCTGGGTATACTAAAGGGTCTCTATGTGTTTGAGTTGAGCACATGCAAGCAAAGGGTGGGGTTGGGTGGGTGCACATTGTATCTGACTACTCCCTCTGCGTTGCTTCTCACCTCACATAGCCTCTCCTTCGTTCAGTGCAGTGCAACAGGAGAACAGATTTGTAAAAACCATTTTGTTTGACTTCAGAGAAGGATATTTGGCAGGAAAGCAGCTGGGTGGCCTTGAACAGAACTCCAAAGTCAATGGTCTGAACAGAGTGGCTATGGCACTTTCATGATATCCTTTGAGCATGCTCTCAAAACCTCTCCATTACTCTTCTGTCCGTTTCTACTCTTTTCTTCTCTCCCTCACCACAGGTGTTTCTAACAACTCTCTTTGTCTTCTATTGGCTCAGTTCCAGTGTTCTTTCTCCCCTCTTTAATTTTCCTTATCGAGTACATTTCTCTATGTAAGAGCTTCTGTCACATGGTGTGTTCAACAGCCCCCAAAATGTCCTGTAGCAATTATCAAAAGTACAAAATGAGTCATGTGTGTTAGAGGAGAGCTTCCTCTGGAGTTCCTCCCAAACAGGTGCAAACACCCCAGCCAACAACTTTTCAGTTGGCTAGCAGCTAAACACGGCACTTAACACACACCGCTGGAAACAAGCAATTACAGCAGCAAAGCTAAATTAGCACTACGCTGTTGCTTAAATCCCATGTTTATTGACTTTTACCTTAGATGTGTCTGTGGCTGTGATGACCCAAGTGCAGTTAGCATTGTTGTCATACTGGACGGGGTAGTTTGGAGATGTGATGACGCCACTCGGCCCTCTCAACTGACCTCCACACATTGGTGCTGCAAGGGAAGACACAGAAAGAGGAAAAATGTTTGGTCAGTGACAGTTTAAACACGCTGTCTATTTTTTAAACCACAAATGGTCCAGACCCTGTCCACAAATCATGATACTGCTGTTTGTTTGCTAGCTGTGCCTAGTTATCCTTCAGCCACCTCAGCCTTCACCTGTTAATGTTTCTTATCACTTATACTACGATTGTTTTTCTTGCTTTGTGCATCATGTATAATAGATTTGTTTTTCAGTATTCTGTTCACAAAACCTGTAGGTAGGTAGGTGAGAGGGTTCAAAACTCTCAACTCAAACTTTACCAAGAGACGTGGACAGCATACCAAGAAACCTCCTAATGAGCAAAACTGCCTGTGTAACACTGCAAAATGCATTTGTTTATCCTGTAACCAAACATCACAAGCGCTTAGCAATGACAACTTGTCCTTTTAAACCATCATGAAATCATAATTCAAAGAGCCATTTAAACAAATTCAGCTGCTGTGCACCCTCTAAACACTTGACTTGCCAATTTATTTATTTAGTAATGACAGGTTCAATCAAATCCATAAATCAAACAGTTTTTCCATAGGTCTAAGATGTACTGGGGCGATATTGCCAGGCTAATTTATTACAACAATAAAACAAAGCAGACATCATTACACTGTCTTTACGATCATCTGCAATTGGGTTGGGCCCAAGTTTTAGCGTAGGTAAAAAAAACTTTATCATGGGTTTAAAAAAACACACACACACACAAATTGTGCTGCAGCGTGATATTCTTATTGAAAAAAAGTAGGTGAGCAGTAGGCAAACCAAGCTTTAAAGGACAATGTGACTTTTCCATCAAGGCCCGAGGGTGTCTGCATGGCAGAACTGTTAAACACCCCTCCAAATTAAAGCAGAATTCCTAATGAGTACTTTAAGGGAAGTGAGTGTGTACGTGTGTACATATGTGGGGGATAACCTAAAAGTATCTGAAAGGGTCCGAATGAGTTACTCAGATTTTAATGAGTTACGTCGAAGAGAGGTCCTTCGGGTGTTTAAGCCCCGCTCAGTGGCTCCATGCTCCACCCCTCTCCTACAAAAATCACCCTTATTAAAATGTAAAAAGAACTTTGGCGAAGTTAAGGGGAGAATAAAGTATTTAATTTGAGTTGTGCTGACAGTGAGGGTGACCTTAATGAAAATAATACAGCAGTGAGGAAGTCCACTGAAGCCATCATATCACGTCCTAATTTTTTTTTTTTCTTTTTTAATCATGGGGATCATTGTGCTTGATACAATGCACTCTGTGCGTTCAGTGATAGACATGGAAAGTGCAGCAGGCCAGCTAGCAATAAAAGTCTGTGACGAAGAAGAACTGTGGCAGCTTCATGTGACCAGAAAGTGTGAACAAAAAGGGAGCCGTGAATTTCATTTCAGAAGAATGAATTTGCGGCCAGAGATGAATTTTTTTTTTTCCTGTGCTAATGATAGCGCCGTTCAATTTAATGATGACTAATGCTAATTCAGGATACAGATCTTCAATTATTCCTGGATGATGTTTAATCTTCGTTGTGGCAGAACAAAGGCACAGTACCAAAGGTTAAGTGAGGATGATGAAATGAGATATTCTCAAAGGCAATTTTGGTGACATTATTGTGGATGTTATGTCCACATTGAATGTTTCTTTACATAAAACATTAAATCAACTGATGTGATATCTTGTGGCCTGTACTCAAAAAGTCTTAATAATTTATTTTGCATAATTTTTTTAGCTCAAAGAAGACAAAAGGCTTTCATTGCTGTGTCTGGTGTCCCAAAACACAAACATGTCTTCTGAAATGCAGGTGACTGACAGTAGCTTAGATGAAATACAGCACTATCAATCTCTCCATCCATATAATCCTTGCGACCCCCTGATGACTCACTCTCCTTAGTGCTATAATTGAATTTTGGTACAATTGGATCAGTCCCAGACAAAAGAAAGAACAGGGGTGCATGTGGAAAGCTGGATTTTTGAGAACACATTAACTGAAGTGGAGTAACAACAATACCCTATAGGTGATGTTAAACTGGATAAAATGCTGCAGGTGATTACATTAGATAAATCTGTCAGGGATTAGGATGGTCAAAAGCCCTAATGGGGAAACAAAATGGCTGACATAGATCTTCCTACTGGCGTTAAAGGTTAATGTGGATGAAAAATTGGCTTATTTGAATAAAGATTACAAATAGCTCAAGGTTAGGACAGGTGCTGCCACTGACAGACAATTTAATATGAGCTGTTCTGTTAATGCACATGCTGACTTTGTGAATGTGATCAACATCTCAATCTCAGAATCACTGCAGAATTGTTTGGCTTAATTACAACTACAAATTTTGAGAGTTATCACTCAGCACTTTGTAATTAAAGGGCCCTTTTGGAGTAATGACAAAGCATTTAGTGCTGTCGAATCAATGAAACAAATAATCAATCAACACCATACCTGCCAATTTAAACCAACAACAAATGATTTTTTTTTTTTTTGCCACCTTGGGGCAGCTAGTTGCTAAATGTATCTGTCTGCCATGTGGTGCTGAGTAGGTAGTACAGTGCGTTTTTTTGGACCTCTTCACCGAAAACAGCTTCCTGCCATGGCCAAAATCATTGCAAGCAGGGTGGTGAAACAGTAAAAGAGGCCAGACAGCTACACAATGAGCTGAAACTCCTTATAAAGCCAAGGAACAACTTGCATTCCAGACGGTCTGTATTCATTGTATTTACTGTCAGTTTATATAATGCTATTAGAAATTACACTTGAATATAGCTGCTTTTTTTTGGTTTGTGTCAATCACATAAATCATTACAAACTTCAGACAACATTCATTGACCAAGTTTGTCTGTCTATACCGAGGACTTTAATACTACTGACAATTAAAACTGATTTTTTTTTGTAGTGGGAGGCAGGGTACAGCTCTTTGTTCTAATGCCAGGTGCTGGTGAACTGAAAACATGTACATCTAGTACTAGTCTCTTCCATTGTGTGAAAAAAGTAGCAGCCAAGTGGATACTACTAGAGTTGAATACTACTAGCTGAATTGCTTTAGTCACCCGTTAAGCGGTAAAATAAGCACAATAGTTATTGTGTTCACTGTCACAGAATGTTACAATGTAACATTACTACAGCATCCTCATGCATTCTTCAGAGCAGAGTTGTGTGAAATGCCACTTCAGTGGACCATGGATGTGGCATGTGGTAAATGTGGAAAAACCGAGCTAGCTAGATAACTGTAGTGACAATGGACAGGAAGGGTCAAAGAATTGCGATAAACATACTATTTAGGATAGTCATATGTTGCATGCCGCCACCTGTGTGCTGAGTTGATGCAAAACAAAACACTGTCTACCAACTTATGGGTTCTAGCAATATAAGCTCCAGCAACCTGATAAAGGCAGCTGACCTCAATTATTGTATTTGTTATTTCATTTCATCTATTTACCAACCCAGATTTTTACTCACATTTGGGGAGTGCTAATTCTGAACCCTGTTGAGGGTTCTAACTGAAATGTTTAAGTCAGGGCCAGTATGCTGGACATGTCTTACTAATTGGAATTTCTGGGTATTGAGTTTAGGATTTAGGACTTTAATGCTCTAAGGGAATACTACCACTGAGTTAAAAGTAAAATATTAATGCATCCTGGTTCAATGAATACACTTCACAAGTCAGATACCCATGAATCAAACCAATTATTCTGCAAAAGGAAAAAGTTAAGAATTAAATCTACTTTGATTAATTCAGTTCACTGAGGCTAAGCACATGAGCATCAGGAACACCGTACAGGGAGCCTGACCGCTCTTCCTACCTGTCACAAAATAGTCAGAAGTGAATAAGACATGACTGATGGGCAGCTCTATGCCAGCATGGCTAAACAGCAGGAAGCAAAAGAATGCTGTCCAAAGGTCAAAGTCAAGCCAGTCACAAAAAAAATGTTAAATACATAATCAATGAAATAAATAAAAGAAGAAAATGGACTGGGCATCAACACAAAATGATAGCACACTGACAGGCAAACCCATCAACATCAGGGCACATAAGTATGAACATATAAATGGAGGTCACACTGGGACCAACCTCCATTACACATAGATGAACAACCCACACGTCAGCCCTTACCTCTGCAGATGGGCCGATCGTCACTCCAGCCTACATAGCTGTCCGTCACCCTGAGACAGCTGATGCTCTTTGAGCCCTGCAGTTCATAACCTTCATCGCAGGAGAAATGCACCGTGGCTCCTCGCCTGCAGTTAAATTGCATGCAACAAAAAAGACATCAGCATCACAAACTCTCCTGAAAAAGTCACAATTTGCAATGAGGTAAGAGTAACAAAAAAATATGTTTACTGTGAAAAAATATCTATATATTTCACATATTTTCTTAGAGTTCCCGGCTCTGATTTCCAAAAGTGCTGCAGTGTGGGAGACGGATGGTACCCATTTGTCTGTGTTACAGTTGACCACTGATAGAGACAATAGCTCTGACAGGAATAAAACTCAATAATCCCACTGGTAATATCACCATCCCACAGAGACAGCCTATTAGTGTGCAGTGGATCAAAATGTAAGGCATTTATTTCACTGTGCACATTTCTCTATTTGGTTTGGCTGAAGTGGCTTTATTGGTATGACATTGGGTAATGCAGTGTATACTAGAGCACATTTCAAGATGCAGTCCATAGTTTTGTCATGGCACCCAACAGTCTCCCCATATACCCTCCCAGCTCACTGTTGGTTAAAACTCCAGAGTGAACTGGGAGATAATGTTGGGCTGAATTTTAAAAAGCACAATTGAAATATGGTGGCATTTCTGGCATTCATTCACTAATGAAGGTCGACCTATTGATAAAAACAATGAATTTAAAACATTCAAAAACCAAATAAAAAAATAAAAGAGACATTGGACGTGAAACTAATTAAAATTGTGATACTATTAAATTTCCACACAAGACAACTGAAACGACAATGAAATTTAACTTTACATGTAAAACAAAATCTTAACAGCAAACTGTCAAAGAGCACACTGATAACCATCTGTTCTAACTAAAACATAATTTCTATCATTCACATTGTGTCAATCATCATCTTCTTGTTCAGGAATCTTTCATCTACTCAATTACACTCTCCACCTGATTAATTGCTTTTAAAATCATTCTTCACTTGCTTTTACCTGAAGTCTGAGCCTTTTCTTTTTCCTCGATCTGGGATCCCCGGGTCTGGACACATGTTGTGTCCCTGTGCTACACCCATCTGAGACACTAATAGGGAAAAAAAAAACAAACAAATAGAAAAAGAAATTACAGATTGTTAACAGAATTAGTAATTCTCATCGCTGTCAAATGTTTTCTGCGTTAAGGAAAATGTTCATGCATATGAACATGCCACTCAAGAATGTGCAGATCACATCCTGCATTTTCATGTTCACCAGAATTGCCTAACATTTGCACTGAACTAGGATTGCAAGCATCAATTCATTCAGCATACACCTTGACTGTTTCCCTGCTAACATTTAAGGACATCTTTCCCGGTGCACATTCCTGGTGGTGCTCTATTCAATGATGTCACTGGGTGCAAAACATTAGAAGTCAAAGTGCCAGAAGGGGTCAAATAAACTTGGCCAACCAGGAGAGCCCATCTGACTGACTGGGAAGGGTCAAAGGTCTGCAGGGCCAAAGCAATGTGACACCTGCTCATTGGCCAGGGGCCCAGTTTGAGGCAAGACAGCCAAGAATTTAAAACACGGCTCACTGGTGTCAGCAGAAGTAACGAAAAGAAAAGGAAGGAGAAAAAAAACGAGGGTATCAGACTTACTGTTGAATAAACAGAAGAGGAGGACAATGCTGACCAACTCAGGAATATGCAACTATGACTGTCAGGCTTACTGACAACTCCATAGGAGATACTGTATTTTGTCTTGTTCTCACAAAACAGCTGATTGACACAAATATTTTAAGTTTGTATTTTTTAGAATTTGATGCAAAGTCAGTATTTGTTTATAGCAGCAAAAAAATGATGTTATGTGGTGACAGAGATCCAGTCTATTTAATTTGGTTGTTGGGGAAGGGGGTATTGTCCTTACCTCAGTCTTTCCTTATCAGATATTGGATAGATTTTTCTTTAGATGTGCAGAACGAATGCCAACAAGAAATAACAACATTTTTTTGTATGATGCAGAGTGAAACTTTCATGACTAATCTTTTGTTGAGGTCCAAATACTGTGGTAACTAAAGAACATTTACTTCATTTTACAGGTCAAGGGGAAAAATCTAAATCTTTATTATTTTTCCTTGAAAAAAGATGGTCCATGATGTACCTGTCTTTTCATTAAGTGCCACATTCAAATAATGTGAAATCAAAAAAGAATCCTGAGAAAAGTGGACGAAGGTATAAAGGAAGTAAAAAGCATTAAAGCAATGCTAACAAAACAAAAGAAGAGAAAAGTGATTTTCTGAGAGAAATGAGGATTGAAAGCAAAAGTGGGAGGTATAAGTGGATAAAATGAATTGTAAACGGCCTTGAGGCAGGATTACCATTAATGCAGCACTTTTTTGTACAACAAGTTGTTCTTGAACCCTTCGACATCCATCTCTCTGTGACACTAGTCGGGTGGCTCATGGCTGTCAGGTTGTTAATGTTACAGATGTTCAAATAAAGCTGGATGGGATAATGAACAGTGAACTCAGAGAGAAGGTGAGGGTGAACAAGGGCAAGGAAGACTGCCATGGCAAAAGGAGAAACCGATGCAATTACTGCTATCCATTTGCTATTAGAACTGCATCTCGAGCACAGACTGTGTGTCCTTTGTGCCTCTACCTCTTACAACAGTCAGCATTCCCCCTGTTCTTCGACTTGGCCACGATGTAGGAAAAAAAACTTTTACATGACTTTGAACAAGAGTTGAGACAGGTAGGACGCTAAAAAGGGACTCTCTGCCATATCCAATACATAGACATACAAGTTGTGCAGACAGCAGTTGTTCCATTTTAAGACTGGTGGATTTCACAAGCATATTCACTGTGTCAGGGTTGTTGTTTCTTGTACTGAGTCTTGAGTCACTTGTTTAAGTAATTCTGTGCAATGACAAAAAAAAACTGCACTTCCTGAAGGTCCTGCGGCTATATCTGCTGCTTATCCATGAGCAAAAATGCTTAAACCCTTAACGGCACTTTGGACTAGCAGTATAGCCACTGGTGTCAGTCAGCTGTGAGAAAAATAAGTTGCAATGGTGATACACTAAGGACATCCATAGGAACTTTTCTTAAGCATAAAATTGCTTGCTTTCTTATGAAGATGTCAAATTAGAGATATTTTGCATTTTGTCACACTGTATCAGGTAAAGCTTCGTCCAGTATCTTAAACTTTCCTTTGAATCAATTGAAGATTGAATATAACTGGCATTATTAATGTCAGATCTTTTTATTTGCAAAACACTGTTGACAATTAAGATGTGACTTACACACTGATATCTTGTGGTGGTTGTCCTTGCTCGGCAACATCTTTACACCTCGAGACTTTAGTTCAGTCATCTTCTTCACTGTAGAGGAAAACAGAGCAGAGAGACATATAAGGCAGAAGAAAGTGTAATGACACCCACATTTCAGCAGTATCTCAAATAAAGTATCTACAACCTACATATATTTAATGTTAGTCCATGAAGGTTATACATTTAGTAATGTATAATGCAAGAGAGCTGAACTATGTACATTTACTGCAAACGTGAAAAAAGCTATGAGGAATAACATTATTATTAAATAATTATCTGTTAATAAAAATGCCTATGAGACACAAAACCACTTATTTCTATACAATAAAAATATGAGTTTTATATTATTGAATGTGATGATAATTGTAGAGAAAATTAAATAAAACAAAGCCATCACAGCAAAGCAAGAGGCTCATTTAAATGCATATGTATTCATAAATTTCAAAAACACCATCAGCATTGTCTGTGCACCCCTTCACACTCATCCTATTTAATTACTTTGATGGTTCGTGACAATGAAACTTTACTTGTTTTGCACAAATGTGATTTTTATCCTTTGCTCAGTTTCAGCTGCACAGTAATTTGAAGCTAATGTGACTTGTGTGTCAAAGTCTGTTTATTGTATGTCACGATATGTCAGATTTGTTCCCTGAATAAAAGGAGGGGAAAAAAGGCATTATGATGTTTTTAGTGAGGGAACTAAGCTATTATGTGTGGGGTTTGATGGGGTGGGGTTTCCTCTGCAATGTCAAATCGAGGAAACTGAAGAAAATCAAATAAACAGCCAAAGACGATATACAATCAACAATCGTTTCGTCACTCCAACATGCCGTGCTGTGAAATCATGGGAACTGTCATCACAAGAATGGCTGGTGGGGGGCTGGAGGAGATGGAGACAGTGTTTAATCAAATTAAAGTATTAGTCTCCCATTCTCTCTGATCTCCTAAACATATTTATCTAACATTGAACCTGTAAACCCACGGGCTCTTCACCTTTTCTTTTCCAAATCCTCTGTTCCTTTATTTCTCTGTCTTCTTTCTCTCATGTCATCATCTATGAACTTTCCAGGGGAAGGTGAGATCCTTAGAGATCACCTTTTTTGTGGAAAACTAATCATTTCTCCCTGCTCATCCCTTCTCAAAGCTGACCCCTGAACCACCAAGAATAATGGGATTTGAGACGGATGCAAAGGAGAGGCAGGATTCCATGTGTGACTGTGTGTACATGAGTACTTCCCTACGCATGTTTGTGCAGTTGTGTGGTGCCCTAAAAATAAGTCTGCTTATCTTGTTTTTCTTGAAAGCAATCCCAATTATCCTGTCAAAATAGTGAAATAATTTCACTTTCACTGCCAGTGCAGTCTAGAAATTGGCAAAATCTTGAAAGAAGGCAGATCATTTAAGGAAATGTAAGCTCATTTGCACTTTAAACAAGATGAATGTCAGTCTACCAACAGTCTTCCATTATTGGGCTTAATAATATATTGATGGTTTTGTCTTAGAGGTTGTGCCTCTGAAAAGATATTGTTTTTTCTGAGGAAAGCTCATGGAGTGTCCAAAGTGTGGAGTTCATCTTCTAGGGATTACCAGTGTGTTTCATTTCAGGGCTGCCAGTAACTACATTTATGATATTTCTTGTGTACAAGTGGAAATTATGTTCTGATAAACGAAATTTCGGATGAGAGAATAGTTCAGTGGATCACTGTGTAGTATGTATTGGATGGATTCTTGTGGGAATCAAGAATATTTAGATAAAATATCATGGAAATCCAGCAGATATTTGCTGATCGATCTGTACAAAATCTGGAACACAAGACAGCTGAGAATTTCATGTGATGGTGGTAAAATTTTAATGATCATCCTTTTAAATATCAAAAGCACCCTCAGTCTTACCTTGGTACTGGGCGCTGAAACCTCTCAACTTGTGGTTGCCATCAGAGGTAAAGTGCAGTCGAAGCCAGTTTTTGCTGCTAATGATGGGTGAGGGGAGGTTGGGACCAGTGAACCTGTAGACACAGAGACAGGGAGAACAGTATGTTTGATTAGTAGTGTTTTAGCGTAGTAGTCTTTTAACATGCAAATGCAAAGGTAGCAGATGTGAAGCTGCAGAAATATTTAGCATATCCTGTAGACTCATTAATGAATTTAAAGTTAAAACCTTCCAACAACATCTGTAACATCAATCTAAGCTCGGATACACTTCCTTAGCAGATGGAATCTGTTTTTACTGTTTTTTTCTCAGGGACACTATTTAAATGTTACTGTGTTACATGTATGATTTACTGTAATGAATACACAAATAATTTCTTCTGTCACTGTCAACTGCAAACAGAAAGTAATTTCTCTGTTATCCTTTATTCACTCTCTCAACTGCCATTGTAAAAAAGGATTGTGCTCGCTTATGCTTCTGTTTTGTGCCATCAAGCAATTATGTAATCCATCAGATTTCCAATAAAGTCAAGTCCAATGGCAGACAGTATATTATAAAGGCTGGCAGAACCTGCCAGTCTTCCCGGTGATTGTCTTGTTTGTTTATGGTAATTATACTAATGTTTCAAAATTAATGTGACAATGACTTTGAGATGTTAAAATGCTTCACCTTTAAGATCTAATAAAGGGATGGTCTTGTATTCAAAAAGAATGTAATGTTAACAACTCTTAACCAAACTGTGACCCGATAAAAAAATAAGACCAAAAAAAGACCAACACTGGCATTTGCATAGAAAGAACACTCCTTTTATTGCTTTGAATAAGCAATAGTGAATTATACTTTACAAACACTTATAGTGCTTCCTGATCTGTATGATAATCAAGGCTGTAGCTTACGAAGCACTTCTTCAATTGTAAAAGTGATTTCGGGACACATTATCTTTTACCTTTAGACACACTAACACAAGTGCACACTAATACACAGGTGTACAGTATGTGCACCTTTATACTTATGCACACATTCATATAAATTCCAACCCCCCTTCTGTAAATTACATTTCCCCATTGGTGGAGGCTTAATTGAAAGTATGTTGGTTGGTAACACAAAATGATCTTTTATTTTGATAAAACAGAGCATCATTTATAAATTAAGCTCTCGCTGCAGTGTGGCTGCTGCGTCACTGTGCAGTAGCTTAGTTAAGCTGAGCACAAACTGACTTGGAGAGTCAGGTAAGACAGAAAGAAAAAATGGCAGTGATTTGGATTTTTCAGCCGCACTTTAAGCAGACAGCAGGGAAATGGAGCAGCAAGTAGAAGATAGCATTGTCACTGCTGTAAATGAAATGTTTCTCCTGTCTCCTATAGCTGTTATGTGCTCGTAGCCAGTGTGGGTGCCATCCCCCCACTTAAGTCAGGGACTACATTTATATACACATTCACTGTCAACTATTATTCTAAATGACAACATTACAAATTTGATATGGCTCATGTAAACATCATATTCCATATGGACATTACAAATTAGGCTTTATTACAATTCAATACATTATCTGATCTGCCAATATTATTTGAGTTTTAGAAGCATTCTTTGGAAATGTAAGCTGTGTATTTTGAATATGCAACAGTTTGCGACACATGGCCTTTTGCCTTGTCAACTCTGTGTCAGTCTAGTCAGAATGAGAAACACATACTTTACAGCATTCTGAAAGACTTGGATATCAACAGGTTTTTGGATATGGGCAGATATAGCAACATCACAGAGTATGGATGGTTGCATGTGGACTGGAGTATTAGTGGAATATCATTGTAATGAAGGTATATATTTTTGTGCATTGTTTTGTATATGGGGTGCACACTTTACCAGGTGAGCTACCAGGGCAGCCAGTGGAATATTAATTTTCATTAGCCATAATGGAATGGCTTATAGCTTAACAGGAATATGTATATGTAGCCATTAAAACCAATGACCCCAGTCCTTAGTTAGGACATTTCTACTAAAGCCAGCTAATGACTAATCAAACAATCAATGTTACAAAAGGCTATAGTGCTAAGGTAAAGGTCAGGAGAACAGTTGGAGTACACCTGAATTCCTACCCAGGCAATCAAGCTTTTTTAATGCTAAGTCAGATGACTTGTTGAAAAGGGTGATTTCGAGAGTGTGAAGTATGATTTAGTTATAGATAGTTTGAGATATTTATTATGATGATATTTATTATTATTTTATTTTTATTTTATTTTTATCTTCTGATCATTTTATATACAGGCCCAGGTCTATGAAGATGTAAAAGCATGCATTCATCAGAATACTATTGTACCCTTTGAATAATAAATGCCAATCGCAAAGTGGTGTATATATACAGGCATACAGACTACATGGGTGTCTCCATGTGCACCATGTGTCATGTATGTGTAGCAGTGAAAAAGCACTGGATGTAAATATGACGTTTTGATAATTAAATACTCTCAGTCACTCACATCATTGGGATCACAGTTCTGAAACAGCTGCGGCAATCTGCTTTAACCACATTAAACGTTATGGTGCTTCCTTCACATAGTGTAGAACTGCAGTATTATGATGTTGGCAGATTCTTTTTTCTGTGGCTTTATTGTCTATTTTCCCTAAATTAATATGCATTATGGATAGAATATTTTTAAGCACATTTATGCCCCTTAAATCTTTTGGTGAACCAAACAACATTCAGCTGAAACGCAGAAGCTAGTATAGAAGAGAGGGAATAAGTGTCATTTTCAATAACTAGTTCAGCACAGTTAATTGACATAAAAATTAAATAAACAGTATTTACCCCCACAGAATTTTGGCTTGCATGACACTTCTGGATCGATGCATACGCCCCAGAACACCTTGCTTAAGCAAAATTGTCAGATTCACCAGCTCCTGGGGCATATTTTGGGGATGACTTACAAAATTTCAAACCAAGAGTTTTGTATTGCACTAGCCAGCAGCTATACTGCTGCTAACATTAACCTCTCAGGTCATGTCTTATTTGCTCCACACTGACCATTTCAGCTGCTTCTGATGATTCAGAAACAACGCACTGTCCATGCACCAAATGATTTTTACCTGGGGACAGATCAACCCTTTTCAACAACTTTTTTAAAGCAATGGTTTCATGAAATGGCTTTACATATGTGATATATATAAATAATCAGAAAGAACAGAAAGTCAGACATGCAGTATATACCTGCCTCTTCATATGCAGGACTGTCAAGAGGATATGTTAATGCAGTATTAATGATAGACTTTTGATTGTCCATTTTATTCACTTAACATTCCCCTAAGACTCCTGACTTATGACCTGGCCATTTATCTAATGGACAATGTTAATGTTAATTGACAAAACTATATATATTTGTATATTTTTAAACATGGCCACAATTAAAATGACCCTTCTTTTCAGTGTGGCTGGAGGCTGCATGGTATGATGAAAATAACGAAAATGTGCAGCCACTTCATGCGACACTGGCCTTGATTTACAACAGAGAGTGCGAGACTGATGAAGTGAGTCGGCCTGCCTCAGGAGATGCTTTATCACTTAACAGAAAGGGAAAGATGAAGCATTGAGGGGGCTTATGTAGTGTCTGGCACATATGTGTTTTGAGTGGTTCTACTAGGACAGAGAGCACCAGAATCACCTCTGGCTCTTAGCACATAGCTGGTCCTGAGACAGCTTAAAGCCTTGGGTACTAAATCTCACACCAATGAATTACAGTATATGACCCCCACTTGCACGCACAAAGGAATCAAGCCACCACCAAGATTTTAATGCAAACTCCGTTCTCTTGTGTTAAGTTGCTCCCTTTCACCACAGGGACAAATCAAAACTTCTCTTTGAATAAAAAAGCAATTTGAGCTGGAATTAACTTACATTAACACCCAACTAAAGGCGGCCTTACGATTAAGAAGAGGATAAGTAACTGATGGATATGCCAATAAGGATTAGGTGATTAATAAATATGGGATGAGGGATTAACAGGCTAGCATAAATATTATTTTGACCCAATGTCACCTCTGCCTTTCCCTGTTTTACTGTCTGCCTCATTTTTGTGCTGAAAACAGAAATCTTTTAGGGTGAAAGTGACCATAGGGAGCAACAGAAAAAGTCCTGAGCTGGCTGATGGAGGTCTCCTGAAGGGTGTTGTTGCTACTTCTATAGTTCCTGTTCACCTCACCCTTCTCACTCTCTCACTGTCTGGCTGACCATATTAGATTTTATGCGGAATTGTCTTGAGAGTGCAGTGCTAAATCAGTTTCCATTTCCAGGCCCCAAAGCTCCTCCGTCTGAGTCAGACTTTTGATGATTGTCCAAGAAATGAATTTTGAGAAAGGGAAGGTGGAATGGAAGCACATGGAGGTGGTGTTCTTGACTGAGGGGAGTGAGCTGTGAACCATACAGTAACACACAGAGCTTTCCAAAAAGCAGCTGTTTTCTGTGCCTGTGCTTTTACTTCCATTAGTATTGCAACTTGGGAACATTCACAGAAGACCTGAAAGGGTTTCATGGTTACACAACTATATAGGCAACATCTGATTTCCAGGTATCAGAAGTCAAATTTGCAAATCCTTGTTGCTTAGAGTTGTCAGACTTTCACTGTCATATTATGGTAGAGGGTCTTAGGAACACCAGTCAAAATCCACTTACGTAACACAAGCACAAAGATGCTTTCCATAATGATGTGATGTGACTCATTAAATTGTTAATGCCTTTCAGGATTCTGAACAAAGGTCGTCATCATCTGGGAATTCAGAAACTCTTCCCAGTGAAAATTGGTCTTTTTTCTGCTTTATATTCATCGTTTCATGTCATCCGTTTTCCATTCAAGGGGCAACGTGTCAAATTACTCTATGCATAATCACTGATGGGCGGAGTCTACGTGTCAAAGGTTACTAACCCCGAATTAGGATCAAAGGCTTTAAATCACCGTTCAGCGCATTAATTCGCTCAGAAATAGCATCTGATGACCATATGTGTTCATGTGTGGGTGTCTGCATGCGTGCTGTGGCGAGCGGGCTGATTCTGGACAGAGAACGTCCCTGTTAATTGCAGCTACTTAGGCAGATCAATCAGAGCTCTGCTCAGTATGCAGGTCCTGGTCTTTACAGCAGACCGGGGGTCACAGTGACTTTAAAACCAAAACTTTTAGCATTTTAATGAGCTATGTGAATTATAGCACAGACCAGCCTATCCAGATGTACATGCAGGCACACACACAAACACCAACACTGGCAAACACTCACAGTAAACAGATATCAATAAATTCTTTTTCTAGCTCTCCCTCTCTCTCTCAAACACACACACACACACACATACATGCCAAGTCCTTCTGAGGTAAAACTAATCAGTGTGGAAGACCCTTAAGTCCAGAATGGCTGTATTAAAGCTCTGGCAGTGGAGCCGCAGCTGTGACCTTCAGATGTAACTGAGAGCAGACATACACTGGAGGTTTAAATGAACCACCAGAGACCCCTGCTTCAAACTACACAGAACCCTCAACACTGTTCATTCATTTCTTCAAACAACAACCACCCAGGCAGTAAAAATCATCAACCTGACACTATATGTTAAGGCCAAAGTATTAAGCGAGGCCTTTGGGGCAGTTATGTCTCATGGGTCTTTGCTGTACTAGACTGAGGCTCTAAACGCAAAAACAAGGCACTGCAGAAGTTAAAACTTCCACTGACCCATCAGAGCCAACATGCCTCGTATTCCCTTAGACACTGTGGTCCAACAGAGCCAAAATGGCTTTTCTTCTTCCTCTCTCAGCCCTCATGTATTATTCATGGTCAGACCTCTAGCCCCATCAGAAAGCCTTGTTAAATCTTCTGAGGGATTCCTTTCTTCCTCTTCCCACAACTCATTTTCTGCCCTCACAGAACACATAATATGGACACTGATTGAAAGAAATTTCCTTTTGGGAAGAACAATGCACAGGCCTTTATCTTGGCTTGGTATCTTTTTTTAATTCATTTTTTAAACATTTATTCAAGCTTATCTTGAAGCTTCCTACATCACACTTTTGTGTTTAAGTCAATTTGAAAACAGTCTATAAACAATATAAGTAAAAATCCACCTCAAGCTTGGTGTTAACTACTGCCATATGACCTTGACATCTGATACTCATTCTGCACTCAGATCTCCTTTTCAGAAACAGTAAAATATGAAGACAATAGTGCTTTAAGAGGACATACTCTTCCAATTTCACCTATGAAAATTAAAACTAACTTTATTGGCTACTCTGTTATGCTGTTTCATTTCCTTCACCAAAAAGAAATGTTAGTAGCCACACAAGTACAAATCTCAAGCTACATAATTATGAATCTTTCCTTACAAGGACAGGATATTCACATTAGACAACATGTCATATCTGTCACACATATCAGCATACTTTTAGTCATGGCAGCGATCTGTCGATTTAACTCTGCAAGTGGTGTGAAGAGAAAGAGAAACAGGCGAAGAACTGGACTGCAATAATTAACGCCTTTGAAGTTAGAAGATACCAAAGTAGAGAAACTATAATCAATGTTAAGACCAAATGGTGAGTAAACGGAGGGTTTTTGCTCAACAAATATTGGTGGAGTTGCTGCATTTGCTTGCTCTTCAGAGACTGAATCTCTAGCTAAACTAAAGTATACCGTACCCATAATACAAAGTCATACCCTGCATAATAGGTGGATCTACTTTTGCTTTAATTTGGTTTAGTCACAATGTGTGAGATTATAAACTGTTACCATTTTATAAGATAATATAAAGCAAATTTTAATGCTAAGGCATTTAAAAGTAACATTCACCATCAATAAAACCTAACTACCACTGAACACTACCAATGCTAGTTCTTCTTACACCATGACCTCTGCTTAAAATTCTGATGGTAACTTTTTTGAGATAGCTTGATAATAGTCAAAAAGGCTTATGGAAAAGCAGTAGAAATGGGGCAGAATCATAAACTGAAGCAGCTCAATCCATGGAAGTAAAGAATTTAGTGCCACTTGTTCTGCAATTGATCCCAGCGTCAGTGTGATTTATTACTCTTGTTTAAAAAGTCAAGGTGGATGTGGGCAAAGTCACAGAGAGCAAAGCAATGGGACTGAACTGTTATCGAATGGACTGTGGAACAATGCTGATGAGGAAACCATACAGAGCCTAATGGCTGAGATTATTGAATGTTTGCCTTCAACAAAACAACCCACACAGGCACAAATTACTTTGACTAAGATGAAGCCAAAGACAAACACAGACACTGTCAAACTCGTGGTGGATATCCTCTCCATTCTTTCTCGTGTTTAATTTCTGTCAAACATAACTGACATGACGGCATCATAACCAGGGAAAGTCGCTGAAGATGCACATGCATCCTAATACACAAACACACAAATACACACACCATCCATCACACTGCTCAAAACAACGTGAGCATGTCTCAATAGGTGTAATGGTCTGCGGGCGATATTGGATCTGTGGTTAACGGGAGAAAAACAAATGAGTTTCCAAGGTCACTCTTAAAAGTAGGAGTGATAATTGAGCCCTCTCTTGTAGATCTATCAAACACAACAATAAACAAATGCCAATAATATCCCAGGGCAGATTACAGGGACATCATCCTTCACTTCCATATGGGAGACTGGAGGCAATATAGACAGAGTGAAAACAATGAGAAAGACGAAAGCGACCATCCCTGTGTGACAGAGATGAGCCAGGTAGAGATGCAGATGTGTGTGTTCCTTTTGGAGGACACTTAAGGGAATCAAAGAAATCATAGTATTATTACATATGTACCTCCCACTACAATCAAAGCTCAACGAATGATTCTGACAGCAGCACTTCCAGTATTTTACTAGTTACCTTTCTCCCCTCCTAACAGAAGCTAATTGATTTTGTAAAACATCAAAGTATAGGCTACAATGACCAACAGAACCAGTGCCAATGACTACAATACAAGCGTGAGTGAATACATGTGTTCTCCAACCTGATATATAACTCTACTCCCATTCAAAAAGAGTAAAAATACACAAATGAGCCATTTTGTTCCAGGTAATGCCATAGTAGTTATGAAGAATAGTGTTTCACACCTATCAAATAATTAATATATAAGAAATATTTATTTGCAATCTAAACAAGTCAAATTATTTTATCCTACCTGCAGGTTTATTCACTTGCTGAAATAATATTAAAAGAATTAATATCTGATCAGCTGTCAGTTAAATTGGACACCTATGCTTCGCTGGGCAATTTCTCTCCCCCATTTTATCACTATCTCTCTCTCTATCCCCTTGTGGTTTGTGTGTGTGTGTGTGTGTGTGTGTGTGTGTGTGTGTGTGTGTAAGCTGTTAGTTTTTCAGAGTGAGTATGAGATGACGCAGTATGCAAGGAGACGGGTGAAACCATGCTAATGATATTGAACCTGGCAACACTGTCAAACCCCCCAAACACAGCCAGCACATTGTATTCCCTTTATACCAGAGCATCCTGAAATAACGACATTGTTATGTTGGGAGCAAAGTCTTTATGGCATTTTGCATGCATCTGTTTGTATACGTGTGAATGAGTGTCCATGCACAGTGTGTACCTGGGTGAGCATGTTTCAACAGAAAACATGTTTAATGTCAGATGCTTCAAATGGTAGCATGTGCTTACTAGACTGAGAATTGTGCAGGGACAATGCTCATCCTTTGGCTTCCAAATGTTGTATTGTATTTTAAAATACAACAATTATGACAATGTACCACTTTAACTTATACTTACCTCAAATAACTGCTACTGGTTTCAGGAGATGCCAAACATATTCATAATTTTTTTATTATTTTTGAGGCTCCTGTGGCCATTAAATGCATGCATGATTTAACAGGAGCCCATTAGCAACAGCAACTTACTGGCATTCATAAAACTAAATGGCATATAAACCTATGTTGCTATACAATCTGCTCCTGTGCACTTTTTATAATGAAAGGACTGAATAGTGCATAGTCAGAACTTTACCTTTAAAACAATAAGCCCCAAGGCTCCCACGTATTAAAGGGTAGTAGAGTACATAAAGGTCAACATAAAGTATAAAGCAAGCTAATTAACTACAAGTGGGAAAAATATACAAAGTAATAACAACCATTAAAATCCATCTACGTTCATTTTGAAGGGCTACTTGTGAGGAATTTTTTTTTATTATCAGCACCATTTTTAAACCCTTACACAACAGTTTTCTTGACTTAACAGAGAATGAGTGTGAGAAAATAGACTAGTCGAGGATTCATGATAGGGAGACATTTTTACCACACCACTTGGAAAACAACAGCCACAATCTCTATTTCTGTACTTCATTTTTGGATTCAGTGGCGACTATCCACACACCTCAGTGTTACTCTAAATCACCCACTCCTATATAAGCTACTATTCTAGCTCTCACATCTCCTACATTGGTCTCTTTATCTTTTACTATTGTTAGACATCAGTGAATCCTTACTCAAATCCCACTGCGCTGCTTTTTCTGGCATCTTTTCAGGTGGACTCTGAAGAGGCTCTCTGGACAGAAATAAATAAGCGTAAAACTATTTTGTGCCAGTGCAAAGTTGTTGATAGCACCAACCGACATGGACCTAATGCCATTTTTGTCGAGTCCATTCTTTTGTGCTTCCTATTCCAGGATCCAAATGCTCCCCCTCACACTATGGTGGGTGGAGTGGAGCAACTGAGGTAGTGATTATGCAGATCAGGTGGTGCAGTGCAGTTTTTGAACACTTTTTGGCAGGAAATTGTGCTCACATTAACACCTACTCACACCAGGTCTAATCACAAAGGCAAGCATATATAGAGCAATTTATGTGGCTAGACGCCACAAAGTGACCTCTTCTGTTGACTCTCATGTATGTTCATTTGTCAGTTGTTGTTTTTTTTTTTGACATCAAATTTAATCTGGTGAATATTCTATTGATTATCATTATACATTTTATAATGTAATCTAGCATGAGTCTCATTGGATAGCTTATTCTTAATATTATCCACAATAGTCTGCAAGACATAATAAAACATATATAAAATGGTTTTCATACATAAAATGAGATGCGTGCTTCTTTGAGGGACTCAGGTCATGTGTAACAAACAGTTCAGTTAAATAACACTTTATTTTACGACCCTGTAATGTAGTCTTCAGATTTTTTTTTTCAGTGTGCACATCATTACCCATAGTCAGAAACTGCAGTGTCTCCAGAAATGTAAATCCAACTTAAAAAGGGAAATTATCTGCTCTTGGAGGCATATTTGAGGTATATTTGTACCTTGCAGCTCTGCTTTCTGGGGATGAAATCTATTTTCTCCTCACAAAAGTCGGCTTCTTCCAGCCTATTAGGAACCTGCCTGCTGCTTTTAAACTGGATGACAGGAGTTGATTTGATTTGATTTGAGGCTGATCATCCTTCTCAGCCATTTTTGCAGTCTGTGCTGTAATGCACCAGCGTCACAACTGTGGTTCTTGTCACCACATACATGTATGTTTCTGCCATTGTGCCTGCAGTTTCAGAGACACAGCAACATACAACACACTGACTGAATGAAATGAATAAATACCATGCGATTGAAGGGTAAAATGTCTGACCAATGATTTTGCCAAATATAAAATTACCATTCAATTCACTCATTTGCAAATCCAGTTCATGATTTATCAATTTTATATTTCTTTTATTGGCTACGTGCCACCATGGAAATGAGCCAATAGACAGAATACAATGAGGTGCCAAAGCCAAGATCTGTAAGTAAAAGTGTTCTACATTAGGATAATTATCATCAGACATCAAGACAAATGACAATGACTCTGCATTGATCATGTAGCAAAGCCACAATGCCTAAAAATGCATGAGCAAATTCAGTTTACAGTCATGTGTTACTCTGACCTTGAGGCAAAACCAAATTGCAGCTCATAAAAGTCACTCTTTGTGTGACGCTCTTTGAGATGGGATGAACTAATTATCAGAAACTTTAGTTTTCATGTCAGCACGATGCTAACAGCCTCTAAAGGTTTTAAATTGCTTCCTCTAATCTTTCTCTGTGATTCTCTCATTTCCAGTGTCCCCTCCCCATTATTGTCATAATGCTTATTTGAACTCAAAGCTCAAGCTGAAGAGGCAGATTGTCTCAATTTGTAAAGTAAAAGTGATTTACCAATCCTGATTGTTAAGCCACATGTTTTGCTGTCTTCCCTATGCGGTAAAGAGCCAGTCAGACAAGTTGGAGAAGGATAGAGGCTGAGCCCCAGATGGACATCTGGTGTCCCAGTTGCTCCCCTCTTTCATCTCATTCAGACTCGGCTGTCCCTTGTGGCATCACTCGCTCAATGTCCAGTCATATTACAGTACAGCTCTATTTCTCTATGTCTTTATAAAGTGTAGAATTTCAGTTTCTTTCTCACGATTTTTGTGACTGAGTAGCATCCCACTGAGCTTTTGAGGATAGATGTGAGCTTTGAGATTTCCATGACAGGAGAACGGCAAATGTGAGAGAAAGAAGGCTTCATGGTGGGAGGAAGAGAGGAAGAAACAGGCAAGAGATGAGTAGCTTCCAGAGTACATAGGGAATGAGTCATCCAGGCACCAAGAGCTGCCAAAACTCAACCACAACCTTTATTTTCAGTGCCTCTTCTTCCACATTGTCCCTCCTGCTGTCCACCCACGGCATTTTATTCCCAGGAGCTCAGTGTATTTGTTTTCTTTTAATTAGTTTGAGGGTCGCTGACAAAGCCATTCTATTGTGCACCAATTCAAAGATTGTTCCTAATGCATGAACTGAAAAGTATGGGATGCAAAAAAGATAGAGGAGGCCTTTATTCCACCAGTGTGTTCACTGGCCCTTTGTCTGGCTTTCATAGTTCGTTTTTTAGAGATTAGCGTCTGTTCTCTTTCTTTTGCCATCTCTCCCTGTAATCCCTCCCTCTGTTTTACTCCGCTGCCCCACACCTACTTTCGGAACAATATGCAATGCAAATTGATGCCACATTCAGTATTTTCTGCTCTGTCTTTCTCTTTCTCAAACACAAGAATCAGAAGAAAGGAAAGGATGAGGAGAGCAGTGAACAATGCCCCTGTTATGTCCTACATTTAGCGCCTGTCAACAATTATGGTAAGAAGTATGCATGCTGGTGCGGGACAGATTATTAAAGTTTGATCAATCCCTAATCCAGATGGCTGTCAGAGCTGATGGAGATATCGGCTTAAATCAGGCTAAAAAAACAGACTAAGGTATATACACTGATTCATACCTTATCTACCTCACACCTGCAGGCAGGTGTTCTCACGCACTTAGTACAAATTTATAGACACACACACATACACACATATACACATCCATAAAGAAGAATATATGCAGAAACAAAAGTCCAGATGTTCAATGAAATGTAGCAAGACAATAATTTATCACTATGGCTTAATTATCATTTAATATCATTAGAGAAATTGAAAAACATGCAAAATTATGTATACCAGCACTCACTTCACATCAGCTCATTTGGGCTTCAATCTGTTCAAAGCAAACTTTGATCCTTCTTCCAAGTGTTACACTAAACTTCAAAACAGAACAGGTAGAATTAAGCCTTTGCGTTATCTGGGCAAAGTGGAAGTGGGCCAAGTTCTCTTCCATTATACAGCAGAGAGCAGAGATATTCACCCTAGCTGATAAAGCCTGATCTCTTCTTCCATTAGCCTTTATTGGTCTTCCAGTCTAAAACCATTTGAGGTAGATAACATACACTCATATAGTCTTTTATGGTTACTTTATTCAGCCCTAAAAAGTATTAATCTTTTTCATGTGTTTCTACTTTATTTTTTTTATCATATCTGGCCCAATTTTGGGAGAAGGAGATCACAGGTAAATATTAAAAACATCAATCAAGTAAAGTGGGAAGAAGGAGGATGGAAAACACCTTGAGTTAGAAGAGAAATGACGAAAAGAGCTATCTTTTATGTCACCCGTGACCATGACTGATTTGTCGTAAAAACTACCATCCAATTAAAAGAGGTCTCTCCATCTCTTCTTTCCTGAGTCAGCGCTGACCTTTCACACACACACCACTATCCCCTTCACTGCTGCCATGATATATCCACGGCCTGTGTTCACGCAGGTGTGTGTTATGACACAGAGGATAGGCAGCAGCCATTAACTATGAACAAAATTCAGGGAAATTTAACTGTACACATTATATACTGTAGATGTGTTTGTGACATGCTAAAGTTTGTTATACCCAGATGCCATTATTCTTTGTCAGGGCGTTCTCAGATGGTGTGTAAAAGAGTTACAAGTTATACTGCACAACACAACTGTGTCTTTTAGATTATGAGCACAGCTATGTGTGACAAAAACAGGACTATACAACAACCATAAAATGTTACTGTGCATGTATAATGCTATGGAGTGTGTAACACAGAAATGGCTCTATTACAGCAGTTTCTGCTGTTTTAGACCAGTTAAATATAGCTTTGTAGGAGTTAACAGTAATTGCCTCCACTGAATTCAGATGCGAAACTTTGACTGTGGGTCACTTTGCCTCTCAGCAATATTTTCTGGGACATGTCATTTGCTTGTTTACATTATCCATCTTCACCAGTCTCGTGACAAAAAATTGCCATGGGCAAATACTGTTGCAGTTGCAGTTCAGCTAAGGACAGTTGTGTAATTTCCAACCTTGTAGCAATTTAAAGCATGAAATGGTGCAAAGTCAGCCTTAAATCCCGCCTTTCACTGTCGCTCCTTTTTTCAAAGATGAATTACCCACTCAGAGATAAATGCAAAATGCTTGACCACACATTAGAGGTACCACTTTGCAGAGGTTAATGTAGGGGGTTTATGCAACATAGAAACAAAAACACCATGATGATGAAATATGATGAAATACATTCAAACACCCACTATGTATGTGCATTCGAGCTGGACATATATCATATATAAATATATATACACATACCACGCACACATATACATATAAAATAAAACAAAAAAAAACTAAAAATATATATGTATGTGTGCGTGTGTGTGTGTGTGTGTGTGTGTGTGTGTGTGTGTGTGTAAAAAAAAAAAACAAAAAAAAAAACACAAGACTCCAATCAGCAAAAGCACTGTCAAAAGAAAGCTGTCTTGTTCTCAGAGGATGAGCAGTAGTTCTCAGCAGGGGAAACAAGACCAAACACTTAGGATGGACTAGAAATGCAGGACTAGAAAAGAAAAGTTTTGTTTACTGGTGAATCCAAGTTTGCGATTTATGGCAGTAACAGAAGAATGTTTGTAAAGAGATGAACAGGAGAGAGAATGACACCACAGTGTATCAAAACCACGATGAATCAAGGAGGTAGGAATATTCAAATCTGAGAGCAATGTGACCTTTCCTTCACATTCACTTGACCCTATTGAACATTTATGGGTGCACTTGAAGACTATTATTTTCTAATGAAAAAAATGCTCTTTTAATGCTGCAACTATCATCAGTTAAAATGACGATGGCTGCAAAAAACTACAAAAATAGGGAAAACTAATATCACATTGATCTTTCTTAATTAATGTATGGTGCTGGGAAGCAAATCCTACTTAGGTGCAGTGGGTCATTTGAAAAACAATTCTTGATCTCCCCAACTGCAATTGATTCTGTTTCAGACTACTGTTAAGCAGCAAAAAAACTGTGATATGCAAGGGAGAGAACACTGATTGCATCATGTTGGCTATTTTTATGCTGAGCATGTTTCAGACTTTTAATAAGGCACATTTTTCACTGGTTTGGCATGCTGCTGCTGTAGCTAATGACTATGATGATGATAATAGTGATAATTACAATGCATTTGTGCTTTTCTATACATGCATGTGTGTATGTACATTATACATGTGTTTTTATGCTGCATGTACCTACTTTTAGCCAATCTCAGAGGAAAACATAATGCTTTTTCGCTGTCACTGACAAAGTTAAACTGTACTGTAGGATATATATATATATAAAATCTGGGTCCATGGAGGACATTGCAATGGCTGCAGAATGTGGGCAGACATCATCCCCATTCCCTCACTGTGTGGATTAATGAAGCCTTAATAGCCCATGTCATTAGGCTGGGTGGCCACTGACTAGACTGCAAAACCCTGGAGATTTTTCCGTCATAATATACTGTAGGATGACAAAAAGCAGAGAGTGAGCCCAAGGCACTGACAACATACAAGTACTATTCTGTTCTGTCCCAAAGGATCTGTCAATTTAGCAGAGATCTCTGTCAATCCAAGTGGAAATTTTAAGAGAGAATTATGTCAAGCATCACCTGTTTACCCTTGAATTCCATCTCCCTCCACAGGCTGCTGATACAATGACACTAAAAGTGTAAACATGTCTTCAATTCACAACATTTACCCAAGAGTTGTTAGAGTGGAAATATATAAATCATTCTTTGACATTTACAGTGTGCAGACACAATCACATGAACATCAGTGCGCACACTGTACACTGACAGTGCACTGTCATACATGGACGAAAACCTGGACCAGGCAGGCACACAAACACAGTCAGAGACACATACTCATACAAACACTCTGTGGAGGTTCTAACTATGTTAAATGACTAGTATTAATCACCTTTCTCTGTCTCTGTGGTGATTATGGGCACATTAATCAGCAGCATGCCTGCCAGTTGGAAGTGAGCAAGCCAGGCAGAACAAGAGATGGAAGAAAATTAGTGGAGTGAAGAAAAATACTGAAGGGAATAAACTTGTGTTTTTCTTTTCTGTAACATTAAAACAAGTTAATGCCGCTCTGTATGGAAATAGCAAAGACGGTGAAGAGTGTAATAAGAGCAGCTGTTCTAATATAGCTTCATTATTCTGAGCAACCCATAACAACCTTCTGTGACCCTCAGCAATTCTTGTATTTTCAACACTCTCAAATCAAGACGTTGCCTACCTTCTTCCGCACTAAAGAAATTATCCAGGCATATTATATATATAACCTTTCTTAATCAAATTACTTCCCAACAAGGGGTCCAACAATATAATCACCCTAACCCTTTGGTAGAACTCACAATACAAAATATTTGATTTGGTTTTTATAGCAGTTCTTGTTACAGGTTTTGGTTTTGGTCTCCATAAAATCAAACTGAATAATAAATGTTTTGATAAGAATTCCTCATTAAGAAATATAACAAATGTATAAACTATGCTAGTTTAGAAACATGAGGAGACCATAAACCATCATTTCTATAGCAGATGGCATTGCTGATGAATGCTGCTGTTCAACTGCATCTTCCAATGCAAAGTGATATTTATATATAGCATGAATGCACACAGTCAATGGAAAGATACAAACACAGATGAACAGAAGGAGAATCGCTCTGGGCGCCTCCACATGAAACCTGCTTGAGTCGCAAATGTTTCAACTTGATTGAAATGTTTGGTTATTTAAAGTTTGCATGACAGAGATAAGAACAAATCTTACTGATAACAGCTCCAACTTAAACCCCCCTGCCAGACCTCTGTATTAAGTTTGTCCTTCACTCCTATCCTAGTATTTAAAACAACTATATTCGTTGTTACGGATCCATTTATGTACACAAATACATCACTCTACTGTATGCACCACATATCCAAACATGCAAACATTGACATGCATGCACAGGTACAGCTGTAGTTTTTTCACTGGTGTTTGGTAACATCTGACTGCTTGTTGTGCACTACATCACTCAACTTCCATTCTCAACAGAATTTCTCATAGCCATAGCATTCAACAATGAAGCATACAAACTTTATTTGCGTCTCTCAAATAGCTCCAATGAAAGTTTATATTGATATTCTTCTTCTTCTAACTTCAAAATTCAAAATCAAAAGTAAGGGACTATAATGGCAGTAGTTACATGGGTTACCTGAGACAGGAGTAATCTAATGGTGGCACAATGGCGACTAGCGTTAATTTCTCACTCATTAATATCATCTCAAGCAGGAAGCACTTAAGAGGAATTGAAGAGGTTGGGGGGGTGGATGTGGGATAGAGTGGCTTTGACAGGAACTAAAGTACAGTATTCACTGTACAATCAGCAATAAATAAATAAATATATAGTAAAACTTGTTATGAAGACCACATCTATAGTGCATCATGGGGCCATTCTAATAAATTATAACGACTTTTACATTATAGAACAAAACATTATAGATGTAATTTATAAAATAATTATTAACTTGAAATGTCTTTTGTTTATGTCTTACTACAGTTGATTGTTGAAATGTGTGTATGAGTGAGTACAGGGATAATGTATTATCAGCTGCATCCGTCAACCTCAAGTTTATATCTAGTGAAGAGCATCCATAACATACCTGATGTTATAATTCTTTGTGTAATTCATTGTACATCTACAATGTTTTATGACTGTTGGTATAGTGCATCAGAAAGCATTATATCTGTTTACAAGTGTAGTCATAAAGCATTATGAATGCAAACTAACAATTCTACGGCAATATATCACATTTTTCTGTATGAGTTATGCAGAGGAGACTTTCTGCACTGTCAAATATCTTTATTTGCATTTACAACTCATTTGTATGTAGCAAATTGAATCAGTAAATTTCAACATAGCATGCACTTGTTGGCATGTATTTCTCCTTCAAGCTATTTTATACTATGTTAAAGAAAAGCAGCTGCTGAATCACAGGGTGTTGTGTAACATGGCTCAATGGATTAAGCATGAACTGGCTTGATAAGTATATGATTAAATGCTACGTTGTGTCTTTGGTCCATGGGCAATTTAAAAACCACATCAGAAAACCATATTCATAATGGAAAATGTAGAAGCAGCTATGCAAACACTGCAACAAACATCCATAGAATCATCTCGTATACAATACAGTACGTACTTGGGCTCCCCTATATCAAGACTACATTATACTAAAAAATCTTTCACGTACTTGCCTCTAGGCCATCAGGGCATCAAAGACTGAGTATGCCATAGCCTTTCCATGGTGAATGTGATTACAGTTGCTGTGACAGAGACCTTGTGTTAGCTGTCAATCAGCATCAGTCTTTCCCTGACAGAGAGAGCCTGCGGTAACACAGTCACACGGTGCAAAGTACTGTATGTTGCTATGCTCAGTAAGAGGGACAAGGCCCTGAGGTGGAGGCTCGCCTGCCTCTGCCATACTGTAATGAAACAGGTCAAAGTCACCAGAAATAAATTAGCCTAATAAAAACAAGAGCATTAAAATTACTATGTTGTCATTTGGAAATAATCATCTGAAAATAAGAACTGTTATGTTTTTGTTACCATAGAATGAGCCCTTTACATACAGATGGTAATGGACATATTTCCATTTTATCGTTTGAAGAATGACTAATGTTACATCTCTGCAATATATGGCATCCAAGAAGAAATACCCAGTATAGATCATTAACTACTACAGACAGATAATGTATTTTAAAAATCACAATTGAGTTTGTGGTCTTAGGTTAGACAAAAATTAACATTCATTCACTGTTTTACAGAATTTTGTTGGAATCTAAATATGAGTGTTTATTTAGAATTGTTTGTATTGTAATGCCTGTTAGTAAGAGGAAGGAGTAAATAGATGTTTAGCTAAACAGTAAAAGTACTGTATATTTCCTGTGGACTAGACTAGAGAAAGAAAGCAGAAACAGACTGAGGCTGTGAGCAACAATATATGCATGCAAGTGCTGTCTTTTCTCCACCCTTTCTTTGCTCATAAAGAAAACTCAATAACAACAAAAAAATCCCACAGGACTCAATTAGCTACAGTTAAATAAATGGTGTGACTTTAATGCCCTGCCCATGAGCACCCAAAATATCTTCCCACTAAAAATATATCTCTTGTGTGTGTAGGTGTGTGCAGGAATGCATGCATGTGTGTGTGACTTTATGTTCACACTTCTACTGTCTTGGGATCTGCCACAGAGCTCCCTGAGCAGCAGTGTGTGCTTGATAATTATCCTCAAATTCACCACTTCTGTGAACACATGCCTGGTTGGAAGCGCCTCAGGGAAAGGTGAATGCTATGAGTGACTATCATCCACTATCCGTATCCAGTGACAACTAAGAGAGCTCAGGTTTGGGAAAAAATAATGCAACAATGAAATATTTTCTTTGCTTTTTATCAGCCTTACCCCTGGAAGAGCTGCTGTGCAGGTTCAAGGTGAAATATGAACTTCATCTTAACTTTTTTGTCTTGTTTATTAATGAAGAATTTAATTTCCTGTCTCTTGATCACCTCTAAAAATTCATCAAATAAATCACCCTGGAAGTGAACTATGATACTTCAGCTGCTTTGGATAAGCAGTTTGCTTTTATGAATCCATTAGCCAAAGGGGATGACAGTGCATTGTGCATGGGAAAGCTGGATTCACTCAAGTTGGAGCTCTTCCTCTTGTTACATATCCAGTATTCACTATTCATTTATTTATTTAACTTTCATATTGTTACATTTTTAGTAGGACTGCAATATATGACACTTTTCAGCAGATTGCACTTGATGCCTCACAGCTTTTTATGAAATCTTGAATGGCAAGATGGCCAAAAAGTTAAAAGCTATCTTATGATTCAAGAGCTCTGCATTCCCTTTAGATGACAGCATGGCAGTGATTATTTCGATATGCACAAAGCATAATTCAGAGCTACATTGTATCTGTTAGCCTGTAGTGTGTTGTATGCTTGTTATATAGCCCTATTCTTCTATTCTATATATAAATAATCATATATGTCTTTTCAACAATAGTGATCTGACTTCCCTACCGGATGATTCATTTTTCATCAACTCTAATCAGTTTAATTCTGACAAGGAACATCTATTGCATGGCTCTGGGGAGTACTGCACATTTAGTATTTATAGTCCATTGTGTATACCCTACAAGACCTGGGTGACTTTGTTAAATGTTAATAATTAATAAGCTTTAATATGCTTGCAGTACACAATGGTTAGGGTTCACTATGGGATTAGACTGGGACAGGATGATAATAGACAAGTTTATGAAACCAACTTTCTGTTCCATTCTTGTAATTGCTCAATTTTCAGTTGCCATTATTAGATCAGGAACATCAATCTGACCTGTCAGCTATAGTAGACAGGGTAAAATAAAATTATTTAACCTTGGTCAGATCTGAATACCATGTACCCATTAGCCTCATTCACTCCTTATCTATTCAGTCTCCTTGCATGTTTTTCTAATGTTTAACAACCTCTCATTGCCAGTGTTTGCTGTCCTGTGTCTTTGCTCCTCTGCTGTTTCTCCCCCATCTATTCTTGCACCTTTGATGTCAAGACCACATCTAAAGCCAGAGTTAATCTGCCATGGGCTTTCCTGAGCCCTAACGGGCCAAGAATTGGAACCAAGAACATGGCACAGGGTCAAAAGCGAGAAGAGATTAAATGAATAGTGAGAGAAGAACACTGCAGTATCATACAATTCCTGTTTAATGTATTGTATTATAATCCAGTCCTTGTTCAATATTGAAGGCTTTTCACTTCAACATGAACAATATTTATATATAACAAAATGAACTCACTAATATATGAATCTGTATAGTGTATATTTTATATGGTAGACAAAAACAACAGTAGCAAAGAAACCTAAGCAGTATGGCAGTAGGTATAGTGAAAGGCACAACTGTTTAGAGGCATTAATGAAGGAATAAATACAATCGAATGGCTTATAGCACGCCAATTAAGGATCCTGGGGGAAGAATGTGCTGTCAGAGGAAGCACTGTTATGAAGTATAAAAAAAACAAGTTGAGAATGGTATGTGCTGTAATGAACTGGTAAAGAAAAGAAATAGAGGAGGGAAAGTCCTGAGAAAGACTGTCAGTGCACAGTATGAAAAAAGGAAGGATGCTACAGAGGAACTAAATGTATTAGCTGTGGTGTAGCCAGTAGCCAACCCTCCCATTCCCTCCCCATGGCTTCCACACCAAGAGATGAAAAAGCAGAATAATCCCTCAGCAACACTATTTATCTGCCATGCTCTGATGGTACTATTTATAGCACATTAAAGGGGTAAAAACGCCTTTTCTTCACCTCCGATGGAAAACATAGAAATACCCTTCAAAGTTAAAGCTCTGCTAACAGGATCAAGCGTGTAAGCAAAGGAACCCAAAGAAGGAACACAGCTCTCTGAGTCCAGGGTTATCCACATACATATTCTTCACATGAAAAACTACTTTTTCTGCTTTATCAGAGGAGACACATTTAAGTTCAGACCTCATTTTAATTTAGAATACAAAGAGAATTCATATAACGCTATATAAAACAAAATCTTCAAAGAGCACCACAACAACTTAATGCTGACCTCGTCATTTCACAGCACTTTTCTAAGCACAAATAACAGCCAATAATATTTTAAAGAGATATCCTTGTCCTAAATATAATGCAATGTGTATCTTCTGCAGCTAATAAAGCAATTTCATAATAAAGGTTTGCTCATTAAACAGTGAATCTTTTCATTTAAGTGCATTCAGGGAGCTGCAGATGCAACACTACAGATAAGAAATAGGAATTAAAGTGAAATATGAGAGAGGATAGATGCTTGTCAGTTTTATTTTCACAAATATCCTTCTTGATACTTGCGTTCAGAATAAATCTCAAATAATTTCTAGGAAACAGATTCAATGTTCAATCCTCCAGCTCCAACATCTGACACCAAACCGCAAGTCAAACATACAATACATGCTACCAACCTGCACACATACAAACCAATAGATCAAACAAAGCACTCCATTATGCGGTATCCTAGACCCAGGGCACGTCAGCAACACTAATTAGCATGACAGAACAGTGTGAACAAACATAGAGGGGGAAACATCGTTATAGGGGATAGCGTGAACCCAAGCTTCCAGACATGCCATACTAACCAAGTAAACAATCTAACTTAATGCCTGTTTCTGTTTATTTATGTTCATGCACAAGACCAAAAACTGCATGTTTTCATACTGTATGTATTTTTGTACTGAACTACTATATAGCCTCCAAAGCTGATCAGCTGATCCATATCGCCCATGCAAACAGCGCACTAATTAGCCATGCTAAAACAAATCGCACTGTTTTTTCCTGGTTCACTGGCTGCAGAACCTTTCGTAATCCTCCGTTATCACACAGTTGGGAAGGATAGCGAAGCTAATAACACCGTGATATTAGCAACACTGATCTGCGAGTGATAGAGGCAGTCAGTGCTAGCCGTTAATTCTGTCTGAGTATGAGCCCCAGACCAGACTAATTTTATTTTTATTTTTTTTCTCTTCGCACCCCTGCCCACCCCTTTTGTCAATGTTCTCTAATCAGACTATCTGATTAAAAAACGTAGGCCAAAAAGACACAAGGGTGCAATTTCAGTAGTATATGAGGTACATATGTTGGTAGAGGATGAAGCTGTTAGCCTGTGGTACAAGGTATGCTGGAATGAAATAAGTGTGTGCCCATTTATTTCAGCATTTAAATGTCAATACCAAGCAACTCCGTGAGGACAGCAGAATGACCTCAGCATTTCAGATTACTACAATTACAAGAAAAGTTTGTTATGAGTGCACTTGGGTACACAAAGTCCTGTCACCACAGATGTATTATGTTAGAGCTTTGTCAAGATAAAACTGTTTTTTTGCCTGTCTCTCTGTCTTTGCTTCTGTCTCATTCTGTCTGTGGGGAAAGTGGTATTAAGAAAGATTGCAGTGCTGTGGGATCAATATGATGCTGACACCTCTCTGGCACTTTCCAAAAATCTCTACCAAGCAAAAACGCACTTACAGAGGGGGTCTAATGGATCACATAACCACTATATCACTTTAGCTTTGACTTAACCCATGAAGAAGCGACAGCCCTGTCTGCAATGAGTATAATTGGTTATTCAAAATGAAAACAGAGAAAAAAACAGACTCAGACTCAGCCTCTAAGCCACAAAACAACTTATAATGTAAAAATTGTTAATAATGTAATAAAAAAGACAATAAAAATTAGAACTGAATAGCCTTTCAATAATGCAATAAACCATAATGAAATTATATATATACAATACATTTTACCTGTAATGCAATAAGTTATTACATTTTGTGGTAATCACACGTTATTATGGCTTGTGGCATTTGTTTGTGAAAAATGTAATAACTTTACATATACTGTATATTGTAATCACAAGTAAGGAAGAAAACTTCTCTTCTCTGCAATTATAATGTATTAATTACAATATTAAAGCACCCAAAGTCCTGAAAAATATCCTGTGCACAAAAGATAACCAATACACAAGACACAACACAATAATTTGTGCATACTAATCATTTGTATTATATTGTCTGCACAGGATAAAGAAATGTAATCTCTCAAAACCTTGGGGACACCATAAAATATACATAATTTCTGACATTCTGAATAGGTGGAACTGTCCAAACTAGCCTAAGAAAGTTTTAAATCAAGGCACTGACTGTCCCTCTATATGTTTGACAGTTGAGCTAAGGCTTTTTACGGTGAGGGCCGACATTGCCTGTCACCCTTTGCCTCCCTACGTTTATTGATGCAGTTGAGAAGAGTTTTTATGGAGGCACGTTGCCGTGCAGCCTGTAATTGCTGGTCAAGGCACGTTCACCAGAGTTCATAAAGGTTCCTCTGTAAATATATTCAGGTTGGCCTAGTGTCACCTCATACAAAAAAGACAGCCTCTGTCTGATGAATGGGAAGAGGAGGGGTATTTCACAGCTACTCTTTACACACACAAACACATTCACAGTAGCGCCAAAAGAGAAGTGAACACATACTGACTGTACAGACTCACACATACACACAACCTGTCCGGCTGTCCCAAAGAAGATTAAGATATATTACACCACAAACCAGCAAGCGCGTCCTTGCTTTATTTCACCTTGCAGATTCCCCCGTTCTTCTCCTCTGATTTCTCTTTTCTTCTTTCATTACTTGAGCTTTCCGACCCTAATATAAAAGGTAATTTTCTGAATGATCAGGAGTCTCAAAGCATACAGAGGAAGATATGTGAGTGATGTGTCCTCAAAGGTGCGAATGACTCAGTCTGTATGTCTCCTGCATTGACCGTTGTTCCCACAAGTCTGGAATGAGTCAGCCCTACAGATGAAAGTAACATTTCTGCTTTATTGCTTGCTCTCTCTCTCTCTCTCTCTCTCTCTCTCTCTATATATATATATATATATATATATATATGTTTTTTTTTTACTTTCATTTAGAGACTGATTTTTTTTTGTTCTGTTTTTTTTTTTAAATCAGACTGAGACTGCACTGATGTTCTGCTAGTAGGTTTGAGTTGATCCTACTTTGAGTGCAGTTTCACTTGTTTCAGGGATTTAGTAGAAACAAGTGCCTTTGTCTACAGGCAGCAGATCACTCTGCTTGTATCAATACAATGGTGCTTGATTCAACAAAAGCAAGCTGATTTGCATAGGAAAGACAGGGGAATTATATGACGTCCTTGGCTGATGTTGTCATGTTAAATCATTTGTCAAGAAGGCTGGTTTTCATATCAGAGGCTACATATGTGGTGTGCGTGTGTGTGTGCGTGCGCGCGTTTGTGCCCTCTGTCCTTATATTTACAAGCTGTTTTGTGAAAAGGGGAGTTTAGAGACACAGAATGGGGATGTGTTGGTTGAGCAGTGACCCAGATCAGACAGTGACATCTCCGTCCACTCAAGGGATGCTCGGGGACAAGATGTTCTGCTGTCACTGCAGCATGGCAACACTCCAAACAAAGATCCACCTTAAAAGTCTCTCTTTTTCTATATACTTCATTTTTAATCTTTAAAAATATTTTAGTTGGTTAGATTTAATTCAACAACAAAACAAAGTGATGCATTAAGATAATTTTATTTTGTTTAGTATTTGTTTATTTATTAAATTTTTAAATGTACTTTAAATGTGTAATTTGTCTTTACTAGACTGCTATCCCTACCAAAAAGAGCTTACTGCTGCCTTCTGGTCAACTTAAGAGCCACAGAACATAAATCTAGACCAGATACAGAACTACTTTTAACAGACCTGTTGGACATCATTGAAG
Organism: Protonibea diacanthus; assembly: GCA_028641955.1. Taxonomy (NCBI): domain Eukaryota; kingdom Metazoa; phylum Chordata; class Actinopteri; family Sciaenidae; genus Protonibea; species Protonibea diacanthus. The sequence continues at coordinate 11,564,722 of CM053993.1, forward strand.
TGTATTAAAACCTGAGCCTGCACACAAACAACATTACACAATGAAATGCATGGCAATGACTTGGCATTAGAAGGCTCTGTGTACTTGTCCTTACTGCCCTGCATTTACAATCTAAATGCCATACCCTGTGTCCTACACAACAGACAACCGAGTGCACTGTGCTTTTGACCAATTGATTTCATATGTTGCTTTCCTTCAGAGCCTCTCCTCTCAGGCACCTCTCTTCCTTTTGTTCTATCTCTGTTAATTACTGTGATTGATTAATCGACTGATGTGACGTTTCTAAGAGTTCCATGAAGCTTAGTGTGTCACCCCAATCACACTCTCAAAGAAGGTTAAAGGTGTTAAAAATCTGGTGGAAAACAGTGCTGTTGACCAAGCAAGGCACTCAAAACCAATTACCATAAAGCCACTATTCTCTTTTGATCACACCAAAACAAAAAGCCTCTGAAGCAAGCTTCTTTAGGTTAGCAGCACTTGACCCAAGAAGTGAATAAAAGGATCAAAGCGAAATGCGGAAAGAAGCATCAGTGGGAGCTTCAGAACAAACACGAGTGTTTAACTATTGTTTTCACAAAATTGACAGATGATTAAAGACAGAAAACAAAAGGAAACAAGAGAGTGATTGTGTTTTTGACTATGTTGATTCTTGGACTTGCAGCATCAACAGCTCTGTAACTCCTTTCTTAATATAACTAAAGAAATACTATAAGAAGGAAGACAGATGACACTATTAAGCAAAGAAGACAAATGACATGCTCCAGTGTCCTAAAGGGCAGAGTTTTTGGGGATTATAGGTCAAGAGAAAAACATTTAGATAAGAGGATTATTCACAAACAAATGTTCTGATTGTCATAAATGTACTGTACTGAGATATGGACATTACTTCAGTGTCAAAATTCTCATTAGGACATAATGAAATGCATTAACAAAAAATGTATTTTTAAAAAACTCGAATCCATTTGTAGGCTCAGGCTGCTAATGTGCATAACTCTAAATATATATCTCTGTGTACAAATCAAAAGCCTTCAGTGCATCTGTGGGATTGTTAAAAGCGACAGATTGGATCCCAGTGGTGCAGTGCTTAGTAAACACAACTAAAGAGACACCCAGTTGGGGAACCGTGATCTGGGCCATTACCTCTAACCTCTGCATGTTCTTTGGTCTCACTGGGATGGTAGGTGAGGTAACACATGGATAGACATGCTTACGCAGACACATTGCTTGCCTCGGGGGAGCGGCTTTATAGGTTAGACTCAATATTGCAGAGCACATAAATTGCTGCACCTGCGGTTTATTAACATAACACAGATGATCAATGACAATTAATGTTATGCAATATGGAAGAATAGAATCCCTTTCCTTTTTCATTTGCTAAGTTTGACAATGTAACTGAAACAGGTCTTACCTTGAGAGAGAAAAAAAACCACACACACACAAGCTTGGAAGGTTGATAGAATACATGGGTAAGCTTTGGCCCATTTTTGCTAAGCTTGCTCTCTGCACTCCAAATCCCCTTCCTCTCGAGCCCTTAGCCTGAGCAATGTGACAGAGTGAGTAACAAAGTGTGGAGTTTTGGGGTGAGCCAATCTGCAGCATGGCACCAGGTGTTGGAGATAATGTTCTGTTGGAGCATTTCTTGGCAGGTGGCACAAAGTTCATCATAACTGAAGTTTTGATCGATGGCACATTGCAGATTGAGTCTTCAACCAAGTGCTGCTGTTAATAAATCCTGACTCAAACAAACAAAATTTGAGGTGCCATGGTGGAGAGACTGGCAATGACAGCTATTGATCCACTGGTCAAGCACAGGCCGATAAGCCAAACTATGGTTTAAGATGCATGAAGCTGACACTGCAGAAAAAAAGTGAACAGTGTAAAGTGAAGAATTGGGGAAAAACGTGCAAAAAGAAGATCTAACATTTTAATTTTTATTTGATAACTATTGGGCAAATTAAAATTAGACAAGAAATTAAAAAGTTCTGAGTCAGCATTTCATTTACACAACTACCAACTCTCAAAGATTCAAAAACTAACAACAGAATTCAGCTTCAGCAAGAACAAAAGCAGGTCTGAAAGTTATATGCCTAGTGAAGAATAGTGGAAGTGGTAGATGAGCCTGTATAGGCTGTAGAGTATGTGGAGGTAGATGGGGAAAGAAAGAACATGCAAGACAAAGAACAATAGACAGGGAGCTAGATACAGCAAGAAAATATGATGTGATAAATGTGTCTAGAATACTCCTTCACAGCATGTTCTGGGGGATCTTTTTTGTTATTGTTGTTGTCTTTGATGTGATGATCCTTGACATGCATCAGGGCATCATCAGCATCCCTCACATCAGCAGTAAGACAGCCACCTCAACCAATGTTCATCTCCATATATGCTTTCTCCATTGTTAAGCTGTGTGCTTTTAGATATGCATGGTATTCTTATTGCAAAAGACATGCACAGTTTGGGGAATACATGAGTCAACAGTAACCGGTGTTTGTGAATGCACAGATAAAAAGCAAATCTTTTGACATGCGCTTCACAAATTCCTTGGGCTCAAACTATAGAATCTGGAAAACTTTACTGAAACAAATCATACTGTGCATCATCCTTTGTTTACTTTTGTGTGGTTTGTATGAGGGTTTTTTACGATGAGAGCACCACTTACTGTAAATGACTATAGAATGCATAATGAAAGACGATAGACTTTCATTAGACCAAACTATCCACTCAGATGCTTTATGACACCCACGTAGCAGGGAGAGAGAGAGACTGACTGAGATAGATAAAGAGAGACAGCGAGAGGGAGAGAAACGCCAGAGTCAGACCATCCTAGACGTGACCAGACTAGTGATGTTGTGGTGAATTACCGGTAAAGCTCTGAAGCAAAACGCTTATTTTACTCCACCAGTCTGTGTTGTGAGAAACAGGCCACAATATAAGGAATGGATTAAATGTAAATGTATGCAACATTCACACAGAGAATACACGCCCACTCCACCATCACACATCCCACTTAAAAACATCTATGCAAAGTGCCCCTGCATATGCTGCCAATAGTCTGTATTCACTTGCTAAAAAATAACTGCCTTAGTGCCCAAACATACAATAAATTATGTTTTTAAGCAAGGGACTATGGGGATCACAGGTGGGCAACCACCTATTCTTGTGGCAGGCAAACAATGGTCAGACGATATGTTGCACAATCACTCACTTCCATACACACTCTCAATGTGACTGTTCTACCACAGGAAATACTTAAAATGCACAGTACATCTGGCAGCCAAGAGCTTGACATAACAGAACGAGTCCACTACCCTGTAATAAATAACAATTTGCATGGACACTATGTGTAAGTATGTACACTGTTATATACATTATTGTTTGCATATAAATATATATATATATATATATATATATGCAAACCCCTAACCCTTACAAATCAGGAAATGGATCATTGAAGGTAAATTATATCTGAGTCTGAGCTGCAGTAAACCCAAACTTAAATCTCATGAGCCTTAACATAAAAAAGAAAAAAAAATCCAATCTCTTTGAAAACATAAAAAGAAAAGATGAAGCATTTATCTCCACAAAAACTGAAACATACTCATATTGCCGGTACTCCCATGAGAAACCAGAGAAAACAGCCCCTGGACTTAAAAAGCTGTTCCGAAAACCATTCACTCACTCTCAGGTGAGACAACCTAACAGCCAATCAATATATATCCAGTGTTCTGTACTCTCCTCCAACAATTTTTTATCTCTTTCTGTCTGACTTGCACACAGAGAGACGTGCTCCCTCCATGGGATGGGACATGATGACACATATCAGCACTGCAGGGATAATCCATATGGTCACTAAATGTCAGTATGTAAGTCCATAGGGTATAGGGTTAAAAGAGAGAGGGGAAAGGATGGGAGGCTGCCTACAGGTATCAAGACTCACTGGGCTCTCAGATCTCCTAACAGGAAGAAATACAGTACGTTGCATTTACTCAGGGAGCTTTGTGTTGTCAGCAATGGTTGCAGTAGAAGAAGAAGAAGAAGAAGAAGAAGAAGAAGAAGAAGAAGAAGAAGAAGAACATCAACAATAACAACAACAACAACAGATAACCCTCATGAAAAATAAAGTTTGCAAAAGTTACCAGAACGGAAAGACATAAGTTCTGTTTGGAAACACTTTCTGTAAAATGGTGCGATCACTGAACTGTGATGCAGCAATTTTTTCAACAGAATGCCTTTTTTTTTTGTAGAACCAAGGGAGTAATGCCAATATTCAGAGTGCTTTCAACTACAGATTCCGGCACTTTATACTATTATACTATTTACAGTATCAATGGTGCAGCGAGAGTTGCTTTCAACATCTCACGGGAGCACTACTGGTAGATGAAAATGTATCATGGTGCTTTGCAAAACAATTGAGCGCCAAAGAAAATTACAAGTCAAATAGCTGTGAGTTCCACTTAGTAGCAAGCGGGCGAATGAGGATCTGGCAATTGGCGAGCGTCAGGCGTTATTTACATTGCCTCAAAGTGGATGGTGATGGGGAAGAAAATCAATGAAGATACAAACAGTGTAATGGCAGAGTAATGTGTTCCCCTGGGCAAGCAACACCAAAGAAGTCCTTTCAGGGTAATACTGAGTGGAGGCGGAATTCAGTTGCCGTTTTAACCAGCCCTTCCCACTGCCACATTCAATCCACATGCACATCTCAGCTCCTAAAGTCAGTCTTCAAGGCTGTCTTCTCCCGCTGCCTCTTCAGAATGCTAACTCTGCAGGGCCGCCAATCAAAGCACAGGATGGTACGGTAAACAAGAACGTAAGTGAGCAAGATTGGATTCACATATGCAAAGGGGTGATGTTCTTGATAGTGATTGATGGTGTTTATTCTGGTTCATTCTCTTCCTTGCAAAACACAGACAGACACACATACACGTCAAGAGAACAGGGAGCAAACTTGACCTGCTTTCATTTGAGCTGTTGTGGATCGATCAGGGAAGCATGGTCTTGACCCTTATCCCTGGCCTTTCTTCTCCTATTGGACCACTCAACCTGTCCATCAGGTATCAATCAATACAGCTCCTAGAGCACCCCACAGTTTGAGATAAAGTAGCCACTGGGCTGGTGGGATGCTAACACCATATACACTTATAAAAGCACACTAACACTTCCGTTCTTACCATTTGATCAGTCAAGTAGGATATATCAGTTAGTGTCTTCCGACTTCAGATCAAATAATGTAGGGAATAAAGGATTTGAAAAGAATGAATCCCGGTATGTTATTTCTGACAAAGTAATACATATTTTCCTCATAAAAAGACTGTAAACTGTAATTTAGTTAATAGTAGACCTGAAATAGAGAAACAGGACTTTAAATCACACACCAGTACAGCAAGATCACCAAGAACTACTGAATAAAGCCCTCAATGAGCCATTCACTAAGAGCATTCGTGTTTTAGGTTGGAGCCATCATAGTGCTCCACCTCATTGTAATAACTCTACCCATTTATCTAGTTCCTTACATCCACACCCATCCTCTCCTCCAAAGGTGCCTCTCTCTCCTTCCCTCCTCTGGTGTCTGCTGAGTCTGACTGTTTGACCCTATCACCCACTTTCTCTGTCTCTACTGCTCCCTACTAACTCCAAAATTATAGACACCCAATTAATTAAACACTACAGGGATTAAGTTATTGTGCAGAAAATAGACTGATGAATTTTTATGTTTTGGAGAAAACAGCCAACACTTTTGAAGTCAACACTATGTGGGTAAAACCCAAGCCAGCATGACTAGAAACAAATGAAACAATAGAGGCAAGCCAGCATGTCTGCACCGTGTCCTCTGTCCCCTGCGCTGCCTTTTCTTTGCAATGTGCATGATCAACTGTGACTTGAACCCTGTAGCACTTGCCAATAGCTCCTCTTTCCCCCTTTTCTTGTCACTTTTTTCCCACTGTTTTCACTTGCTCTTTAAGACAGCGCAGCCATACCACAGGTGCACCACCATAGGTGCCCCCGGCAACAATGGCCACAAAGATGACAGACTCAGAAGAGATTTGGGCACCCCACATGACAACAGAGAGCAAATCAAAGTCTGGGACAAGAAGCTGATGACTTCGTAAAATGTGCAAAAGAAGCATAGTCAGACTGCCATCTGTGGGAGTCTGGGAAGCGATCATCTCTCAGTTGGCCAAGCAGAGATTCAAAGAGACTTTAATATCAGGCTACAAGGCACAAATCTCAGTTTTAAGACTGCTCACAGTCAATCAAGTTCTTCTCGGAAAGTGTTTTTGCTTAACTACTGAGTGAATGAAGGAAACTGACACAAGTTTCCAGGGGGCATCTCATTTTAAGATGACTTCTCATATATTCTTTCTGAACCTGGTTCCTCTACCAACAGTCCCTCTGTCTTTCTCTGTGTGTCTGTGTGTTTTAATAGCTCAGCCAGTGCTACCCCTTGTCCCCTCCTGCCAACTGCCTGTGGCTGTAACTTCAAAGACTCTCCTGTCTTCTCTTGTTTATCAGAACTGCCAGCCTCCTACTGTTTATGATCCTAAAACTAAACCTGTACTATACTTTTTCACTTAAAACAAATAAGGCGCTGTGGATTTTATTGGTGGTTTCTAGGTGCATACATCCTGTATGCACCTAGAAAGTGAGTGAGTGAGTGAGTGAGGGAGTGAAGGAGTGAGTGAGGGAGGGACAAAGTGGCAAAGGGGGTGTGAAAGAGTACATCTGTTTGTACAAGTTCTTAGAGTGCCAGCACAAATATATGGAAGTCTGGCTGAAAGTGTGAATACTTATGTGCACATGTCCGTTTGTGCCCATATGGGCTCTACTGTGTGTGTGTGTGTGTGTGTGTGTGTGTGTGTGTGTGTGTGAGATTGGGTGAAACAACACTATACGGCTGGTGGTGGTAATCGAGCTCACTAATTACTTCCTGAGCTGAGAGAGTTGTCAGAGAGAGGAGGAGCTGCCACAGATGGTGAGAGACCCACACTGACACCAGGATATCCTACCTCTTCATCATTAGAGCTGAGCATGTGTGTTTGTGTGAGACCGAGTAATTGAGAGAATGAGTGAGTGACCAAGATTGACTGTTCAAATTACACTTTGAAACTACATGACACAGCCTGAGGGCGGTGGGAAGCTATGAAATGCTTATCAAATATATATATTTTTTATGATGATCATTTTAATTTTAAAGATATTACTAACAGCGCTCAGTATTTGATAATCCTGATGGTTGAATCGATCCCTGTTCTTCTGCTACTCACGTAACTGTGGTCTTGACACAGTCCCACTAAACCTACCTTACATTTTTCCACTTCCATCCACAATTTAACCAGCTCATTCCCTCACCTGCAGTAAGTGCCTGTGGGCAGGTGGTGAACCAGTGACCTCCCCCTCCCTCCCTGTCCCTAGCTCAGCTCGCTTTCCAGACAAAATGCTGCAGGCTGCCTACTCACCACTGTGAAGAGCCCTCAGTGCCGCTGACCTCCAGGAGGTCATAGTCATCCTCCAGCTGAAAGTCAGAGAAAACCAGGGCAATGGTGTCTCCTGGCTCAGCCAGCACAGTCCAGGTGCAGTCAGCATTGTTGTTGTACTCAGCTGGGTAATTGGGAGTGGTGATCACCCCACTCTGGCCCCGCAGTGTCCCGCCACACCCATCATCCGCTGCAGGGAGCACAGGACAGAGAAAGTTGTGAAAGGTTTAGTAAAAGATGGAAATATAAACAAAGATAATCACACACTTGAGGTGCAGAGATAATTGAAGGTATACACACAAATGGAAACAGTAGGAGAGGCAAGGTAGTAAAAGGTTAATAAACACAGACTGCAGCTTAACTGCAGCTAAAGGTCACGTTTGAGCCATGAGCAATCATATTAAAATTCTAACTATTCTCTGGTTATTGTCAGCTTATTCAGTACCATCATGGCCCAAATATGAGACAGCACTGATTCTACGAACACTCCTTTTAAAGATCACTCACATGCTCTCATACTGTCCTCTTAAACTCTTGGAAGCCATCAGTTTTCTGACTTTAGAACATTTTTCACTAACAGGCAGCATTTTTAAGAGTCTCTTTTAGACTCGCCATCTTCTAAAATGTCAGTCCACTTGTCTGGCTGCTGTCTGATCCATTTCAGTGGCTTACTCCAGCTCACTCAGTAGCACACAAATAGAAATCGCAGGTTTCAAAAGGCTCATAATACTGTGCTCTCTTATAGTAACACAAAAACTTCTGATGTAAAAATGTCAAAAAGAATTATTAATTTGACAGATACAGATTAAGCCCCATTTTTATCAAACTGCCTAACCACTAGAACATGTCAGGATGACAAAGATGGTGATGACTGATAATACTGATGAGACAGATGGTATGATTCAGCAAGAAAAGTCTTCCAAACTACATAAAATTGACTTAACTTAGTGGAAGTCTTGAGGGAGAAGGTTTGCCAGGAACCATGGATGCTTTTTACATAGGTGTGATTGGCAAAGGACAAAAAAGCAGGAAAATATGCAGTGCACCTTCCATGGTGCGGTGGCGACGGGGGGGGGGGGGGTATTCGTAAACGTAATAACTGCTGTTACCGTTTACCCGACCGTGTCACCGCTCGCCGTCGCGTCATGGTAGGTGCGCTGTATAGTTTCCTGCTTTGTGCAGGACAATTTATCTGTGACAATCGCAGGCTCTTTGGTGGAGCCCCCCCCCCGCCAAAAAAAAAAAAAAAAAAAAAGCATGATTTACGAGACCCTCATTTTCAGGTCGGAAAATCCAGATTTCCGGATCCCTTGTTTTTAGCATTTTCAAAATAACTATTTATTTATTTTTCTGGCCACAAATTATCTTTGCCACAAGCCAAAGTGCAGATTTTCTAATTCAGGAGTGAGTTACAGCATATTTTTCGTTTGTCTGCAATTTCCACCATAGGCGGGAGAGACACAAGTCATATGATTTCAAAATGCCCTACAGTGCTTTTACAGTCAGTTGGGAGCTGGGTGGAGTGATGCAACCTAATGCAACATGGGGGGAAGTGATTAAATTCTGATTAATTCAGATTTGTCTTAATCAAAGCATCTCTTCCCTCCTCAGACTGCTTTAAGGAGACCATTAAATAATAAAGCATGCATTTAATGTGTTGCCAGGATAATTCCCTTGCCCAGCTTCCGATATGTTCATTAGAGCTTTGAACAATGCAGAATCATGTAATATCTGAAAAGCAATTCCTGTTTGTAATTTGTGTAAAGAGAGACTTTAAAATATGGTTTGTGTGTGTGTACGTCAATACAAAATGTACTGGTGAACAGAGGGGACATATCAAAAGAAGTTTTGAATGACACTTCCACATTATTACTGTTTGTGAAATGATGTGTGTATAGATGTGTGCGCCTCTGTGTCGGGGTGGTATGGGATTCATTATTAGCTGTGTGTGGTTTTTCAAAGAGGGGAGGAGGAGCTCAGAGGCGCTGGGCCCTGTCTATCATCCATCCTACCTGTCACAGCGGCAACCCCCCTGAGGGAGGGCAAGGGAGAGTACGGACGAGCGGAAACTTGTGAGGTGTGAACTTGAATAGGAGGGAAACCACGACAGAAGGGCGAGAAGAAGGAGATGAAGAGGATGACAGGTGACAAGCGAGGATGGGCTTGAGAAAAGTGCAGAGGGAGGGTGGACAATGAGGAAAGAGAGAGATGGCGAGAGGGGTGACAGGTGATTGTTGCAGTGGGAGTGACAGGAAGTAGAAGGCAGACAGAAGAAAGGATGAGGCACTGCATTGATATTCCACACAAGACAGTTTCTTCACACTTGAAGGGAAGTCTCTGACTCCAAACTCTCCCTTTCACCTTGACTCGTCGCTTTCTCCATTTTGTGGCCGCCACTGGCAGATGCAAGCACTCTATGACAATAGAAAACTAAAAGTGGCCATGCCACCAACAAAATGAGACCAATAAAACAGCTCAATAAGTGAGTTGTGCATAAATATATTAATTTTTTTCCTCAGTCAACTGTAGATTTCAGGATGCTTCCCATCAACAGTACATATATTCAGGTTGTCACGGTTTTCCGGGACACTGTAAGGAGCTGCTTTGATGATTGAGTATCTGTAACCAAGAAGCATGGGCAATGCATGCAAGCTATGAAAACATAAATTTTTAATAAGCATCAAAAAGGCATGTTTATATACAATAAACAATGCACACAGCAAAACCTACAAAAGTATACTGGAGGGAAAAAAAGGAATTTTAAATGGGATGACTAAATGTGACAGTATATCACAATAAATCTGAGGGCTTTTATACTAGAGAGAATAAAGTTTGTGCACAAACCAAAGATAAATAGATGTGTGCTTGTGTCATGCTGTAGGTATAAGCAGTGACATTTAGAACTTGTCAGTAGTAAGTCTTTTTCCTGAAAAATATGCAGCAGTAAAAAGGGGAGGTGTAATGCTGAGAATAAAGAAAAGAGTGATGGTATAGACTGTAAGCAGATTGAGGTCAGAAGAGTGTGTCAGAAACTGAATGAACAAGTGATGTTAAATCACGTCTAAGTATAACCATAAGATTATAGCTAAGAGAACAAATTGATGAGCATAAGACAGGAAGTGTAAAACATTATCTGTGCCATCAGTGTCTGGCTATCATCTATGGCTCGACAGTGCTGGCACGTTTGCCCTCTCTTGAGTCCAGAATGGTGACCATGCCAAAATGTTCTCCTCCACTCCCAAGTACAGTGCGAAGTCTGCTCTTACACATATGGGCAGGCTCTATAATTGGAGTGGCATTAAAAATACTTAGGCATTATGAAGGAGCACTGTGAACAAAAAAGTGAACATGTTGACTTTTATGTGGTACTGAGAGACTTCAGTTAATCACAGGAAATTGCCAGTTTCTGATACTTGTTGGCATGTAATTTCTGCTGAAAAGGTGACATACTCACATCTTTTACTGCTCAAGCAATCTTTACTTTTTCAGAAAGAAGTCTGGGTGGGCATGGAGGAAACTGAAAGCGCTTAGGGTCTGAACAGCAAATTGTTAGTAAATCATAGAAAGAAGGGAGATGACTCCTGGGAGTCCTTGACAGTTTCTTAGAAAAAATAGAAGAAATGGAAGAAAAACAGATTATGAAACGCACACATGATAATTTCGCAATTAGGTGTGAAGTGCAGGCATGTGCACGTGTTTGCATGTGATGGGGCTTGAGACTGTGTTGGCGCGTGGTGCCCAGCCATGTGCGCTCCTATGTGGGCTTCCTGACTCCCGGCCTGGTTGCAGATGGCACAGTGTCTCAGCGTTATGCTCAGCAGGCACACTGACACAAACCATTGGCCACATGGATGCAGCAAATGGACATACACAGACATGCAAACTCTCTTGCGTATGACATGAGCATGCATTTTAGTTATGAAGGAGTCACTCTTATAGAAAGTAAATTATACAATAGCATCACATTGGCCTACAGTGAACTATTTTCAAGAACTGTGTCATGTTGGGTCAGACAACACACACTGGCAGGTGTCACTGCCGCAGGGGTTCTTGCTAACTGTGAGGGAAGGACAACTGGCACAAGCACCTGACTGGGAGCTAACACATGAGGTCCTGTCATGGTAAATAAGATATCAGTATAACCACAGAAAATCTTGTCAGATCATGTGGAGGCATCTGTAATCATTTCAAAAACAAGGTTGATGGTGTCATCTTCAGTAGTATGATTTTTAAGGTTTTTACAGAGTTAATGGATACCATATCATGTTAACTTTGTTTCAGTTGTGCGAATCACGTTTCTAGATGATTGTGCTAACCTTTCCGTTGTTATTACCCAGACTTTCAGTTTTTAAATAACAGTCATTTTAATAAAATAAATGTCATTGTTATCTTATTGTGTTATATTTCTCAGCTATCTGTCAAGGTTTTTCAACAGAGAACACGTAAATTGAAACATTTATTTTGTGGACAAAAAAGCCTGAAGACACATTATGATAGACAGTTTTCAACTGTTACCGCCATCATACCTCTGCAGTAGGGAAGAGGGAAATCCCAGGCCGCAGTACCGGCTGAAGTGGCAAGGCAGGACAAGGTGGTGTGACCTTCCAGCACATAACCCGGGCTGCAGCTGTAGCGGATTTTGTCCCCGATGTTGAACGTGGACCCCTGCTGGTGGCCATTGAGTAGCTGTCCAGGATTACCACATGTGTAGCTGGGCAAAGCTGGAAAGAGAGGAGGGAGAATGGACAGTTAATGAGGCAGTTTGTGGTAACGTCTGGCACTGCATCATGTTAGTACTGACAAGAGCCAGAAAATGAGGGACAAGTACAAGAAAAGTCTGGTGACAGATAATTAAACACACACAAACACAAACACAAAAACACACACACACACACACACAGCCATCTCCCAAGCAACAGCTTACTAAAAACATTAAAAAAGTATGGATGCATGGACAGCTCAAGATAGTAGCTGATACAAACTGGTCTATGTAGGATAAAGAGATGGATAGCTTGAGCCAAGGGTCGACGACATGTTATGTGATCTCCCTGAACTGAGTCAGACTGATGCACCCACATCCATGTCAGATGGCTGGATTATGCTCATTTCAATCGAAAATTGGACGGCATACACATTTAACACTGCATATCCACTTAAATAGATTTCCATTTTCCTTTGTGTCTCCCTGCGACTAACTATTGTCGCTCAGTCACTATGTATGCCACACTGGCCATCACAGCTTTAGCAATCATGTACTTGCATGTAAATAAGTGAACTCAGTATTGACAGAACCTTGTCCAATTGTGTGTTAAAATGCAAATCAAGTTCAAAGTGAGTTCAGCCAATCATTTGCTCCTGAAGCCTTTGCTTCAGTCTTGCAGTAATACATGTGATTGTAGCCTAGTTCACCTTGGTGAAGTACAGTAGAACAAATCAACCTATATTTCTTGGACTACACTGCTCTTTTGGTGTATAGTAGAGGAATGGTTTTGATTCTGCTGCATTTCAAACAATAAATCCTGAAAAAACTGATCAAAGCAAACATGCATTACACACACACACACACACGTGCACACAGTCATCTAGCTTACAGACCCAGTCCCAGTCACACACTCCCACACAGTGAGGGAGTTGGCCACTACATGTGCTGGACTTTGGATGAAACTCAGTCCCTCCACAGGGGCTGGGCTGAACTCCTGAGAGAACAGAATGGCTCCTATACAGCAACACAGCTTACTGGCACCTCAACATCACACTCAATTCACACACACTTGTTTTTTTTTAGCCTATCACATCTTAAGCTTCATAATGCATTACAAAAGATTTTAAAGTCAATCAGCCTTGATAAAAGCTGCACAACACAGATAATTAAGAATGAAATGTCATGTTAGGATGCTTAGAATTGTTTTTTCTTGTGAAAATACAATACAATATTTTATTTTAGTATCTGAAGCACACACACGCTTAAATGCAGAGTTACTTTAAAGTTTAAAACCATTTTGTTTTGTTTGTTTGCTTTCATCTTTTTTTATATTATTCTGTTCTAGCCCAGTAAACTAAAACTTCCTTACAGCAAGGTCTAACAAGGACGGATCAATCATTTTACCCAACAGTGCATTCCACAGAGGTTGAGCAGTGGAATTAACTGGCTGGTAAATAAATGGACTGCAAACAGTTTGTGTCCAGTCAACTCATCAGACAACAAACATGACCTCTAAGAGCTTGATTTTCAAAAGTCTGTCTGAGTGTGTGCCCCTCACAAAGGTTAACTGTTAGCTGTGAAGCTGAGGCAGATGACAGAGATGTCTAAAACAAATGCAATGTGCTGCTGTTGTGCTAGTATGCAATGTCAGTCCTCGGGAAAGGCACTGTTGATTGACAGAATACAAATTTATCAAATGTTAGTAAAAAAGTTTAATCCAGAATACTTGTGTTGTGAAAACAAGTATTACATTTTCTCTGTATAAAGGGATTCTGAGGGATTATTTACTATAATTCCATAATCCGTATTCTGCTTTTATTCATTATTCCTTTCAATTACTTGATTAAATAGTTGAGACATGTCTTGGTAGGCTAAATGCTTGCTTGTTTTACATGGATTTCCAACCTGAAAAATATACATGCACAAAGTAACTTCAGTCCAGAAATTCAGTATCAGCATTGTTGGCCAACAGTAAAACATATCAGTTGAGTCCTTGCTGTCACTGACAACGTTTCCCTCCATTTCTAAAGAGGCTCTTACAGGGGAAAATCAGCAATGACTCACTTAGGGCAGAGGACTGCAGCTGCATGTTGTACTTCTAGCTGCATCACAATCAGTGGTTTCACAGCAGGTGTTTACCATCATATGCTGAAGGTAGAACACCTGCTCACACATTAAGGATTCTTCCCTCAATGGCTCAGTGCTGATTTACCTGTAAGTACCTGGTTAGTATTTGAGTGCTCTCCCCCTCTGGCTTAATCCTATATTCTGATGATAGACTAACTTGTTATTTTCAGGCTCCACTGTGCCATAGCCTTTATTTTGACCAGCCAAGGCCATTTTATTACAGCTTCCCCTCCATCATTAGATTAGCATATACACAAAGACTCTGCCTGATTAGCATATTAGCCACTGGGACTGGGGCTTCAGTGCTGCTGCATGGCCACAGGGGGTCCTGGTAGCATGCAGGTAAACTGCTTCACCCCCTGTGCCCATGACCATGTAAAGCTGGATCAACACAGCTTTTGTGTCACAAAAGTTTGAATCTGAGCAACATGTTAGGGATTGAGGGGGATCAGGGTCAGCTGGGATAAAATGGAAGGGTGGAGGAGGGAGTGAGGTATAGGAATTGATAACTTTCTCATGGCAGACATTTTGACTTTTTAAACACAGGTGTAACTAAACATTAAGACTGGCTGCATTCCATTTTGGTGTGCCAGTGCCAGCGCACTGATATTGTACATGCTGACTTACTGGCATGGAATACTGGCACGCCAAAATGGGCCACAGCCATCATTAATGTTATTAGTTACACCTGTGCTTTTCCTGCTATGACAAGTCAAAATGTCCACTGTGAGAACAAGCTACTTTTGGGATTGAAAAAAAAAGAAGAAGATGATGACAGATGCTGTATTGAGGTGTATGCAAGGCAGAAAGAATGACAAGGGGAGAAGTGTGTGTGAGAGAGTGACAGAGCAGGAGAGATGAACAGGATGACTGATTTCATTGCATTAGAACTGATTGAGGGCACAGCACTGTCAGCGTGTGGAGAGGTGCATGCATGTCTTCTATATGTGAATGTGCGTGTGTGTGTGCATGTAAGTGATTTTCTCATCACACTCTCCATTTCAGGTTATTAGTTTGGGCAGTAAATTAAGTCTAAAAGTGCCATTACTGGTGCAATCCCCAGAACAGGGCTATGCCTGGAGCACTGAAGTGGCAAATACTTTTTTTTTTTTTTTTAAACCTGCCTGAGAATCTATATTCTCTTTATTCCCACAATGTGAATTTATCTGTCACCAATAAACATCACAGGTAAAAACACTGACATTATTTGATATAACAAATAGAAGAAGCAGCACTCATAGTGCATAATACACCTGAAAATGAAGTCGTTTTCCCCCCTTTGTTCAGACACAATTATGTCCCCTCCAAACTGATTTGATATTGGCAGAATTTTGTAGCAGACTAAAATACTATTCATGCAAAGGTAATGTCTCTCTTTACATATAGCTACTGTATAATAATGCAGGAGAACCGCACTGAGTATCTGTATAGCCAAAATCAGGAAACCATGGCAGCAGTGTATAAAAAAAACAACCAGCCATTTTTTCCACTGTCTGATTTAAACTCATTTATCACAATCTCTTCCATTTATTCCTGCAGGCTAAATCCTAAACAGAGAGAGTATGAAAAAGGGAGCTCGAGTGGAAGAAAGACAAAAAATGAAAACAAACAAACAAACACACATGCACACACACTCACACACACCAAGGAGAGCTAGAGAGAAATAATGAGAAAACAATTTTAAATATTTGCAGGGCGACTTCACATTACTCTTCATTAATTTCCTCCCCCTGCACACGCTTTCATACATCAGAATTATTTCATAAATTATTCTACAAGCTTTACAGCCTTCATGGGAAACCTTTGCAGCACTTAGTGGGTTCTGTTTTAAAACAGAGATGTGTGTTCCTTCCAGGGGGTCGAGCTTCTGTCATCACGTGGACTATTACATCCCAGCCCCCCATGCCCAAACCCACAACAGCAGCCCTTGGGTGTTTGTCATGGCAGGTCCATAAGTCACTAGGATGGGAGACCGTGATATGGCCTGTCCCTGGGGCCCAGATGCTTTAAGCACTTCCACTGCTGAAACGGCAAAGGATGCTCCTCGTCCATCAATGCATCCCTCTCCACTGACTAACAGTTGAAGCATAGGTACACGCTCAAGTGCGCACAACCCATGTGCACACGCACATGCACACTGAGAGCAAGAAGCTCCGCCATCCATCACACCATCCGTCCCTTACATCATCTGCTTACATTCCTTTATTCCTTACCTTCCCTCTTTATACCCTCTCATTCCTAGTGACTAGGACAAAGGACAGTGGAGAAGGAGGTATGAAGCACATCTCCTGTGGGGTGAACTTTGACCCTAATAAGACTGATGCTCTCTCTTTCTGGGAGTCTTCAAGTCTGTTCCTCAATTTGTCATTCTCTCGCTCTCTCTCTTTCTCTCTCTCTCTCTCTCTCTCTCGTTTCCTCTCTCAAAAAATGACATAGGTATATATTCTTGCATACTGTAAAACCAATTTGTCACAAAATGGTTCTAACAGTCTTACACTGTAATATATAGACATCATGAATTCTTTAGCACTTTTCAGTCAGAGGCTTTGTTTAAGGACATGTTTTCATTTTTAATAGAAAGATAGATAAAGTTAAGATAAAGTTAAAGTTAGTAAAGGAAAAAAAACAGAGCTGGAAAGACTGTAGCACAGTATTTCCCAAATTTGCGGGCCCATTTTTATCAGGTCCCCAACTGGCAGAGTAAAATGCATAACAATGTTATGATATGCAAATTTATTTACAGAATTAAATAATAAATTGAATAAAAAATAAAATTGTGTGCATGATGTAGAAATGAAAATACAAGGAGTTTATTAGCGTTGGCTTCACCAAAGCCAATAGAAATGCAGAGGAGCAGCCTCAGTGTATTTTATATGGGGAGGTGCTGAATAAAGAGCTTCAAAAATGAACAAATTGGACAGACATTTTCAAACAAGCATTCCCAGTATCGGGGCAAGTCAAAAATAATTTTTCCTGTGCAAAGAGACTTTAAAGAAACATTGTTTTGACAGCATCAGTCAGAGTTTGTTTTTGTAGCATTTGCATTGTTTGTTTTGTGTGTGTGTGTTGGTGACTAGTGTGTGGCAAGCTTCTTTATCAGTAGTTTATAAATGTAGACACCATGGCAATTCATGATGTATTTTTGTCAAGGCCATTTCACACTCCCCCTCTGCTGCCTTCCCCTCTTTTAAATGACTGGAGGTAGTGAGTTACTGCACAGTGGTGTGAAAGCCCCATAAGTTTGGATCCCGGAGAGAGACAGACTTTCTCTTTTGCGTCTTGAGCTGAAAAAGTTTGGGAACTCCTACTCTAGATTAAGGAGGAAACAGGTCCCTCAAGTGAGCCAGAAGTAATATGCTGAGGTTCGGGAAAGGGAAAGAAAGAGAATTAAAGACAGAGAAAAAGTGCATGGAATACAGAGAAAAACATCTGACGACGACAGTTGGGGAGACAAACCTCTCAATACAGCTGGTCCAACTTTAGTCTGTCTGCCATGTATTGAACAGCTGCAGAGGATGTGTGATTGACAGTGTAACACAACAGGAAAAGTATTTACACATAAATATTCTTGAAATGTCCTCAGAGGTGGCAGTATAAAATGCATGTACCAGCCAAGAAATTTGCTCTTTTGTCTAACATGTCTATTACTGACAGAATACTATTCTCTGACATTATTAGGTAGCATTTTTTTTTTTTTTGCTCTTCCAATGTTCAATCCCAGTTAAAATAGATTAAACATTTAAGGGGGGAGGATTGCATTGTGTGGGATAATGATTAAGACTTGCTCATTTTTTGAAGAGAGTGGAAGATGGAGACAAAGATCCAGACAGACAGATGGTGAGGAATAAGCAGTTGCAGGGATGTTGGAAGAAACAGCATTGTCATCAATAGGAAGGAGATACATTCTGCAGCACCTGGCTCGAAATTAGTTTCCAGCAAAAGAAAGCAGGATGCCGAAAGTCACGATGACCCTACAGTGACTCACATTTTGATTTAAGAGTGTGGACTTAAGAAATTCCACCCAGTTCACTGCAGATTGAATGTTTGCCTTTACATCTCTGAAGATATTTACACACCCACCCTTGTACTTGCCTCGGTACATCTCACATCACTCTTGTCCCTCTTTCTTTCAGATTTCCACACACTTTTCATTCCTTTTCCTGTGCCTCTTCCCTTTCACTCCATCTTCCTGCTATGCATTTGGAAGTGACATTGTGAGATCGATCCTAACACGTAGGTGCATTAGCTCAATAAGCAGTTTCTGCTTTGTCAAGCAGCAATTCAATCAATGCCTCCTGTTCCCTACACATGGGCTGGACAAAAGCTGGCAACCCACATCACTTCTGGTTAGAGAGGCTGAGGAATGCAGAAATGAACTCTCCTTTCTATCCAAGAAATAGACAGCATCCTACGGTTGACTGTGTGCATGTGTGATTTTGTGAATGGGTATTATGTACAATAAAAATAGTATCTTCTAACAAAGAACTTGACTCAATACATGTAAGACTTCATTGTGTGTATTCTTGCCTTTGTTAATTATGGTTGTGCTTCCTGTGGTTCATTGTTGTCCCACTGTGTGTGTCCCTGTTTAACCTTGAGGTGACATAAAAGTTCTAGCAGTAAGAAATTCAGTTAACAAATGCTGTATGGCATCATTTTTGAATAAAAGCCAGAGCTCTGTCATGCACTAAATCTGCTTTATCATATTTTTATCATCATTTTTATCATATCGTTCAAGTTTTAATGCGTAGTATTCTCTGCAGCACTACTTTGCTGTAAATGCTTTTCTAAACTCAGGTATGTGTACCTGTGTGAGGGTAATAGTAACGTTGCACTGTGTGACACTGCCTGGGGTTAGAGATCCAGCTTTAAAACTCCCAGTCTGATTTTAAGCCTGTTATTAACATAAACATAAACTAGATGAAGTTCGGGAGTGACAATGACGGTTTGAACCTCTGTACACGCACAATCAAACACACACAACACACAAATGCATATACAGACTGGAATTGACTCTGCATATCCTCATTTCCCACGCACACAACAGCAGGTGCAGTAAAAGGGCCAGTTGCTGTGTGGGAGGCGCTGAGGTGTGAAAGAGAGCTCATACAGAATTGATGGCTGCTGACAATGTCTGCAAAACGGAATAATGTGCCATTCAGTAGCCATTCACTATATATGAGACTAAACTAAGAGAGATTGGGGAGCATAAGAGACCTCAAGGAAAGCCAGAAGACAGATGAGAGACAGGGCTGGGGGAGCTGAAAGGGATCAACACATCTGTGTACAGCCTTGACTCTGTCTGGCTTGAAGCATCTAAATCCCCCTGGCTTTTCATGCTTATCTCTGCACTGGCATTACTCTTTCAAACAAAAATCACAGAAATCCAGTGGTCACACCTGCAAGTATACAGGTGTACATATGTATCCAAAAAGAGTTGATTATCTGTAAGCGTCACTGTACTGGTTTATGTATTAGTGGGTCAGCAAGTGATACTTCTGCAGTGAACCAAACTGCAAACAGTCATCTGCAATACAAGAATAAATTGATCAAATCAAAAGTAATTGATAAGTGTAGAAAGGTAATTCAAATATTTACATTTTAATAATAGATAATAATATATATTTTAATTTAAAATAAAAAATTAAAATGTGCTAAGACAATGTTGGTGTGTAGACTTCTGCAATTATACTATAGAAGTGAAGTAGTTACATGCATGTTAGGCTATATTACACAGAATATTTACATTTTAATAACATTAGTATGGGAAAGAAATCACTGGGATCACTGCTTCTCTAGTTAATTTCCTAGAATGTGCTTCCATTTATAGGTTTTTATTTAGAAGTCGACATGTTCGCTTATTATTTGGAAGTGAATATATTCACACGGGAGTGATGCCAGAGGAAAGATAATGGTCACCATGAACATTAGCATTCATTGTCTGAGTAAAAAAAGATTAGCCAGTCAATTTAACGGCAATCTGACTGATTTCGTCATCTATTTCAAGGACATTTTCATAATACAATAATTATTTCAGAAAAAAATATCAAGCTTTCTCGGTATACAGTATTACACATCTGTTACAACAACCCTTAAAGTGTGTAACATTTAGGAGGATCTGATAGCAGAAACTGAGTATTATAATCGTCCACCATGTTGAACAAATCTTTTCTTTTAATTTTATAAAATGTGTCCTGAACACGAGACATGGAAACATGGTATAAACGTGATATACATATATATACATATATTTTTTAATAACATTAATAAGTTAATATTTAATACATTAGATAGAAAAATGTGCTTCATATCATAACTGTTAATTTTCATACCACATGAAATGCATAAGCATGATGCAGGTAGTGGACCAACATCACCATCTTTAGGTCCTGCTGGTGGGGCAAAAACATTCTTCCCTGCTATCTTGTTTTCCTGTATTTTGTCTTGCCCTCCTCTCCCCTCAGCCAATCTTCTCTCCCCCTCTCAGCAGGTTGCCTTGGAAACAGTAAAGGCCCACTAGAGAGGACTTTGTAAAAGGGAAGGTGTCGATGCCTAAATGTGCAGGTTTGTGGGGAATATGAGAAAACAAACGCAACTCCTTTCTTGGAATAAAATAAGTAAACATGAAAACCGTCCAACATGTGCAATAGTCTTGTCCATGTGCAGAGTTACTACCCTGGAGGTCTTACAACCTGTGTCACCATATTTATGCTATGATATCACATGTCATGTGACAAGGATCTGGTGCTAAAGTCTTCATCACATACATATAAAAATAACACCACTCGTTTTTATATAAATAAAATCCAACTGAAAATGAATAACCACCACCTTATTTTAGTGTTTACTTACAGACTACTTTAATCTGCTTACCTTGCTTTTCCCTTCAGTTCCCCACACACACACACACACACACACACACACACACACATACCCCAGCTTGCCCCACACTGCCTCATTCTGTTTCTCCCCTCCCGGTCTCAGTGTGTCTGCTGTGTTTACGCTCCAAAACAGTATGATTTAAAAAGTCGCCCAAAAAACACAACTCGCTAATGGATTTTTTCACCCACGATTCTGTTTTCACAACAGCAGGTGAGCTTGTTGTCTTAGCGTGTGTGTGTGGCTCAGACAATAGTCGGTTACTATCTGTGCTGCTGTGCACATGACATGAATGCAGCACAGCATGCATGTAAATTTGACCGGCAGAGAACTGGATCTGTGAGACAGATTGGTGTCAGTCACCGGTCATGGCAGATCAAGCTGAAAACCGGCTGATCCCAGTCATCGGCTGATCGATCAGTTTAACTCTCTCTCTTTCTCAGTGCTACACAAGAGAAAAATTGTTAGAAATAAAAAGAGAAGCAGGCAGTAAAACATCAGCAACAAAACACACAGAATTTCAAACAGCACGAGGCGAGACAAAAGCCAGTTTGAGTAAATGGGTCTTCTAAAGGCTTCAATGGAGCTAGCAGAACGTTAAGTCTTTAGGAAGAACATTCCACAGTGTCTGTGCCATCACTTCAAATGCAAAATCACCTTTTGTTTTCAGTCATGCACAAGGGACAACCAAGTGAGCTCTGGTCAGGACACCTAAATGACCTACTGATGGATGAAGCAGTTCAGAGATGTATGCTGGGGCTGACGATGCAGGGCTCTGTGTGTCAAAACAAGAACCTTGAAATGAATACTGAACTTGAGCAGATAAGACGGGTGTAATGTGACTCGTCCTGCTGGACCTGGTCAACAGACAACTTGCTCAGACAGGTTAAAACGTAATTACAGTAATCAGGCCCAGATGATACAAAAGCATGTATGATCATCTTTAGTTATGATACAACCAACCTGAGTCTTATCTGTATTCAACTGTAAAAGGCTGTTTGTCATCTAGTCCTTGATGGCAGTCAGACAATTTTGGAAAACAGTTGTTCAGTTTGCCAGTCAGCTTTAAATGATACAGTTTGATACCATCAGCGATCATAAAGTGATAAGAGATACCATTACATTTGTTAGGAGAAAAACGTTCTTCAACAGGTCAAATACCAATTCAGACCGACATTACATTAACAATGTCTCCTTCAATTCACTTCAGTTTTCCATCGCTTTAGTTATCTGGCTTGTACAGAGAATAGAGCAGTGGTGGCTTCACTCTCTCTTCCCTGATGTCTGTTATGGTGAAAGGTAACAGCATCCCAGATTCACCACACATCAAAAGGATATCCACTGGTAATAATGTACTGATATGTTTCATGTTGATATTAACATCCAATAATTTCCCGTTCATATTGTGTGAACTGTAGTGTGCGATTAGTAAAGACAAAAATCATTTTAGACATAATTATCAAAACTAAGCAAAAGAAAATGTTTCATACTGCTGCTGATATGACAGATAAGTAAGAAGTAGGTGATGTCACTGAAATTAGAGTGTTAACATGCAGTCATTATTTTACTACTGAATGAAATGTACTATTTTGCTGAGTAATGGCATTGACTCCCTATGTAGTTTGCAGCCCCTTAAATCTCCACCACCCTTGGGATCAACAATCACAAATGAAGTGTTTCCCTGAGGGAATTATAGGTCAGTGCTCGCCAGGGAAAAGTGTGCTGCTAACGTCAGTTTACAGGCTATATAGCTAGTTAGCTGAGCTGTGGCACATTACATGGAAGATGAATATACCTGCAAATGTTCCTGGGGTCTAGTTAGACGTTTGTCTAGTCCTTACTACTCAGTATCACTAACAACACGTTGTCTTCCCACAACATGTCGGCTACAGTGCCAATATAACACAAACAAAACCCTTTAGTCAGCTAGAGCACAGGGAGCATTTCTGATATTTCTTTTAAACAATAAAAGAAATGTTGACAATACAAGTAAAAAACATGCATTGTTTTTGACAACAAAAAGGCACGCATGTATGTGATTGTAACTATGAAATACTGTCTGCTTTTATTAGCTGTGACAGATTAAGAATATAAGGGTTCACATTCAGATAAAGGTTTTCATGGTCAAAAGGTCAGTTGAAGTATTTCAGTCCTATGGAGAAAATATCTTGGCACAAGTTAAACCTTTTTTTCCTCCAAGCAGTTCTGTTTTTGGCTCAACACTAACTCACAGCGCTGCTTTTAGTCTGGATGCTCTGCTTCACCAGTTAAATCATTCTGTCATCCTTATTTCTTATGCTCGCAATTTTTTTCGACCAAGTGCCTGATCTGCCGGTGTGACAGCTGGCAATGCATTACAGTTTATATTTTAATAGAGTAGGAGCTTCAGCTGCATTTGCTACCATATGAGAAAATAAGAAGAGACGTAAACTAAATTAGCAAAGAATCACGAGCTGTGAAAGAAACTATTTGTTGATATTAGCATAGTTTCAGTACGAATGGAGAGTTTTACCTGCAATATAAGTGGATTCACTTGTTCATAGATCATTGGTCACATGTCTAAAACAGTCTCTTTCATCTATCCTGCAGTCATCATCATACGAACCACATTTAGATCTACTGTAATACTTCAAAAAATTACATTTGGCCAATTACTGAACTGTAGTTACATGGAATGAGGCATGCAATCATAAAATCCATTCAATTCAAGTGTTCTGCTGCATGGTGCATAGATTTCTTCACTTTCAACTCGCTATTATCATCATCACAATATTATAATCCATCAGAACCACTCCCCTTATTTTGTCACCGTATTTTTGTCATACATTGCTTCAGGCATTTTCTATAAGATGCATACCAACTAATCATCTTATCTACATATTCTTTAGTGTTCCTATTCTTCCTCTATCCCCTCCAGCCCCAAAAGAATCAGGGTCACTTGATGTAAAAGGATAATCTTACGGGTATTATTGATTCTGTGTTTCCTTTAAATCCCACCGTGTATTCCCCAAACTAGTCTCTCCTTTTGATTCCAGATCCCCTATAGAGGTATAGTTCCCTGGGGATGTACCATTCTACTGTCAATGTTTGCTTCATCCTTTACAGTATGTTTCCTTTCAACTCACAAAGAAAGACAGTTATTTCTAACAGAAACCAATACATTTGGTCTAGAAGGAAAGATTATGATCAAATACATTATTCAGACCCAACAATATTCTATGAAATATGAACAGTGCTGAAAATCCATGCTCATGCCATTCTGGGAATGTGTAAAGAAAGCTCCAGACTGCAGCTAAATCAAGTGGCATTTGGAGGTGACCCAAGTAGAGCCCATAAATAAACCATGTGATCATCTCATTGTCACTCAAAACACATTGTTCAGGAGCTACACATCCATGCATAAGAAGTATTTATACTTCTTATGCGTACTATTTATGAATGTAACAAAGCTAAATTCCACTCTTAGCTCAAACAAAAGATGCCGAATTTACTTCCCACCGACCCTTTCAAAGATGGCTAGCCCCAAAAAATCATCCCTTTGACTCAACACCTCAGCTTGTTCCCAGTCTTTGCCTCATTACACTGAATAGCAACTGTGAATTAAGGCCTCAAATAGGGCACGCAGCAATGCCAAATGATGGGTAAGAGACAAACACAAAACAAACAGGTGTGCCTTCACGTTACGCTTCAGTGACGGCGCATTTGCACCATGAGCTTGAGCAAGAGCTTGTCAGGCACACACAGAGGCAGACAGTGAGACTCATCACTGACAAAAATCAACGCAACGATGAAGAAAAATCAGCTAAAAGCCCAGTTTCTGTGAGACGTGTAGATATTTGTCTATTTCCAGGCAGTATGTGGACTGGAGGTTTATTTCTCCATGACACCTCCCAGTTGTCTCTCTCCCCTCCAGTAAATCAACCTTAAATGGACCAAACTGTTTCTCCGCTGTCGGCGTCAAAACAGTGGAAATGCAACTGAGTACAGTGAACATTGATTCTCTATAAGTGAAATAGAAGTAGCACAAACACAGCTGACCCATGTGATTGTGCTGAGGGAATGATATTACTCAGTGCTTGAGTGTGTCTGTGTGTTTGGCCACATTTTTGTCCTGGTTTATGTCTCTGTGTGCTATTTGTCCAGATTCAGCACAGCGATCTATCACGGTATAGACTGAATTATCCATAGTCCAATACAGAACAATCAGCAACCCTATATCCAGTCAGTAATCAAAACTTCAAACATGTGTGTCTATTATATGCCTACTATGACATGAAAATTAAATTACATTTACAGATTGAACAAATTAATTTAAAAAATCTATGTTAAAGCTCTTCTTTGACTACAGTCACAACTTCCCAGAACAAATGTACTAGTCTTTGAATTTGACCTTTAACACTGAAGTGGCTAACAAGTGAATACTCAACAGTCAATGAAGTCTGAAAGGGATGAGTGGAGGGAATTGGCAATGGCTGATCGATAAGTCGGACCTGATGAATTGCCGCCCCATTCGAGCAGCCTAGTAAACGGAGAAATGATTAAACACAGGAGCCTAGAAGGAGCCGCTCGGGTTGATAACAATTAAAGCAATGAGAGAGAATACACTGGTTACTGTTCATAACCATCACTGGGTATTTCATCATGGATGGTAACATGCATGAAAAGCAATCTTGATGATGTATTAGATTGCACAGCTGCTTAATGATAAATGTGGGTTCATTGCTGGAGTCTTCACTAACACTGCACTGTTAAAAAGTTGAATTCAAATCAAACTAATTGGGAAGAAGCAATTGAGGGGAACCAAAAGACTGCACCAAATACCCCAACACAAGATAGGATGATTACATACTGTCTTTCTGAATAACTATTTAACTCCAACAGCTGAACATTTTCTGGATCAATAAACTGTCACACCAATTTACCTTTGAGAGCATATATTAAATCAGTTAGTAAATAACATACTGCCACAAACAATAGATGAGAAGTCTGATATGGTTTTGCCAGGAATTTCTTGAGCATCTTGATAGTCACAGCGTATCCCCAGACACCCTGCTTCTCACCTGCGACATGTCTCTGTCACACAGAGTTAACGCAGAACCCCCAGCATGCAATCAATAGATACCTCCTTTAATAGTTTTGTACTCTGTGTGTGTGTGTGTCTGACTGACTGAACATGACATGAAAACATGACAATCACAGCACATGTCGCTTTCCTCACACTATCACACTTCCCTGCCAGTCAGGCCTTCAATTATCCAAGCATAAGTGGACACTAATTCGCTCCAAGTTCCAAGCTTCTTCAACCATACTGCTTGCACCTACTCTTGCATCGACACTTGGCAGTTAAGAAGACAAATGCCAATTAGATAAACAGGAAAAGAGCACATAAGTCACAGAGCACTGCAAAGGGTTCTACATTGTGCTGCTTGCATGTTGTAAAAAAAGTACAAAGGAGATTCATAACCTCACATGAGGATACACTTTTAAACATACTGTGTGCTTTCCTGCCTCATCCCAGTTCAGAAACAATGACACCCTAATCCAAGAACAATACGGGCAGTAATCCACACAAAACAGGGATTGTACTGTGAGACAAATGTGGGAGTGGGGGGAAAAAAGAGCTAGCAAACTAACAAGCAAAGGAGGCTAATCCTGATGAGAGATACTGCAGAGGCTGTGAGAGAAGGATAAAAATTAGGGGAAGACAGATTGAGCAGGAGAGTAAGTGAGAAAATGAAGTCTGTAAGAGAAGGCGGTATAAGTAAGGTTCAGGTATAAAGACAGACATCAGAGTACATTTATTCGACAACAACAAAGACTCCAGTTTTATAGTTTGGCCAACTCACAGAGTAAAGTTAATAAGCAACAGCCAATAAACCCCTTCACTGACATGAAGGAATTCAATGGCTGCTGGCTAAATATGAGAAGCCTGAGAATTGCTGGTTTTCTCTTTATGTGGCTATAAATGGCATACTGTACATTCTCACTCACATCTCTCACATCAGCCAAATTTGATTGGCTTCTTGCTACACCACTAACTAAATGTCACCAAAAAAACATATTTTTACCATGACTGAAAAATTATTGGGCAGATTCCATCTTAAAAACAGAAGAAAATAAAAGAAAAGATTAAATAATTATTGCTATCATCAAGCTAGTTGAAAACCAATTACAGCTTACCTAAATTTTAAGTTCAATCAACAAAAACAAGCCTCATTAATTGCCATTTATTATGCCACAAGGCTGTGTAAGTGGGAAAACATCATTGAAATGACAAATTCAC
Source organism: Protonibea diacanthus (assembly GCA_028641955.1). Classification (NCBI taxonomy): domain Eukaryota; kingdom Metazoa; phylum Chordata; class Actinopteri; family Sciaenidae; genus Protonibea; species Protonibea diacanthus. Next base: position 11,592,188 of record CM053993.1, read on the forward strand.
TTACTGGTTTTGAAGTTACTATGAACACCATACATAAAACTGGTTTTATCACCAGTTTAATAATCATAACACCCCTCATGGAAAAGGGGGGCAGTTTCAAAAGGTGAACTATCACCTTTGCTTACAGCAAGCAGGCTGATGGGGGTTATCTCAGGCTGGAATTAATTACACCAAAGTCTATGATCCAGAGGGCTGGGCAGATGACATTTACAAGAGGCTGACCGAGGTGCTTAATTACACACTTTCATAAAGTGTTAGTTAGTGTGCCAGGCTCATACCACACATAAACAGTGGAGGAATAACAACACTAGCAACCTTTTGGAGAAGTCAAACAAAACAGGAAAAGGGGCTGAAGTGCTCTTTCTGACATTTTATGCAGTCAAAACCCAATAACGAATTGTCAGAGGTGAAGTGAGAGCAACGCGGGTTCCTGGTGCTTTTTGGGGAGATGAGCTCACTGACTAAAAAATGCATGACTGTAGAGAGGGGTGAGCGTTGTGCATGAGTAACGGTGCAGCAAATGTGCCGTGTGGCGTTCCTTGTGTTCATCTGACCTGCTTTTCCCCATGATGAATCTCCAACAGGCTGGAGCAAGAAGATTCTCATAGCTCCATCCGTTACCTCACAGCTGTGAGACAACCTTGTCTTTTTATGTCACATACTTCAGTCACTGTATCTCTTTTCCTTTTTTCCTAGTTTCCTCTTCTCCATTTCCATACACTCTACCTTTCAATCTTCCTCTCAGTTCTTTCTCTGGCTACCTCCTCTCCACTAGCTGATGTCTCTTTCTTGTGTTTCCCCCCTCCTCTTCCTCACAATCTCTCTCTCTGTTAGGATGCAGTGAGGGTAGGCCCTGTCAGTATGTAGTCTGTCAGTGTGGAAACAGCAGGGAGCACAGAGGGCCTTTCAGAGAAGCCAAAATACAGACAGGCATGCAAGAAACACCTCAATGTTCACTCTTCCTGACTGCTCAACAGACAACTTTGTATGTATGTGCAGTATGGAAATATACACAAGCATGCGCCCTCGCACACACAGACAGATACACAACACTGTCAACACATCCCGCCCACTGCCCTAGCATTCGCCTCAGTCTGTCTGTCACTTTGTGCCATTGTCACACTGCTCACACCTCAGTTGCTTCCCCACAGTGGGACAGGCTTCCTCTGCTGCGATTCACCAACATGTGTTCAGACCATTACAAAGTCACACACACATATGAACTCTCATGCAACACACACACACACACACACACACACACACACACACACACACACACACACACAGCTTGGTCCAGACACTAGGTCAAACATCCCCATAGCACAGGGTTACATTTCCAGAGGGACAGCATGTTTTTCACACTTGAGCTGTGTGGGAAACACGAGTGGGAATGTCTCCCTTAAATGTGAGATCCCTTCTTTTCATGGATTGTCTTTAATTAATAATGTCACTTTTGATTATTAATTAAAGTGCTGAGCTTACTTTTTCTTGTTTGAACATATATTTGAACTTTTCTACCAAGTGTTGACTGTTTTTCCTTTTGAGACTCATTCTTCTTTATCTTGTCACTTCTAGCGACATATACAAATTCACCTTTATGAAACTAAAATGCAGTAAGTACAAGCAGGACAAAAAATGGAGTGAGTGATAAACAGAAGAAAGCTGAAACAAGCAATTGTCAAGATGACGGTGCTCAAATTTTATTCCCAGATGATGAATCTATATAGTTAAGAGGATCTGCACAGTAGCCTATATAAAAACTATAAATAAACATTATATTCAGTTTTGTACTTGAATGCAGATATCTACCAAAAGGCCAGCTCATGGAGGAGAGAATAAAAACTCTCAATTATATATACATAGCATATACCATGTAAACACCCTGTATTTTCAAGCCGCAGGATAACTGAGCTATACCAAATTGACCACTATCTAATTTAGATTTTCTTATTCTAAGCAATTATGATATTTCAGTGAGTACAGTAGCACTGCGTGTAGTTGTACATGCAAGCAGTCATCAAGAACTGGTTGTATAAATCGATATATGCATACACTACTCTGGCTGCTCTGAGGCGCTGCAAACAAACCCACCCAAAGTCAGGGTTCACATGGAAGGATGACCTTTCTGGGTATGCTCCACTGCGCAGTGACTGCATTATGTTATGTTTGACTGTGCACTCCAGTGTCCACTTGTGTGAATGGGCGCACTTGAATTTCTTCTGCACAGATGTGTCCATGTGTCTGTGAGTAACTCTAGTGTGGGAGTGTTGTTTTCTATCCCTTATCTAAAGAGCAAAACAACAACTTATCCCGACCACAGACTAGACCCTGTCTTGCCGCCCGTTCACCCAGAAAACAAATAGAGGGCTAGAAGGAATGAGGGTAGAGACCCAAAAAAAAAAGAGTGTCTTGCATTGCTGTGCAGAGCGGACGTGCCTAGCAATGACTTGCGGGGCAATGGGAACTGTCAAGAGCTCTCTAAGCTCATGTCAGTTCTATAAAAAGAGAGAAAAAGAATAAAGAAAATGTGAAAAATAATCCCAAAAAAGCTCAGAAGTGGGATTCAGTATCAAATATTAACATATTGTGAAGCAGGGAAAGAGACGACTGGAAGGAGTTCAACAACAACATTACTCTCTTAATGGTGCGAACTGCGCACCAGTCATTTTAAGTTAGGAACAATACAATGCATGAGTCTAAGGAGCTGACTTCACTATTGGGACAAGTGTAGAAATAATTTAGATTGTTCAGAAGTCAAAAACATTGCCTCTATGGAGCATATGACATGCAGAGAAATAGAGAAAATGTTATTTTTATTTAAATAAAAAGTAACTCACTGATTTAGTAGTGGAAATGGACAACAAACCTAAAATATTGAGAGTACTGAGAGTTGTCTGAATGTTTGTGGTGCACTGAAGTATTGATTCAGTGTGTGTTTTCCAAGTCAGTGTGCACTTCCAAACATAGAAGTGTCTGTGTGTGTGTGTGTAAGCCGAAACAGTCTTCATTAGGCTGACGGAGAACTGCCACACAACAATCGGCCATTAATTAAGTGTCAGAAGCATTTAATGGTCAGACACGCTGGCGGCCGATTCCCATGCCAGACACTAATAACAGCTACAATCTGCCAGAGCGGAAGCTCTGCTTACCCGGATGTGCCAGACAGCCCACATTTTACAAGAAAATTAGTAAATACATTCAGTAAAATTACAGCCATTATAGCTGGGCTTCCATTTAACATTAACTAAGTTCAGGCTCTTGAACCCCATTCTAATAGGAAGCACTTGTTCCTGGCTTCTTCCACTTACAGTATATCTGCCTGTCACTGTGGCCTTCTCCCTGGAGTAAAAGTTGCACCAAATGTTGCTAGGAGCAATTTTTGATTTGTGTAGCGACTACATTGGACCTGCAGTCTCTATGACAAAATTAGAAAGGCATTCTTCTTTTGTGAGGGCAGGTGCGTAATTAACTGTCCCACCAGAATTACCATGGTTTTCTGCCTATTGTGCCTAAAGATGACAGAAATATGTCTTTTCTGAACAACTGTGACTTTGCAATCAATTACTGCAACTACAGTAACATAACTGGGATCAGGTTTAAGTCTGTTTATGGAAGTAAACTTTATTTTGTTAGAAGGGTTAATAGAAGGCTTGCAAGGCTGTACTGCTGAGTTATCTAAATTTTAAAACATTCTATAGGGAGTTATTAAAAATACTTCACAAGGCCCTGATTTTGCCTTGTACAAAGCAGCAAAATACAGGAGGTTCTGACCCTAGTTAGTCACTGAAGACACACAAGCAAACACAGACACGAGTTTGCAGAAAAGTCCAGGTTATGATTTCACCTGTATGTTTTCATGGAAACAACAGCAGTGAGTCGCTACATGTGGGAGAGAGAACATCACTAAACAAAAAACGAACACACCTTCAAACACACAAAAAATTGGACCGTGATCAAGTCTGGAGCCATCTACAAGGCCTTAATCTCTTACAGCGGGTTTCTGTTCAAGGCTTAATCAAACTCTTAAATGGCTGACATTTACAATCCATGGTACAAAAGGCTTTGGTGCTGCTATGGCAACTACACTACTCCAGTCACAGACTGGTGGTGTCTGAAAATAATACAGGACGTTTGTGACCATGTTCATGCTCTGACATTCAGTATTTGCTTTTCTAGTTGAACTCATGAGTTGGGCATATTGATTTTTATTTCCACTCAACTGTCTCAATACAGACAGCAAAGCAAGCAGTTATTACTTTAGTAACCTAGTGAATGTGACATTTCTCATGACAGACATTTTGATTAGTCAAACACAGGAGTAACAACACTACTACAGCAAATGGAATATAGCCATCTTTTAAGTTATTAATTCCATATGTGTTTATTTTCAACTGTTTTTTGAGAATCAAACAAGACGACCCAGGCTGACTGACTACTGAACTCTGCATCCTCTCTGGCTACCCTGTCCAAAATACCTCTTTTATTAGGCTCCACGTTGATATAACATAAGCATTCAATCTGCAACGTATGTGCACTGTGTTGAAGGCAATATGCCTTGCCAACCTTAAACATGTGATGTATTATTATTTAGTTCTCTTTATAGTCATCATTAAGACTCAATTAAAGTGTTTAAGCAGAAGGTAAAAACCAGACCTCAGTTTGAAAAAAAGAGACAGAAAGAAGAAGTGAGAAAAACTGGTTAGCATGTAAACATAGTGGCATCAGACGTTTTGTTTTCACACTGAGGAAAGGCTGCTTTGCACGTACACACACACACACACACACACACACATATACATACATACAAAGTGCATTCATAACTTGCCCAGCCTAGAGAGCAGTCAGGTAGACCAGAATGAGAAGAGACCAGCAAACAGCAGTGTTTAGGCTGTAAAAGATATCAACGTTTGTCTGAGGTGAGCATATTTATTCTGTTATAAACAATATTTCACAGTATCTATCCACAGAATTAGTCATGCATTTTAACAAACTCCAAGCCCAATGCAGCTGCCAGCAGCTTGATACCATGTTGGCATTTAAAAAGGCCTTTTCTGGTCATTGACCTTCTCTTGGAGCACACCAGAACACTTTTGAGCATATTCACATCAGCAGTTTATTTATCATGCATACTGTACTGTACTTAGGAAAGCTGCAACAACATTTACATGGCGCACCTCGCTTAATTTATTTATGTTTTGTAGTACAGACTCACAGCTCTGTTTACACAGATTCAAGTACTGAATAGCAATGAATGTTTAAATGACCTGCGAATGATTTTAAAGTTTATTCTCTACTCAAACCATTAAACCCAACATCAGCAAGCTCACATGAGATATTTAAGTAAAACTGAAACTAAATGAAACACAGGGCCATCAAAGAGGCTGTTTTGAGTGGCACAGGTTTCTGTGTACAAGATAAGCTTAATGCTACAAAATACAGTTGCTCTGTCAAGAGTGGATGAGTTTAGACAAGCACTGAGAAGAAAAGTCGCTTTATTGTCACTATTGTCACACTATTGTCATTTTATCTAAAATATAAGTTGAACCTGTATGATGAAACCCAGTTTAGCTGACTATACAAAGATCAAATTTATTCTATATTTATATCCTTTGTATTTTAAATCATTTATATATTGGTTTCCTATTGCAGCTTCTGTAATGCAGTATTAAATAACACTGTGTAATTAGGTATTTAAAATGTGCCAGAGGATAGTTTACTGGTTATAGTTTTTCATGGCAGCAATGCATTAGGCCATTATTTCCTGACTTGTACCAAAATCCCCATTATTCCAGCAAGTGGAGAGCCGAATACTTTCCTGTGCAGTAAATTAAAAATAAACATGAGAAACTGAGACCAATGTTCTATTTTAGTCCAAAGCTGCTATTATAACATTACACAACCTATCATTATGTGGGTTTCCTTGTTTCATCCACATTAGAGGAACTTCATCTTTAGTTCAGTACTTCAGCTGAAACTGATTGTTTTGACACAATAACAAAAACATAGTAACACCACAATAATAACCTGCAACTGTGTACTAAACTTCAAGAAGCACCAACCACAGTGTGAGCTCAGCAACAGTAATGAATGTCTCAAACTATTGAGAGACGACTGGAAGGAGTCATAGTGGGTCCCTGAATTTGAGATAACTGGGCCTGGGAAGCCCTTGAATTTAAGAAAGTACCCTGATTAAAAAAAAGTTTTTATAAAATAAGACACATTGTGAGTGTGATGATTTTTTATTGATTGTCTAAATGGGGCCATTCAAAGCCTTTGTAAAATCCTCATTGCTCTGGAAAATGTCCTCTGATGGCAGATACAAAACGTGTCTTAATGTCTCTACCCAGAATGCCATAGACGTAACATCAAAGGCTTCTGTGTTCAGAAACCTGCTATTGGAATACTCACGATGAACATGTACTTGTATTTGTTTAATTAACTATGGCTTAATTGCAACATAATGTATAGACAATCACATAATTAAACAAACTCAACAGAATATTTAATTATTTCTCCCCCATACAAACTCATGTCTGCTGGCCTGGAGAGGGCTCCGCTTCTGCCTGAAGTTCATGTAGGCTATCTACACAAAGGGATTCAAACAGCATGCTTCAAATCCTGGATGCACTGTCAGGTATGTTATCTGGTCTGGAGTTGAGATTCTCCATTAGGGCCCAGAAAGCTTCTACCTCCCTGCAGCACGCTCTCCACAGGTGAGGCCATGGGCTGGCATTTCCCAAACAAGCACCAATCAAACAAAATGTTTATCAGGATACTGGCTTTCAAATCTCTCTGTGTCTCTCATATTGCCGCAGTACAGCACCGTAAAAGCCAGTTGTTGTTATTACAAGTAAGTATCAGTGCACCTGCCACAAATAAAAAAACAAAACTAGTTTTGTTACAGCCTGATATACATGACGTGACAACAGCATTAGCTACCATGTTGTTAACTAACACCAGTCTCTCACCAAGACACCTACCCAGTTTTTCACTGTCTCTCCTCACACCATAACTCAGTTTCTCTCCTGTGGCTATTGTTTCTCCAAATCCTGGTTTGTTCCTGGCCTCCTGGAAACCTAGCAGGCTAATAATCATGAGGCTGTGGGCCATCATATCAAATTAATGGACTTTCTGGACCTCTTCAATGTCAAAATTTGCATTGGGCTATGTATTTATTAATGTAAAACTCGATCTAAACCACCCATTTGTTACATCAATTCCATTTAGTCGTCTTTAACTGCAGAAGTAAAATGGAGTCACAAAAACTAGTCCACACGGTACTGCAGTATGAATATATGTATATTTGTCTACTTTCTACATCATTTCCCTACTCACTAGGGTCTCCAACCTGCAACTTGCTCTTTAAACTAATGCTTACTGACAGCAGGATCTCCAAAACAACTACTGCAACATGCATGGCATGATGGAGCAGTGCATCCATGACATGGCTGTATTCATGTTTAAAAGCAAACAGGAAAAACAATGAGATAATATTTTGCAACTGGCCTGATAACCTATTTAACTAATTATACAATGTGTTTATATATTTACATGTTTGATTTTGTTATTTGTTTTCTTCTTGTTCAATGATGATTATTTCTTGCTGGTAGCTACTGGTCACATTTAATCAGAAATTGGACTGTGTCATAGCCAAACGAGAATAAAAAGCAGACTGCATTGCTAATAGTGTGCAAGTCCAGTATACCTGAATAGAGAGAAGATGGGAATATAATATGGCTCCTGAATGATGCTGAATATATAAACAGAATCATTCAAACAATCAATTTAAATGGCTCTTTGGCAAAAAATTACTTGCGTGCATCTTTCCTAATCAAAGCCAATTTTACTAGCGTGAGCAGCAGCAATATCCAAGTATCTCTTAGGTGCTCAGTAAGTTACAAACCCCTTTCAGCACGTTTGTTTTTTGTTTGTTTTTTATTACTGACACAAACACACAAACAGGGCCATAATATACCCCTGAGAACAATGTGTATTAGTCCCTGTGGAGGGAAAATAGAACATTAGGACTGCAGGATTTGATCCAGGTTTCTACTTTTCTTTCGCCTCCCATCATCACACCTTCAATTGGCCAACTCCCCGACTTAAAGGGACGAACCTCATTTTTCAATTAGGCACTAGACGCGTTCATGCTTCACTGCTTTCTCATCACCCTCATCTACTTGCCCCCCACCTTCCTCTCTCTCATGCTAATAGGGCTATGGAGGGAGGGGGAGGGGTTGTTCGGGTGTAGATAGAGACACTATTGTAGATCAGGATGCAGGAGAAGGCTGTATTGCTGGAAGGATTCTTTCTGCTGCTCCTTCACTCAGTTTCAGAAAAAAAAAATGTGATTGCTCGTGGTGACCGACTGATTAATTCATGTCTTATTTTGATTTTCCTTATTGAAGCCCTGCTTTTCATAATGTAGTGCCACCTATAAACAGTATGTTGTTTAAATGCATTTATAATACACCTAGATTCAGATGCAGATTGTAGATATACAGTAAGTAATGAATTTAAAGCTGAGTATGACTGAGTATAAGACTGTTTAAAAATGTATACAAAAATTTCTTCATGAGGTATTGTGTGCATGTATTTTTTTCTATTTCAGACACCTGCAGTGACTTAATGCTGAGAAGGCAGACTGCTTGAGTCGTGCAGCAGGGCTGGCTGTTTTTTTTTTCTTCAGCTGACCCAGTTGGGAGGCACATTGAATATGCAACTAAGATACAAGAAGAGAAACTTGGCGACACATGACTGAATAATCATCATGGTACTTTAATATTCAACAGAGAGAAGAAGAGTGAACGGTTAGGAAGAAGGCATCAAAATATGGGTGCCATGGAGGTTGTGATCCGATGTAGAGCAGAAAAAGGGCAAAAGAGCTCTGAGGAAGGAGAAAACAGGCAATGGTGGAGCGCAAGGAATTCAGTAAGACATCAAGAGATAAGAGTTCTCTTCTATTCTCAGTAGATACTTTCAGAAGCTCAGCAAATGTTCCTAATTCCCTTTGCCTTCGTTAGCCTCCTTCTCTATAGCTACAGATTAAACATGAATAAAGAGTTTCCAAAGAGATGAAGAAAAGAAAGACAAGAATAAGACAGAGAAAAGGAGTCTGGTGGTTGCCATGGTGATGAGAGGGGAGAGATTCCAGAATGGTCTCGGCCATTACGCAGTGTGTTGGGGAGATGGACTGTGCAGCACTTAGGCTTATTGCAGTGTGGGCTGAAACAGAACAGATATCTAATATAGACGAGATGGGCTCACACCAAAATGGTGGATGGTAAGCACAGTCCTAATAAAAAGAGCCTGTGGGATACTCAGGTTTTACTGCCAAAAGCTATGCAGAGAAAAGCCAATCAGGCTAAGAAAAAAAGACATTTATCCCATTTGAGAAAATGGAAGGACATCCAGTGAGTAAAAGCCACACACACATACTCAGTGATGGCTACACAGAGACATACTAAGGCACATCCCTGAACAAAAACATAATCAGAGGTACGCTGATCCCCTTGCAGTCTGTAACAGTCAAGTACCACCACTCTGTAACAACAAAGCCAAAGCCGTCTTTGGCTAATGGATGAATGTAATGAATAGAGACAACAATAGGTAAAGATAGGACAGTGGATTTCTGTCCAATCTTCAAGACATTAAACAGAAACATGAAATAAACTGAGCCAGATCAATTTCAACAATATTTTGTCTGTTCTTAAAAAAAAAAAAAAATACAGATGTTTCCTGTAGGAGTAGAGGATTAAGAAACAAGGCCAACTAGTCAAGTTTGCTTGGGAATATCAGTGGTTCAAATGAAGTGTAACCAACTATTTGAATTAATGAAAACCAAATGAAAAAAGAGAAATACTTAAGGTGAAGACAGTAGGTACTTAATGAGATATCTGGAATGTCCACTGACGTACATTAATTTATATCTATATGATTTTTTGCCATTCATATATAAACACACAACTGAATTCCATTCCATTCCACTTGCTCAATACAAAAACAAAAGTCGAAGTTTAAAAGTTGGTAAAACTAAACATCTGGCTGCTCACTTCCGCCACACTGGAACCATAACAGAGACACGACGTAGCTGTATCGCAGCTGTGACGCAAGCAAGCTGCAGTCTGTGTAACGCCCGCCTACATACAGATGGAATTTAAAGTTTTCTTTGACTGAGGTAAACATTACATACTCCACTCGTTTGTGTGTGAGAAAAAACAAAACAAAACCTTCGCAGCCGGAAGGTGACACAGTCGTGCCAGGTGGAGTAAAGGTGCAGTAAGGAGTGTAGCTATACTAAGGCTGAGTTAACATAAAATACATTAATTCACAGTGATGTGTGCAAGACAACAACATTAAATTATGTAGATTTCCATTATGCAAATAGTCTTATGGTTTTTCATCACATTTTAAAAAACGGTGACTTGTGCAGTAAGAGAAGTGGGACAAAGAGCCAAGTTTGGTGCTGAGTATCTCAGATGTTTCAAATGAAGGGTAACATCTTCTTAAAAATTTGTGAAGACAGAGAAAACCAAATAATAAAAGGGTAATCTGACAAGGAGAGCTTGACCTACAAGCAACACTATCTGTGAGAAATTATTGAAGGGATAAATACAGGACAACGAATGTCTGTTTCTTCATGAGCACACTGATTTACCAGACAACAAACACCAGATAGTGGTGATACACAGTGAGATCTCTGATTATGTGTAATCTTTGGTCATTGCCTGCTTTCAAACTTGTTTCCTGCTGACCACTGTGCACTATTTCTAACTGTGAACTAATCAAATCAAAGCAGAACAGTGGCTCTATGCCATGGCTTCTGGTCAAACCGACTTTGTACTAAGCAGCACAAAGCACTGTGTCAGCTTCTGTGACATATTCCTGGTGTTTCTCAGCTTCCTGGGTAGTTCAATAGCAGACAAGTTATTTGAAACTTCATATTACTCCTGTCTGACAGCAGGTATGAGGCTGCCAAATAATACAAAGGAGAAGAAAAGATCTAATGTGGAAATTAATAGGGCAAATTTTAAATTAAAACTTTAAATCTCCTTTTATTGCTTAACTAAATGTCTCAGACATTACAAAGATCACATAAAATGGTAACAGTGGCAATATTTCTTTGAAAACCTGATTTAGTATTCATTTTAGCCAGCATGGAATACATATAAGAATATTTGTTTTGTTTTTTTTAATTTAATTTTTGTTCTTTTACCTAGGCTGTCCTTACCATCCAGATGATTTTAAGCTTAGTATTAATAATCATCAGTAACCAGATAAAACAGGTGTAGCCACAGGGTGGAGATTCATTATCTTTGGCCTTTGTGCTAGTGAGTCCTAGTGGGATTTTGGTGGCACAGAGAAGTCAAAGAACCTATGTGGGCCATGAGGAAATTGCCAGAGAGGTTCAAAGGAAGAGCAGATTGAATATAACAGAACAAAATGAAAGGTGCACGTAAAGGGATGCAGTTTCACTTCATGTGAGGAATAGAGCACTAAGATCCATGTGTGCATATGCAAATAGTGGGTGGCCTTCTATCCATTTAGTTACAGTGAACTGATGCTGTGCCTCTCACATCTCCTGTATTTCTCACTTTACAATTAACATTCACACTAATCTACAGGGCAGCACCATGTGTCAGCACAGCAGGGCCTCTCTCTTTCCCCATGTGACACGGGTCATTACGGTTGCTCTCACCAGTGTCATGTGAGGTGGGTGACATGTAATTATCGCTTTACACTCATTTCCTCATTTGCCCTGGTTCTCAACAGGCTTAATATCCCTCAACCAGTCTCAACAGTCACAGCAACATTTGAGATTTGCGTTATTTACTTTGTTGGCCTACAGTACAAAACAATGAAGAGAAAGTAGAAGCTTAAGTGTTTAAACTATCATAATGACTCATTTAAAGTGTAAAAATACTATAGTTACTTATAGTTAGTAAAAACATTTGAGACAACCACATCGCCCAAGGTCAGACGCCAGACAAGTCTGACAGTTTTATTTCCACTAGTGAGAAAGAAAGGCACAACGTCCCAACCCCCTCCCAGTGGAGTTAGCAAACAGTCTCTTTGCTCTTTTGTCTTTGGTTTTATCTTGTCACGCAATGTGGTCCTAGGCCTCTCGAGTCACTTGATGCTGCTTCGTCGAGCAACATCTCCACAATCACAATATCTCAAAAAGACTGACAAACCCCTGTCAGGTAATTAGCCTAATTAGTCACTCGCTTGTATTTCCTTCCCCTCCCTAAGCTCGTCTTTCCTCCTGCGTGGGTTTGAAGAGTGCCATCATTAATATCATCCCGCCATGGGTCATAAAGCATTCCATGTCACCGTGATAAAGGTCCCAGTCCTGGCCTGGGAAAGGAAAGGGATGATAACCTAGCTGGATAGAATGGCTTTAAATTAAACTATCTGATGCAATTAATTCAGTGCACAGAGCTAATTTTGTCCTATATTACGAGTCACAGCATACACCATATACTCTCTTTCTCCTCTGTAGCACTGAAGCCATTCCCATGTAACTATAAAACAATAACACGAGTGGCTAAAAGATCCCACCATACTGAAAATGACTGCCATAATTTACTTAAAACTTCTTAGAAATTGAGATCTAACTTGAATTTGAGTTCAGTCATTGATCTCACAAGTCACTTCTGAGATTTGTGACTGTTTGACTGAAATTCACAATGTGGTTTATTGCACAAATACCTTGAGGTTGAGCTTAAATCAGCCACATCCACATTCATGCTATGGATCACAAACAAATAACATGGAAATTGTGTTACCTTCATAGATCGCTTTAAATCCCTGCCCGCTGACTGCGTAGTCAGACAGTAGCCACAGTGTGAGCCTGGAGCCTGTACTCACAATGGGTGAAGGCAGCTGGAAACCTGTTAACCTGAGAACAAATGGACAGAAGGACAATAACGGTCAGACAGAAAAAAAGATCCAATCAACAGCACAGTTGGTTGCAAGGTCAGGTATGAAACTCGCTTCCATCAAGCCAGCTGTTCCCTCAGGCATTCAAGGATAACTTTTTGTATAACGAGGCTCTGAATCATCCACAAATTATTAAAATGTCAAGACCTCAACAGGACAGAAAACCTCAACAGATTTTTCTCCATCAGCGAAGACAGAGTAACTACCATTATGTATCCCCAGTAAATTAGAAACACAGCAGCCAGTGTGGGAATGAACAAACGGTTGAACAGAAAACAAACATAAAATTGTCAGCGTCTGACTCAACAGCCATTTCTAATAACCAACCAGTACTAGTGCAATTCAACTGGAACTAAAAGTATGTTTGCTATACCGTTCGTGTCCATTTGACCATGTCTGAGTCAAACTGTATCTTTAAATACTTGATATTCTTTTCACTTTGAATGTCAGTTCAAGGCTTGTTTCACACCTGTTTCTTCAAAGATACTCATTGGATTCAAATGTGTATTGTTTTTGTCCATGATGTAGATGATCAATCCACAAAACTGCAGCCGCTCTATGAAGTCTGTGTGATTTTATTACATCTATTATCTGAGTCATAACTGTGATAACTGTGATTGCACCTTAAAGAACCAGTAAAACCGATATTCAATAACTGTTTAATTATAAATATAAATGTAAAACAAAACGCTGCATGCAATGTGGTGGATTTGCTGGATTTGTCAGAGTCATAAACAGTTTGCATGATATTAGACATCACATAATAGCATTGCTCCAAGAAGAATAAAATATTAATCCATATCACAGTACCAACACATATTGGTTATGCATGCATTATCTTTGATGTTGTGGCCAAGTGGCCCAGGTGTTCATGACGCACAGACGCTCCAGGGGAGCATGACAGCAGACCAAAGGCAAAAAAGGGACTAATAAACACAAAAAATGTGTGGCTCAAAAGCACAAAATTTTAATCAAATAAAATGTAATTCTACATGTCAGGTTTGATTGTATTTTAGCCTTTACTAATGTGTTAGTTACTTGTCATACAAGCAATGGCATAATGATGAGTTTAATTTCTCTCCTACAGCAAGTAGTACAATAAATAAAGACAATGGACTGGTTGCACAGCAGACATTTTGACATATCATAGCATGAAATTCACAGGTGTATTAATGATGGCTGTGTTCCACTTTGGGGAGGTCCTGCTATTGTGCTGCTGTCACTATTACTGGGACACTTATATAGCACAGAGCGGTTGTTACTGTTATTAAGTCCTCCTGTGTTTTTTCCTTCTGTGACAAATAAAAATGTCTGCTGTGAAACCAATCCATTTCATTCATTTTATGATTCTTAGTGTGGAAACTTTAATCTCATTAATTCACAAAGAAGAAAGGATAAAACCTGAAATCATCTTTTTTTTTTCTTTTCAATATCAACTATAAACAGTTAAACAAACAAATAAATAAAGTTGAATAAAAAGATAATATTCCTAACACCTAACCTTACCTGAGTTTTTGTTACATTTATTGTCATTATTTAAGACTTTTCTGGATAACTTGGCAATATCAATAATTAGTAATAGTTAGTAATTAATTAGTACAATTAGTTAGACTTCTGTATAGATTTGCGCATGTAAAAAGGAATATGTCTTGATAAAAGAAGATGAAGTAACGCTGAAAACTATAATTTAACCTAAATGTTGAATTAAGCTTACCTTCGTGATATCTTTAGTGTTATTTTCTTTCGGATAAATAGTAAACCAACATATTACTTAGTATTTGTCGCGTAACTGCGACACAATACCGCTACTTTGCCGGGGATGGCGGCATATCCGATTTTTACCAGCTGTAACTCGTTAGCCAATTAGTGTTAGCTAACATTGCTAATTTCATGAGTTAGCTAACACTATAAAATTAAGCTTGGTTGTTATTTTGTTGTGTTAACCAACCCAGTATTCTGACAGTACATGTAATGCTCAGCAAAACGGTTTTATAGAGTTACAAGCACCGCAGTCTTTTCCCTCCTCTCTATAAATGTATATTTTCAGTAGCTAATCCGCTAGCTAACGTTAGCTTATGCTGCAACTGCGTCATACTCTGGGTAGTATTCCTAAGTGAGCCATTAGCTAGGTAGCATCGACTGGTATCTCCTAATTAAACCTTTAATTAATAATGTCACCTCAATAATTTATTTAAGTTCATCTTAAGTTTACCTCTGAATCAGGGGCTTTCACTTGAAGAGTAGCCTAGTCTGTCTAGTTAATGACGGTCCACGGTCAAAACTAAAAGCCAAAGCCAGTGTCAGTGGTTTCACATCAGTCAGCTCTATCCACTGTCACATGTAACTCAGCTTCAGTATAGTAGTAGTAATTTACTTCCACAACTTTGGATCACTTATTGTGTTTTAGATGGTCATGGATACCATGGATAATGGTTTGGTGTACTGTTTTATAATAATAATAATGATAATAATAATAATAATAATAATAATAATAATAATAATAATAATAATAATAATAATCCTCTATTAATGAATCTTCTAGTAGGTTAACCATCTTTGTGATCTTATTTTTTTAAATTATCATCAGTACTTTAATTTTACTCATCAAAACTGCATATGCTGTTTGAGTCCCTTGTCTTTCTAGAATAATCAAATCACTTCATTTGAAGATGTTTAATAAAGCACTGCAACGAGTAGAGTGGCAAATAAAACTCCAGGGAGACAATGTAATAATAACCAGAGTATTAAAAAGATGCTGGAAAGTTCTGCATACCGGCCGCAATCACGTACACGCAAATACTAATTTAAAAAAAAAGTGTCTGCTGTTCATCTGTTGCCAGTCACCACAGGTTGATTCATCTGTGCATAGACATTAATGTGTGATATAGATCCCTGATTTACATATTCTAATAAAGAACAATGGTGTTTACTTTACTTTTAGCTCATCCTTAAAATTTCCCTTCCCAAGTGCTGCTTTAATTTTGATTTTATGTTCCCGCATGCACTCTCACTGCATGTGTATCCTACTCTTAATAATCTATTACATCCCTCCCTTTTATCTCCCGGTGTTAAGAGAGGCCTCAGTGTTTCACTTAATCCTTAAGTACCATATTGAAGGTGGGGGAAAAATTGCAAAACACCAGTGCAAGAAAGATGAATTGGAACAAAAAGGGAAGAGGACTTTAATATATGCATGATTTCACTCCTCTCTGTGAGATTGTCACGGTGGGATATCAGCTAAACGATGGGACACATGTTCATGCAAATAGCCCTTTCGCTGACCGCAAATTGAGTTGGAAGGCAGCCATCTTGGTTCAGCAGCGCACTGTGGGGAAGGGGGGTTTGATAGAGGGTATGATGGCTGAAATGGCAAAGGGTGGAGGGAGTTCTACAAACTATGAGGGATTCTTGACGCATCCAACTCGTGATCATCTGGCGTAAGCCAGATATGGCCCCCAATCATTTTTCCAGGCTAAAAGCAAAAACAAAATGGATCCCGTCAGAAAACACACAGAAACTGGCTTCACATGCGAAGGGAGATTAAATATTGCAATGTGATATGAGCTGTGGCAATCTGAGGCGTGCAGCCGGTATTGTGAAAAAGCCAGCTGGGGGATTGCCTGTTATCGAAGAAAAGATGTGAGATATGATTGCAACTGAATGATACAAAAGAATGGATTTGCAGCACAGGTGTCTCAAGTGAATGATAAATTGATGGAGGGAGGACGGAAGTGTGAGGGAGAGAAGAAGGGAAAAAGAGAGAGATAGAGAAGTTAAGAAAGATAACACAGTTATGGGAAATCATTGGCTGTCTACTGTATGGAAAGCTAAGCGATCTCAGAAATGAGGGCCTCCGAGGAGAAGAATAGGTGTGTGTGTGTGTGTGCATGGCTGCATCCACACTGAGCAGTATATGCTCTTTGTGTGTCCAAGTGTTTGCATAAGCGCATGTGTGTGTGCAAGGAGAGAGCAGAGGTCTATTAAGAGGGCTTTCCACCTGACTGGCCTCAGCATCTTCTCAATGAAGAACCTCTGCTTCCAATTATCCCACCACGACCCATGGGAACGAGAGAGGGAGAGACAGACAGAGAGGGAGACAGAGTATATGTGCGGAAAAATGGCTGCATAGAAAAAGAGAGGAGATATTGTAATGAGAAGATGGCAGCGGTGAAGAGCAGGTTGAGGGAGGGCAGAATATAAAAAGTAGGTAGGTGAGAGAAACACCATCAGTACGTGGGAATGTAAAAACTCCAACCACGAGGCCGAATTGAGCAAGGATGAGTCATGATGAGAAACTCCTTCATTAGGCTCCACAGCTATTCAGGGATTCAGGCTCCCACACTCACACAAATGCACACATCAGTTTTATTCATTTGAACATTTTCATGCGTGTTTGTGACCCCCCCAACTAAATATATGCGTGTTTACAGCTGTAGACAGATAGAGATTATATCAGGTCATTCATCCTTTAATCTCAGTAAATGTGTGTGTGTGTAGGTTCTCAGAGTGGAAGGTAAGCACAGTGCTGATGCAGCTGATTTTCCCCCCAGAAGGAGGGAAGAGGAAGGGGTGAAAAAAAAAATAGATACAGCAGCAAGATTTTGATGGCTGAGTAGAGGGGAGACATTAGCCAATAAATGATGGGTGGTAAGAGAGAGACAGGGAGAGGGGGAGATGAAGAGCATAGTGAGGAACTATGTGTGTACTTTTGATGTGTATTTCTGTGAGTGTGTACTCTTTTTACACAAGACCCTGTGCAGCTATAACTTGTCAGTGGTCAAGGCCAGGGGCTGATGCTTCCGTTGTGCTCTGTAAGCTCTAATTCTCCATTGACTGCCCATCACACTAACAGTAATGCTGCGAACTAGCGCCCAGGACATTGCAGCACATACACACTAACGCACAGTTCCTGCTCTTGTGTATGTTTTTGGGGAATGTTTTTAAAATGAAACATATAAAACAAAATGGACCCTGGAATTCAATCTGTTGCAGTTCAGTATGTGCCTGTGGATGAGTCATCACTGATTCTGCTTACAGTGAAAGAAACTGTGTAGCCTAGTGGAGGTTAAAATGTCACTCCATTCCCACACACATGATTTGATTTCTCTAAATAATAGGAAGACTTTCACGAGCAATTACACTGTATTTCTATCAGCCTTCTTATCCTTTCTCTTTGGGTAAGCTGTAATGTACCGTGTCACTTTGCCCAAGGGCGTGATCTGGCCTTGATAGGGTTTTATGGTTAGCCTTCAGCGCTCTCAATTTCAATTCAGATTCCTGTTATTTAATTTGAAATCCTGAAAACATGTTCCCGGTAATCATAGTGGCAAGTAGTTTCACAGGAGAAGAAGACATTGCAACCTCTGACATGTGACGAACCTCTGATGTTTACTGCAGAAATTGACTTTTTCTGCTAGCTGTGGCTGTTCATTGTCACATCACAGTGTCCAGAAAGCATGCAGGTGAACATCACCAGAGGCAGCAACAATTTATAAATCTCATACACAGCTTTCCAGTAATCCCACAGAACATCAATATTTCAAACAAGATTGACATTTTTTTGAACAGAACGGGCTAATTCCCTGTCTGTCCTGTGGAGAAAGGTGGGCTGCCATATGTAGCTGCTTGTTAATATTCATCCGTGCGTGACATCACCAGGTATTTGCACATTGTGCCTGAACAACGAGAGTGGGAGAGTCTCTCAGATGTCTCCGACGCTGAATGCTGATGGTGAAATAATCAACAGTCAATCGCAGTCAGCGCCAACTGAGAGACAAACCGCAGTGAAGTCATTAACAAACCAGTGTCTCTAGAGAAAGAGAGGGAGAGCTGGTGAGGGAGAGAGGCTGATACAAGGGGAAAAGCAGAGTGGTAGGGAAGGTGAAAGGAGGAAGAAGATGGGAGTGGGTGGAGAAAATATTAACAGTGACTTGAGGAGATTTGAACAGATGAATTACTCCAGAGAAAATAGGAACAGCTAAATAGAAATGTGTGGGGGGCGGATGGCTGTGAAAAAACAGACAAAATGTGAAAAGTTAAACAGCAAAATGATGGAACATGAACTCCTGAGCAGAGAGACAAGTAAGGGCGAGAGAGAAAACCAATGCAATGATGAAAACAAGTGAATAATTTATAGTGTCAGAACAGTGACAGAATGCCTTACTCATCAGTTGTGTTCATTTTTGGGCCCTAAAAAGAAACAGGTGGCAACATAGGACTGATAAGTTGTCATTTGCTGTGCAGAATTGCTATCGTCCTCACCAGCTAAATTAACGGACGTGTGTATGAATGAGTGGAGGAGTTTTGGAACACTGTACCGATGGCTTTACTAGAGATAAATGCTTCAGAGTCTTCCATTTTAATCTGTTTCTTAAATCTAATTGCACCTAAGGGTTGGAGTAAGTATGGAGTTATGGCTTACACACACTCATGCACGCGCACAACTTCCCCTGCAGTGTCTACCGGTCAATGATTGAGTGAGTGATGTGACTGGTTTATCTCCAGGCTATCTGCACTCTATTAACAGTGTATTACATTGCCCCGATGCTATCTGCATCTGCTCAACACCACGGATACCTGTGAGGCAACACAGAGGGCCGCGCGATCCCTCTTGTTTAAGATTGCATAAACAACATCCAGCCGATAACGCAAGTCCATGCACAGTGCTTGAATAGTTATTTAAATACTTCAATCCTTCACAGCGTTGCTTGTTTTGCTGACAGATATGCATTTATGGACATGATGTATGTTATAAAAAGCACCCTGATTGAAAGCCTAAGTGCAAAATCGGCAAATGAACAACATAATGGCTCTGACAAGAGAGTTAAGGAAGTAAAAAAAAAAAAAAGAACAGCATTCTTTGTTCATTTGTTCCCCCCTTGTAGAGACATAAGTCAATTACTCTTGCACCAAACAAATCAAGGCTGACAAATGAAACAAGGTGCCGTTCACGCGTCCAATGTGTTTACCCCCTACGCCGCACAAATCGCTTTGCAATAATCCTTGGGCAGAAAACAATTAGGGATAAAATAAAACTAATTCAATGTCGTACCACTCTTGCCCCTAGGACAAATCAAAGTGGTAGCCATGAGAAGTGTTGTTTACCCGTCTGTACCTGTGTGTGTGCGCGTGTAAGTACTTAGACCAATTATGACACACACGGATGTAGTAAATGATCAAGGAGCGAAAAAGGAAAAGACAAGTGAAAGAAAGGCGTTGGGTAACAGTTTTTAGCGTGTTGCACAAATGAATCATGATTTGCTCCTCTTACAGGCTGCAGTAGTAATTATAGTTGTTGTGTAGACACATCTTCATGTGTAAATAATACTAGTAACAGTAGAAGTGTGAAGGTCTTGTCATGCCTATATATAATTTATACAGGTTATATAACACATATTGCAGTGACGATCAAATAATGTCCTGATGACTCAGCCTTACAAGCATGAGGATATCGATGCGTAACGCTACACTTGGCCAACTATGTCTAGTTGGCCAAGTGTAGCGATGCGAGAAGTGTAGCATGATGGAAATATAGGGAATAGAATAAAAAACAAACAAAACACTAATGTGCAGTTGAATAAAGAGGTAACTGAGTGCAGCATAGCCTTTCCCGGAATCTTTCAGATTAAAAGGATATATTATTTAATAAATGCAGCCATTTGCCACTTAGTATAGTACACACCCAATCCCTCTTTCACCATCTATACTGTCTTTCTGTCTTTTACTCTGACTCATCCTCTCCCTCTGTCCCCTCCTATATGACTGTATATAGCCTGTGACTGCAGACACCCCTGTCAACATAGATTTTTGGTGCCATTTTTCAGTCAATTTTTAATGGTTGAGCTAGGTAGCCGGCAGCTAACGGTGTAGAAAGATGATGTTCACAATCGAGATCCTGTCTATAAAGCTCTGATTGGTCGATTGCTCCTCTGTCTGGGGGAAATTTTGATCAGCAGTTGGTAATGTTTGAATCACTGAATAAATCTGAGATGTTGTAGCGATTCTAGGATAGTTTTTCTTAGTTAGTATGAAATGGATGTCTAAGTTTGGTTTGGAAAAACTTTCTTGGCCTGTATAGATCCTATCCTTACCTTACCTTATACCCCACCCACACACCTTTCAGATGAACTGGAACGCCAACATCAGCACCTGACCTCCCTAATGCTCTTGTGTAGGCTATTATTGCAGCATATTAATGCCTATTGTTGTAGAATGAGATGTTCAGTAATTACATATGGGGGAAATAATCAGGTGGCCACATACTTTTGGTCATGTAGCGTGTAGCGACTATTCAGATGAGTATGGATATGGACCATGTTTGTATGTATAGGCATACCTGTCCTACAAGGCTAAATCTAAGCCGTTGAGGTTTCTTCCAAAGAGACTGCATGAAGCTCTGAATCTATATTCAAAATTGTATTACTTGTGCTGCTCTCGCTCTCTCTCTTCCTCTCGCTGTGATCTTCAGTTTTTCCCCTGCTCCGCAGAGGGATGCCACTAATAAACTCCAAAACAAGGTTGTGCTGGAGATCTGATTAGCCAGCAGGGCTAACAGGGACACAGTGACCGATGGAGCACCGAATGCTATTTACTTTCTACCCGTCGCTCTTCTTTCATTCCTGTGGCAATGATGATCAAAGAGCAGCAGAGGGAAGGAGACAGCGATGGAAAAGAGAGAGGAGGAAGAGGAGGAGGGAAAGCGCAATGGTGTGTTTGTAAGTGTGTGTGTGTGTTACCAAAGTACAGCACTGGTACTGATCTAGAATTAGCTGCAGGATATCAGAAACGCTGATTAACTCATATTATATTCAACTTGTTTTTGTGGTCTCTCATTTAGCTCCTCTCTGGCTGTAAATCTCAACTTTTATGCTCTTAATTTTGTCTTTTTTGATATGGAATCTGAAGTCATCTGTCCTATTTTAGTCCTAGTTTCTATTAATTGATTCACGTTCTTTATGATGAAATCACTGGCAGAATATGGAGTGTTAACCTTCCAACAACTAAATGAGCAGAAAAGAGCAACTGGTCACATGCAACAAGTCTCTCATTACATGCCAGACAAATCCTTTTGACACAGCACGTCTAGTGTGTACAAGTACACATTTGTGCGTGTTTGTGTGGGTGTGCGCGCACACAATGTGTGCTTTATCCATTATCACGTTTCACAAGGTGTTTGGATAACTAATTAGGCTGCTATGCTCTGTGTCTCCCAGGGATGAACACGAAAAAACATGGGAAAGGGTGAAATCAAGGAAGAAAAACGTGACTGCAGCAACACTGAGGGGGGAAAAAAAAACAACAAAATCAACACAGAATGGAAAAATATGCCGGGGATTTGCCTAAGCCAGGAAGCAAATGGTGCACAAGGAGAACATCTGTGCTTCACACTCCCATAGATTACAGCTGAATGAAATGCATTTCTTCGGTTTCAGGGGTGTTTGCGTTTGGGGGGGACCAAAGGGTCCATGCTACCATATTACTTTTGTTGGCTGTCTCTGTTTTTTTGTTGTTTTTTTTCTTCCTGCTATGAGAATCTGTGCACAAAGACTGTAAAGCACCAAATCTTTTTTTGAAAATTGATACTTTGTTTGAGATCAGTCTGAGAAATTATTTCATATGCACAACAATCATAGAGTGGCCAACATATCATGAGTATTTAAGAATTTAAAGGATATTAAGATTTCAAGATATTAACATGTACCTGCACTGTTGGCGAACATGAAATTGTTCATTCGTGCATGTTCCATCAATCCCAATTTCAATGGACTATTCAGACTTCAGATTTTATCCCAGACTGGCAGGTGAGCAGATTTTAAAGTGCATTCACTGATGACAGTGCCGGCATTGTGTCTCAGACAGTTCAGTATATTGGTCGGTGTCTCACAGTGCTGACTGAATAGCTTGAAAAATCCTGCAGTTTTGTTAGACATATATCATTTATTTCACCCTATTTGGCTGCGACAATTTGGCAGTGAAGACATAAACAAGAGGTGCACTGTAGAACTGCAGTTCAAATTGCTCAGCAGGCAGACGAGTCATCACCGTACCTGTGTGTTTTTGTTTTTCTCCTGGAATCGCTGCTTGCAGACATTTATTTTAAATTTGGATATTTCTTCTGGAGGCACACACTATTTGAAGCAGCCAAGCCACCATGGTGCCCTGCAAGAGCTTGTATATGCAAAGCAATGCAGATGCAGAGCAGCAAATAAGTTCTATATGTTTTATTATCAGACCACCAGATGTTTGATTTACCTTTCAAAGCAAGACATGATTACATGACAACAAATTGCAGAACATGTCATAATTCTTGGAATATGTTAAATATGCTGAGGGAACTGAGGACTGGAGAGCTCTTATCACTGTCATTTTTCAAATGTTTAGACTGCAGAGAGGTTTATGAATTTTTGGAAAGTGCTTGAGAGCTTGCATATAATATCATTACTTGTTTATGCATGAGAGACAGCGTTATGTAGAAACAGCACAAGCATATTGCCTCTGACTTTAGTTTAAAGCTTTGGATATCCAATCCTGAACTGCAAATTACTGCAAAACACAGAAGCAAAGAAGTTTTTTTTCTTCCATCAGATAAACTGATAACACTGATGAACTGTAGATTACTGGTGTTCATCTTAGAGCAATGGTTAAGCGACTTTTTGACATTATTATCTATGGAGAGAATGGCCACAGATTTACGAGAATGTCACAAAGAGAGTCTTACACCAAGGATGAGGAAGCTTAATGTGAGTCTTTTTCCAGCAAGTGCCTTTATCCAAAATGGGGAAAAAATAGCACCACAAACGCATTTTTCATTGGAGAATTTCTCTCATTCACACAAATTATAGAATGTTAAGCCATGCTTATCATTGTTTTTGAAAATTATAAATGCTATTTTATTACACCTTATCAATGCAAAATTACTGGAAACAAAGAAAAGCCCTGCAAGCAGTAAAAAAAAAAAAAAAGAAAAAGAACAGAACAAGCAAAACAATGACAAGCTGCCTCCCAGCCTGCTCTTCCCTTCCACAATGTTAAATCCAGACATACTGTCCATGTTAAAACTGCTGCAAATGCACACTCATGACGTACACGGTGCCTTAGGTATTGCAATTTGAAAATTGTGACTGATGTGATTTGCATAAGTTGTCATGCAAATCAACAAAATGAATTCCCCGCAGTGAGAAAAGCATAACATCTGCCTCCCACCATCCCTTTGTTAGGGTGTGTTTATCACTTTATATCATGAAATTTGTAGCTTGAATTTTAGGTACTGCACATGTAATGCACATTTATACATCCATGAACCTGCCGACGTTATTATAAAATTACTACACACATTTATATAGAAATATTGCAAATCAACTTATTCTTATTGGGTTTCTCTATACAGACCAAATTGCAAAATATGACACTGTGTTGAGTGACATATGCATAATCTAAAATGAAAAATGCCTCCAGGAGATTTAGCTGTGTAAAATTGCTACAATTTGTAGTGTTTTACTATTATATATTTAGTATATTTTTTCACTCACTAACTCAATATTTCTGATCTGACCAAGTCTAATTTTAGATATATTTCTCTTGGTGATATCAATAAAAATGTTAAAAAAGGTACACATTTATTTATTTATTTATTTATTTCATGAACTACGACTGTAAAAGGCAAAAGGTAGGCTTATAATTATGGATGTTTACTTGTTTTTTGAGAACACATATTGGCTAAAATGTGAGCCTGGAGGACTGCATGGGTGTAATTATACCTCTATTTTTAGTCATCATGTTTTCATCCCTAAAGGTTTAAACGGTTTAAAAAAATTGTTTGACTCAACTGTGTGTGCACCATGAGCAGAAGGGATGAAAATGACACATCTTTTTGAAGGGTGCACTGCATATTTAATCTTTTATCTCTGCAGGAAAACATTTCATTTCATGCCACTGCTGAAGTGAATCCTGTTAAGAACATTGATAGGCCCGGGGATGGGAGATTGTCAATAGCAATACACACAATGAGTGATACACAGGATGCAGGATATAAATTCACAGCCATCTAGTTGATTATTTCTCTAATCTGGGGTTACAGGGCCTAATAATTCTGCCTCACAGGTGAGCAGATGTCATAAATCTCAACATCGTTTCACTTTTTCCCAGCACGAGATGATGAAAAACAAACTATCACTCTTCCTCCTGTTTTTAGCAGACTGTCGTTAAAGCTGGCGTTGATAAGTGGCAGTCTCTCCATTAACAGCCCAGACTCAAAGGAACCGTAAATCCTTCAGTGTGCGTGTGTGTGTGTCTGCGAGTGTGCACCATTGTGTCAATGTGTCTGCTTGCACATGTCTGGGGTTGTGTGTGAAAAAAAAAAAAAAAAATCTACATAGAGTTCATGATTGTGTGTTTATATACTGCTGAATAAGATGCTCAATCATGACCACCACAAACAAATAAAACCACGCAGCCTTGAAGCCATATTTCTCGCTCTCTCTCTCTCACACACATGCCTCCTCCTCATCTGAATATGTACTCCTTGCGTGGATGTCACATAATGTGTTAACGCATAAGCACGTGTAGCTCGGGGTGCACAGACAAAGAAGGAACGTGTGAATGCAAACACGCATTGTACACGTGTTCGCCACAGCGTTCAAGTACTGGAGTCATTTTCCAAAGTATGCGTTGTGAAAGATTGATAGCCAAGGCCTTCACTGAAGAAGAATTATCACCATGGCAAGTGTCCAGGCAGGAAGTGCTGCTGTACGTCATCCACTCTCACTGTGACCCGCAGACATTGGTGCTTTGCAAGCTTGACTGTACTCATTCACACATATATATGAGACATGGATGCACACTAACACATCAAATGCTGGGAGAGGAAGGAGATTGAATTAACACAAGCTTTGATGGCCCATACTAACATCCACTACTGTAATGTATGATAATTTCTTAATTTAGAAGCGATAAAAAGAGAAGTTATTACTGCTCTACAGCTCAATACAAGTGTTTTATAATAGTAAATAATAAACAACCATCTCTTTTTATGTAAGCAGCTGGTATCATTTAAAAGAAATATGATAGAAAAATAATACAGTGGGTCAACAGTATAAAATAAAAACATGTAGTCTTTTGTTACTTAAATGTATAACTGCAGTTTTATCAAGGAATACTGCAGTTAATGATCTGTGCATGCATATGTGATTTTTGTGCACAGCTGCAACTACCAATAATTAACATTATTGCTTAATCAGGTGTTTTTTTGAAGCAACTATGATTCATATTTTTCCATGAACAGTGGATTGGATGCAACTACAACACGCAGTTGTTTTCAGCAAAAAAAAAAAAAAAAAATCTCTACAACCATCTGTATTCCACAGGCCCAGCACCAAAGAGCAGATAATCAAAATGAACAACTAGCTGTTGAACATAGTGCTGCATTTAGCAGCTAAATTTCCAGATATTTTTCATCTAGGATTTGGTTGGGAGGAAAACAGAGCGGCGCGGCAAGTTAATATTGACTTACGTTCATTAGGTAGACACAAACATGACTCAAGAAGAATTCTAATGTTGCTCCATATCTGCTGGGTGTGTAAATGAGCAACTGTTTGCTAACATTCTCGCTATCTCAGTTTAAAAAGGTGGACACGTTGGAGTTTTATTTGTAACTTGTTCTGCTGTTTCCAAGTGGATGGGTTTAATTAAGCATTAAATCCATAAAATGTTGGTGCCCCCATAAATTTCCCAGAGCCCAAAGTGAAATGAAATCTCAAAGCCAGAGAAAAGAGCAAATTGTCACATCTCAGAAGCTGTAATATCTGGCATTCTCACTTCAATATAAAAAACAATAACCCCAACCCCATCATCTAGGCCTTATTTCTTAAAGGATCAAGTTGGGAGCATTCCTTTATGGCCAGCGTTCTTGGTCTGTTTTTAGATAGAAGATTCATGTAGCTCAAATAAAAACGTTGAACTACAAGCAGAAGCAATATGAAAGCATGCACATAATTCTTTTCTCTCTCATGCATATACTGTACAAGCACTTGTGCTCTCAAGTGCTTGCCAAAAAGCAGAAATGTCTCTTAAACCTTATGTGTCTGAAAAATTACAGGGCTAACAGTTTTCCAGCCCACTGCCATTTACTCTGTGCTTAAAAGTGTGTGTCTGAGTGTGTGTTTGTGGTGTTCATTTTATCTGTATTCCAATAAACCTTGATTTTGTTGACACTGAATCAGCTTGCTGGGATGGGCTGCACACTAGCCTAGATCTCCAGTGTAAGCATAGTCTGAGTACACACACACACACACACACAAACACAAATACTGCCTTCTTCTCTCACTCATATTGTGGCACCCCAACCTCACAGCACTGAGGACCGACTCCGCTGTTAATGCCACTCCCCAGCACCATGCACTAGTGCTCCTTATTTAGGTCCTATCGAGCCCACAGGCTGAAAATCTGTCCCTTCCACGCCTCCTCCCTCTTCTCTCTCTCACTTCCCTGCATCCGCCAGACTGGCAGGCCTTAACTCCCCATGTTCTATCACTCCATCATTGAGAGGAAGGTATGCGGAGAGAGATGCCTTCACACTCCCCAATAGCTTTTCCCTCTTCTGAAACGTACTCAGTGTTCCCCAAATGGCAGTTACAAGGTGAAATGTGACACAAAAGTGAAAAAAGGATTGCTTTTTACAAGTAGGAAATGTGTGCTGTCGTGCAGATTGACACTGAGTGAGCTGTTAGAGGTTCAGTGTCTCGCTTAAGCCTTAAGGTCAAGCCAGTTGTTGCTTTAGTCATGGCAATTGTACTACAGTACCATAGGCTGCCAAGCCAGGACACCAGGGTTACTGGAGGAAGTTCCATAACATTAATTTTTACTGCAGAAAAATGACCAGATAATCATTGAACTAGTCATTTTACTGAATTATTAAAATGCAATTTGCTGTTACAACACTAACAGTTTTAGGACAGACACAGGGAAATTGCAAGCAGGTGATTTAAAAATTTAAATTGAGGAAAATTTTAGGACCATACCATGGACTACAACTACAATTCATGAATACTTTACTACTTTACTGAGCAAGAAGCCAAAATGATTTATATATTTTTCCTGCCTTCCCGACAGGCACTAATTTCCATAAATTTTAGTATGTTCAAATCAACTTGCAAAATCTATACACAGGCAATCCATCACTGTAATAATTTCATTTTCTCGGGCTGCACTATTGTCGTGTGGTAATGCAGTTGGGCTACTTTGAAAACTGTCTATTGAACTGATCGATTCAAGCATGCTCCATCACAGAGCTACGAATATGACGCTACAAAGCATCCCATCTCTGTCATTCCCCATGGACAATCAGAAAAAAGATGGATATTGGGAAAAAGATAATGTGCATTATGTTTAGAAAGGTTGCGGTTTAGCAACTGATTTCCAGGAAAGAGTATTCAACATTAAAAATGGACATAACAGATTCTATTTGCTGTATTACTGCGTGCCAGTTGTGTAACAATAAAAAGTAGCACAACATCATAGACATAGCTTAACATAAAGACTGGAAACGGGGGGAATGTAAGGAATGTAAAAACAGAAACGATGGCTTTAGTGAGAGTTATGCGGTGTAACTATTTCTTGATGAACAGGAGCCAGGCTTGAGCTATTCCTTTGAGTATTCGCACTTGACGTTTTGAACTATTTAAGCCTGATTTCACCTTGAGGTTAGTTTTGCTGCAGTTCAACCTCTCCCTGTCTGGAGTAACTGGTAGCGTCCATAACACTCATGGTGCAAGTTGCACTTAATCACTACACCATCTCTGGAAATAGATGCTCTGCTTAATTAACAGCTATCAAATATTGACAGCAGCTCGCGCTTGCAATTGCTATATGTTCCAATATAACACTGCATATATATATATATTTTTTTTTCCATTTCAAACAATGGAAGCATCCATCGAATTTTCTTCCTGCTTCCCAGGTGTCTGGGACCAGCAGTTTATTGGAGTGCTGCAACAACAGACTCGTCTATGCATTTGTGAAGAAGTGACTGTGACTCATAAAGCAACTGCTGCAGAAGTACACACAGTGACAAACGCACACCGAGGTGCATATATACTTAAGAACACAAGCACATACAGCGTGCGAATGCCTATAGCTGAACTCCTTTGTAAGCCAGCATTCTCCGGATAACAACGTTTTCCTCGACTTTTCTGTGACAGACATGAATAAATTAATGGGTAAATAAACAAATCTAAGGAAAAGTGACTGCTTTGAAAAAGAAATCAAAGGTGATCATTTGAACATGAAGCGAGGCAAAACATTCATTTTTGATGACTACTTGAGATTAAAGGAAATCCTTCAAGCTCTGCAACCTATAGCGTGGCAAACATGAAAGCCTGATCAAATTCAGCGAGCACAGTATGGAGGGCACAAAATGGAGAACAGGCAGAAAAGATAAGACATTAAAAAATGGGTAAGGAGGAAATGAGGGAAGGTAGAGAGAAATTGGTGGAAGGGGGGAAAGAGAGATGGAAAGAAAATTACTTTTGACACAAGTGGGAGATGAGAGCAAAGGGAGGGCTGAATTATCAAAGGTGCATCTTTGCGTGTGTATGAAATGTGTGTGTGTTGTGAAGGTGGGAGTGAGTGTAAATATACGTTCATGTCCTTCCTGAGTGACTGCTGATGATCAGTGAGAGCTGCTTCTAGACTATTCCCAGCCTTTTCAAGCTGACTCACAGATAAAGCTTGAAGTCTCACTTTTACAAAATGCCTCCTTTGAAAAGAGAAGAACTCTGCTCAAAGACAACACGTGCAGAGTCTAAAGGAGATCGCTGTTCCAGACAAACTCTTTGCCATCTCTCTCATTTTTCCCGTATTTCCTTCTTTTTCCTAACTCCCCCCTTTTTTTCCTCCTTTTTCGAAAATTCATTTTCTTTCCCCGCTCTTATTTTCAAAGCGCTTAGACGGAGATAGTGGAACGCCCCAACCCCGCCCCCCTCCCATTCCACTGGAGCATCAATATACAACAGAGCCCAGAGGTCCAAACAGGAGAAAAGGCTGAGGAGAACAGCGCAACACCAATCCATAATGGATTTTCTTCTCGCTTTCATTCGCTTTCTGCAGGGAGATGCAGCGGAGGCACCGCTGGCACAGAATGAGAGATGCAGAGAAGGGATGGGGCAGAGGAGAGGAGAGGAGAGGAGAGGAGAGGAGAGGAGAGGAGAGGAGAGGAGATGGGGAAAAAACAGAAAGGCCGACAGAGACTCAAAACAGTGTCAATAACAAAAGCCCTGTAGAATATTTCTCTCATCTGTCTCTGGGGGGCTTGCATAACATATGCTTTAAACTATTTGCAAGGCCAAGCTCATAGCAGAAGGTGACAGGAATTAAAAGCAGCTTTGGTGTAGCTCTAGCTGATCTGATGCAGAAATTGTCACTAATTAAGCAAGCCTGTAAGTAAGGGACTGCCAAGAGGTCTGATAGAGATGAAAGTACAAGCAACATAATCTAAAAATACATGCAAATACAATGCATCAGTGAATAGCAGCACTGTGGCTGAATCTTATAATTACAGTTTAAACAAATAGAAGTCTGGCACTTAAGATGGCAATTAAACCAAACAATATTTATTTCTTAAAATCCTGAATGGTTGAAAATGTGTTAACTTAGAGAGCATAAAATTCTGCAAACCTAACCGAGCCAGTATTTCAGTTTGTGATGTTAGCGCAAGGCAACTCTTTCTGGGGCTGTTAAATTGATGGAGGATGAGCCTGTTGAGTCACAAATTGTTTGTTTGAGTCTTCACACCCAAGTGAACTTCATCTCATTTTGTTCGTAGCTCTGTGCCCAGAATGTCAGTGAGTAACCTTGGATGCTGTCATAGTGTCCGCAGAGTCAGTCAGTATTGTATTAGTCACCAAAGGGTCTGCTTCGAATGCCTCTGAATGCATCACTGATTCCAGTCTTGATTATAGTTTTGCCTCTTTTACAATTTCCAGTCCACTACCTTCATCAATACCTTCAGATCCCAATGACTCCATGAAGGACATTTTGAAGTTTAGAACAACTTGGGTTTTAATTAAATGTTTTTTTACTGGTTACAATAATGTCGTACTCACTACAGTAAATGCTGAGATCTGAGAAAACAGTGAAATCACCACAACCAAATCTGATGGCATGCAAGATGAGATGTAAACAAGAGTTTGGCCAAATTAGCAACCACTTTGTATGGAGATACAGCCAAAATTAAGCGGCAAGTATAGCTCAATGTTTAACAAGAGAGTTGGTCTGTGATAGATGCTTACAACAGATAAAGCTATTTATGTTCACTTTTATTTGCTCTTCCAAATTACTTTGGCTAACCTGGGGGTTTGACTATCTTTCTGAATGCTCATGTTTCTTCCCCTATCTGCCTTTTTTTTCTGGGCAATATCAAGATCTCAGCCCTTTAGCCCCACTATCCTGCCCGTGGGACATGAGCACTATGTAGAACCTTCATGGGCTGCTATAAAAAGTTCTTTGAATATTGTCAACATAATGAGTTTTAATATAGAGTAGACTTTCTTCTTTTTGATCTTTGCTCTCATGAAGAAAAAGGCCCACTCAGATCAAATAATCCAACTGAAACTGAATCCAGGCCAACAATATAATTATTACTTTATGTCCTTCATTGAGAGTGTCTAATATGTGACATTTAAAATATTTTTATTGTTTAATTGTCAATTTGAGGGGGTTACTTTTTGGTTATCATTATTATCAATGGGAATGATTTCCATTTATATAAGTATATGACCAGTATTTTAATAAATCTCATTTGTTTGCTTGTTCCACAATCTTACCTTTGTCATCGTAACATATCAAATTAATGTTTCATGACAACATTCTAAAAAAAAATCTCCATCAGCATTCAAGCAATATAAACCTTTTGACATAATAAAAACCAACATATAATATGCACAGAAATAATTCAGGCCATCTTTACCGTGTCCGCAGGTTTCCCGGGCTGGGTGGCCCATCATACACAGAGAGGATGTCAAAGTCCTCCTCTAGGGCGAAGCCTTGAAAAACCAGCTGTATCCGATTGTGCTCTGCCGCCACAATCACCCATGTACAGTTGGCATAGTTAGGATAACCGTAAGGGTAGCCGGGGCTCTCTATCGTCCCATTGGGATTGTGTAGTGTGTAACTGCAGTTCTGAGCTGTGAAGAGAAAAAGAAACAGGCAGTTATTAAAGAGGGGTGTAAGGCATGTCTGAACAGCAGGATGTAGGAAGTCTGAAGTATTTAAAGAGTACAAAACCAAATAAAAGACACAATAATGTAAATTTATACAAATACCCATATAAATGCACACCCACGGTTAAAGAGTTTGCACCACAAGCTGCAACATCCATTATCACCTACAGCTTGCAGCGTACGCCATTAATATAGGAGTGCTAAATGGCTCACCCTCTCCCAGATTTCCCCACCTCCATTGTCACACACTTGTTCACTCATTGGCCCTTTCACCACATTAGTAATAGGTTTCCACACTAATACAGGACATAGCTGGAGGAGAAAAGATGAGGGAACACACACAGACACACACAGGCACTTGAGTACTACACTAATCGTGCACTTTTTTTTGTCAGCGACCACTCATAAAGCCTTCAATCTTTTAATCATGCGTGTTGCCATCTATCAGTGCTTAGCTTGCGTTGGATGTGTGGAGTGTGAGCTATGAGCGTTCGTGTTTTGAATCCCCGAGCTAAATTACTTGTCTTCTAGTGATCTGAGCACAGCTGAGACTTTTAATCAATGTTAGGGATTTAGTTGTAATTAATCGCTAATGTGGACTGATGTGTAATTGCATTTATAATGTGTGTGGCTCTGCATTGTTGTCTGTGTGTGATTTCAGTGTTGATATACAAATGAGCTTCTGTACGTGCATGTATGGATTCCTCCCTGGCATTAATGAAACTCTGATTTGATTTTGGTGTATTGATACAGCAGCAGTGAGCAGTCAGCTGTCAGTCTGTTAGACAGGCGACAAGAGAATAATGTGCATGTGTCGGTCGATCACACACCTTAAATGCCCTCAAGTGTTGTAGCTTTTGAACTAAGACAGCAGGAATGCAACATGTCCAGAATTAATTTCCCTTTGTGGAAGAATCATAAGTGAAATTGTGGTTAAACAAAAGGCACCTGCATAAATAAGTCTCCTCACAAAGGGGACTAAATTATAATATCATGCAAGAATACATGCTATTTATACAAACGATCTGAATTTTCTCTTTGTTCGCTTCAGCCATAAACCTGAATCATAATGCAGCCTGATTAAAATGTAATTAGGAGAGTATAATTGGAGGACATCTGTTATCTGCATAACCCGCATTATTCAACAACACAAACAATGCAACACTTGCAGTAGATATGATTTTTGTTTTGTTCATGCATAACCATACTCATAACTGTGTAAATGTCTGGAATAAATCGGAATGAGCTATACCTGAGCGTACTAAAACAGGGCATTAAAGAAAAAAAAACAAAACAAAGCAGGAATCCTCTGCAAACACATTGCAGATACATGCTAAAGGGAGGGCTGCTTTGTTAAGTCTGGGGGGAAATGTGTATCGCTTATTGAATTCTTGCGAAACATACAGATTCTGTGCTACTTTGTGTACAGCTCTCTGAGGGTAAAACAAAAACAATCCCAAAGCTACAAATCTGTCCAAATTTACACTCTGAAACATGCCTCACATCTAAAAAAAAAACAAAAAAAAAAAACAGCAGGGATTTACAAGTAATAAGGCACCAAGCATGAAGAAAAGACAACAGAAAAAAATGGGGCATTTTTTATTCCTCTCAGTCTTACTCAGAACTCTAAATACAAATAAATACAAGCTGATTTTTTTTTTTTTAAGAAAGTACAGACAGAAAGAGAGAAGAAATAACAGCTAATTAAGTATGGACATGGATAATCCCTGGTTAGCCAAACAGCAAACCCTGCACTTGTTTTCACAGCAGTAATCGGTGTGTAAGATTTCAGGGGCTATGTGCCACACCAGGGTGTTTATGAATTCTGAGATGCCGCTGGAAAAACACCAACTGACACACACGCACAAACAAAGAAAACCAATATTAGCTTTTTGTTCCAGGTAGCACAGCAAAACGGTATCACATTTTTTCAGGAGGGGGAAAAAAAAAGGGAAGATAGTGTGAGGAGGTAAAAATCCAGACTGTCTGGATGGCATCAGCATCAGCAGCAGCAGCAGCAGCAGCACCAGCAGCAGCAGGAGGATAATAGCATCTCCAGTCACAGTATATCCATCATGCCACTGTTGACTCCCCAGGGCCTGTCTTGTCAAAATACAGGCCGGGGCCTCTCTCAGCCATCACTTTTCAGCACTTCATGTGCGCTTGACCTCTTCCAAAAGATGCTAATGTGTGCGCACTTGAACCCTGACCACTTGAATACACTTTGGTGTATAATGCTGTGCTGCCAGTTCAGATCTTTGGTTGTGGTGAGGATCTGCAAGTGTTACAGAGATGAAGTGGAAAAGCTCTGTGACGCAATGAATAACACAGTATAAAATGGGAGTAGCACTAACTAAATATGACCTATATACTGTATAGAGTACTAAAAATAACTGAGCACACTATGTGTAGTTGCCATCTTTAACCATTAACAAGAGAGAGTTAGTGGACTGGCATTAACAAGAACAAAGCAAGAACTATCTCCATTTGATTTTTCATTAAAGCCTTAAAATTGGCGCAGCAAGTGAGCATCCACCCTCCCAATTACCATCAGGTCAATACCAATATCCAGGTAAAACCTCCAAATCCACCTCTCCCACCTGATTTTCATATACACAGCCTGGTCAATAATCTCCTCATCATCTCCTTCATTACGAGGCCTCCATCAGACAAATGCCAATCAATGGCTCATACAGCGGCCTGATGGCAGAGCTTGATAGGGGTCAGAGCGAACTGTGACCTTCTTCCACATAGGCAATGAGGGCTGCATTACAAAACAATGCCAGGGAGGTTAAGGCAACTGAGTTATTATTAATCAGTTTCAGAGTCTAATCGAAATACTAGAATACTAATGCAGTGGCTCTTGAGGCTCAATAGACAGATCTTTCATGTTAGAATCTAACATGTTAAGGGTGTAACAGCCCTCCTCAACATGAGAGGCTAAACTGAAAACACTACAAGGCCGAAGGACACCAAAGGAATACATTTTACAAGAGTAAAAAATATCATATATAAGGGGAAGGAACACACCATACATACTGATTTATGACAGGTGATCAGCCAGGCAGCTGCCTTGCGTTTCATGGGTACAATTAAGCAAAGCAAAGAAAAAAAAAAGAGAAAAGAAAAAAAGAGAGAGAGAATAACAAAATGCTATTTTGGAGTGTGAGCACCTGTGCCAAGTGGCCGACTCTTAAATCGATAATGACGCACACAATCTGGGATAAAAGACACAAGATAGTGCTTTTAGAGAGGCTGCTTTTTTGGCTGCAACCTGAAACACTTTACCCTTTCTGAAAAATACATGGGCAAGATGGAAATGGACAAAAACAAACACAACAAAGTTGACTTGAGGATGCACTTTTGTGGGAATTAATAACGAATACCCCGCGCGGCATGAAGGTTGATCTCCACATCGACCTTAAGATACAATTGCCGTTGAAGTAAACGAAGGTACTGTACATGTAAGTCTACTCTCTCTGCTCTTTGAGAACACCAGATCCTTTGATTAAGTAGATCCTGCACTCGGAGCTTGGTTGAATTATTTAAGCCTCACCCAGGGTGCATTATGAAATTAGCTGCTGGGAGCTGTTGACCTACTGTGAAGCCCCTCAGTGTAAATCTGCAGGAGAGAGCCCATCCTGCAGTCGACCCAACTGACACGCCATAAAGACCCCATAAACAGACTGCTGGCCATGCTGTTTTAGCCCAGCTAGACCACCAGCAAATTAGAAGGTCATGTTTTCTCAAGTTGTGTAACTTCAGGTGAACCATCATGAATATAGAATAGCAGCAAATCGCTGGTTCAGCAAGTAGGAAAACTGCTAACTTACTCTTGTGGTTGGTGTATTTTCTCCCTCAGCATCTCTATGGGAACTATTTGCATTGGCTTGTACTGGAATGTCAACTATGCTTGATATCTGTGGATTTTCAGCAGATATGTTGTCCACTGCTTAGCCCCCTGGCAGCGTCCGCTTGGCACTAACCATCTCCTGTGCGCACGTCGCCAAATGGATGTACAGGGAGAGGTATGACCTTGCTGGGGCAGCACTCCAGGTTCTACCTGTCTGTGTGTGTGTGTGTGTGTGTGTGTGTGTGTGTGTGTTTGTGTTTGTGTGTAGGAGCTACAGTATTGTTTGCTTTGCCAGGGCAGTTGTTTAGTAGCGGGCACACAGAGCTGCGGCAGAGCTCTGTGACACTTTGATGAATCGATGGTCACTGTGCTGTACTCCGGCAGGACAGCAAACCCTCAGAGCGGAGGAAGGAGACAGGGAGAGACCAAAGGAGAGCCAGAAAGTGAGGGGGGGCGGGTGCAGACAGACACAAAGTAGACTGACTGGCTGACTGAATGTATGGACATATTAGAAAATAGATTTGGACATGGCATGAGGAATAATAGAAGCAAAGGTGAGATGAGGGACGAATAAAAAAAAAAAAGCAGCAGAAAGGTATAGAGAGGGAGGATGGAAAGTGCACGAGAAAGAACACGTCAGAAGGTCAACGAGGGGAAGAGCGACGGCCAATGGGAATAAATGAGTTGCAAAGAGGAGGAAGACTATATACAGTAAGGGGAAAGAGATTTTTTACCTATTTTCTGCATCTCGTTGACATGTCCTGAGGTCACAGACAACCAGTGTGACATTCACAGTAAGATAGCACTTAATCTGCACTGTTAGCAAATCCTAGAGGTCTGTTTGGAGAGATGCTTGGGCCGTGTGTGTGTGTGTGTGTGTGTGTGTGTGTGTGTGTGTGTGTGTGTGTGTGTGTGTGTGCGTATTTTATTTGTGTGAAGTGATACAAGAGCACACGTGTCTATGTATGGAGGTATCAGTTGCCTCAACATGTATGAGTGTAATCCCTATACCCTGGGTGAGTATAGTGTCACATATCTGCATGTCACTCTTCTGCCTAGATGCAATTACACTGACTGGAGTGACTCTCAATGGGAGGAAATTTCATCTTGCCGAACATAATCCCAACATCACATTCACATAATACCATAAAGATAATACTTGGTGGTACAAAATTGCAAATCCCCTTTCTGGACCCTCGTCTCTTTATCCCTCCCTTCCTCTGTCTGGTCTTCTCCTCTACGATACAAATTTGCCTTTGGACAAAAGACAAAGACGCACAGACCTTCCTGTTCTTGCAGTCATTAACAGAAGTGCCTTCTGTCTTATGTCGTCCTATGCGGGATTAATACAACTGAAGACAATAAAACTTGTTGTTTGATGTCTGGTCCTTCAGAATTCGAGCGTTTCTTAACATAGCACGATGTGCTTGATGATTGTGACAATAAAAGTCACAAGAAAAAATACTGGAATACTAGAAAATACTGAAGAGAAGGATTGTTCCAGTTGTTGCCGTAACATGTAGAGCACAGCTTGTCTACGAAATAACCATGCACTCACCCATTAAACTGAGACAGGATCATAAACTACGTATTCCACGTCTCCCCCATCACATAGTTAAAACACAGTTCAGCTCTTTTCCTTATTCTCAAGAGAAACCATAAATCCTTCATACACGAGGTCTATCAGGGGCTATATCCATACAAAATGAGCATCCCAGTGGAGCAAACATGGAATAATATCCAACCAAATAAGTGTCCCTGTGGGTTTATTGAGTAACAAAGCTATCCACTATCACATATAACCCATCCCATGAGCAAACTTCAAACAACCAAATGTTTTGTATGCATGTGTGTGTGTGCCAGTAACTGCCTCCCTGGTGGGAAGATAAACCCTTCCACCCCATAGATCCTCTCAGCACCACTATTTGTCTCTTGACGTGTCAGCGCATATGCGCGCCTTGACCGCATCATATCCGAATTAACCTCTAGATGGCCGCCATTAAAATGGAAATGGGTGAGCTCAGCGATCCCGCTTGCCTCCATACATTAGGCTAATGTCCGGGCCAGGACGACACTGTCTTCCATTACAGACAAGCCAAATGCAGTGGAAGGCACTTGTGATAAGCTTCCTCCCACTTAGTCAACCCCCACCACAGGTTGTTTCCACTGGGCTGAATGGTAAATGTCGTTTCCTTAAAAGGACAGAAAAATTGAGCTTGCATTTACATAATGGTGCCAATTCAAAGCTTGGAATGGCCGCATGCTGCAGAAATGTGTGAAGTAAAATAGCGATCTGTGTAAACACATACAGAGGACCTTCAAGAAAACACATACTTGAATAAATTTGCCAACATCAAGACTCTCAACAGTAAAATAAGGAGCATATCTGCGCATAGCATACTGACAGCTACATTTGTGACACTTAAATCTCAGGCTCTGGCATTTCTGTCAATAATCTGTTGATGCCTATGGCAACACAAACTTGATAAACAAAAATACATTATTACAACAACATATCTGGAGGGTGAACTGCGTGGGGGTGAGAAACAACCCACGTGCAGAAATGTAGCCAAAGATTAAAGCATCGAAGAAAGCCGCCGCATACTAACACGTAGACGAGGCGTGCATGCAGAAATGCACACTTGCACGAGTGCATGCGCACGTTGCTGACTGTTATCAGGGCTGGCAAAAGAGGCACAATGGAGCATGTGTTCTCTCAGACAGAGAGGGAGCGAAGGGGGGAGCCAGGCAGTTCCTTCCAGCTGGGTCATATTTAACCAGCAGTATTAACATGCCAGCCAAAAGGACCTGCAGACCAGCCACCCACACACTTTCACAAATTTTCAACCCATCCCTAAGACTACACAAGGATTTTATCCAGTTAAAACAGTGATTCGACAGCTTACACTCTTGTTTGTGCGTTTTTCATCATGTTGTTTTCATCACTACATTTAAATAGCCCTAAGTTTTTTTTTTTTTTTTGTATGTGTGAACAACACAGTTTCTCAGCAACCCACGTATCAAGGCTTCAAGCTAATCAATAGAAAATAGCCCATTCAGAGTCAAAGGCATGTTACGGTTGATGTTCTTCCCTTTCAGAAAGACCCTTGTCTTTGAGGGGGAGTTTATTCAGCACCGATACAAATAGGCCTCCCACACAAGACACAGTGAGGCTAGATGCCTAGAGAAATGTGTATTATGTATGTGTGTATTTGTCGGTGTGTTTTCATGTTTCAGTGTGCACATGCATTTGTATCTGTGATATCATAGAGCTGTAGCACTTGAACGCAGCCCTGCTTCCTCGTAATCATCTCTGACCCCTTTTCTCTCTGTCTGCTCTGGTTTCCCCTCACCTGAAAACACCGTCCCTATTCAGAGCTGAATGCTCAGTTAGTCAGGTCATTGAGATTGTGGCAGGAAGATACAGCACTAAGAAGTATAATTGGAATTCACTTTAGTTTGGGAATGATTTAAGCATTTTGCTTTGATGTATTCATACACATGTATTTATATATTTCTTTTCTGCTATACGTAATAAGTCACATTGGATATATTACTGTGTCCTTTTTATAAAAGTTTCTGATTGCCATTGCTCTTTATGTTCTTAAAATAAGCCCCTTGTGTGTCTGCTTCGACAGAGGGTGACACGAGTTGGCACTTGGCACTTGGCAAAATGTAAAATTGATTACAAAACCTGCAAGTCATCCACTGAATGCACGTAGCTTGAAATAACTTTGTGTATATTGTAACCTGTCACTGCTGTTTTGGCTAACCCTTTCTTCCTTGTAGCATTGTTTTATTTTCTGAATAGTCTTTTGTTTTCTGTCCTGTTTGCTTCACTGTACTTTTTGCAGGTGGCTTGTCAGTAGACTTTAATTTTGCCATTTCTAGTTGTTGCTCTTTTAGTCAAAAGCCTTGATGATGATTTGTTGTAGGGTGTTGCTGGTAGATCTCACAGAGTGCCTGCTGAATGAGCGTTGCCTTCATCCTCTTGCACGGTGGGGGTAACTACACATCCACCTCTGCCTGGTTTGCTGGTGTTTGTGTTGTGCAAAATTGGTAGGTTAGTTTCTAGCCTTCCCCTTTGCTAACCTGTGCCATGAGGTCCATCTGTGTTCTTGACACTTTTAGCATTTCGGTGTAAATGTAATTATATGTGATACCTTCTGAAGGATAATCTGTCTTCTAATTGTGTTGCTTCGATCTTGTGCCAATGAATCGACCCATGTTAGATTGAAATCCACATCTATCTTTATTTGCAAGCTTACCTAGGTTTTCTAACTCCTCATTACATATTGATGAGGTAAAAAAAAATAGAAAAAAAGGAAGTGCAGTTCAAAGAGCCTCTTTCACTGCTCCTGTGTGAAAAAGCTGTATGTTGTTCCCATGACAACAGCAAAACAGGAGAACACATGAAGACAAATCTCTTCTCTCAATTATTTATATTTGTCTCAGTTTGCCTTAATACTTAATCTCACACATGCACACACCACCACACAGGCATGCACATGCACACACAGTTTAACACACACACACACACACACACACACACAAGTACATGTCGCAAATAATTTCAATTTTCTCTTACCGTCTGCTCTGTACTTACAGGGAAAAGGCACAATTATGCGCGTCACTAATGTGTGAACCAGTGAAAGTCAATTATCACCTCATTTTCATTCTCTTCACATGTCACAGCTGGGCTCTTTGAGTTATGTTGGACTGGACACTTATGCTGAAGAGACAATCTTAGTTACATCCTGCCGTATATTTGCACTTAAATGACACCAGAAATCAGTAAAAACGACCCTTTCTGGACTCTAACCAATGAATAGCACCAACAGCAGGTGGTGTAATGCAATTATGGATATGTTAAATATATGAGATGAGTAAGCATGTTGATCTATGTGTGTGTGTTAGCGAGTGGCCATTCATGAACTTTTGTTACCCTCTGAGGATTGTATATTAAACCCAAGAGGAAGCACTGATCCAAAGGTCAGGTCACGGCTGTCCCAGCAGGACTATTCCATCTATCACAGAGAGATGGATGAGCAGCAGATGATCAATCAGCCTCTCTTCAACTTACTAGAGTACACTTTCACCTTTCAGCTCAGATCCTAACTGCCCACCAGGAAGGCTCAAGTGTCAGCTGTAGACCACAGTCATAGTTAACAGGCTGCATGCATCACTCTCAACGCATGTCTTGAAACGGTCAGTGTTTCAAGATATTATTAGGACTGTGAGAGCATATTTTAGCAGTGTGTCAAACAAAATGCAGCCAATATCAACAGTCAATATTTTTTCTAATGTAATTCACAAGGTTGCATCTAATTTGTACAAAAAAAATCATCCAAAGCTGCCTCATAACAGTAATAAACAATTGGCTCTGTGTTTCTGAATACCATTAACAGAGTAGCTGGCTTTATAAATTTAGCTCAAACACAACATGACAAATTCAGAGTGTCTTGCTGCGTTTTCCATTTTCTAACGTGACACTGTGTTTCTGTGACCACTTGACAGGTAATTCTGCCCATTTCTGTGGTAAAGATTTTTCCACTCATTTCCACTCATTAGGCATTTAGTTTCTCCATGGCAGCAAAACACGTAACATGAGCCAGCAGACAACTGCTGTAACATTAGGTTAAACTGGTCTGGACATCGGACACTTTGAGGGTAATTAAATCTTAGCAGACAGACACACTTTAGACTGACTTGAGAGAGAAGCTTGCTAGTCTGGCACCATTATGGCTACAAACAAGCTTTGGAATCGTTAGACATTTTTGTCCCTCCTGTCAAGAGTTAGTCAAGATAATTAATATTTTTGTTTTCAGGTAGGCATTTTAATTTAAGTGCTACTGCTTCCACAAAAAAAAAAAAAAAAAAAAAAAAAAAATCGCACTTTGAATCCACAGTGGGTTTTTGTACTGAATACAATAATGCAATATAACCTCCTCATTAGTGATATTTAGATGTGCTGCTACATAAATTGTGTTCCCTTTGGACAGACCTAGGCTAGGATGTTTGCTACTGTTTCCAGTCTTTATGCTAAGCTAAGCAGCTGCTACCGTTAGCCTTATTTTTACCACACAGACAAGACAGAGAACTCAAGAAAGCAAAAAAGTGTATTTCCCAAAATGTCTAGCTATTGCTTAAAAGAAACAGGAACTTTTTTGTTATTATATATTCTTTAAATTTGAGCCACGTTCATATACGTAGATAGTAGTAGATATACTAATTTTCCTGTTCATGAAAACTGTACTGAGTCTGATTCCCCCCCCCCCGTTCAGATTATATTAACTTTAAGCGTACTCATAATTAACAACATGGCCTCTTTGATTGACAGGTGTTTGCCGTTACAGATGGCTTGTTTGAGCACCCAGGCATCATTCAGTCCGCCTCAGGTCTGCTGATGATGCACATCTTTGCCGATTTTTAGATTACCTGGGAGGTGGAAGAGGCAGGACTGCCAACATAGCAGCGGCTAGAGCCACGCATTCCAAGATTCAGAACTGCTCATCAGGAACTTACAGGTGACATCACGCTTACGCTGTCCATTCTTTTTACTGTCAGTGATGCACCACTCTCACTAGCCTCTCTCCACATGATGACTCTGCCTCTTTCCCAGAAAAAGACCACTGACAGATTGCCTATATGTTGAATAGAGGGAAAAGTGGTACAGGAAAGGGGGAAAAAAAAACAGACAAAAAGACAAGGACAAGGACAAGATACCTCCTGCCCAGGATCTAATCTTCAATCTCTGGGATCACTGATATCTGATAAGAAGAGTGTAAATCAAGAAGCTAAAGAAACCCCTGCCTGAGCTTTGTGTCTATACAAGACAGACAGGGCATCTACATCTGTCTCTCGCTTTGTGGGGATTTACAGTAGCTGGAGCAAATTCCCATGTCTGGTAATAACAAGAAGATTGAGACTTCTCTATTTTGGCTTTGCTCGCATACATGGCTCAGAGAGCTCATGTAAGCTCTGGATTGTTTCATTTATTTATTTATTTTCACCTGTGGTTATCCGGGGGA
The DNA here is from genome assembly GCA_028641955.1 of Protonibea diacanthus. Lineage (NCBI taxonomy): Eukaryota > Metazoa > Chordata > Actinopteri > Sciaenidae > Protonibea > Protonibea diacanthus. Next base: position 11,635,225 of record CM053993.1, read on the forward strand.
GATTGACTGAGCATGTATGCTCTTTTCCTGACACATGTTGCCTCACAGCAGTCATACGGCTCTTACAGTAGTTGCACATATTCACATCTGGGAGCTGCCCAGTACAATCCAAGCTGTTCCACTGTGTTCTACTAGGGAAATATGGGCCGGCAAAATGAAATGAGAACCAATTTTTTCTCCAGAATGATTGTTAACAAGTCCAGGAGTGATGCAGTTTGCCATTACTTCTCCATCCACTGTCTTTAATGGACATTACCGGCTAAAATGCCTACCTAATACCTAAAACACTGTGATTCAACACAAAAGCTCACAGGAATATGTAATGGGCACTGACAGAATAGAGCAATAGTGCTAGATTTATATTCCCTGGATAAGTAAAGCAGCCAAAATATAAATTTATTAATTTAATTCTGTGCTTGGGGACATTCTCAGAGTCATATTTAAGGGAAGTGAGTATTTCTCATTTGTTTTCGGACAGGTTTTTCTCTGCTTGTGTCAGAGTTGAACTATCGACTTTACAACTAGTGCCCCAAGACATACAAATCCCTTGGTTTGAATTTGTATGCGTCATGTTTAATGAAGGCTAACTATTTTACTATGGCCATACCGTCAAACTCAAATTCCATTTTTAAGTGTTTAATAGATGAAACAGCAGAGGAAGCAATTGAATTGTGGTGAAAATGAATTGGATGTTCCTCATCAGCTCATTGAGTGCTACTTTAATGTGTTCTGCAAAAGTGCATCTGGGTATAAGTTCATAGGGTCTAATGATCCAGTGTGTGTGTGTGGAAAAGTCAATGAAGCTGCTTACACCGGTGAATAGCTGCAGGAATGCATTTAGGAATTTCTTTTTGAAGGAGGGGAGGGGTATGCGAGTGTGCATGAATTAGCAAGTGTGTTTGTCTGTGTGTGTATGTGTGTGTGAGTCACTGCGTGGCTGTGATCAGTGTGACGAAGCACAGTGACAGAGCTCTGGCCATCTGGAGACAGATGACAGTGTGAATCACCAGAGAGGAGGATGGAGGGAGAAAGGAGAGGTCGTGGGATGGAAGGAGGGGGGATAGAAGGAGAAGGTACGAGAGGGAGTCACAGGGAGTGAACGAAGCGGGATGACACATCGGCAGGTGGGTGGGGAAATGAGAGCGCTCACGAAGACGAAGTGTTTTTCAGCATTTGAAGGCTGCGCACGTGCTCACGCGCGCGCGTGCACACACACACATCCTGTCTCTCAGTGGCCCTTTTTGAGCTAGCTAATGACCTGCTTGTCAACACTTTAGTCTAATCATCCTAGAGTGAATGGGGGTGGCAACTCACAGGCTCATTCAAACACACACATGTGCCCACAAAGCTTACTTACACACTGTTAGTTGTTGAAATAGGAGTCTGCTTGATGCCTGATAAGAAAATGAACCCTCTAAATACATAATTTACTAAAGAGGGGAAAATCACTCAAAAGGCACATAAACATAGGGCCCAGATTATCTCTCAGCTGGTGTAAGATTATCCCCTCTCTGCCTCTTATTTTTCCTCACAGCTGACTCTGTCCTGCTGTTTTTTTCCCTTTCCCTTACCACCTCTTTACTGTACAATCTCCATCTTTATCTTGACCGCTCTCCTCTCTATCAGTCCACAGCTCTTTATCTTTTGCTCGAGTAGGAAAAACGTAACAACATGGCAACACACGTCTACTTTGCATTCCAGACATCTCTCTGTTTTGAGTAAATTGATAATGTCATCTGTTTCTCGGCTCCCATTCCATCCTTTATTGCTCAACGGTGAATGTAGAGAGCAGATGGGAGATAGGAAGCAACAGAGCGTGCAGGTAGTGGAGGATTTGAGATTGGGAGTAGTGGGCAGACAGGCGGGAGAGATGTGAGAAACAAAAGGGAAGTGAGATTCCCAAACACACGTCGTGAAAACACACAAGACACATTGAATGCGTGTTTGCCATGTTGATAAGACTTACAGAGAGCCAATGAAATGTTAGAGCCATGTGATCAATAGTATTTACAAGGCCACTAAGTCATCTCTAGTTTAGCTTGCACATATCTTAACAAGCATTTATCAAATAAGCACCTTTGTGTTTTCATGATGGTGTTTTACAATGGCAATCCTTGAGTGAAGATCCTTTGCCAGCAAAAAATGAGGAAGTCATTAGAAAAAAAATAGAATCAAGCTGCAACAAATTATTATTTTGCAGTCAATCTGCCATTTATTTTCCTAATTAATCATCTGGCAATGAAAGAAAAAAAAAACATCAATAAAATAGCAGAAACTGGTTTAAAAAAGCCCATCACAGCTTCCTGTTGCAAAAAGTGCTTGTTTAGACCAAACAACAGTCAAAAGTCCATTTAGATTTAATTTAAGATCACATCAAACTGGTTGACTAATCATTTTAGCTCTGTGTCAAAGAGAGTATGACTATTCTTTGTAGAATTCACTCTCACAATGCCTTCAAATGTCAAACGGCCACTAAATTCAGCATAAAACCAACAGCGTCAAGATCGTATCACACAGCATTATGATACGATCTTGTCAAATGGGGGTCTGAAGTCTCTATCTAATTGGGGGTTCAAAGCCATGAAACACTGGAGAAAACCCAGCTTATAGAGCCAACTCGGCCTCCACGAGGAGCAGCTGTTGCTGAGGCTGTTGGCCGGATGAGCTGTCCGTGGTGCTGAAGAGAGCTCCAGCTAAGCGGCAAACTCAGCTGCGCCATTCTCTGTCCGTGGTGCTGAAACTATTCAAACTCAGGTTTTACTCTCATTCTCGGCAACAGATTAGATAATTCATTACTCGGTGTTTTCACAAAGGTTCTCCCAATTAAAATCACATCAATTAGAGGTCCTCGGCCTTTTTGACAGCCTCAGGGTGATTAAAATTAAAATATTTAAGTTTGACTTTTTGATTTGTGAAACTTCAAAACGAGCTCCCCCCCCCCCCTCCTGCGTCACTACATGGAAACACACGTCCACCCACACGCGCTAATGCACTCCTTACCCCCCTAGACTTCTCTGCGCACACACAAAGACACACGCACACACACACACACACACACACACACACACACACACACACACACGCACTGTCTCTTTCTTCAGCAGCCTCATGACTGTGCGAATACAAGCAAATGTCATGAAGTAAAAAAGATAAAAAGGAAAGGGGCATCAAGCCCTCCAGTCCTCACAACATTACTGCAAGTTGCATCATGAGCACAACGCGGTGCCTTCATATAAAGGAGAGCGTTGGCTGAGAGGAGAGGACGGCTTGAGCGTGATCTTGCGTGTAAATGGACATGCTGAGCGACCGTCTCATGCGCCGCTGACGGATGATCTAATACCGGCCGAGCTGGAGTGGAGAGCCGAAACACCAACCAGATAGGCAAGACATCATCATCCTCCTCAATCTCCCCACTCCCCCTCTTCCATTCCTTTTGCACTCTGTCCTCTGTACATTTAAATAAATAGAGGCTGATTATAGCTTATTGAGCGAGGAATCCACGGGGACAGGTGGTTTTGATCCCATGGAGAGAGCGCACTGCTCACTTCAATAGCTCTTTGTCAGATAAAAAAAAAAAACCCTTTCAAACATCTCAATCATCTCATCTTTGTCGGCGTGGCCCTTGGGACCAATAATGGGTTCACAAAGGAGACTGAAACTTGTTTAAAGTGAGACTGGCTGACAACTGAAAGCAGTACTAAAGCTCTGTCATAGACCTGACATAAGCTTACCAAACATAGCCTTGAAATGATCAGCCATGGGGCTACATAACACATGTACCGGCCTGTGTTGGTCATTAAGCATTTGGTTTGATAAAACACGGGTTGGAAAACAGCGACGAGCCCCGGGTCCTCTCTCACCCCTCTCAGCATAGTGTGAGGCTCTGGTGCCGCTCAATGGGAGGATGGGGCAATTGCTGGTGGCTGCAGCAGCGAGGGACGCGCCAGACCACCTCAAACGCCGGCGTGTGATATTCAAACATATTTACTGACACCGTTTAAAGTAAACATTGTTACAGGGACGCAGATAGATTGTCCTCTCCTGCTCTTCGTAAATATGTGCAATAACTTAAAGTCCCTTTACTGGCTCCAAAAGTAGACTCAAACGGCAAGAGAGTGGGCAATAAAAAGCTCCCTGGACGCAAATAAAACAAGAAACCTCCTACGAATATAGCCGCAATGAGATTTACTCCAAAGGAAAGTCGAGAGAGATTTGTCAGTATCATTGGGACTAAGCTGAGTGCGATAAACCCGTATCTCACCAAAAACCACTTGGGTGGCTGATGACATAAGTTTGATTTTTTTAAAAATTAAAAAAATAAGTGGGAGTTTTTTTAGTGGGTGACATGTTAAGCTCGAACCACACTTGTTACAGGATGAGACGACACTGTGCTTTGGTGATGCATTCAACGTGTCCAGTTTCCACTCACTCGTGGATTATGTTCTGTCCAACCAAAAGGTATGAGTGGGCGAACACAGAGCCATGACTCACTGTCAAATTCATATTGTGGCCGTGGCAGTATTCTTGGCTTTTGCTAAAAATAGTGCCTATTCTGTGGTGTAGAGCCAAGACAGTGATAAAACGGTTGGCTTTCTTTGCCAATGGAGCTGCTCGGGATGGCAAAAATCATTGCGGTTCTTCCACCGAACACTAGCCTCTAAATAATGCCACGAGATTTTCAGGATGGATATCCACGACTACGGAAAAAAACAACAAAAACGACAACAATAATATTAATAAAACTAAAAATCAAGGATCAGTGACTCTCTTTTCTCAGAAAACACATTAGGTTGAGAAGACGTGAAAGTAAATTAATAGTAATGATAATCTGTTGAATGCCCAGCTCCGGTTGCAAGATTTCCATTTGCAATTAATCAAGGACAGAAAACCCAGAGTCAGTTAATTAGGCCTAACCCTCATCACCCCCCTAATACGCACACGCACGCGTGTGCATGTACCCACACACGCGCGCTGAAAGAAAATAAGAGGGAGAAACTATACACAAAAAATGCTGTTCATCGATGTTTACTTGGGCAAGTGGAGAATCTTATGGGGCTCTGAGCTTAGAAACTGAGAGAAACAGTCAGAAAGAAGAACACCCCCTCCACACACACGCACGCACACACACACACACACCCGTTTGGACTCTGAACTGCATAATAATCAAGCCTGCTTGACCACCTCAACTGACTTCCTCATGCCGCACATACCCTCCTCTTTACCTGTAAACCCCCCGTTCTAGGAAGCAACACACACACACACACACACACACACACACACACACACACACACACACACACACACACACACACACACAACGTTTATTTAAACATGCCCACAGCTCATTTAATCCACCCACCTCCTCCTCCTCCAAAAAAAAAAAAAGAAACCTAACACAGTCTTTTAATGAAACGCATCAACAGAGTCATGGACCAACCAAGCTCAGTTGCAATTCCTGAGGATCCGCTGTCACCAAAATAGCCACCCAACCAGCCACATCTCCTCTATTAATAACTTTGGGTGCTAGAACAGCGACATCGCAGCAAGGTTGATCCAAAAATGTGCCTTTAGGATGAGTGCGTGTTGCTGATGCTGATTTGCATTCAGTCCAGTGCTCAGGCAGGGTGGGCGGTGTGAGTGGGGTAAGCCTGCTGCATTTTGCATGTCTTCAGCTGTACAGATGGGGACTTACCCTTTACTGAGGCGGCCAGTAGCCCCATATACAAGAAGAGTACCCGGCTCCAATGGTGCGCTTGTACTCCCGCCTTCATTAGAGCAAAAATCCGTACTCCGTCCCCTTTCCTGCATGCGCATTCCGGTCTCCTCGCAAGTCCCGATGCTCCGTCCCGGATTGAAGCGGTGGTCATGGCAGGGCTTTTTCTCTGGTCTGGCAGGCACGATAGTTCTCAGATGGTCAAAAAAGGGAGATTCACTCGGTGTAGGCGCTGAGAAAAATCCCAATGCATGGAGGAGGCTCGGATCTCGCAGCTGGACTGAACCATGTCATGCGGGCACCGAGGGGTTCAGAGTCTCTGTCTGAGAAGATAAATTTCACACCTAAAGGGGGGAAAAGGAGGGAAGGCAAGCCAAGGGGAAGAGACGTGATTCAAGTGGTCACTGATCTACCCCGCACGCGTAAAAAAAAAAATCACGAAAATCCCTCGTCCGCTCCACGTATGCAATAGATATTACCAGACACACGCCAAAAAAACAGGAGATCCCTCCTTTAGCTTGTCCCGCAGCACTTATTTGTCCTTCTCTTTAATTGATCTCCCTTTAATCACAACATTTGCCGTGTAGATAATCCACGTTTAAACTCGACATTATACCGAGATTCAGATGAACGCACGACGACTGAGTCACAGAGGTTATCCGGATCCAAGAAAAAGAACAAATCGTCTCGTTTTAGAAGTTCTCGACCAACGTGGGAGTGCAGTCAGTGATCTTATTATATAGAGAGAAATACGCGGTATGAATGTATTCCCTGGATCGCAGCGCTCAGCCACAGCAGCGTCGTCTCGGGTCTGCGCGACGCCAAGATTCAGACTGCAGACCTGCTCCTTCTCTGCGCGTCTCTCTCTCTCTCTCTCTCTCTCTCTCTCTCTCTCTCTCTCTCTCTCTCTCTCTCTCTCTACCTCTCTCTCTCCCTCCCCCTTCGTCTCCCTCCCACTCTCAGTAACCTCTCCAGTCATATCATATGCCTGCAGATATATTTAACTTACTCCATTCACTAGTGATTATAGTGATTAAGACAAACTGAGTTAAAAGGTCAGTAACAGACTCTTAAAGCCATGAACCAATGTTTCACTATTAAATTTAGCATTCTCTAATAATAATAATAATAATAATAATAATAATAATAATAATAAATGAAGCATTAGATCCACCTTGTTCCAATTTGTTAAGGTAAGATTTAGGGGCCCCATCGTCTCCATCCATTAAGACCAATCATCAGATTGCCCGGCAGTTTAACATAGATGTCCACTTCCTGCTCACTAAACGTGAAATTGATGCTCAACAGGCCGGAACCCCTCGCCTGTAAATTTGAATGTCATTTCCACTTTTGCATATGACCGGTATAATTAGTTTTCCGCAATGCGCCGCGTGTGAAAATGGTCGCTGTAATGAAATGCGCGTTGGCCTTCAACCCTACATGTATGATGGAGATCATAAATAGTCTGCTCGGAACATTAATTTAAACTTTGCGTGAAATGGACGGGCTTAGCCCGCTATCTGGTTATTTTGGGACACATATTGCATATGTTTCCAGGAAATGTCTTTTCGGGAGATGTAAATGAATAATAGGAAAGTCCAGCATGCTTAGCCAACATATTCATTTATTCACTTGAATGGTTATTTCAGATAAACTATACGCCATTAAATAATTTTTAAAAAGTTCTTCTTGTGAACTACTGGCATCACCAATAGCAACACCATTAGAGGAAACTGGAGAGAAAAGGTTGATTTTACAATGTTTACAACAGTGAAAAAGGTCTGATCTACCGTTGAATCATCACTCTCGAATTTCAACCGGTTGCCATGACAGCCTGCCAAGAACACACCAGATATTGTTTCCTTTCCAAAACAAACAAAAAAAAAAAACAAACAAAAAAGAATACTGGTTCAAAATAAACAGTTGAACATCGCTGTAACAAGACTGACAAAGCCATGCGTGCGAACAATACAGAGAAAATCATGCCACCAGAAGATGATAAGATGCCTCGCCTTCCCAAACGGTTCGTGAGCGCATTTGCACCCTTTCCGCGCTCCACATGGATCCATCCTCACGCGCCGAATGACAATTTTGACAGTGTCTGCGAAGCCATCTGGAGAAGAGCAAAGGAGGCCGAGGAGGAGTTTGGCAGAGGTCGAAGCTCACCTGAGAGAATGGAGAATAAACACTGCCCCCCTGAACGGTAAGATTGAGTTCAAAGTCTGTAAACCACTGTAGCATCCACTGATCATAAGGCTACTGTACCTTAATGTATAGTATCATAAACATCATCTACCGTCTAATGTTCTGCATCTATTTTTCTATGCTTTAACATATGATCATTTCCCCAGTGCTTAACTGTACACAAGGACTTAGCCTTAGGGCTTACAGTTGTAGACCACTGTAGAGGTCATCCTAAAGTTTTTGACACAAATCTGTTTTGTTATGAGCCACAGCATCTTTTTTAAAATTCATCACAGTATTTGATTAAATTGGATAGACTTGTTTGGACAATGGATTGGTGACTTGAGAAAAGGATGGATGAGAAGTTGAGGCCTACTTCTAACCCAGATCTCAACATTGGCAGTGCAGATCAGGTGGGCTGCTCTGTGGTCATAGACCCACTGTATAATGTTAATGTACACCATCTGCTCACCGGCCGACTGGAGCTTGCATGACGTCTCCGTTATCATAAGCGTCCCGGGTCCCACCGGACCGTCTGTTCCGCTTCATGGCTCGACAGACGACAGGCTGGTGACTAAAGAGTAGCCTCATTAAAAAGTCATGGTTTTGAAGCGGGCGATGCACTACACAGCCAGGATGGTGCTACGGACCCAATGATTCACACTTTTCCCAGCAAAATGTTGGGTTCAACTGAAAGTCCAGTCAAATGTGGCAATGAAATTATGGTGACTCATACACAGAATAAACTGGTTAACCTATGGACGTCTTAAAATATGATGGATAAAAAGAAGAAAACTCTTGCAGTGCATCCAATTAAAAGTGTTCTGAACATGTTCATTATACAGGTGACCTTTTCTTTATACTACGTGATCACTGCACCGATCAGATTCTAAAATAAATGTCACATGCATCTAAAACTCCTGAAAAAAAAAAAACGGACTATATGAGAGACGTGAAATTATCTGACACTGCTATCAGGCATTTAACTTTCTATGAAAAGATGCTGCATACAAGAGTGCATGAGCCAGTTAACCTTGTAGTGGTAGACAATTTGGTGTGATAGCCTGTTGCGTATAAAAGATGTATTAAGCCTGCTACACTCCCACACATCTGTGTCTCTCTTCCTGTCCAGGGCTGAGGAGCAGCAGAAAGAGACAGATGATTTGGGTCTGAGCAGACAGCATAAGGAGGAGAAGGTGCAATACCATACTGATTTCATTCTTCCTTGTCCTTATCTCTTGGGCCTTAGACGTACACATGTTGCCCAGCCTGCATGGGTACTGAGCCCTGTGATGGAGGTCGAGATGAAACAAAATGAGGGGGAGGAAAAGAAAAAAAAAAAGAAAAGAAGAAGAAGAAGAAAAAAAAGAAATTTGGTGAGCATAAGTTTGTAGGCCAAAGTTGTTCCCTGTATAGGTTAAGCTACAGTAACCTGGCTTTTAAACTAAAAATATAGAATATTATCATTAACTCTATGCTATTAAACATCTAATAATTAATGGACAGCAATATTTCCTATTGTCAACATTTCACTGTCATGTCAGCAGAGAGATGCAGACAATAAACAAACAAGTGTGGAAAATTCCCAGAAGAACGATTTGGTCAGAAGAAGAGATACACCTGAACCTCAGCCTCTGGTGCCAAATCCCATCTGTTCTGCCACTGAGGAGCATACACCATACTGGATACATAGGGATACATGTGTAAGCGAGGACGAGCGGAATATAAGCAGCAGTTCCGACAGCAATTCTAGCGACGATGACAATATTGTAACTCTACGTGGGTTGCGATCTTACGCCACCAATAGCAGTGATGATGACTCAGTGAGTGACAAGAGTGACTGCACCGAAGAAGAAAATGAAATTCTACACTCTGATGAATTAAACTGTGGCAGCAAGCAGGATTTCCCATCTTCTAGTGCAGACAAGGACTTTCCTCCACTAACCACCATCAAGGCTGGCATTCTACCACGTCCCACAGAGCCTCCAGCCTCAGGGAAGTTGCATGACCAGTGGGAGATTCCCCTTTCATTCTCAATGCAACAGGAGGCCTATAACCTACTGGCTGACTTCCCGGATCTCCAGCCCCAAAAGAAACCTTTAGCATTGGGTGTATTGCGTGATGGGAATCCCAAGACCAAAGCTGCAGAGGGGAAAGGAGGGCATGCTCCCTCAACAAACCACTGCCAAGAGATAGGGGCTTCCCATCAGAGGAGGATGGAAAATGTGCCCCATGAGGTCTCCTCCATCTGTACAGGAGATCAGAAAACTGTACTGGACCCACAAACATTTGGCATGATCATGCAACGCAAGTCTCCTATCATCAGCTGTGAAGAACTGACGGCCAAAATTCAGCCGCCTCCTAGAGGTAATAAATCTGCTGTGTGTCTGTGCCTAGCTTTGCTTATCAGAAGCCTCTCCTTCATTTGGTATAAATAATCTGGGTATCATTAATAGAGTTTTATGCCATTCTGAATACCCTCTGGAGCTACAAATGTGCAAAGACACAAAAAGGTCTCTGTCTGAAATTCTATTATTGATATTAATGACACCGTCATACTCAGCTAATTAAAGGCAGAAGAGAGGCAGTAGCATCTGCCGAGCGTGTCGCTGAGCGTAAACTTTGCAATAGCCCAGCTCACAAACTTTTCCCTTCTTCCCTCAGCTAACCCATTTCACGAACCTCTTGTTTCTGTCACTTGTTTCTTCACCACTCTGTTGACTTTACTGAACTTGAGGCCTACTACTTGATCCAAAGAAGTCGATAGCGACAGCCAAATCAGAACAACCTTATCAATCAGGGGGCAGCGCTCTGGACCACTTGCCCACCCACGTGCAAACACACACACACACATACACGCACAGACACATACATGCAAACATTGCGTGTCCCTGTGTAGGAGTTAACACACTGTGACTCTACATCGGTGTTGCAGAGAAGTACTCCCTCAGTCAGATGACTCAGTGGGAAAATGTTTTCATAATGAGGGGATTATTGTGCAGTGGCAAAGTGAATTACATGGTGAGCCTTCCATACTGGCTGTTGGTGCAGAACAGAACAGTGGTCACAGATATGAATTAAATCATCAACAACTCAAGTACACTGTGTTAAATTTAGTAGGGAGCTTGTACAGTACCTCCTATAAAAGATTTTATTTTTTCTAAATAAAAAAAAAAGCATGTCTCACACAGACATATTTGCATGCGAGGGTAATTGAATATATATAAAATTATACGATTCGTATAATATGTGGTTCTGTTTGAATTCCAGTCTGCTTTTTAAACAGGTGCACGACTGTAGCTGAAGGCAGCACTGCTCTGCTCAATAAATGTGCATATGTGATACACACTGCTGGCACAGTTCGCAGTCAGTGCTGATACGATAGAATGTATTCTCTGATAACGTAGCCCTGTTGATTCAATAGCACTTTGTTGATCCCCTGTGGGCAGGGGGAGCACTGCTGAAAATTCCTTTGCAGCAGATAAATAACACATTTCTATTAAGCTTTCCTTCTGCATCACACTTAAAAATGACGCAGGCCAGACAAGACATGTGTGTGCATGTGAAATGGGTATGGTGCTAATCCTTGCCACTCTGTGGCTGTGCATATTGCAGTTGCAGGTACAGATGGCATGGGTGTTAATGCCAGGTCCTGGGCTAATGCTGCCAAGGCGGGCATGAAGCAAGCAGCTGCCCCTCAGGAGAAAGCCAGACCTTGTACCTTTCAGCAGATAGTTACCATTAACAGAGCCAAAGGTAAGTTTATACCTTGGCATCTTTAACCAATGTGTATATATGTGTGTGTGTGTGTGTGTGTTGGGAATTGTGTGTGCAGGGAAGTGTGTATTATGTTTCACGGTGGGCCACATGAAGAATTCATCATGATCATCATGAGCGCATTCATTTTGCAACACCGACTAAGCTGATGGCTACAGCATGTCCTCTTGCCCTTTGTACACTGTGCTTCAAAGGGTCAGTGTGTAGCATTTTTCAACATCAATATATCATTGTCACTGTCAAATCAATTGTGATATTTTGGTTTTATTTACCGGATGCAAATGAGGTGGCAGTTGAGATGACTGGTGGTCTCTGTGTCACACCAGTGGTATTGTTACTGCTTGTGACATTAATTAATCGGTGCCTTTTATCAAGCTCAACACTGAACACTGACAGATCTCTGGCCCTGTTTGAGGTGGTCTGATATTGATATGAATAATATAGTGACATTTTTACAACACAGACAAGTAATCTAGTCAGTTTCAAAGTACAGATCTGACAGAAATGTATAGAAGAGATTAGGTATATATTCTCACATCATTAATTCTAAAAAATCCTCCCGCTGTCTGTCTAAAATTAGATGTTGCAAGTCAAACATGGCTTTAGTGAGCAGCACCCACACCCAATCTCTTCTTTCCGACCGGAAAATGTTCAAATAGAGATTGTAAATTCGTTTAGACATGTCTCTGTACAGTTGGCCTGTCAAATTATGATTTTAAATTTGCAAATCTGAGTGCACCATCACCTAAATTAAATGATCCAGTCAGTGGCCTCTCTGGAGAAGTTACTTCTCTGATAGTGTATGTTTATAGGAATATTGTGAATTGGGAGGGGGCCATATAAGTTGATATAACCGCTGAGGAAACTTTGCAAGTTGAAAATTAGACACTTGCTTCAGTTAAATGTGTGTGAGTGTTGGAGTGAAAATCAGAGAACTACTGCAAATATAGGTCTTAATATGTCATTGTGTATCAGTAATAATCCCAGTAATAGTCTAAACACATAATGGAAATATGTCCTTCAAATATTAATCACTTAGTTGGCAGATTTTTTTCCAAACTAGTAACTAATGTAATATAAAGGACTGGATACTCTAAAGGTATTAAAAATGTGTTTCATATAGCTTTATCTTTGTCTTTCTGTAATCTTTTACTTATTTTGACCATTCACAGTTGGGTATTCCGCCGCTCAGAACTTCGCCAACAAAGTGACTCCTTCACATCATGTAGCCAGTCCATTGGTGACTACATGTCATGGCCCTCGACCCCGCAACCCACACTGGTTTGTTAGACCTGGCAACCCTCACACCCATCAGGTGAATATAGTTTTTATAGTTTTAAACTTGAACTTGGAAGCCCATGTGTACAGTATCACATTGCTATTTTCTAGTATTTTCCAAGTCACTCTTTAATGTTTGATTTGATAAAGCACAACTGTTTCAACGGCTACATCTATCTGATAACCTATTTTTTTTAATGGTTTACTGATTATATGCGTTCTGAACAGTGCTCAGAGTTCAGATCTTAAAACAGGAATCAAGGGGGACATTTGCTTTGAAGTGGATATAACTTCACTGTGACCCACATCATCACAGAGCTACTTATCCTGCATTATTGCTTAGTTACAGACCACTCACAGCTGATCAGAGGCTCTGTAAAATCCAGCTCTCGGTCCAACCAACCGTCTGTTGCCACACAGCTCTCCCTTTTTATATTTTACTGTAACTGAACCATAGAAACACCACACGAGCAAAATAATCACATGTTTGTGGTGTTAGATTCAAATATTAAAATGGAAAAGCTATTATACTGCTCTGCCTACTAGCACACACAAGTACATTTCTAGCCTTTCCCGCGTCTTCATTGTTCCCACTGAGGTAATTGGGATTGTTGTGTGTATATCTGGAAGTGAGTGACCAAATATATCTTCCCACCTGTTAAACCAAACTGTGTATGAAATACATGTGAATGTAATATCTGTTGGTCAGCCTTTAAAAGCAGTCATTAACCCAGTTCAGTGTCATCTGACAAAGTGACTGTAATTAAAGCTGTTTTTGTTCTTAAACCACACCAGACATTTGAGTAAAAGCCAGTTGGGTATCAGTTGACAAAAGTTGATGTACTTGCTTAATGCTGGTTCTGATTGCTGGTAGCCTTTGTGGTGCCTGTGGATACAGGGGTAATAAGTTCAACAATTTGTATTTTGGGTGCATAAATCAGAGAGGAACTGACTCATTAGAGTACCAGTCATCATAATGAGCACTCAGAACAGTGATACGACAGTTTTTTTGTTCTGACATGTATTTTAACTTGTAACTTTTTAGCAGCAGGGCGTAAACATGTAATTACAAGTAACCCGTATACCACTGGATCCATCTATTGTACAGTGAGTAAGCACAGCTAAGTGTAGTATAAGCAATGCAAATTTGTGATAATGTTATGCCATTAGAATGAAGGTTTTGCTTTTGCATCATTCAACAGCACACACCTCACGCAGCAAAAAAAAAAAAAAAAAAGTGCACCCAGCTTGTCTCTGTGAGAAATAAAATAGCTATGGTGGAAACATTTGCACAAATTCCAGTTCTACTACTGTAATGGCACAAATAAATTGGTTGATAATGTTAATATAAATGATTCCTCTTTTCCTAGCTCATGTAGAAACTGGGCTCAAACATTTAAGGAATTGATAGACATTATGAGAGACACATATTTATTGTCTTGCTGAGCTATATGGCTGAGCCTGGTTGTTTCTGCCTGGTTTCGGTTTTTATGCAAAGCTTACTGCCTACTGGATCTAGATAATAGCCGAGTGTACAGACCTGTGTGCGGTTTCGACCTTCCCTTTCGTACCTTATGGGGTCTCTTACTGGCTCAAAAAACCTTGAACAGACAATTGGTTGCTGAATTAAGCAGCAAGCTACTCAAATGAAAGGATAAAAACTTGGAAGAACACACTCAAAAAAAAAAAAATATTGGTGTACTTTCCTGCTGTTTTGTCTTGAATCAGTGGGGACTTTGCAGTGTCAGGTAAGCAGAATATTTTCTTCTATCCATGTAAAAACAGAACACCATATTTTTACATCTCCATCTTTTCCTCTTTCTCAGTCTCTCCTCGCTCTGCCCTTTCTGTCTATGACCTATTTAAATTTGGGTTGCACTTTCTTTTACCATGTGTGGTGGTGACAGTGACAGCAAGGCTTGCTGCACTCTGAGGTTTGCCCCTTTGGCCCCAGCACTTCCAATCCGGCGGGATAATTACTGAAACTGCAATGCACATTCCCCCTGGGTGGAAATGGCAATATGGAGGTCTCTTGGTGTCATCTGAGAAATGAGATGCAAGGAGGCAAGACTAAGAGAGAGAGAGAGAGAGAGAGATTGAGAGAGGGATTATAAAATGCACGACGGTGATGGAGACAGACATTATAAAAGTTTTATTTTTGGCAGCAAAACAGCTGATGCAGAGATGCAAGTAAATGTTTATAGAGAGTGTGAAAAAGTTATGAGAACTATTTCAGACACTGACACATTTTTAAATCTTGTTCTCTGTCTTTCTCTCTCACACACATGCACGCACAAATAGAGGCTCTGGCTCACATGCTCCTACCTGGCATTGACCATAACCTAAATATTCTGCTATTAAAGTTTTACAGGAAAGAGAGAAAAGATAGTGTGTGTGTGGGGAAAAAAAAAATCAGATAAGGCGAATCTAAAGAGCTTCTTATCAAGGGTAGTTGTATGAATAGGAATATGCTGTGAATGGGTGATAATAATCATTTCAGTTTCTCCAAGGCCACTCCGGTAGAACCAAGGTCCTACTGTATACGTTCACATCCTGAATTCTGAGTGTTCTGTTCTCCTAGCCGTTCACCTATTGTTTAGCATTGATTTAAACCTCTCCTCTCTCAGTAATCTAATCCAAGATATTAGATGCTGCCTCTAAGAGAGAGCAATTAAGTGAAACCTCTTTTATTGTGTTGGTGAATTGGCATACCTACGCTGGGAGTTAGGTGCCAGAGCATCCAAACAAAAAAACCAAAAAACAAAAAACAAAAAACAAATTGACAATTAAAAATGTTCCGCTCTTGGCAGACTAAGAAAAAGAAATGAATGGCCAAACTGTTTATTTTAGCAGCCTGATTGATGGTCTGTTGCAAATGTAGGATTGTCAGAAACAAGGCACTTTTGAAGGGACGTGAGAGGAGGAGGAAGAGGAGGAGGAGGAGGAGGAGGAGGAGGAGGGTTGATGGGAATGAGGCTTGTGCATTTGAGCCTGTGTGCCCTTCAGCTTGTGTAAGTGCGTGAGAGGCAGAGACATAGGCCAAAGTTTTCCCTCTTGCATTCTCCTCTCTTCCTCCAGCTAATAAGCCTGTCTCCAAGCTGTTGCTAGGCTACACAGGTCTGTTGTTATTCTCTGGCAGGTGGCCTTTTCCATCTTCAAGTCTATGTGTGTGTACGCATGTGTGTATATTTTTTAGATCAGTATGGGATTGAGCCAAACATAAAAAAAAAAACAAAAAAACAAGTTAAGAGTGTCAAGTGCGTTGAGATCGCTGATCTGCTAAAACCAGCATAAAAGTAAAATGAGAGAGATTATAATATCCAAAAGCTAAATAATGGGACAGCAGCAAAAAGGGGAAGTTGTATGGTGCAGACGGGATTCATCTGGATGCACTGGAGATGGTTGCATGTGAGTAAGGCGTACTATTCAGTTCGAACGTGCGTGAGTACGGCGTGCTGTTCGGCACGTACCTGAGGATTCCTGTCCTGCCTCTTTCTTTCTTTCTCTCTTTCCCCTACCTACCTGATAGGGTAGTGCCCACAGGCTAGAGGATCGGACCCTTTAAACAGAGAGCTGGTCCAGCACCACCTGTACAGGGGTAACTCGGGGTCTAACAGAGACAGTGTGAAACAAAGATCATGAAATATAATCAGAATGTGACCCTAAAGATCAACTTTAATAGCAGAATATTTAGGTGAATGAATTACAGCAGTGCTACATGACGCTTCTTTACTACATTTTTCTCTTGATCACTTAACAGTTCGTGCAGCACAATGGACCTTTTCATGTAGGAGACTGTGCACACACTAGCTTGAGTGCTCCTTTAGCAGCAAGTCCATCTGATTACAAACCTGTGGATTTAGCTCATGTGAACTCATTCGGCTGAGGGAATCCATAAACTAAGAAGGCTGAAAAATCTTGTAACTAGGCAACAAAATAAGGCTCCGCATCTCGTGATATGTGCTCTAAAGAGAAATACCCTTAAGATTATGGGACGGTTTTCCATCTTGTGGCGGTTTTATGGGGGTGGAAAGAGAGCTAGCACAGAGGAAGCCTAATCGTCACTGAGAGAAATCCATAGATTGGTTTTGAGGTGGGCACGAGAGACATAGACTTGGTTATAGGTCCAATCAATGTGTTTGTTCATAATCTACTCTCTCTTTTCCAGCCTCCATTTTAACCCTTAGGTCCCTAGGAGAAGATAACCTCTCTGAGCTTCACATTAAATATTTATAACGTTAAAAAAAACAGAAAAAAACTGAACTAAAAGCTGGTGCAACAGATAAGGATATAATAAGATTTTTTTACTGTGCCAAAGCATAAACTGACCATAATATACTTATGGGGATTTGTTGAGCATTACTAATGACTCAAAAATAACTTGCCAAGTGTTGAAGTTTTTTGGCTTGCAGAGCTCACTCTCCAGTCCGTACTCTGTTTTGGATCAACCCCCCGACCCACGCTCTGGCATTTTCCAATGCTCAAAGATAGAGGATGGTGCTGTGAGTGAGCCCCTGGCATCAAAAGACATTTTGCTCTCCAGCTGAAATGCAAATGACAAAGCGGCATTACTATTATTATTATTATTACTGCACTGCTCTGCATTGAGATAAATTACCTCTCCACTGCAATTGTCAATTGGATCTCTGCTCTAATTAGTTAATTTGCTCATCTCTGCGGTGGAAATGTGACTTTATGATTAATATACTTCACAGCCCTTCAAAAATATATAATAAACCCCGATTAATGATAATTATATCCCAATAAGAATGATTGAACCTTGGACTTTTTTAAAAAAAAAATGATAATAGTATGTTAACACAGGGCTGTGAAAGAAGTAATGCATTCAGCTGCTCTGCTCAAGGTTTCTGAAATTGTTGTCAACACAGCATAAAACACTGTTGTTTTGACTAAAATCAAAGGAAAGTTTGTATTAAGCAGTGTAATGAGTCAAGTTAATTGTGTTTCAAGCCAATCAAACCACTTGTTTGTTTTTGCATTTTTGAATAAAAAAAAGATTTAGGAGTCCTAAATACAGATGTATGGACATGACTAATACTTGTTGCTTATGCTACGGCAGTGCAAGGACATAAAAACTACTCTTTGCTGCGTTTGGTCATGTATAGAAGCTGTAATGGTTATCTGATATAGCACAAAGGTTACAATTTATAGTATATTGATCAATCCAGCTCTATACTGGCTTGCCTCTCTGCACTCAAAGGGTTTCTACATTAAGCTAAATGTTTAAAGTGGCTGAACTGACATTTGAATTTTTCATGCTTTTTGTGTAAGGAAAACTATAATGATACTGTCACTACTGTGTACATTATTCCATTTGTCTAAAGAAGATAAAACAATTTTGGACATATTTATGAACAGCATCTAACCCTGTAGGTGGACATTTCCTATGGCATCAGTTGAGTGACATCTTAAAGCCGGCATTGTTCGGAAATGCACCGTCAACTTCTATGGTGCAGACCTGACGGTGGAAAATAGTGAAGCCCTGTAAAGCCTACAAATATAAATAAATTAAACTATCTCTCCTTTTATTATTATTCATATTTAACATTTTCACTCTTTTGGCAAATTAGCTTCCTCTCTGAATGTGGAAACTTTGTGACCTAACTTGGTAATGGTAGAGCTGATTTGCAATACTGCTTTTACTACTTTATTTTAATACCTATTGAGTGGTCAAGCTCCTGCACACTCTGCTGTGTTTGTCACAAAGGGGTCCAGATGTGATGGCAAATGATCAGACTGTAGGGTAGTCCTGCACTCTGTAGGCACTTACTCTGATTTGAAATCTAACAGAGATACGTACAACATGTACCTAATGAAGGAAGCGCTCCAATATCACATGTTACAAAACACCGGTTAATAACGTCTGCACTCTAGCTGGCTAACTGGCTGTATGGCTGTTGAAGCTTGAAGAGATATCATGAGCTATTTTGAGACAACCTACTGGAACAGCAGAAAAACAAAACACGCAAATGCATTTCAATTTTACAACCCAAAAAAAAAAAAACATATTGATTTCTGAGCAAAACGTATGGTTTCATATCAGAAAAAACCTGATACTCCCATGACAAAATGACTTTAAAGGACTTATCAGCACCACTGGCATTTCTGTGATATTGCAGTGTGTAAGTGTTTCGCTACCTTTCTTTATGGAAACTCTCCAAAGCAATTTGTCCAAAATTGTTTTCCTAAAAATATTGCTTCATTTTTACTCCAGTTCCATTGTATTTCTGAAATATTGCACACTGACATTTCACTGAATTCATCTCTTTACTTATTCATTGGGTTTGCCAAGGCAAAGCTGCTCAACCTGGTGAGACTGTTTATCTGCGAAGGAATACCTCAGACCTACTCCTCATTGACACTTTCTTGGCTTTCAATCTAGTTAAACATCGATTCCTTCTTTCTCATCCTCAGGGCAGTTTCAGATGTGATGCAACAACGGCACCACTGCGCTCTAAAACCTGTTATTTCCAGTAGCTTGTGCTGCACCATGACAGCTTTTTGCGATCTGTCTGGAAGGGCCTTGACAATTATTCTCTGTCTTTTTTTCCCCCCACCTTTCTCTCTCTATCTTTCAATCACTTGTTATTTTCTTCTAATCACTTATTTAATGTTCTTTCTACTTACAGCAGTTTGGTACCTGGGTGCATCGAGCCAACTGTCCTCCAGGATTCAGGTGTCCTCGTCTTCCATTCCAACAGGTGAGGCTGCTAACAGTCATTTCTGAGAGACTTTTCTGAATATCATTTCTGAAATTTAGTGCCAGTTCTAGTCTGCATTGGTAAACTTACTGCTATACTGCAGCTGTGACTTTATTCTCTATTGATTCTTATTTTGTTTGATAAAACTGTGATCTTACTTAGTCTAACTTGCTAATGGTAGTGCTGATTTGCTGTAGACATTACTTCCACTTGCGTTGCTTCATTTGCTGAGTTGTCATGCACCTGGACACTCTGGGCTCCAGATGTTGTGAGGCAGGCTGTTGAAATTAAAGGATATTCCTCTGACCCACAGCACTCTGTAGGTGCTCTAAGCTTCAAATCAGCACATGTAGTAATGTATGTGATATGTGATGCAGGACGTGTTTAAATCATTTAAAGGAGCGGCTAACTTGCCCTCCCTCCAGCTGGTTAACTGCCTGTATGGCTGTTGAAATAGAAGTGATTTCACGAGCTATTTTTAGTCGCCCACACAGAATTTCCCACCAATCAAATGACAGTTTGGACAGTCAGAACTAAACATGTCCACCCCCACTGCAGAAAAACAAAACAAACCAACAAATTGCACCCTTTAACAGCAGCCAGAGACCTAGGTGGTACCCCATACTGTCGTGACAAGAAAACTTATCAGCGCTATTGGCATTTCTGTGATATTGCAATGTAGGTGTTTTGCTACCTTTCTTTATGGAAACTCTCCAAAGCAATTTGTCCAAATTGCTTTCCTAAAAATATTGCTGCATTTTTACTCCAGTTCCATTGTATTTCTGAAATATTGCACACAGACAGTTCACTGAACTCATCTCTTTAGTTATTCATTTGGTTTGCCAAGCCAAAGCTGCCCAACTTGGTGAGACTGTTTATCTGCGAAGGAATAACCTCAGACCTACTCCTCATCGACACTTTCTTGGCTCTCAATCTAGTTAAACATCGATCCCTTCTTTCTCATCCTCAGGCATATTCTCAGTCTTTTTCTCCACCTTTCTCTCTCCCCATCCTTCAATCACCTGTTTATATTCTTCTAATCACTTGTTTAATCTCCCCTCTTCCTCCAGCAGTTTGGAGCCTGGGCTCATCGAGCCAACTATCCTCCAGGATTCAGGTGTCCTCGCTTTCCTTTCCAACAGGTAAGGCTGCTAACAATCTCATTTTCTCCCGTCCTTGAAGTTTAGAGCCAGCTCTAATCTACGTCGCTGAATTTCCAACTGTAATTTACGTTGGAGTCTTTGCATGCATGCTGCAGCTGCGACTCCGTTCTCCGCTGATTCTTATTTTATTTCATGAAACTGTCAGCTTCTATTACAGATAAAAGTTCTGCTGTCATACGATAAATCTTCCTCGATTGAGATTAAACAATCTCTGTGAGAATGATGCTAAATATAAGTCACATTAGATTGAAAACACGAGGGAATCAGAAGAGTATGATCATGTGTGTGTGTGTGAATGTGTGTATGTGCATGTACACTTGTGTTTTTTGTAAGTATGGGTATGCACATTTGTGTGTAAAAACCTGCCTCACGCTATATAATTGAATATGGGGAAAAAAGGGTTTTATTTGTCCGGGTGTCACTCCTGATGGATGCCCCTCATAAGACAAGCACAATCAGGGATCATTCCTCATCTTTCCTCCCACTCCTTACCCTTCCTCTCCATCATATTTTATTCCCTTAGCCTAACACCTACTCCTTTTTTTCACCCCCCTTTCTTTGTTGGCACTGGTAGCTAGTGGTGTCAGAGTGAATTTCATGCTGCCACATGTTGTGTCTGTTCTGTCCTAGTTGAGAAGGAGGCAGGCTGTCTTTAATAATAAGTTCTATGACCATCACAAGGCATTGCAAAAAGGCAGAGCTTTAGAACAGACGGCTTTGGTTTTGCTCCGCCATCATATATGCATAATTTTCCACTTCTAAGCCTGTACATTCTGCAGAGGAGGATCAGAGAACAGGTTCTTTGAGGCCACATTATTGTTTTATTATTATATCAGGGGGTTTTTTTGGGGTGTTTCCGTGAGCTCTCCCAGTGGAATGTGTCTCACGTCGTGTGCACGTCTTCACAAATTGTTAAACCAAAAGAGAATTAAACAATGAAGAACAGGTGCAGACTACTGCCCCCTTGCGGCTGTTAGGTTTGCTGGCATCAGTTCAACGATACATGGGATATTTACCAGACACTGGTGAATTGACAGTACAACCATAAGTTGGAAGTGCACAACGGGAGCTATGTCATAAACTT
The DNA here is from genome assembly GCA_028641955.1 of Protonibea diacanthus. Taxonomy (NCBI): domain Eukaryota; kingdom Metazoa; phylum Chordata; class Actinopteri; family Sciaenidae; genus Protonibea; species Protonibea diacanthus. The sequence continues at coordinate 11,657,146 of CM053993.1, forward strand.
AATGCTTTGAACTTCTTTTTGGTAGGAAAACACAACCCCTCCAAATTATATAATTATAACTGGGAGCTAAAATCAATCCTAAAACTTACTGGTAACCAGTGAAGAGAAGCTAAAACAGGGCTAATATGATCCTGTCTTCTGGTATTTGTTAAAGAATGAGCAACTGTTTGTACCAGCTGAAGGCTTGAGATTGATTTTTGGCTCAACCCTGAATACAGTGAATTACAATAACCTGACTGACATGAAATAAAAGCATGTATGACCTTGTTGAGATCAGGCAGAGAGAGGAAAGACCTGATTTTTGAGTTGCTCCTCAACTGATAAAAGCGTGACTGAATGATCAGCTCTGATGAGCTTCACTGCTCTGATTCAGACGTCCCGGATCCAACCAAGAAAAACAGTCTGTTAAAACAGTGTGCAATATTGAGTAGGGGGGGGGGACTACAGACTACTGTCTGTAGTCCCAATGTGTTGTCTGTTACTGGCACACAGCATTGGAAATAGGTTCATGTTATATAAGTACAACACCTCTTCCACACTGGCCTTGTAGCAAAACAGCAAGTCAGTAGTGGCTTCTCACTTTCGACAACTTCTACATTGGATGTGTTCTGCTGCAATTTTGCCGCGTGTTGGACTTGTATTGGTAAAGCTCACAGCTATACACAAAAGTGATGAAGATATGAGCACAAGACGAAGTGTAAAAGTATGTTTTTGGAAGTGCAAGCTGTTACATCGCTGACATTGCAAATGCTTGTATTGCAAGAGTACAGTAGAGGAAGTAATCACATAATAAGAGGAGACTGTATGCACGTACAGAGCTTTGAATTCGGCAGAAATAAATAAAATAAAAGCACAGGTTATGAAAAATCTACATTTTGTATGCTTCATTCTATCTAGTGGTATTTAACCATACAGATGCATTTTTCCCCCCAATGTTTTGAGATCTCCATTGTTTGTTATGCTCATAGGAATTAATTGAAAAAAAACAACAACAAAAAAAAAACAGTCCCAGCACAAACTGTCCACAGCAAGGTCTGTGGATTATCTAGAGTTAAGACAACATAACCATTGTTCCTGGAAAGACATGCTGCTATTCAATGTGTTGGTCAGTAATTTTGCAGTGCAGCGAGGACCTTAATTATATTGGGGTAGAAGCACGCCTGAGGAAACAAAACAAAACCATCTGAATGTCTGGATACCATTAGGGTTAATTGAGAGAGTGTTTTGTTTTTTTTTTCTTCCACTTTAGGTGATGTAGGTGTTGCATTGTAGCTGTGTGCTTATTGTTTTGACAATACAGCCAGAAGAAGAAAAGACGAAGACGGCATTGTTGAAGTAGTGTTGAATGATATCCATGGCAAGAAGCATCACCATGACACCAGCAGGAAGGTGGCTGTGATTGCAGGTGCTTATCACCCCATATACCATGTTACAGCTATAGATGTAACACTTTTTGTTCACTCTCTTGTTAGCTGTGACTGACAAGGTGGAAAAAAAAAAAAAATCATCCTGTGTGATCACAATGTGACTATGAAGCTGTTACTACAATTGTCAGCTCATCACCAAAAGGACAAAGATGACACTCATTTTGTGCTTTTACTGATGTGTGTCTTCATCATTTGGAATGAACACAATTAACATGCCTGAGAACAAATATTGAGTGCATATCTTTGCGAGTGTGTCTGCGTGAAGCCTCCACCTTCAAAGCTGCCGCATGCTGACTGACATTTATATTCATAATTTGTAATTACTGAGAGTTAAAAGCTGATCCACAGCTGATAGCGCCGACTGTTGCCTGTTTTTTTTTATGCAATTGTGTCTGTATGTGCTTGTGATGCATCATTGATCTGATAGTTGGTTCTAAAACTTAGAAGGATCTCCAACAGTGGCCTCATTCACCTCGAGTGGTGAGCCGCAGTTGCCGGAGGGACCCGCTTCTCAGTTAGTTTCAAACAGATAGTCTAATAGCTGCTCAAAGGACACTGATGTGCCACACGGTCTTCTTTCTTCTTTTTGTCTCGTTTTAGTGAAGCAGAAATACGCCTTGTTGTGGTGAAATGAGTAAAGATTTGACGATGAAACCCATTATTAATATTTAACAAAGCTCTTTAAATTTACATGGCACCGTTGCCTAGCTGAACTCAAAGAGGGGAAGAGGAACAACAGAGAAGTAAATGAGTGGGAAAAAAAGGAGAAAGGAAAAGGGCAGATCCATTTTAAGAGGATTTTAATTTTCTGGGTGCAAGATAGTTGGTGTCCTGCGCTTCAGGGATACATGGTTGGATTTTTTGGCCTCCAAGATACTCATCTACATTTGGAATAATGATGTTGTACTTGTTAATTTTCTATCCTGTATAAGGAATAGCAACATTCAGGTAGTTTATGTGGATCACATGGCCCCTTGATGCCATCACTTAGTAGGAGAGAGGGTGACAGTTTTCCTCCTCGTGTCTTGACATACTAAATGAGTAAACATGCTCCCCGTGGTGCGTGGAGGTGTGCAGAGCACAGCAAAAACTCAGCGTATAACTCACGGTCATGTGGAACACCTCCACCCACCTCTTCACACGAAAGACAGAGGAGAGCAGATGAAAGCACAGGAAGAGAGTGATGAGGTAGATGAGAACCATGAGTAGGCTCATGCTTTATCCGATTCTCTGTTTGATTAATCTTAAACCGAGTGTTACTGCAGTCTGCATGTTGAAGAATCCAAGCACCAGCATATTGTAGGTTGTGATCAATTGTATTATTGGCTTAGTTTTATTTTCTCATATCTGCTCTTCATTCATAATCACATGACCTCAGCAACGTCCTATTACCGTAGCAGCTATTCGCGGTATACACACGGCGGCCATTTCACTCTGGCGTCACCCTCAGGGTGAGAAGCTTGAACGTCGTACTGCTGTCTTCCAGATCACAGGTTGTATAAACACAGGGAATGTGACTCTCGTAACATCCGACCATATTTCAAGAGCAAACCAGAGACAACACATTTGCTAGCGTTACTGCTAACCACTCCCTAGTTAACATTAATGTTTGACAGTTTTACATGCGGAAGTGCTTAAAACATCAAACAGGAATATGTGCTCCATGGAGAATAATGTAATATAACTTTACTGTTTTAAAAATAACATTCCTGAGGTCAGGCGAAGAGACAATGAGAGAGCTAATAGTGTGTTTTACTTTTCTGCCGTATCATGTAACACTATCAAACAGTATTAACGAGGAAGTATTTGAATGCTTATATTATCTGTTGTATAATATTAGCTTATGTGTCACCTTGAAATAGGGGATAAGAGGCCTAGAGATGCCCCTCCAGATTTTCACCATCCGTTGTCTTTTCAGTTGCTTAGCAGTCAGAAAATGGTGAAATCACGAGTCAGATCATATCTGAATTCCTATGTCACCACATCTTCCTATTCAAGCCAGCTCTAAAAACATAATTTGCCCTGGAGCACACAGTTCCACAAATGCATGTGAAGCCTGCTATTTGTGAACAATTTGGGACTATAAGTAGTGATATTTTCTCCCACAGAGAGGGCACTTAATTTGGAGTTGGGCTAATACATCTTTGTAGATAACCTCTGAGACAGTAACAACAAAAGTTGGATTTATAGTTGTGCTACACAAATACGCCATAGTTAACCTGCACCTTCTTTAACTGCTACACCTGGGGGCTACAGGGGCTAAATATGCGGAGGCCACAAGAACTGTGATTGGGCTGCTTGTGCTTTGTGATATGTGAAACTTTGATAAACTGGGTTTAGGTAAATCACAAAAGTATGCAGATCAATGAACACAAAGAAAGCAGAGGTACTTCTTCTTCTTCTTTTTTAACATGAAATGGATTCTACTTAAAGATGAAGGAGAGAGAAATAGGCCATGAGGCATGTGTCCAACTCATAGTGTTATTATAGGTTTGTATCATCATTATTTGCAGCAGTATGATGTTTCATGAGAAAGGAACCTTACGAATCAATTCTGCTTTCTATCATCAAGTGAAGGGCTTTTCGGTCGCATCAAAGGCAGAGAACAAAAACTGTCTTTAAAATGAAATAGTTCAACTTTTTTTTTTTTTTTTTTCCAATCAGTCTTTAATTCTGCAACGCTTTTCTCTGTGCCAATTTATTTTCCCAGAATTTCAAATTCTATTTTCTCCCTGCCTCCTTTTGTGTGACTTCAGGGAGCATGTGGGATTGAGGCTGGCAACAGCAGGAGTTGATAACCGGAACTCCACAACAAACGTTGGGGGTGACTATCGGTCTCAAAATGTCGCAACCTGATCTGTGTCAGACACAAGGCAGGGTGAGAGGTGAGCGCTGCAGCATTTTATGGTTCAGTGCTGCCATTTTCGGACCACAAGAGGATGAAAGAAAATGAAAAAAAAAAGGACATGTTTTTTCTTTTTTCCCATCAGACCCTTTCTTCTGAGTCTCACTGTCCTCGTGCTCTTCTCCTTATTCTTCCTCCTGTCCTTTTTCTCTATAGCATAGACGTTTGTATCTCTGCATCTGTGCATTTGTGCATGTTTTTTGCCTCAGATAACTGGCAAATGCCTTATTATCAAGGCCCAGGCCACACTGCCATAGCTCTACCTTTGCATGACAGCTACCTTGCTGAACTGCTGCAGCTTGTATATATGTGGTGTCCACGCAGGTAGTGCCACCGCTACACTCTACACTGAGTTTACTTTTGACAAATGCAATACAATAAAAGTCTCGTTAACAAATGAATGGATTCTGTCCACCGAGGCTTAGCTGAGTTAAAAGAAAAGCTATTTATATTTCATTTTATGTCTGTGACATATTCTACAGATATGTCATCAGACAATGCAACTGAAATGAAAGGTAACATTTTTCTGGTTGACACGCTGCTCACATGGACTGTGTGGCTGCTCTAATCTGTTACCATGGATACTTAAATGAAAAGCAAGAGGTTTCATGATGCATCCGTATTGCTCTCGTGTCCAGGTGTAAGTTTGCTGATAACAATGAGCATATTTAGGTTTGGATCAGTGGTTCCCATCTGTCATGTTCCATTTATGTTGAGTTTATTAAAATGTATTATGGTGAATATTGTTACTGTTTTTCCTTGTTCAAGTTGATAATGATCACTTCTGTGTATCTGCCACCTTTAGCTCCCTATTTTAATTGCTGACTATCTTAGATATCTATCCAACATTTACCTGCTTTCAGCTTACTACCTCAACTTCTCTGTCTAGCTAACTAGTTTTCCCTCTCAAGATGATACATAATAACTGAGATAAATAATGGGCAGCGAGACACAAATATGTGGATGCATTCTTTAAGCAGATCTTTCTCTTTTTTTGTTGAATTTAGCTGAATTAATAAGATTTGCTTTCCATGTACCCCCTGGTAACAGTTAAAACACACCCTCGCGTACAAGTATCCCTGATTGGGAATCACTGGTTTAGATTAACAGAGGATACATAATTGGAGATTGCATTTTTGACACCAACATTTATTGGATAGAGTTAGGCTTTGGCAAGAAAGCTTGTGAAAAACAGCGTGGGATTTTTGTCTGTGAGAAAGCGAGAACAAGAAAGAGAGGGATATTTGTTGACCATCAAAGTGATGGCATAAAAGGCATATCACTGCCAGGCCAATATTTTCCTGTCATCCAAATAGCATCCAACTGTTATCCTTGCCTTGATATTTTTTATTTGAATTTCATCGTTTGGACGTGAGCGAGTACACAAAGGCGCACACAGCAGCTAGCACACAGACTGATGTGGGTGCATACGTACACAGTGACGTGAGCGAGCGCACGCACACACACACACAAACACAAACGCACTCATACACAGATATACATATTTATGAGATCTCTCAGTTTCTCTCTGTCACACACATGAAAATGCACATGCCAATACTCACATGACAACCATGCTGCTGTCATAGCCATGTACACGTAACTAATCACTCCTATGCACACACGTGCGTGCTGCGCCTACAGCGCAAACTAGGATCTTTTAGGACAATCAATCAATAATCCAGCATCTTGTGACTGCTCCCAGATTTCTTCCCTTTGCCCTCTAGTGTCTTAAATATTTAGACTGTTTGACATCAAATGCATACATGAATGTCAATGAGGCAGATCTCAGTCGCCTAATCGCACACACACGCACACACACGCACGCAACAGAAAAAAACGGGCATGAAAAAGGCAGCAGGATGAAGTCAGAAGCAACTCATCTCAGAAACCAAAGACGGGAGCAGAGTCCTTTGTAGCTTGTGGCTTGGTTATTGTACAGTCAAGCTCCATTTTTGGACGGCTTGATTGAAGATAGGGAGAAGATTGCTTGTGGACACAGCGCAGGCTGAGAGAGATCTTCTGATTGTTACTTTAGGAAAATTGTCTGTGTAGAGTTTGACACACAGTCAGTTTGAAGCATGCTTTTTATGATAGTGTCTTATTCGCCTTGAAAGTGAAACCAGTAATAAGGCAGTCTGAATGCAGCCCTCTGAGGTGCTTGTCTATCAAGGATCTCCACAGAGACGAGGCCACACAGTCAGTTCCCTTACACCTCGGAATGTAACATCACGCCTCACCATTTATTGCCAAGTAGCCATGACTTAAGGCTCTAAAAGAAAAACAAGCTTTTATTTTTTATCTTCTCATCCCTCTGAGGTTTTTTTTTTCCTTCTAGCAATTTGCTTATGCCAAAACTCACAAATTAAATTATTTCAAAATGGCACACATCCACATATTCTGACCTGATCCCTTCAAAGACTAGACTTCCAGACCATTTCCAACTAAAGAGCCATGATAAACGAGCAAATACAAATGAGGCTAAACTGGGAAATAACAAATGTAAATGCTGGCAGGAGAACTGAAATCAGGCGTGGAAGAATCTGCCTCTGAATGATATTTAGGGAGGTGGCTGAACGCCAGCAGTTTTTTTTTTTTTGTTGTGTTTAAGTTTGTGGTGGAAAAATCAATTTGCTATTTGCCAAAGCATTTATGCAGTGAGTATTTTCTATGTTTCCATGGAGCTCCTGTGGTTATTAAGTGTGTCTGTTATTAGCAGTGAAATATTTTAATCTTTTAAATTATTTAGGTGAAACCTAGGCATCCTACAAATCATTACCGCATTGATGGCTTTCAAGAGGCAATGTGAATGGTTGTGGGATGTGCTGCCTTTTTTATCGCCTCTCCCGGGTTTGAATGCGGCTTTTGTATCGGAAATCACATATTCTATCTCAAGTGTGTTTGTATAGCACCTCTAGCTGTGCGCATTCACAGAGTGACACCCCATGTAATCAAACCAGTAGAAAAGAACACCTGCAAAAGTAAAGATTTTATCAATTTTATTTTTTAAGTCAAACAGAAAATACCACCATGCCAGCCCCGTCGAGGGCGACTGTGACTCTCTAGACATCTCCAGGAATGCCAGACAGTCAGCTCTTTTAACTGGATCTGTGGGAGATGCGGAGTTTATATCAGGCAGTGAGGAGTCACCCTTGTAAAACATTGAGTAGTGCACTTTAGGAAACTGGTCCCTTTAAAGAGACGAGCCCAGGATAGACATGCTACATGAAATTACACTCCTCCCTGCACACTGCCTTGATAAAATTGTTTGTTTGAGCCTAGAGCATTTCATTGTTTGTGCTACTCAGAGTTAAGCACTGAGCTGGGTACACAAGTCCACAGCAAACACTGGAGCCTGTGCCTAGAAAAGCCAGCCTCCTGCTTTCATGCAATATTTTTTAAAATTCCTGTCCAAAAGATTTGTGTGCAAATATCAACACGTCGAAAGCAGCGTGGCTTGAACGCTGAACACCATGTGTGGCATCCTTAACTTGTATTTGTGCTGGGATGTAAGGGAAATTTGCGGAGTATGTCAAGATCTATTTGCAATAACGTCAACACGTCTAGTTAATGTTCAGTTGTGCTCAGTGATTTAAAAACCCCGTGAAATGAACAGCTGATCCAATTGCATTTACTTCCTGACAAAACCACTGACATTAAGCAGCACTAGTAGGTGTGAATAAAGTTTTCAACCTCTGAACTCTGGCATTCAGCACTCTGTGAGATATCAAACCATTTATCACTTATTTAACAAACCAATGATTACCCACTGCAGGCCAGTGGATAAAATGAAGAACAAATTCAGATTATCACTGAATTTAGTTATTAGTAATTAATTTCAAATGTTTTCTGTTCATAGTTTTTCTTTATAGAAAACTTGGATTATTATTGAAAAACAGCTAACAGTATTTTGTTCTCTTGCTTGTGATACAGTGAGTTGTAAAGCCTTTATACTTCCAGTTGTTTGGCCTCACTGTTTTATTATGTTGTGGCTGCTTGCCACTCAGGAGCCTGCTGGGTATGAGGCCAGTTCAGCATTGAATGTAAACCCAGCTTCAGTCTGTAGAGCAACAGGGACCCTGTAAACAAGCGCACCATGTCTTTCTTTGCTTTAGACGATCCTTTAGTGTTTTAGGTCCCTCTGCAACACCATTATTACAGTGAAGACACATCGAGTTGAGAAGAAAAATAATGGCAGTGTGTGAGTGAGCCATTTGTGAAGCAATTAATGATCGATTTTCTCAGTTAAAGGGAAAGTTTGCTTTTGTTTAAGTGGGGTTGTACTCATCCAAAGTCAGTGTTTTATCTACAGTAGATGGTGGTCAGCATGCCCCCAGTTTGGAGAAGCAGACAGAAGTCCCAGGAAGGAAGTAGAACAAAGTATTGTTTTAGCCACATAAAAGAGGTCCACCTAAAAAAAAAAAAAAAAATCAATATCCATTTAGGTGTACGTTATAGTGAGGATATTCCCACCACTTTAGCCTTACTATCTACTGCAGGTAATACACTGACTGTGGATAAGTACCTCGCACAGCACCACTTAAAGAAAAACAAACTTTCCCTTTAAGAGTGTTTTTCTACAAAAGTTTTTTTTTTTTTTTTCCGGCCTGTAATTACGAAGGCAGCGCTTGAGAGCTTCTCAAAGGATTTAGTGGCATTTTACACGGTAGTTGTGAATTGCAAACCCCTCCACTCACCTTCCTGTTGCAGACGTGAAAGAGAAATTGTGCCCACAAAACGTGTGAAAAACATGAAACAGTGTTTTTCTCTCCAGCGCTACCGAAGAAACACGGTGGTTCAACAAAGTGGATATAGGACCAGCTGCATCTGTACATATACAAGACCTATTTCAAAGTCACGAAAACACAGTGGTTATTAGTTTTAGTTGATTATATACGAATGAAAACAGTAAATATGTAAATAGAGCCCTTTAAATCTAACACACTGGACCTTTAAAGCTGGCTTTCTGTGGTGCTGAAGGAGATGCTTAACACAAGGTGTTGAAAATTAAGCCAAACCAAAGCTTTCAACGTGCTGTCATGTTACTGTGTGAAAGTAAGTTTAACAAAGTTCAGCTGCTGTTTGAGGCAGATGTTACACTGACACACAAATTAAACCTAAAACAAAGCAGTGACAGACCCCATGAGTTTCATGTCATCAATCTGTGTTTGTGCACCCTAAATAAGAAGAAAACAGACGACAATGAAACCTGAAGAGATTCGTATAGTAGGTGAAAGTGGTAGAGGAGGACGATGATGAGAGAAACTGGCAGAACAATTGTGCCAAAATGAAGTGCTCACTTTTTTTTTGTTTTCTTATTTTCTAAAGAAAATGAACAAAAAACAATAAAAACTCTGCCTGTTTAGTTTCTCCTGCAGGTTTCAGAGCCTTTTAAGATGCTCTTGGTCTCATGTGAGTGGGCAGGAGGCACTCATTAATCTATGATCATTTCTAAAAGCATCTTAAGTTAAGATGCTTTTGGGAATCTTTCTCTAAAGGAGGTTTGCAGGATGGATTTTTACAATAATCTTAGCCTTAAGATGCTTTTGGTAAACAGGGCCCAGACCATTTAAATTACATTAAATACAACTATAGCTTCTGGATATTAATGTGTTCAGTCAAAGTCAAAGACAAAAGAGAGGGGCTATTCACTTGCAAAAATCCATATTTGTGTATTAAACAGATTGCATTGATTTTAATGTGCACTCAAATGTCTCTGTCTTTCTGTTTTTCAGACCAGAGGTCACCCATCTAAGCACGGCCAAGTGTGATGACAGCCAGTGTGACATGTTTCTGAAAACATTGCATAAAATTATAACAATTCACTAGCCTCTGTTGTTTTCCCTGTTAGCAGCCCACTAAATATTTCCTCCACACAACTAAAGTTATTTTTTAAGTGTAATCTACTGCCCCTTTGACTGGCACCGCAGTGAGACTCATCAAGGGAGACAAAGGCAAAGGACACATCCTGGTCAGTGCTTTAGTTCATTAGTGAGCATCTGTATGCTGTGCACACACAAGTTAGGCTCTAAATACAAAATGCAAACTGTATGCACTTTCCAAATGAATTGAGTGATGCGTAGTAATAACAAAATCTCATTGTGCTGTGGTGATAGTGAAATGGCGATTATTCAACAGTGCAGTCATTTTCGCCAGTGGACCTTCTCATACATAATGCATCCAAATCATTGCATTTTTCCTCCATTCTGGGCTACAATGCATATTTCATCAAGTCAGTGAAATATTAAGCACTCTTATGATTTGATATTCTCTTCCAAAGGGGATTTCAGTTTATATATTTCCTTCACATCACTCGCGCCTCCTCTGGAAGCAAACTTACGGCTGATGTCTTTATTTGGCATGTTTGTTTACCAGAGGGATGTTTGATTGGTTAATGCCGGAGTAATGATCAATGAGGCAGCCAATCAATTCAAGAGATTATCGAGACTCGCAGGCCATTGATCCATGTGAGGGAACAGACACTGAACGTCAGGGTTCGCTCATTCCAACTCATTTAAGTGAAATTACAGAAGCCAAAACTGTGCAGCTTCTCTTCCACCCTCTGCCCTCCGATTTCAAATGCCATTCAAGTGAAGACATTGATGAGAAATTGGAAAAGGCGGCGGAGGCGGAGGAGGAGGAGGAGGAGGAGGAGGAGGAAGAAGAAGAAGAGGAGGAGGGAGAGGTGTATGAAAAATATAGAAGCAAAGGTCTACTTCTTATGCTTCAGTCTAATGTTGGAATTAAAAGACATGTCAGTTAATAGTTCTTAAACTTTAAATATTTTTCTGCACTGTCACAAAGTTTTATAGTCTTGTCATAAAATAATCTTCAATTAATGAAAAACAATCACTTTTCACTCAAATTTCTAAAGTTACTCGTTGCTGAATATGAAAAGGTTGCTGGGTATAAAAGTTTCATAAGACGTGGTGAAAACCTGACATTTGCCTTAAACGTTTTTGTCATTTAAAAAGAAGTCACCCTCTGGCAGATGAGCAAGTGATGTTACTTTTAGCACCTTTAAGACATGCTGCTGAGTGAACAGATTTCAGGGAAATGCAATTCACACTGTCTACTTATAACAAATTGTCACCACAATGTATAGAAAAAAACTCCAATATTGCTGTTATCTCTAAATAAAAAGAATTGTTTAACATTCTGGGAAATATTGAGGCATGCAGGTTGACACTGCATGTCTGTAAGCAAGAAGCTTCAACCAGGAAGTTATCAAAATATCAAACTATATCTTTAACAAAGTTACATTTAGAACATTTTAATCAACACATTTTTATTTAATTTCACCAAACAATGAGCAGGCTAATTAGGCTATTACTCCCTATTTTCTATTATTTGCATCTAGGGCACGACTGCAAAAGACACAAGCTGACAACTGACAGCAACCAACTAGTGCCAAGAACTAAGCTTACGCTTACCTAAACACATCTCTTGCATCCATTCAGACCACAGTGCATAATGAGTCAAGGACAGGCTTAAATCCTTTTAAACATGACACTCTTCTGAATAATGAAATAAATATCCGCATGAAAATGTGTTAAAAATGTGTTGGACATTTCTTTAGCTTGAGGATTTTTCTATACTCACAAACTCAAAGGACAACATTCTATGTCATCAGTTTGGCCAATATTGGATAAAACATCTGCATTGAACCAATCCTTTTCTGCCGCTTTAATATATGATGATGTTTCTAATCGTATTCAATGATCCTGTATGGTCTCTGTGTCGGGTTTGGCTTGGGTTTTCATGCATCATTTATCTCATGCGATTAAATGATCCAGCAGTCTAAGCAGAGTTAAATGTATCCAACAGCATTTTAATTGAGCCTGTGGTGTCTGGAGTATGGCTTTCAGGTATTTTTAAACTCTGAAGCAAAGTAAGATGAAGCATCCATCCATGTTTTATCACAATTAGATCAGATAGCAGTTTTGAGTTGAGTTTGAAATTTTGCTCTTTAATTAGAGTGCCCCCCTCAGGACAATTACTATACTATGTTCTTCCACCAGAACACAGTGCTGATACATCATCTCTCTAAGCATCATTAAATTTAGGCCTGTGATGTCTGTGATGTCACCTGAGATATAATGTCTGACGGTCAATTAACACAGCCAGTGACTTCATTCTGTGACGGACAATGATCTATTGTGATATTCAATCTGTTCTTCTGCATATCTTTAGTTTCATATGCATCATTACCACCTGTCATGAAGAGGAGCGTATGTAATCTGGTCTGGACTTATTAATGTGACTTTAAAAGATGGAAAAGTTTTTTTAAGGAAAAAGTAAACTGATATCTGAGTTAGAGACTGTTGTTAACAGGCAGAACAAATGTCTGACACTTTCTGATTGACCTCATTGTGCCAATTAGGTTCTAGACCAATCTCCATAATAAAATCTGTACTTTCTGAGTAAGCGCCTGACAAATTGTCTTCCATCTTGGCAATATCCATTTCATTACAGTGACACTCGCATTTGAATACCAACAAGGCTGCTGTTGTCTCACAACTTGGGATGCCAGCGTGGCAGGTGTTCAAATTGATAATATTGGCCCAGGTGCAGCTGATTTGGGTAACAACAAGAAATGGCGTGACTGAAGCAATTTCACACACTCTCAAGTCTGAACTGTTCCTTCCTCATAGTAATGGCCATAGGCACAAGAGTGCTTACACATTTCACCCTTAATAGCACTTTTGTAAGTAAAATAATTACATTTAAAACTTCTGTTACAGGCCCACTAAACCTAACATCAACAAACCACATTCAGGCGTGACTTTGTACATGTACTTGAGTCAACCCAATGTACCCATCTTACTCCCAACATGGTCTACTATTTAATTTTATGCCTAAACTGGACCATCTCCTACATATTAACAAAAATTGTTTGATTTATGGGACTTGTTGGATTAATAAAATAAGCTGACCTTTTACAAAAAATGGAATTAATTATTTTTTAGGTCTCATTTTTTTCCTGCTGATTTGCAGTAGTGAAAGAAATATTTCAGTCCTTTATATTTGAATCCTTATTTAATTTTACCACCAGCAGTTGTTCACTGCTTATTAAACAACGTCAGACTAATACTTATTTGTCATTATGACCTAAATACACACAAAAAAAAAGACCAGCGAGAAGAATGGCTACTTCTATATAATTAACTTTAAGGGCGGCCACTGGGTTGGATTGATGGAAAGATGAAATGAGGCAAAATCAACACAAAATCAAAGTTCCTTAAATAAGAATGGATAAGTATTAGCAACAATTTGTAGAGTATTAAATGTACTCATGCTCCAGGATGGACCATAACAGTGTTATATTATTGTATTGTTAGCTAGTATTGGTGTACCCAGACTCTCACCCAATATCAGCTGGGATAAGTTCCAGAATAAGGATAAGCGGTTACAGGAAATGGACGAATAGATTGACAGATAAATGGATCACCAGTGTACCCAGTCCCCTGTATACCTGTCCCCTCTGTATAAAGGGGTACAGGTCAGCAAATGTATGGCTTGCGTAGGGCTTTGTTAGCAGGCATCAAGCTTGAAATGTTGCATTTCTAACACTGTTAACATCAGTTTGACCATTTTTCTCTATGAAAGGTCTATAAGAATCTATAATACTGCCCATTGTTTTGTCTGAAATGCCAAGTAATTTTTTCAGGCCATCTGTGGCAATTTCTCACTGCTGTCCCATTGAACAATTGCTTTTTTTTGTACATTTATTTCTAACATGTACATAATTTCTTAACAAGTTACAAGATTAATTTTAAGTTTTTTTTCTTAGTAAGCAAGGATTGATTGAGTTTATTTGGCTGCTTCAGTGTTAATGGATTTCCTTCTTTATGACTGTGACAAAAAGCCCTAATGAAGGCTCTGTGCAGAAATGTGTTGGCTGAATGCATACTTCTTTACCCATGTATTTCTGTCACTCGCCCACCTTGTCATATATGCTTGTGATATAATGGAAGTTCTCTCAATCTCTTAAGTGTAATTTCCTAAGTAAGAACTTGTAAGCATGTAACAAGCTCATTTTGACTTATTTCTCAATACATATCACATAATAATCACTCCAGTTATGTGTTATGCATATTAAATGACTGAGTCTGCATTGATAAACAGTCCCTTAAAACAAACAGTCCCTTTTGAAACTGATTACAGCTAATGTCTGTGTTCAGTGGTTGGTTGACTGGTGACAAGTTGTACACCTTATACTGTACACCTCATACAGCACCCCACTGAATCCTAGAATAAAGCTGGCTTCTTTCAAGGTGAGCTCTTTGTTGTTAAACTTCACCATGGGAAATGTCCAAAAGGGCTTTGAGAGCTGTAGCTCTTGCTGTCTATCAGGAACGCTCAGGGTGTTGTAGAAGAACTGGTCTACTTCTTCCTTAGAGCAGGGAAGAAGCACTGCAGTGTACCTGCACACCTTCTTTTTGGTATTATGCTTCATGGCTCTCTCTCCTATATCCCCTGTGTTATTCAGCTCTGTGCAGGGTCACGATTTTTTTTTCCTGAAGATGTTGCTAAGCTCAGTTGGTGGTTGTTTTTCCCTCCTCCACTGCTTCTGTGTTTTGCCAAAATCTGAAATTCTTGACAAAGTTGGTGGATCATAACTGCCCTTCGGTTCTTAGTGTAGTTGGATCTGCTGGTCTTGCCCTCCTACACTGTCTGTCTGCATCTCGCTTTGTTGTTGATTCGATGATTCCAGCTGCGTCCTCATTGAATTGGTACCACTCACTGCACTGGGTTGCTGGGAGCCACTTTGCTGGGGAGTTGGAGAGTTTCTCACACAGAGGTTCTGGACTCTGTGGGGTGTCTCCAGGTGGGGCTCTTCCTGCAACTCACTAGGAGTGGATCATGTATGCTGCGCTGCTCTCCATTGCACCAAGCATTTCATTCACTCCTGATGGACTTGGCCATGCTCATTCTTACAGACCTTGCTGCAAATGCATCTTGCGGTTGTCGATATTTCATTTGCCATGGTTGTCATTAGTAGGTCTGTCTTATCATGAAACTCACCCCTCCCCTCTCTCTCGGTCCCCTGTGGGTATAACTCTGTGGGTCTGTCTGTAGCTTTTTTGAGCTCTTCCTCACAGAAGACCAATCTGTTCTTGGTGGTCACCCTGCCTATTCTGGGTTGTCACTGCCTTAGGCAGTTTGAATGATTTGAGGATACACCCTATGATGCACTGGGACACATCGCCAGTGATGTTACCTACATTTCGTATGTTGACACTGACAATGGTTTGCACAGTTTTAGAATTGTGCAGCTGTTTACCAGTAGTGACTGTTGGTAATGTCCTCAAATTACCTGCCATTTTAAAAAAGAAAGGGTTAGGCTAATGGCACCATTCCTAAATTATCCTCCTAATGGAGGTAAACGCAGTGACCATCAGACCTCTTTGAATTACACAAGCAAGCAGTGAAAATTGGCTTCCGCCATACCGATTAGCACCAAATGCTGATTCATGAAGACTAATGTAGGGAAAATTATTTCTCATGGTCAGAAGAATGATAGATTAAGCTCAAAGGTCTAACATTAGAATCACTAAGTTTAAACTCTCAACATGACAAGGACACCATTTATTATTCTGAATGTCCACGCACAGGCAGTGCTGTGCAGGAGGAAGATTCTCAGCCCTATTTGACCTGCTGTGAGGATGACTCACTAAGAGAGAGAAGATGAAACAGCAGAGGAAAGATGAACACAAAAGAAAATACAGAGAGAACAAAAAAAAAAAAAACCCAACAAAAAGACCAAAAGAAATAAAGAAAAAGCGGTGCAGGAATATCTCTGCAGTGAGGTTCTCAGGCTTAGCTGCTTGCTGGCAGTAAGTATGTCTTGGCCTCTGTGTGTGTGTGTGTGTGTATATTGAAATCAAGTGAAACACAGTATACTTAGATTACCTAATGAGGACTGTGCCTTAAAGAGCTTGACATTTCCAGAACCAGCTCCGCGCCATGTGCTTGAACTTGCTGATGGTTTTTTCCCAGAAAAGGATGCAACCAACGCGATGAAAGAAAAGTCAGCATTTAAGTTGCGAAAGTGACTCTGCTGGCCTTTCCCTTTCCCTTGCCCCATCTCCCCTGTTAGTGTTATGTGTGTTGTGTGTGAGTAGGTGTGTATTTCTGTGTGCGTCATTGTTTGTTTGTGTACCCCCCGAGGCCTCATAAAAAGCGGGAGACGTGAGAGAGCCTTTATTCATTAGCCGTCAGCGTCCCACCTCACAAACAAGAAAGGGGATGGAGGGGCAGTGGAGAAGAAGGAAGGGGTTGATGGGACTCAGCGGAGGAGGGTGAGGGAGGGACAGGGGGAGAGAGGAGGAGAGTGCTGAACGTGAGAACATAAAAAGCATTCAATTAAGACATGAACTGCAGGGTTCATTAAGCATGAGCAAGCCGATGAAAATGACCATCCATCAAGAGAGAATACCGTGGCAGCCCTGGAAAGCTCGTGCAGGCATGCGCACATGCAACATACTCAATTACTATGGAAAAATACTCATCCTTGCCTAATGTAAACTAATAGCACACATTATATCACTGGTCTAAACTTTGTAAGTTGTGCGTAATGTATTGATTCCACTAAGGCTTTGTGGCTTTTCTCCACTTAATCTCGTGTCCACCATCTCAGCTGAAGAAAATAACAGCTGAAATAGTAAACCTGTTTTATTTCAACTGACTCAACAGCATCAAGTGAGTGCTACTTTGAGACGAGGGGGTGAATTTGAAAACGTTTCGCTCCCATGCAGGACTGGCTCTGTAATAAAAGCCCATAATACTCGAAATTTTTAAAAAGGTTATAAAACTGGCTGTTAAAGAGCAGGAACAAAAGCACTAAAGACAAATTGCCAATCTGTATATGCATCTCTAATCACCTCATTGTGTGTACAGCATGCAGACATGTGAGCCTGAGGACATGCAATATGGAATATGAGGCACATTCTGAAATGGAACATGTAATACATTGCCAAAGACGCTCTATCCTGTCAGATTAAAAATGACGTTCCCGCAGGTATAATTCTGAAAAAGTAATATGAAATGATTAAATGTGCGTGTGCTGAATTGGGTACATGCCTTTTGTGAGGCTTTTCCAACTCATGTCAACACTTCTGTCTCTCTCACGTCTTCAGCACCCAAGAGGGCACATGCATACATCTAGGGGACTGAGGTGATGTGACAAGCTGTCGGCACTTTTAGAATCTATTCCTGCATCCATGTAGCTGCTTTGATTCGGCGAAGGCACATGGTGGTGGACGCCAGTATGTTCAGCACAGACGCAGATCACAGATGACATGAATAGTTGAAAGCGTGTTCTGCTTTTTGAGAAATCAGTCTCAACGTAACTTGTGTTTCATTGCGTTGAAAGGGCTGCAGGCTGTTTCTTCATTGTAAGCAATCAAAGCAGCTGTTTGTAAGTGACCTTGGTCTCAAAAGATTCTTTTCAGCGTGCTCTGCTGTGTTTGAGCGTACTCTGTGTTTTTAATCCAGCAAAAAACCACGCACTCCTGCGTTTTAAAATCCTGCTTAATAGGCATTGTATTGAAAGGCAAATGAATTAAAACAAAACAAACAGTGCAATTAAAAAATAATTGTTTTTGAATGACGAAGGAGTAAGAACAGATGCAGAGGTTGTGCTGGACTTACTAGTACTAAACTTTATTGTTGATTTTGTCCT
The DNA here is from genome assembly GCA_028641955.1 of Protonibea diacanthus. Classification (NCBI taxonomy): domain Eukaryota; kingdom Metazoa; phylum Chordata; class Actinopteri; family Sciaenidae; genus Protonibea; species Protonibea diacanthus. The sequence continues at coordinate 11,675,165 of CM053993.1, forward strand.
TTGGAATTGTTAATATTATTAATAATAATGATAAAAATGATAATTTTTTTTTAAAAAGGACAATGCTGCCAAAAACAAAATACACCACTACTGGCAATCGCTTTTCACTGGTGCTGGCAAAAAAATCGGACAAAACAGGATGGAGCTCACTAGCTTACTACCACTGAGCTCTATTGGCTACATCTTAGTTTATTGTTCATTGTCCCAGTAGCTGAGTTGTTGTAGCTGAATGGCCTGGCTGCAATCCAGTGTCACTATGTTGCAGTCGGTCCCATTGGCTCAAAAAAAAAGTTACTTTGGCTCTTGCATGTTTTAACCTTCTAAACCCTGATATTTATCTTGACTTTCTCTTTAACAATGCTGTCCACACTTTCACGGAGTGTCCAAGGAATTGCATTGGATGACTCTGCAGTTCATGTTTCATGTAGAGTGACAAATTAAGTGAGTGAGGGTCAGGGTTCAGGGAGTATATTGGAATGTGGGTGACCTCGTGTCATTAACCTACCATTAATGTTTGATGTTTAACCACCATGATTGTTCCTCAACCTAAACAATGTGGTAATCACATGCACAGGTATTGGAGGAACTTAATTAAATCACTGGTGTTGAATGTTGCAAAATTGCCATTGTACATAATCTTTTATAAGGTTTTCAGATGTGTAGATGAACACACAACAGCTTACCTGAAACATTAAATGATAAATTCACAGTTTTCACTATTTTTTTTTCTTAAACTGATAGCCAGGTGCTCATTTGAACAGGTTGTGCTTGCTGTAATCATTCCTCCTGTTCATATTGGCCACTGTAAGATCCCTTGCTAATGAGCTTCCAATATAACAGATGGGGGACAAAATCCGCAGTCCTCATTCTGTGCAGTTTATCTGAAGTTAATATACGGCTTCATCAGCCTGAGTAAGTCAAATCAAGTAGGCCTAAATGTCTTCCAACTTTTCACTCATGTAAGCATGAAACTCCATTCTTTGATGGCGTGTTAAGCTGTGTGGGGAAGGGACACAGTAAAGAAAAATAATAACTTTATCATCCAATTGATTTGACCATTCAGACCTTCAGGAATGTCTCATCTGTCTCAACACATTCAGTCGCTTCAAAATGGCTGCTTGACTTCTCCCATGAGTATGCTTGGCTTCAGCACATTCAGCTGACACGCCCCCACAGTCCTGGAGCTCAGAATACTGCTATTTTTTTACCCGATTTTGATACCTAATGTCATGAACTTGTCAATATTTTTAATCATTCAAATTTGGCAGGGTGGTTAAAAACACCTTCTAAAAACTCAACACATCTATTCTTACTTCACACAGACTTTTATTGGGCAAGCACTTAACACTCAAACTTAAAGACTGATGTTCTAAAAATGCTTACACGAGATTGGAAACTAGTGAGGTGTTCCTTTAATTAAACCTGTGAGAGATGATGCACATTTAAATAACAAACATGATTTCACCGATTTAACGACCTCTAGGCCAAAGAAGCATTTATTAGCACTTTGCTTTTTACTATATCACCGATTCAGACATGACCCATATACTGTGTATGATGTGTTTGGTACTATGAAGTCTATTTACACTGCTAATTCTGTCCATCATGTTTGTCCTTTTAATACAATGACCCTATTACAATGAAATATATTGCACACAGTTTTGAACTGAGTGCTTAATAGGTTAGATTATTGATATGTGTCCTAAATTGAAAAATAACAGCAAATCAGTAGCTACAGTGTTTTGCATGAAGTCTGTGGTATTTGCATTTTAATTGGCTGGCAGAGCTGATGATAAAAGACTGTAATTTAGCAGCTAAATATGACTGGGAACCTAGGCAAAGCAATTAGTATTCTCTAAATGTCACGTCTTTGTATTTGGATGTATAATACACAAAATTTATTAGTCACTCTGTCGTCTCACAGAGGGACTGTTACACAGTGTAGGCACACCTTGGGTACCTGTGCTCTACCAAAGCTCCCTCAATTGAAGAGATCTATCACTTCAAGCTAAAACCAACAATCCCAAATGTGTCTGTTTCCGCAGACTAAATATTCCCACAAGGAGTGTGAAGAGTGCATAAGAGCTGTCTCTTCTTTTTTCGCCTTGTAAGTTCTGTTGCACACCTGAAACAAAATGTGACTACAGACAGGCAGAAAGTACAGTAGAGACAGCATTTCCCTAAAAGGCTCTGGAATTATGTACAAAAAGAAAGCTTTCCAAATGTCTCATTTCTATATTATCTATTTGCAAAAAAACATCATTATTAATGGAAGAGTAAACAAGTTTAAAACCTCTATGAAGGCTCTGCTTGCATTTACTCAGGATTTAGTCTTTGAGGCATTGATGTGAGATTAGTTCTGATCGCATATTTTAATGCTATGGGAAAAAGAATTAATAATTTAAGGCCTAACTGTCATAATTACAAACAGTGGCTCATATGATTGGCTTCAAGCTTTCATTTGATCAAACTTAAGAATTATTGGTCTTACTTCTCAGTACAGTAAATTCCTTGTTGATAAATGAGACGTTATACATCAGAGTGGGCAGAGAGAGAAAAAAAACGAGGTACAAAGTGCCTCAAAGCGGCCATATAACATAGTACAGGTGGCTGCAGTTCATTAGACAATGACATATTGAGAGAAAATCTTCAATATGTTACCTTCTAATGGTGTTTAGGGTCTATTATTAGCTCATTTATTGCAATTCTAACGCTTGGAGGGGAGGTAAACAAGATCAGAGTATCATGAGTTTAAATAACCCTTCCAGTCATCCCAAAGGTAATTACACAGAGGTCAATGAGCGGAGGATGACCCAAAAAAATAAATGGGCATCAGCAATCAATATTTCACGCTTACTCATAGGCACAGACACACACATTCACGCACACCCGCTTACACACTCGTACACGTCGTCCCTGCCAGGGAACGAGTGGTTCATCTGTACACTCTTCCAGACTGCTCAAACAGAACACGAGGCCCAAATTACATTTTAATGGCCTTTCTCTCTTATTAGCACAGCAGCGTCTTTGAGTGTGTGTGAGCAAAATGAAGCTTTCAACCTTATCCATTCCTGTGTCATTTTGCTTGATGTGATCAAGGCTTCCTGTGGATGCTCCCACAGCCTTTTGCTCATATGCACTAGAATAATATATTAGACTAAAGAACGAAGGCTAATGGTTAACAACATTAAACCTACAGTATGTTTAATATACTCACCTCAGTCTCTTATGTTATTATTATTCGTAATGACTGATACAATAGTAGTGGCGTGAATACATTTAAAAGGTGCCATATGTAAGATTGTCAGACATTTTAATCTTTATCTTAATTAAAATTATAATCACTATTTATGGAAAATGAGTGAACAGCTGTAGGTAACTTGAGACCTTCTACAACTGTCTTGGTTACCTCAGCCTGTGGACTCGCACTTGCTTTTTATGGAAAGGACAAATATGCTGGGAAAATCCAAAAGATGTGACATTTATGCACGCATGCTATGCCAAAAAAAATTGCACCTATCCCAAAAGTGCAAGAAAACTCTCCTCTTGGCATTTTCCTTTCATTAAGTTTTCTGCAGTTTTTACCCTTTTTGCACCGACATTTTGTAAGCAATTCATTCATTAATTCATTATTTGTGTGGCAGTTTTATGACTGTATTGCAAAAGCTCACCATTTCGTATTAATGCACAGGCTATCTCAGCTGTCTATGTCTAGTGGACAAAACAGAAAGACAAATTCCAGAGTGGAAGTCGCTGTACTTTGAACGTAATGTGTTCACTTACTGATGTATGTAGTGAAATGCATTTGAACAGTGATGCGTTCCCTTACTGATGCACGCACTGAAGTGCCTTTGAACAGTGAGGCGTTCACTTACTGATGTTGTTACCGAAGTGTCTTTGATCTGTGATGCGTTCACTTGCCGTATGTGCTGAGCTGCATGTGAATGGCGTTGTGAAGTTAGCAAACCACAAAGTCGGTGACTATGAATCGACTGAACTGAAGGAAATGATGCAAATCAGAAATCTGATTCATGATTCCCTTTTCATGTGATCAAGCTTTCACGTGGGCAGCAAATGTGGTTGAAGTGACTGCCCTGAATAATTCCTACCTTGTGGAGAAAAAGAAAAAAAAAAAAAAAACTTCCTGCTCAAGGTTTTTGCAGTCTCATGATTCAGTTCCATTTGACAGATTTAACACCTCCACATACACACGCACACTAGACAGACTTATTTTAGGGGTGATGTAAAATAATAACACTAAGGTGTTCAAGGATTCACCAAAACCATCAAGTTTCAGATTCTACAGTCAGTAGCTTGATTGAAAGTTTTTTTTTCACATGGGAGTAAGTTTGCCTTAAAGGCTTCAGCTCTTTCTCAAGCTATGATACCAAACAGCTCTTCACGCCTGACTGCATTTGATACTCCGTGACTCTGATACTGTGTACTGAAAAGAGGTGAAATCTGAGATGAGCAAAAAATGGTTTGTGGTTACGCTTTTTTTTTTTTCCAGACAAATGCCTCCTTCCTTCATCTTTTTTTTTTACGTTTTGGTTTTCTGCTCTTCAGAAGGTTAACACACTCTCTGACATTAGGAGTGCTCTTTACACTCACACACATACTTTGCGCTCTCGCCACTTGTTGTTCCAGTACCCTGCTAAGCTCTTTGGTCCCCACTGTGCTTGGTATTAACTCAGTGAGAATGTGTCTGATAAACATGATCAGAGATTCCAGAAATTTGGAATTACTTTATTGAGAGTTACCACACAGGGTGGTTTCAGCCATGGAGTTTGGAGTAGGACAAGTGACACAAGAAGATAATGAAAGAGAAACATGCTGATGAGTGTGAATGATCAATGATCCACCCTATTTGTTGTGCTTAATTGGACCCACTGAAGCGATGACATTGATTTGTTAAACTTCTCACCTTTGACCTCTGGGTGGGCAGCAGCTCATATAATTCTTTACTCTCAGCGTATCTACACATTCTTTTCTGGCCTCTTTTATAAGCTGTATATATGAAATCATATTTTAGATTTTAAAAATAAGAACACAAGATGACTATTTTACTTTCACTTTTTCATAATCTCTCCTTTGTACCGTTTTTTGACAACATCATCTGTGGCTTTATAGGATTCAGAATCAATTCAAAGATTAGGAAAAAGAGTGACATTAAAGACACAAAGAAAAGGATCTTTTGGTGCTCACATGCCTTTCCCATGATACCACCAACTGGTTTTAAGGATAGCGAATAACGCTTATGATAACAGGGGGGAATATTTTTACCCACTGTCACCAGCAATCAGTGGAGTGAAGAGGGCCTTAATCAGAGAGCTGCTTGACAGCAGAAAAGCCTCTCCTCTAATGATTCAAATAGTTTTTGATGCTGACATGGTTTGATGGTAGCCTTGGCATTTCAGTGGCGTCCCCCCCCCCAGGAGGAGTGAATGCTATGGACTGCGAGTTTTTTTTTCTGTTTTGTGTGCTGGCTTTTACAGGAAAAGGAGCAGCGCAAACTGGCTCTAACCAGGATAGAAGGAGGAGTGGGAGACCCCGGTGCCTAACTGAACAAGGCGTGTCTACCTGTAATCAATGTTGAGCAGTGTCATTACGTGAAGAGTGGGAGGAGGTGAAATGCTACCCCCTATTTCCTATGGAGCATGGGACCAGAAATTATAGTTCCTTTAACATATTCTGGAAAACTGACTTGCCCCAGCTGCTAAAAATGTAATTCTTTGGATGAATTTAATGTTAAATGTTGACAGTGAGCAAACAGTGAAATGGTGCATGCAAAAAAGAGTTTATGGTCTACAACCATATTAACAGCCCTATTAGGCTCAGCACATATCATTATGCTAACATACTTACAATGGCCGTGGTAAAAGGTAATTATAACGTTAACCATGCATGCATCTGTCTGGATGTCTTTCAGCCCATGTTGTTTAAACAGCTCATGGATGACATCAAGCAACATCATTTCAACATTCAAATGTACTTTTAAGTTAAGCCACTAAACACCTATATGCTAAAAAAATCTATTAAGAAGTTAACAGTTAATTTAGCTTTTTTTCTGGTGGACTTCCTCTGTTGCTGTCTACACCTGTACAGTCTTTACACTTTATCCTCAATCCCAAGAAAGGTTTCCTGAAACTGTGAAGAGGTCAATATGTCCAGTAGACAATAAGTCAAAGTTGACCCTTTGCCAACATGAAAAAATATTCTTAGGGGAAAATTGATATTGAGGAACATTTATTTTATGGTAGAGTAACTGAATAAACACAACTGTCATGTAATTAATTAGTCATCGTTCATCTTTAGAGTTCCTTTTCTGATTTTAGAGCATTTTAGTTTGTCAAACATTGAAAATGAAAATCTATGTAATTAACTGTTAAGAGGATAATCATCAGCTAAAAAATAAAATCTGGATCATTTCTCTATCGAACTGTCTGCAATAACAAAGACTGCTATGAAAGCATATTTCTGGGAATCAAAACAGAGGGTTGTCTCTCTCTCTAAGACTTGTGGACTGGAACTGGTGTTTCACTCCTCAAGGCGTTATCTGTCTGTGCTCGAAGAGCGATGCAAGGCCTCCCATTATGAAATAATAAATAAAAGAATGGGTTCTAAAAATAACCAAAAGTTCACAGGACTAATGCAAACGAAAACTGCTTTGCCCCTTGACTATGAACACATTTCAAAGACACAGTAAGTGTGCTAGCTTCTTCGCTCTGAGTTAAAATTGAAACAATTTTGAAAACCAGCTATCTAACAATACAACAAACACACCAGTATAGCATTCTGTAAAGCATAAAGTACATTTGCTGTTCAAATAGTATCTTTTTAAAACTCACCTGCAACTCGCATGCTATCCCTGTCAAACTTAACATGGAACTGTTGTTCCCTGTTACACATGCGTTGTATGGGAAAGGGATCAGTGTTGAAGGGCAAGAAAAAAAAAAGGAAATTCTAAAATAAAGCACCCAAAGTTATATAGGTGCTATTTACAGCATATTGTGTTTAGTTTAGTTTTTTTGTTTTTCAGTAACACCACTGTAAAATAAGTGTTCCCTTTAAACCACCATTTCTGCTAAATTAGTTTTCAGGTCAGCAAATGACTGAAAATAAAAATAATCACATTGTGATTTCAAAGTTGAGTAAATGTTTGCTGGGTGTGGCTGAAAAATAACATCATGGAGACATAATAGGAAAAAGTCAAAAGAAAAGTCATCAGGCTTACAAAATCATTCTCCTAAAGTGTAGGCTAATGTCTAGTAGGATAATTGTTTTGGATTGATGCATTCTGATTATATTATGATGTAGACATTACATTGTTTCATCCTGCTAAATGTTCTCCATTCCTCAGTATTATCAGTCCTCAAAAGAGATTTATGCTTTGGGAATCTAATATTTAATTACACATTTTTAATAATTGTAACCTTTTACTTACAATGTTTAAATATGTCTGACTGTTGCCGGTGCAAATACCATCCTGCCCTCTCCACACAAAATAACTAAAATATTGGTCTCTAAAGCTTACACTTGAATCAACCTCAGGGCAAGGATCAGCAGGGCCAAATCCTTGACTAAACCACTCCATAAAGATCTCTGATCAGTAGCAAAATAGAAAAAAGACAGAAAACATGCCTTAGGAACTTTTAGCCAACATGTCTAAATGATTTCAATGTAATTCAAATAGGCTTAGCGAAAGAAAGGGTATCTTCTATGTCAATGGATTCAAGATAAACACCCACTCTAAGTTTAATTCTCTTTTCCTGACCACTCTTTTCTGTTGGTTATTTATAGCAATAATGCAGACTTGCAGTGGGAAAAATGGTTTGCTAATCAGTGTCAACTGGAGCTGTCATCACTTCTTCACAGCTGTCAGGTACAGTACTTTGCCTAAGGACATTAGCGGGGTTTGTTGTATCAGCCACATTTAATATTTTAATCAAGGAAGGTTGATGGCAGGAGCTGCCACTTGAACACTTTCTCAGATATCAAGGGAGCAGATGGGAAATGTTGCCTCATTTAGATAATTTCTTCATTTCATGGTCATCCATCCCAAAGTACAGATTGATAAAAGTCTATTTCCAAGTGAAGTGCATATGAAGTGCTGCAGATGCAATTTGTAAGTGTGTGTTTAGACTGAATAAAAACAAACACATTGCCTGAAATGAATAATTACCTCAGAAATATAGAGAGGCCCTTTTAGTATTTGTAAGCTGCTCTTTAAAGAAAGCTAAATGACTAAATGTAAATACTTACCTAATATAACAAAAACATTGCAATGTTGAGGTCATGACGAGTTGGGACAAATTACTGCAAAAATCTTCTTAACTTGAAAATGCAGCTCCCATTACAGAAAGAAACAGCAGATTGACACACTAAATAAATCACACAGTGGGATCTTCCAAATAAGCCTTAACCTCAGTTGGTCTGTGGAAGCAGTCTCTATGGTGACTATCCTCTGTGATTACGGCTGCCAAAGTTACACTGAAAGGAGTCACGGTTCTTGATGTCATATGCTGTACAAAGCTGACAAGAAGACGGCACATACGATGGAAAGACAGAAACACATGTTGTATGAGCATTTATCTCACCCTTGATTAGTGCATTATTAGCTACCTAGCTTATCGGTTGTAATAAAACTGATAACTTTTTGCTGATCCCAATTTAAACACAGCCAAAAGTGCTCTTAAGGATCCCAGCAGACAAACAAATACTCAGTTTTGTTTTAATTATACAACTTTTTACATTGAACCACAAACTAAGTGATCCCTCTTGCGTCTCGTAAACCAGCTTAGTGACTCTCTGGAAACACCGGAGTTACCTCCTGTAGTCAGGTCAGCGCATTGCAGTCAGCTCAAGGGAATGGATGGTTTGAAGGTGGATTTACGAAGGGGAGGATGAAGTTGGAAAATAATCTGTCTCTGTAAAATGAGTGGACTATGAATGACAGACTTTCTGGCTCGTTGCCAGGGGATGTCAAGCTAACTGGCTGTCACAGACTGAACCTCTTCCACTGGTGAGCGGATGAGCGCCAACCTGGCATATTACTCCTTGAGCTGACGTGGGGAAACTGGTGGATGCCCGTGTGATGCAGCGACTTGTGTGTTTAAAGACGCCAGTTGCCACCGTCGCCACCTTACAAACAAAAAGTTACATTGCGTCCCAATTTTGTATGCAAACACTGTCACAAGGTCACACAGCTAACGGTTGCCATTACTGCCTCCATTGTTTGCACATGGTGGCAGATGGAGTTTATGATCATTCAACATTGGCTCAAAGTTTGATTATCCAGTCTGGGGCCGTAAACAATGGTTACGGTAATAGTTAGCAAAACATGCTTTATTAATTGGGTAACCTCAAATTCCTCTACTTTAAGCTACAGCATGTTCAGTGTGGTGAAATTACACTAAGTGATAGACATAAATAAACTGGGCAGTACAATCAGAACTTAGGACTAAGACGACGCAAAAAGACCACAAAGCAATGTCTCTCATGGCAATTGAGAGCAAACTGACTAATACAGTGGATTTTGATGATTCTGTTTGTGATTTTCCATGATGCAGAGCAGTGTTGTCAGTGTGCTGTTGGCTGTAGCTGAGTGTATCTGAGCTGTAAATCTTGTGTTGTTGAGATACAAGCGAATTTACTATGCTGTTGGCTTTGAGTGTTCCTACTGTAAATCCTGCTGAGATGCAGGTGAATGTATGTCATAGTTAATAAGGGCATATCACTGTAAATCTTGTTGAGGTTCAGGTGGACTTTTTTTGGACCATGCCCTCCCTCCTGGAAAATAGTCCCAACATCCCTGGGTGAAGGCTAGTAGGATCAGATGTAGCTGGTGGTGACATGCTGTGCTGCCATGGATTCAAAACAGACGACATTGATTTTGCAAGGCGGCAGCTGCAATGGCAGCCACTCACTGGCTTGCTGTATGAAGAACCATCATATTGTGTGACTTGGATTCCACATGATGATGATGGAGGAATTCATTTGGCGTCCAATGATGTGGTTCTCCTCCACAGTCAGTCCGAAATGGGCTTTGACAAAGTGTGTTTATCAATAAACATTTGAAATCCTAAACCAATTTGTCCTGACTGACTAAAAAATGAACAGCAATTATGAACAGTGGCAAAATAACACATTACCCAGATTTAAAAAGAGTTTGATGTTGTGTCTTGTTCATCACTTGGTCGATGCAGTGCATTTCGTCCAATCGATGCACTAATAAAACCATTCCATGCTTTTATTACTGAAATAACTGGATGAGCATGAAGGGGTTGATCCCGTTCCCATTGGCCTGTAAATCGGCCTTCCATTCCACTGATTCCACATATGTATTCTGAACACAGCATTTTAACCCTGTAGCGCTCCTCCACCCACCCTCCACTCCACCCTTGCTAATCAATGAGGGACGGCTCTGCAGTTGTTTAACCCGCCTGGCTTTCCCTCTTGAGCGTGGAGCAGGTGACACATCACATTAATAAATAAATAAGCAGGGGGGAGTGGAGCGCTCATCACAGCGCCAATGATGAGACAATTATCTCATGGCAAACAACACTCTGCCATTACCTGCCACACAATCGAAGGAATCAATAGGGCTTGGAGGGGAGATGGAAAAGCGAAGGAGGAGTGGGGAGGAGGGATGGCGGGGGTGGATGGAGGAAGACAGAGGTGAGGCAGAAGGAAGACAGAGAGGAGAAAAGCAACAGGGAAACAGAAACACAAGCATTTTCTGGCAATATATAAAAGATCGATTGGTGGCCATGTTGGAGTCAGAGCTTTTGTTGACTCAAGCAAGCTAATCTCGAACTTTGACCTGAATGTTTCCTCAGAATTAAGGTTAATCTCTCTGATGATTTGTGATTATTTCACTACTGATACAACTGATTGATTTTCCAATGATATATTTTGATAAAACAACCTGCCACATTTCATAGTTTTTTCTCTAATTGAGTATTTATAATATTAATGATACCATAGAAAGCTTTCATTAACTCACTAGAAAAAAGTTGTAGGAGGACAATGAATAGGAATTGTTTGGTCCGAGGTCAAGAATGAAATTTCATGCCCACATTTATGCACTATCAGTAAACACATCATTCGGAGGCTGTCGCTACACATGGGCAGCAAGAAACACATTAATAAATTAGAGTCCAGCAGCCGTTGGTTCCAGTGCTTCTGTAACTAAGGGTTTCTTTCATTATTGTTCTTCTGTGAAAGATAAATTACTTCAACCTTTTATAGTTTTAAAATATTTAACCAAAGACAAGATTTTAAGCATTAAAAACTACAACCTATAATCATGCATTTTTCAGTACATTATCATTCATTTTGACAATAATATTTTGTGTTTATAGCTTGTTTCTGCTGCCCCACAGTGGCCAAAAAGTTATTGCAGGTTTACCAGTGTGGCATTATGCATATTACATATTATAACTGTTGGTCGCTTATCAATTATATATGTCAATGATCTCTTCTAATATCACCTCTTCAACTTTTCAGGTATCATCTCTCCACTGTTTCTGTCCAATATCATAGCTGGCCAGAAATACAGTGGGTACATGTGAGCACGATTTTGTTGTGCAGGTTTTTTCACTTTGCCTGGTCACAAATGTCAGTGCGATTTTGAGTAAGATTTTCTTACTTCTGGAACAGAGCTTGGAAGTTAAAGTTTCACTTTGGGTCTGCATGGGCAGTTGTTCGGAGGCACCAATTAAAGTCAGTGGGAGGGTTCGAAGTCAAATTTAATTCCTTAATTAAGAATTGAAAATCAATTCCTCATCCTCTGCTGATTCAATTACACCGGCTCCCTGTATCACAATGGATCGACTTTAAAATCTTCTTAATCTATCCCTTGCTTATTTCACAGACCTCCTTCACACGTTTACTCCATTTCACTCCCTTTGGTCTTCATCAGTAGGTCTAATGGCACAACAAGCCAATCAACCTCAGCACAATGGGTGCCAGGACCTTCTTGCTGCATCCAAAATGTGGAAGTCCTTTCCCCCTCTATTACAGATTTTAAAACTGCTTTAAAACCCATCTTCTAAAGCTATCTTTTAAGCAAGCATTATTATTTCCATTATATTTTCAGCAGCTATAGAGCTTTAGAAGATACTGCATTTTAAGTAGCATTTTAACATTTAAGATGAACAGCTGTAAAGACGAAATCTATATTTGTCTGTTTTCCAAGCAGATTTTCAGACTACACCTTTTCACTTGTAATATTACTTAGCTGACCCCATGCCCACACTGCAGCAAGACTTTATTAGGTGTCTGTTTTTCTGTCTGGTTGTTAGAAATATAACCATTATTTTCACACAGCAAGTGCAACTCCAGGATAACGCCTACCAAGGTTGCTATGTGACACAACAGTAAGACCTCTAATACAAAACGAGACATAACTACGCACTACTGTACACAGGGTATAGACAGAAAGACTGTCAAAGAGCAGAGGCATGACAGGGAGAGATAAATCAGAAAGAAAGATTGACGCACAAAGATAAATATGGACTCTGGCGGAGGCTGACTAATAAAGTAGAAAAGAGGATATCTTCTTAACATTGTGTGAGCCACAAACCCTAATCTTCTCTGTAGGTGTTCAGCGCCTATAGTCACAGGCCGGCGTTTAATCCAGTTTTGATGAAGGTGGAGGGACAGTTTTACAGGTTTCTGCTTGTTATAAATTGTTTCAAGTTGGAAACGGTGCTCGGTAACAGGCCATTTTATGAATTAAGGGCCATTGGGTGATTTTTTTTTTTTTTTTTTTACTCCTTTATTCGTTCTGCCTGGGAACTTGGCTGTGATGAAGGTAAAACAGCACGGTGGTTACATTGTCCCCTTTCACTGTTGGGTCCAATATATTTTCATGAACTCATAATATGTGTTGTGTTTCCAGCAAGCTGTTAGGAGGCATTTAATAGTCATTAGGCAGAGTGTTCAACACACCAGAGTGCATATTTCAGTACAGTTGGTACTGTGTTAAAGTATGTCTGCATGCTGCCGGAGCACTTTCTGCTAAGCTTGTTATTACTTGCTTCTTTGCAATATTGCAAAGTGAAGATGAAAACTGATGGTATCAGGTGTCTTTGCCTATTAGTTTGGCACTTACATAGAGTTTATTTAAGTCAAGTGTATAGTTTATTGCCACTTCACTCCACATTTTAGGTAATTAATGTGTATCTGCATCTCACACGCTGCTAATCGTTAAACAAAACAAGATGACGAATCCGCAGTGAATTACTGAAAATGATGACTACTATTTGACAAAGAGGTTAAACTTTTAAGACCTTGTCGTCGTCGGTGTGCTTTTATTGTTAATTTGATATTGATAAAAGCTTAAATTAAGGCTGCAGACTCGGCACTTGAGTTTGCCTTCTCAAAGTCAGGCTGATGAGCCGTGAGGACTTGTCATTGTAATGAGCAAGCCTCATTATGAACCAAATCACCCTGTTCTCTTAGGAATTCAGCATGAAGAGCACTCTTTTAGGTAATTAATCCAGTACAGTGGTTTATAAATGCTGTTAGTGCTATCAGTACACACACATTACTGTACAGGGCTCCATTTGCTTCATCTCGGCGAAGGGTCAAGAATATGGTAAATGAGACAAATGCAGCTTCTAGGTATTATAGCTTTAAGAATAATTATAGTAAAAATGCATGAATGGATAGACTGAAGAAGATTTCAGTACAAAAGGACATCCTTGACAAGAATGGGACGCAGGATATCATTCATTTGTAAAAAGAAAAAAAAACAAAACAGAAAATCAGTGCAAAATATTTAAGTGTCAAGTAGGAGAGCTGTCACTTTGCAAGCACCCATTTTAACTTCTCCCATGTGACGCCAATTCAAGCTGTATCATTCAGGCTGTCTTGTTTTGTTTACTCCTCCATGCTTGCCAGTTCAAATGACAAACTAGTGATATGCTGGAAAAGGAACGCTCGGAAAAAAAAGTGTCTTCTCTGGAAAGCTGTCAACTGGAGTGCTGATGTGAGAGTAAAGCAGGACAGAGGGGATTGTTACATGTTTTGATAAAAGATGCATTTACTCTCAAAATCAATGTTTAATGTGTCAGAACTATGTCCACTCAGACTTAACTTTGGATTTAATTATTAACTGAACAAGGCTGCTGACAGCTCGGCTTCCTGTCGGATGTAAAGAACAAAAGAGCGTTGCAGAAAGGAAGGTTTTTAAAGTCATAGCTTGCAAGTCTTCTAATCTGACGCGAAATGTGTGAGTGTGTCTGGAAATGAACGCACACCAGAGTGTGTTTAGATGGGGTTGATGACTGTGCTTGATGTGGTGGCATCTCCACACCTGCGCTGCCATCTGTGCCCCTGCACCCTCTGTGACCGCTGTGCCTCCTGGCAGACAACAAGTGTCTTGATGAACACGTCTCACTCTCCTGTCCTCTGGAAGGATGACACAAAGACTTTGAGGGGTGTGTGCTTCAGATTAAACAGAAGCAAAAACAAAAATAACTTTGAGGAATAGTTTGAAATTTTGGGAAATACGCTCACTGCCTTTCTTGTCAAGGCTTAGATGAGCAGGTAGATGCCAGTCTCTTATGTGTACAGTAAATATGTAACCGCTGTTAGCTTAGCTTAGCAGGAGTACTAGAAACAGGGAACAGGCTAGCCTCTCTCTGTCTATAGGAAAAAAAATCACCTACCAGCACCTCTAAAGCCTCTCAATACATAACATATTATACCTCCTCTGGTTACTATAATCGGTACAAGAGCTGTATAAAAATGACACTTTGCTGTTTCCTGTTATGTGCTAGACTATTACTTGGCCAGAAGCAGTTACCAGGCAACCAGTGGAGACTCCAGCAAATTACAGTTCATTTTTTTACACTATAGTTTTTTTTTTTTTTTTTTTTTTAACGGATTGAAGAAGTGATATATTGCTAAGATTTCCTGGTTGGCGTATTTTGTTACCTTGAGGGAGAGCAAAGCTAGCTGTTTACACCCGTTCCCAATCATTATGCTAAGCTAAGATAACTGGTCTTGCCCACTCATACAGAAGATACATCTGAGAAATACATAAAAGATGGAGGAATAGAAAATAAAAAAAAGCCATGAATAAAAAAGAAAAAAAGTAAATAAATGAGGAAAGGAAGGAAAGAAAAAGGAGGATATTTTCTCTGAAAGTGGTAAAAACCTCCTTAGGCCTGCAGAAAAGAAGACATTCACCCACACACACACACTTCTATCCGATGACAATGCAAGCATCTCAAACAGCCACCTTTGCCATCTAACTCCTGTGATACATTGCTGCACTGTTTCATCAGCGCGTCGTAGTGTCCTCCATGCACGCCTTGAGGAAGATGGAGGGATGTGGCTGGAGCATTTAGTGCACTGCCCATGTCTACAATAGCAAAGAGAGCCACTAGAGAGGGCTGCCACCCCCTGAGGGGCACTATGCACCTCCTAAGTGGATCACTCTGCGTTGTCACAACGTTTTCATAAAGCTCAGTGGGACGAGGCTGTGTACTCCTTTCATCACCAGCAAACCTAAATGAGCTTTGTCAGGCTCGCTAATGCACGCTGGTGGCTCTGACTCAACTTTCGCTGAGCGTCTGCACACGTTTATGTATGTGTGTATAAATCCTTTACAGTGAGTCCTTGCTCTGTGAGGATGGGGGGAAAATGATGGGTCTTAAAACAGTCACCTTGATCCACAGTACTTACATATGAGGCCATTGTCTTTACCACTAACCTCCCCCCAGCTGTTTGTTTGTGGTGTGGTTCACAGTGTGATTAGAGCTGGTCAAGGGCAGAGTTGGACGCTAACGCAGCAGGTCAGCGGATCTAATTGCTGACGGTCATTGGTTGAATGTTTCCCCTGTTTCCTTCTCATGCCGAGCGGAGACATTATAATGAAGAGGGTGAAAGATGGAGAGGGAGGAGACGATGGGATCAGGGAGGCAAAAGAAGAGAATAAGCAGCGACAAGGTTAAAGTGAGGCAGAGGTTGAGGAGGAGGAGGTTAAGTGAGCGCTTGAAGACAACACATCAGAGTGAAATCAGGGGCAATGATGAGCTAATCATGAAAAGGATGATGATAGTTGCTAAACAGCAGGTCAAAGGTTCACATGTATTGCAAAATCATCTATTTGAGGCATTACATGTTCTCCCTGTGAAAGCACTGGCTGAATGTAAAATCCAGAAGACTGATAAAGATGAGAAAGGAAGTGAAAAGTTTTGGATGGTAACTAATGGAGGCTGATTATGAGGGATATGATCATGACAGGTTGGCTGAAAATACTGACAGCATTTACAACGACAGCTCTCATGCTTCCACTTTCAGTGTGTCTGCTCTCCGAGGTTTCCCGAGGTTAACACAAATCTGTCTGATTAAATGCATTACTCTCCATCAGACGTCAACCCCTTTCTTTTACCCTATTCTAATCTGTACCCTCATTACAATATGAATGCGTTAAAAGAAGCCCATGTGGATCTTTGCTGGAGATGTCAAGTTTTTTTTCCACTCGAAGCCTCCAGAGGCAGAGGTGTGGGAAGAGAGGGAGCAAAGGAGGGGAGAGCAGCAGAGGGATAATAAGGGATAATGTTGTGTGGCTTTAATGTCTTGTACCTGTGCTTGAGATAGCCCGTATAAAATCCCAATATATCATTTTAATACATACTGTCTCTGTTATGTATAATTACAAATTCATCTATGCAAAACAAGCATGCACGTTTTGTCTTAAGTGTGTTATTTTTTTGCATACCAACTTATACAACCCCCGCCCTCTCTCTCCATCTCTCCAGGCGCTCTCCTGCCAGGTTGTTAGATGTTAATCCCCCCCCGGTGTCTGGGTTTCACCGTTCCCACCACACAGCACCTACGACCCCTTGGCGCAGACCTGCATCCTAATGAACACATGACCACATACACACACACGTGCAGCGTTCCTTCTTTCCGCTTTCTCTTTCTCAACACACAAATTCCTTACTCACCTCTCTTTCCGATCATCCAAATCCTCTCATTTCCATTCAATCTCTCTCTCCGGCTTATTATGATTTACGCACACCCCTTTCCTCTTCTAGTTTCTGTGCCCTGATCTGAACTTAAAATCACAGCTCAAACTCCAATTTAAGACCTTAAAAATGCATTAAAATGTCTTGAATGTAGTTATTAGAGATCTAATTTCTCCGGATTCAGAGATAGGATTATTTATGCTGCATGCCCACGCTAGGATTATTAAAGAACAGGGAAAGTCCTATAGCACACTGTGGATTTTATCTGCTTCATTAAAAAAACAAGTGGCCTTAACAATTAATTTCCTGTTGTCATGTTCCTTACTGTACACTGGCCATTGCATTAAGACAATGAAGTATCATTTTAATTCTTTAGTGTGTCTTTATTTATTATATAGTTCTGGATCATAAAGCCCACATCTGGTGCAGCCCTAGCCAGTGCACCACTATAACTGTATAAACATTTTCCTGCCTAGTTCAGCCATAGTTTCAAAATCCGACTTGTGAAAACTGAATTCTTCCCCCGTCATCTTTTCATCTCTCTCCAATAGACATTCTGCTTTTAGTGGACCTACCTTTTGATTTAAGTGGGCTAACCTGAGGACCGCCATCACGATCATCATTAACTTTATTATGTCCCTCACTCTCCAACCCCGCACCCCTGTCCCCTCCTGTGCAGCTCTCAGCTAATGACTGTCAACCTGAGGGACAACAAAGCAACAGCAGAAGGAAGAATATGGGCACAAAACAGAGACAGCCAATCCCGTGTCAGGACTGGTGCGGATCTAAATATAGAAAAAGCATCTTTGTTTACAGAGGGTTTAACACTGACAAACAGGACACCTGTCATTTTCAGGGATGCGTCGGTAGAAACAGGGACAAGCAGCTGTTAGCACGCCTGCTGAGAAAGAAATCGTGTATTTAATTTATTTATATCTACTTATAGAAGAGTCTGTCCTTGCCTCTGCATGATAATGTAGCCTGGGTAGCCTGGGTACACATGTGCAGCAGGTGAGTGGACTGTATGTGTGGTGTGTGCGTGTGTTTGTGCCCGTGTGTGGAAAAACAGAGACAGAGAATACGCCTGCAAAGTCACTTGAGACAAAACAGTGCATACAACGGATTTATGCTGCTTTGTGTGAGCATACATACGCATTCACATACAATTACAAGGCAAGTCTCACAAACCTTCTCCTCCACACTGCAGCACAGATAACAGATAGTGTTTAAGAAAATGCATATGCATGGTGTCAAGCAGCTACAGTTCTCTTAGCTTCATTTACATTGTCCATTGTTTTTTGACAACACATGCATGCACAGCCGCATGTAAATGCACCGGAAGAAGCAGCGGGTGTAAAACAATAATGGGCAGGCATAGAGTCACACTGTACTGTCACACAGCTTGTGTTAGTGTTAGTCTATAACTAGGCCGTGCAGAGCCCGCCTCATCTGTGCAAACACACAGAGCCGGTGGGTAATTTTAGCAGACAAAAGAACCAAGCGGTGCGCCGACTACCATCTTAATGCACCGTGACACAAACGAGCAGTTTTGACAATACCTTTCGATCACAATGTGTTTTGCATTAGCTCTGCCACTTCAATCAAGGTCTCTTTGTCTGTCTCTTGCCACTTTGCCCAGCTCTGAGGCTTCAGCATAAAACGATCTTAAGGACGTTCAGTGTGATAATTTGAGATCATTTCAGAGAGAGGCTTTTCTCTGGAGTGTAACATCTTAAATACACGGTAAACATGGCAGGTAAGGATCAGAAAAGGACAGAAGAAAAATACATTTTAGTTGTTATTCAAACTTGCTGCTGTTGTATCTAAACTAAGTGCACACTTCTCTTTTTTTCTTCCAAAGAATATATATACAGTACATGCATGCATGCATTACAAAAGCCATATAGAGCGGGCGCGCGCGCGCACACACACACACACACATAAAGGCTTTACAGATACTTGGCTCCTGACAAACTGCTTACACACCTCTCTGGGTGCCAATGCCTTGAGTGAAATTATCCAACACTTTTCACACAGGGAGCACTTACACAACTCTCTCCCTGCGGGGTCTACATTGAAGGTGTCCTTTTGCTAACAACACTATCATGGACACACACCTACACTAACACGTGCACACGCACACACACATTCCTGAGCACGCACACAGTCGCATGCAGACACATGGAACGCGTGCACACCGGTGGAGTAATTACAGACATTTTAATCACTGAACTATACTCCTGTGGGGCACAGCAGACATAGTAGGGAGTGGGCAGAAGAAGAGGCCCTTGACTGATTTCAACCTTGGCTTAATGATCGTCGTTTGAGCCTGAATGCTTTGGTGCAGCTACTATGGCAGATGCCACTTCTTTTCAGGGAGCTGCGGAAGCATCAAGGATACTCTGATGTGTAAAATGGGTTTAGATAGATTAAACGCAGCATTTTTCTATTTTCTGGAGAATAAAGACATTCAGGGGTATAACACTGGCCAGGGCATTTGTTGAGGCATTTGTTGTTGTTGTTGATGGATTCAGAGCATAATAATCATTACCAATATTTGTGAAGCTGGAAGGTTAGTTTTAAGCCTTGGGCATTATGACAAGATTGAATTTAAAAAGGAACAAATGGTGCATTTCATTTCTCTAATCAGTCCTACATTTTATTAAAAGCAATTGTGGGGCTTGTATTGTTTACCTTCTAATCACACAGGATTTCCCAGTGCAACAGTTTAATCCAGCTGAAACCAAACCTCCAGGTTTAACTTTGCTGCTTTTGGATAGCATTGCGCGAATCTAAAAACATAGTGTGGCAGGAATAATAAAAACCTTAATCACTTCCAATAACAATATGAAAAACAGGAGAGACTGCGACACTTTCCCTTCACACTGCATACAACTTTCCCCCACTCCCTTATCTAAGCACTGGAAGTATGAAAAACAACAAGACCGGCTTCCTGGGATCATATCACCTGAGTTTTGTTCCACATTGGTGAAGGAAGAGGTGGAGGAGTACACAAAGCCAGGGGAGTGTGTTTTAGATTGGTGGGTCGAGCTCCCTGAGAGGACGAAGCCTCTCCTTGACCCCCCCTGTGCCTTGCAGTTCAGTAGATTAGCTGGAGCACAACAGAGGCCAGTGCTATCGCTGGCTTGCAGCCTCCTCAACCCCACTGGCCACACAAGATATCGCTGACACATACACACATGCACGCACACACAAATCTGTGCGCTACTTGCAGACACGCATGAGCCACCCACATACACACACACACACACACACACACACTCACACACACAAACAATATCTTTGGCCTGCATTCCTGTCAGTATGCCTGAAGGTTCATTAGTGACACTGAGGCCACTTCAATAGGAGCAGCACTTTCAAAGCACTGCATACACACACACACACACACACACACATACATTAACTCAGACATGGTTTACTGATTCTATATATAAGTACACACATCCTCATGTCTGTACTGAATGTATATGCCTTTGAGTTAACATGTGTACAGCGATAAGAGACTATTTATCTCTCTGACCCTTAATGACATAAATCCATGTGACTACAGCTCTGAACTCGCTGACTTCATACTGTAAAAACTGATGTCAGGATCAACAATTCGCTACCTAATTACTTCAAGGTCAATTACAGCAGCACTCCGCTTTGAAGTTTTTCGCAATGTAACATCAAAGGTGTTTTTTTTTTTTTCACCTCAGGATTTCAAAGCAGCAAGACGCCATAGAGTAATGTAACAAAAAAAAAAAAAAGCAAGGATGTGAAAATGAGGGTCGACATTCTGCTACATGATTTTGGCGCAATGATACGGAGAGGGGAACATGAGAGAGAAAGAGCAACATTTGTCATATTTCTTTTATAAGAAACTGTATGGGACTTGTCGTACATAGGGCATAAGGTAAACGTCATGTTCGCGTCTTTGATCTAATCCCCTTGAAACCAGGTAATGTGAAGCAAATGGCGTGGTCCTCGGTTAAGTTTAAATATTAAAATACAGGCAAATTCGGGTTAAAATCAGGCTGCGAAGGATAATTATATAATCCTGCTGTGATCAAATAGAACACGTGTTCTGTAATTACCGTTTGCTTTCAGTCTTTTGGCTTATTTGTCATTTTCTAATGATGCCTTGCAGTTGACTTTGAAAAGTACACGGTGAACCGCACAATTTGTAATAATACTAAATTTGAATAGAACCTCATTACTCAACCATGTAAATTACTATAATTTGGAATAAGAAATCATTAAGAATTATTACAGGAATTGATTTGTTCAAGAATTTTTTTTCTTTGGACATTTCTTCTATTATTTAGATTGTAATATAATGTGTCAAATTATTCATCAAAATGGCCATGCTGTGTTCCTGTCGTATTAAATACGGTGAGTTTTTTGCATCAACTATTTCTAGACACTATTTCATCCAATACACTGTAGGATGCCCCAGTGCAGTGAGTTTTGATAAACAGTGGGAAATTAGACAAATCACACAGCATCTGATGACGGAGGTCGCTCTCCTAGCTGAATTTCAATGTGCAATGTTCAATTCTCCTGTGTGTGGAGGGCCTGAAAGTAATTGCACATCCCTGACATCTGTGTGCTTGTGACATTTCACATCTTGTTTTGAAAAGGGGCTCATCTGCCAAGCTTCATGAAAAATGCTCGCTTAATGTGAGCTAAATTACCAGCGGTGTCTTATGGTATAACATTCAAAAATGAAGGGCGAGGGCTTAACTTTTCCCAATGTGCTGCACAACCTATACATACAAAAACTACACACACCACCAGAGACGTAGAGCAGTAATTGGGTGGTTTTATGAACATGAAGATCACTGGTTCACTGTGATGGAACATTGGTCTGCAAAATGTGTATTTATTCACATGGAAGGGTTAAAAAACAGACTATAAAGGATGAAATGTGCTCAAAGATGAACTGCTAAACATGAGGAAAAACCTAAACAAGAATGCAGTATGACTTATTACACAATTACTGATAAAAAAAAAAAAAAGTCCTTGCCATAGTGTTAACCATACTGCATAACAGACAACACTAGTGAGTCTTAGGGCTGTGGCCAACACTCCTATATTATCTTGCTTGTAGTGTTTATTGTGTATGCAAGTTAGGTGTATGGTCGACTGCCCCTTGGTACCTTGATTGGTACCAGCTCATGATGCCTGGCCACCATTAGCGAATCATCCTGACTGGAACAGTACCTGGGTCGACCCTCTAATCTGAAGCATCCAATGACAATCTACGTTATTTAAGAATGAACAGACCAGCACTCGTGGCAGCTTGGTTTTTGTCTTGAGCTTGCTAATGTACCTTTGTGCTGGTGAATATATGTGACTTGGTTTCTGTTGAGGTATTTTGTTTACTGTACTGGACCAGGTTTAGTTCACTGATTACTGATTGCACCCATTTAGAGATATTTGTGTTACAGTCAGAAGGTTTGGTGCTGTTTCTCTCTCTCTTTTTTTCATTATTATTCGATAATAAATGATGAGATTTTTCTTTACATTTGAATTTGCAGAGGTAATTTTTAGAGAGTACTCTTTGTTATAGTTATTTCTGATGAGTTTTTAGTTAAGTTTTCAATTTAGTTATCCAGTTTCTATCAAATCTGTGTTTTACACACCAATGAGCAGCAGCATCATCGGCAGCAGTGTGTATTGTGTTGCAAATGTATTTGTAGTGTTTTTGTGTCAGATGTGGACCATGTATCTACATATCAAATTGTCTAACACACCACTAGCTTCCTCATGAAATTTTTAACAGAGCTGCCCACCACATCAGTTTACTGTAGTAACGTCCTCCCTCTCCACCTTATAACTTTCCAACATCATCATATGGCAGATGACAGTCAGTGGCATTACCTGTGTGTGTGTGTGTGTGTGTGTGTGTAGTGGGGGGCTTGGGAGAGCAGGAGGGTATGGGTGGTGGTGTGTATGATGAATCTATCCCACTGCACCGCCCTCATTAGCATTGCTAAAGTGAGTAAGTGGTTTAGGAGTGATGCCATGAGGAATACCAAGTCAATCTGGCCACCAGTGAATGTGTAAGGGTTGTCTGTAGTTAGATGGCTTCACGCACACACAAGCACTATCCTGAATGTCAATGAAAAACTGCCAACAACTCTGCTACTCCTTCATCAGGGGTCACACGGAGCGAGAGGGAACTAACCGAAGTGTGTTTGTGTGTATGCGTGTGTGTCTGTGTGAGACAAAGTCTGTGTTTCTGTGCCCAGTGTGTGTATGCATGCGAGTGCTTCTTCATGCAGGTTATGTGCGTGCAGGATAGCAATGTGCTCCGGCGTTGTTTTTGGAATGCGGATGTTAAATTGACCTGGTGGGGTGTTGCATCCTTCACAGGGAAGGATACAGAGGAGACATGGGGGAAGCTAGCAGCAGTCCGCTGACGTCCCCATCTCGCCCTTGAGCGGGATGCCTTCACATACGCTCACAACACGTTCTCTCTGCTCTTGCCATCGTACCTGGAGGTGCACTGTGACACGGCCCCAGAAAGCCCAGATTGTCGCATCTCTTTTCTGACAACCCCGGGTTTTTCGGCATCCATCACCCCTGACCCCCTGCACCGGTGCTGCAAAGCATCTTCCCACAATGCAGCGGGGCAAGATGAATGAGCCTGTGTCGTAACACTCCATAGGGTAGATGACAATCCCATGAGCCGCCACACTTAGGCTAAGCAACTTCTGGACCACTGTGGCCTGGTACTTCTAAAGTGATGTATGGGATATAAATACTGTGTGTTCTGCATATGGCCATGCAGCCGCAACCTATGTATAAATGTCATGCTGTGTGACTTTCATTACCCACATTTTATTTTAAAATATTTATCTTTTAAAAGGGTGACTTTTAAGAAATGAAGCTTTTGTTTAGGTATGCTGTATAATATTCCATTGTACTTTATTTATCTACAACACAAATCACTCAACATTTCTGTAAATGTGCCAGCGTTAGTCAGCTGGCTAATTTTTAACTGCAGCCTATTGGCCAGATGTGTTGAAACACAAAAGAAAAAAAAGTACAGCGACTTTGAGAGCTCAGTGCAATGCAACTTAAGGAAACACATGCAAATCGACAAAACATAAGTTAATTAAGAAAACATCTTCACCAATTTGACTACAGCGAGAGATGAACACAGCTGGGACGGTCTAGACAGGGTATGTAACAGAAGTTTTTGAAGTTAGCTATTCGCAAGTGGTGTGTGTTGGATTTTTTGTGAGACCACTTCCAGTGTTACGTGTGCTAATTGCAGCATTTCTTTGTGTTTTGCGTGTTTGCAGATGTTTTCTGAATTTATGTGTGTTTTGTGTGTTTGCAGCATTTTGTCTAAATCCTCCGCATGTGTTGTCAAATTGGTGACGATTTTTTAAAATTTGTTTGTGTTTTGTTTTATTTGCATGTGTTTTCATAATTTACAGTGCACTGAGCTTTACAGGTCAGGGCTGCTGTAATTTAAAACATTTAGAAAAGAAGTACAACAAGACACCAACAAAAAATAGCACAGCTACAAACAACACCATCACAAACAAGTAATACTGACCACAACTAATACAAGCAGACGTGCAAAGTGGCAGTAGATAAAATACATTAGTTATTATGATCATTTAAAATATTAAAAGATGTAGTTATTGGATAATAAAATGGTAATATACACCTAACACAATCCATGCAACACAGAGTTGTAAGACAGAATTATAGAAGACAAGATACTAACTGTACTGCGCCCCACACTATATGTAAAGCACTCTGTAGTTGCCTGAATCAATCTTTGGCGACACAAGGCCACTATCTCACACACAAGCTAGAGTGACACTGCATATCTACACATTTACATGTGTGCTGCCATATGCATTGACCTTTTCTCACCATGTAGAGTGCAAGTACAAGTGATTGCTAGATACAGTGGTGTGGCTGTCAGGAGGAGTCGGGCAGGTCACTGGTCTGCATGCATTATTTAACAGAGGGGTGGACAGCAGTTCACAATCTGGTGGAAGAAGACCTGATGGTCTGCTCGGCTTGGCTCTGTGCCAGCAGTCGCCCTCCTCTGGCCAGAATAGGAAGTGTGGGAGGTAATCTTATAGTCAGTTGCTCCCTTGTGGAAACAAAACTGCCTAAAATCTGCCGCGGTTTGGGAATAGAGACGTGACAGGTGGAACCGAAGTGCCAAAATAATGATTAATGTCGGCATATTAATTGTAGCAGAACAAACTTTCGCGCCGATGGGTTGCAGGCTAGTGTGGGCAATAACACAACATGGATAAATTTGTGAAACAAACATTTTAACATTTTAAGCTTGCAGCTTTGGAGCCACTAACGCAGGGATAAGAATCATATGTTCATTTGCTCACCTGTCTTGCCAAATGCATTGCTCGTGTATTTCAATAGCATTGGCAGATGGAGCTTGAAATTCCCCCTTGTCCAAAGTGGGGAATGACTGAAAAAGTTTCAGAACCATAGCCATAAAGTCAGTTATGGCCATATTAGAAAAGACTGTATACTAGCGCTGGGGAGTGCCCATCAAAACATGTAAAATGATGCCCTGAGCTTTGTTTTGTAGATAGTTTAATTTGTCATCAATAACCGCAACTGGAAACATACGTCATTATGTTGCTAGGTGATTTTATTGGGGCGGGTTTCCACTCAGTTTCCACTGTAAACCTAAAAACGGCTCTGCCGTCAAAACCTCCCGGTTTTACAATCATATAAGCTGTAAAACTGTGTTGTGAGAGAGACCCACCGTCCGTAGTGGAAAGAGACAAAGACATTGTGAGTAAGTGTTTTGCTCACATCACATCATAAAATCACCACCAGTAAACAACAGGACTTGACCGGCTCTCCCCGCAGGACAATTCACCAAAGAGTCGGCAGGGAAGACTAACCAGTTCTTTCCCACATGATTTTATACTGTTACTATTATGTGTGTTTGTCCTTCAGGCTATAGAAACCTTGCAACCTTGCCAACTTTGTTAATTACACAATAAAATGTGCTGTATGTCGAAAAAGATGCTCCTAAAACTTTTGCCTCTGTCCCAGCTTTTTCAGAATGTGTTGCAAGCATCAAATTCAGATGGAGTGTATATTTACAAAAAAAACTTTAACAGATTCAATATGAAATATCTTTTCTTTGTACTTCATTCAACTGAATATAAGTTGAAAAAGGATTTTCAAATAAATGAATTCTCTTTTTTACACAGTATCCAAAATTTTTGGAATGGGGGTTGTAGTTGGAGTATGGCAAGTTACTCTTTAACAAATACCATTATTGTGTTATCGGAGCTTATGTGAGAATGTAATATCCTGTTTGTTTTGACATTCTCCATAAAAGAGATAATGGCAGCTGATCAACAAGAGACACGGGGAACTAAAACCACACTCACATAAACTGATTAATTAGATCCATAAGTCATCACAATGAATATGCTGTGGGACTCTACAGCATCTGCGCTTGTTGAAATTACCGAATGTGGTTTAAATGGAATAAATGAGGTCTGGATCTTGCCTCCACAAAGCAGACCATGTATCAAGTGAGGAAATGAGCAATATGTTGAAATTGGAGTTCTGAGGTTTCCAGCACAACTATCACCCAAATGGGAGGGAAAGCAAAATCTGTGTGCCCATAAATGACAGATTGCCATGTGACAATGGAGAAAGAAGATGAGACTGCAAAACAATGCAGGCATTCTGCTGTTAGGGGTATACTGCAAATAAAAGAGGAGAGGGATGAAGTATAAGAAAGAGAGGGGGTAGAATTGTAAATGAGGAGGAGAGGGAAGAGCAGAGGTGCACGGTGGCAAGAGGGCAAGGGGAGACGAGTTGAGAAGAAGTATGTAAGAGAGGAAAAGTAATGGGTGAGACAAAAAGAGGTGCAAGAGACAAAGGGTGGGTTTGAGGGAGGGTGGGAGGGCCTCAGGGGTTGTTAGTTTTAATTGGGCCTCAGGCTCTGGGACACGCAGCGACAACATCAAAGGTCAGATATACATCAAGCGCTGCTGGGAAATGTCGACCCACGTGGGGAAGGGCCGTAGGGCAGAGAGGAGAAGAGAGGAAGAGAGACGGAGAAAGGCCATTGGTAGCAGATACATTTTAGACTTAAAAGAAGGAACTCTGAGGCTTCAAAACAGACATGTTCTGCAGAGGGAGAGGTGAGTGACATGATTTTTCTCATCAAATCCCCCCAAAAAGACCAAATCAACAATGAATTTGTCTCACTTGCCTTAGTAGCTAAAGTATATAGCCTATTCCTTGTGCCGTAGTCCAAATACTTTTAGCAAAACACAGTATGTGATTAATTTTTGAAGTCTAAAATAATATCTATAAAGTTTTTCTATTAAAAGAAAAGCTAAAAGAAAGGAAAACCTGTAGACTCAGGTGACTGGAGGGGTGTTTGACTGACTGCAGCTGGTAGGGAATAAGAGACAAAGTAAACAAACTTGCACTGTCACTGACATGTCGTTGGCAGAGTATTGTTAGGGTTCTTGAAGAGTAAGGACCACACCACAATTGTTCGTGATTTACTTTAGCCATCTGGGACTACATTACACTGTGTCTAATTCATCAATTTTAATCACGTAATCACTCAGACTACTTGTTTTAACAATGTTCTGGTGTCAGAACGTCAAAAATGATAAAAAGCATCATTTTTCTCTGAAGATTTACAGGCTTGTTTATAGGTTTCGTTAATATTGGAGAGTTTTAATAACTGCAGCATTGGAAATGGAGATTTTTTTTAGGCTACTGATGATTAAGATTTTTTGTTTGTTTGTTTCAAACAAACAAACAAAAAAAAAAACTAGAACATCAGGGTTAGTTTAGATGATATGAGCTCTAAATGGGGAAAATAGTGAAGATAGCATCCAAGTAACAGAGAGGAGAGAGGATGGGACAGAAATAGTTTTCTTAACTTCCAGCTTTCAAATTTCCAACTTGGGACACCAAAAGATCTTAAGTGTCACAGTTTCCTGAAAAAAACCTTTGGCTGTTCTCCATGTGCTGGAGAAAAAACAAGAGGAAGCACAACTTCCAAAAACTGATGGATGGAAAGGTCTTTGGCTTTTCCAAAATTGGATCACATCTGTCCATCATGAGTCACCATAAGCACGTGACTGTGATTACTGTGCTGACTAACTTGGTTTAGCCTGTTCTACTGTATGAGAAGAGAATAGACTTTGTATAAAATAATACAGTATAAACTTTATGTTTCTTAATTATGATAAACACTGTTGTAAATACTTACTAGTAAGTATTAATCTGCAGCTGAATAGAATTTCCAGTAAATGGTCTATTTATGAGTGTTTGAGTTGAACTTGTTCAAAGCTACAGCTCTCACATGTTTTATGAAACAACTTAAAGTGACAATGTGAAACTTTTCTACCATGAAATAACAGATTTCAAGTTTCAGTTTGTTAGCCAGGCTGCAGGGCTGTGAGTGTGGGAGTGTCTGTATAAGTACCACAGGACCTCTCGGAAGAGAAGGTTTTCAGGCCCTGGGTGCAAGCAAATACTAATGGTTAGCAGAGCTAGTGTTGTTCCGGAAGACGGGCAAGCATGTGGTGTCTTGTGTTGTTGTACTTGCTGGGCGTTTGGCTGTGTTAGCAAAGTTGTTGAATTGTTTTTTTTTTATTCTAAGTAATGTAATCATAACAATTACACGCGTACAACTGTCCGTATTTATGATAGTGGTACTGTACTCTGCAACTGGGAGCACTGAATTCCAAAAAAATACCAATTG
The DNA here is from genome assembly GCA_028641955.1 of Protonibea diacanthus. Lineage (NCBI taxonomy): Eukaryota > Metazoa > Chordata > Actinopteri > Sciaenidae > Protonibea > Protonibea diacanthus. Next base: position 11,703,917 of record CM053993.1, read on the forward strand.
CAACTTCACTTTCAATGTGAAACTTTATACTTGTGACCAGGTTTACAGCTTCAATAGGAACAAAAAAGCTTGGTGCTGATTGTATAACAGCTATGGCAGGAAATAACAACTTTCCCCCCTCCACCACTTCTCCAATGTCAAATTTTGGACAAATTTCTGTAACTTTTCAAAAAGTTTGTGTATGTGAGAACTTCTCTTCCAAGCTGTCTTTTTCACTCTTTACACAGCTATTTTCACTTGTGTGTCTACAACCGAGTGAAACACTATGACTGCCTTCCAGGAGAGACACTCAAAGTGTGCAACTTTATCTCCATATTTGGATGATTATAGCATCTTGCATCTCTTGATGAGCAGCTATAAACACTTTTGCTCTCTTTTAACAAGATTTATTGACAATATACCATAATGCCTTATTTTTCAAAACCAGGAAATTATACTTGTGTTGATCCACCACACCATAATAGAGGATCACATAGATACCTATAAAAGCACAGATTTCAAGTGTAGTAAGACATTTTATCAGCTGTTTCTGAGATTCGCGGCGTGCCTTATAACTTTTCAAATCTCCCAACACTGGGAGCACAATGTGTATTTAAGCCTATGTATAACTGAGCGACCTGTTTCCTGAGAGAACAAAATAAACTTAGTGTGGCACAGAAATGGTGATTAACTCTGTTGTAGTTGTAATGATGGAAGCAGTGACAGGTTACCTGCTCTCAGGGAGATAGTGAAACAGTGTTAATTGGCAATGGCCTCCTCAATTACTCTAATGTCAGACTTATGAGATGTGAGAGAGGGTGTAGGAGAGAAAGGTGTGCGTGTGTGTGTGTGATTATATTTGAAAGCTTGGTGCATTCATACTTAGTAAGGATATGTGTGTGTGATGTATAGTGTATACAGACAGGATAACATCAGGATTAACCCAAACTGACACCTTCTGATAGACTTCATGTCAGCCTCATCCTCTGCTTCATTACTCCCACTGACATACACACAGAAATGCACAAGCACAAACACACACACACACCCTGCTGATGTCGACTATGTAGCTTCGTAGGACTGGCAGAGTGAGCACAGCAGGAAAAAGTGCAGGGGTTCTGAAGAATAGAAAGATGAGACTGATTCTGCCTTTTATTCACTGCGATGAAATCAATCATCGCTCCCAGATGTGCCTATGATTTATGATTAGTGAGGGTTTTGGATTGTGCATATGAAAGAAGTACATGTTCGACACAATCCTGTGGTGCATTTGTGACAATGACGAATAGTCAATGCCGTAACGTGACATTGATGGGCTCAGGCGTAAATTGTTTTTGAGTCCCTCACCACATCGTGTGAACACTTTCTTTGTCAAATATAAATGTGTAGGCATATCTGTCACATACAACTGCAAAAATGTCACTCCCACAATGTCCGCAGAGGTACTGTAATGTAGGTTCATGTCACTGTGAGTAGTGCTTTCCTTTCATATAAAAAAGTGGACATAATATCTGATATTCAGTATTGCCTAAAAGACTTTTTTTCATCCTGTATAGAAATACAATATTACAATATTGAGCAGGTAAGCCTTTTACATTTTTACATGTAGTAGGTATATTTATTGGGTGGCGCGTTGAAGGAAGGAAAAGTTGAAGGAAAAACACATTGATACTGCCACACGTTTTGTAAGGTATGCACCAATCTAATCTGAATAGTATCAGCCTGTTATTAAGTAGATTGGGTATCAGCTAAACTTTCACCCATCCACATTAGAGTTTAGTAGTGAGAAAATACAAAAGCAATGACTGAGCACCTGTATGTTGCATTCTGCAAGTACCAGAACTCAAGACCAGTCTTAACACCACTTTTTGAAGGTCAACTGCAGTCAATAACATTTTTACTCAGTCTTGTCTTGGTCTTCAAGACCACAACTGCAGGGATATCACTAAGTTACCTGTGTATTGTCTCATTCATTTGTTAAAATCATTACTGTGATTGGATGTAAAACACCCCTGCTTCAAATACAACGAATAACTTGACAACTCATTACTAATTTGAGATTTTTGTTACAGCTGGGAACCCCTCTCTGCCCATCTTCGTGCACACTCCAAGAAAGTGGATGTGGCAGAAGAAGCAGCTATAGCGGTCTAGAATGAGATGACAGTCAAGTCTTTTCTTTAAAAAAAAATGTTGCTACCTAAAGCACAAAATGTCATTTGTCCAAAAGAAAACACACAGCAGTAAATCTTTTAAAGCAATAAATCCTGCAATACAACACTTAATGGGACAACTGAGACCATGTCAAACTTTTATCAGCACTTAGAAAGAAAGCATAAAGAGAGGTAAGTTAAGCATAATTGACTGCAGTAAAGCTTGCTAGCTAGTCTGTCTGTCAATGTCTCTAGCTGCATAATATTCAGTGAAGGATAGACACAATTCTCTTAAGTAACATAAACTCTGGCAAAGTTTAACATCCCTAAAGTATAAAAGAGCAAAGTGTCTCACCCTGAGTGACTGGCCTAAATTTTGCCTTTTGACACATCCTACAGTAGCACTGTGATGATACATGCAGCATAGAGGAAAAAGCAACCATTTTGTGTAGGAGTTTATGTTTCCGTGCATCTAAAAAAGAGTTTCACTGCTGTACCACAATTGTTTTATTACACTTTTTATATACTTTTATTAAAACTCTGACAAAACATACAGTATAGTACATACAGTACATTTTTACAAACTGTGTAATTAAACCACTTGTCAACGATAATGAGTACTGTGTTTCACATGCTGATTATACTCCTAATACAGCACACATTATGAAGGTGGCTAGGCTAGAGAGGCTGCGCCTCCTGGGAACATGCCAGATGTGGAATGTGACAAACAAAATATTTGACCATGTTAACTCCCAAGCAGCCTATGCGTCACCCTAGAGAGCAACAGTAGGAGCCTGCGTAGGACGTGTGTGTAATTGGGTGCAGAAATAATATATAGAGATGCCCGAGGTTACCTACTTTCCAAAGAGGTTTCTTAAATAGCTGCTGGATCCAGGTCATTATGTATATGTAGCCATTAACACGACATAAACAAACAGATCATGAACTCAAGGAAGACTGACTCCAGTAAAGTCAATAGTGTAGATGCTGACACAGCAGCTGCACTATTTGTCCAGATTTTATTAATCGTGTGCGGATTGATTGACATTGATGTTTCTCCATCACACAAAGCAGTGTGCAGTTCATCACTTCTTTCCCTTCTGTCTGTAGGACCGTGACAGGATTCAGTGCACAACAAAGCGCATGAAACCATCCATCTATATTTAAGTGCGTCTGTTGAGCCTAATTTTGCTCTCCTCAGGATTTATTGGAACAGAAGAGCTAAAAAGCAAGTCTAAAAATAAAACACAATCAACTGTTTATTTTCAGTCTGAGTAAAAAGAGGTTGTAAGCGCAATTTCATACAATTACCTATGGATCAGCAATTTCTTCTAGACATGTTTTCAACAGAATCTTGAGATTTGCCTCAGATCTCATTTCAGGCCCCAAGAAGTCCACTTTGAATTGGTTCCACAAGCTAATGCTACATTTGCATGTGACATCTATCCTTGGAACATATATGAGCATATAACTATATGGCAACATTGACACATGATCTCACAGAGTAACCAAGAGCTTGCTTGGCAAACAAACCAAGAGAACAATCCAATCCAAGTAAGTTAAAGAAGTGTGCTGTTTGCTAGAGTAAATATGGAGTGTTTGGTATAAGCATTTGTGAAATGTCACGTCACATAACATAACACATGTTTGTCTATAAAATGTGTGTATTTGTGAATGCTTTGGTTTGGCTTGGATGGAGAGCAGACAAACACCATAGACTGACAGTCTTTATCATCCACACACCAACAACAATTGGATTTAACTGTACAATACAGAATGTCTTGTACATGTGACAGAAGCCATATCTCCCATGTGATTGCTGTCTTATGTATTACATTGTCTACTGGCAAAGACAAACAAAGCTTGCTAAAAGTGAGCTAGATTCATTAGTACATGATAATTTAATCCCAGCACTGATAATTAATGTGCTAATTAATTGTAGAAGCTTTGTGGGTAACTGACCGGCGGTCAGGCATACAATTCATATTAGTTTCAGTTTCACTTTAGCAATTCAATTTATTTGTTTAGTGTTTTTTCAAAGATTAAACTAGATTTTGTGAAATTCCTTTGTGGCTTGATGAAATTGCTGTTGTCGTTGGGCGGGAACTGAACTGACACATCACTTGTGACAACAGCATATTGGATTTCACAATAAAGCAGGGGTAAGGAGGGATGTGAAATGTAGAATATGTAATATTTTCAGATTGATGTACAGTTGGTCCTCTACTTTTTAAGTAGAATTCCACTTAACTTTACAACAGAAACAGTCTTTAATACTTGTGTTTTATAGACTCAGGAGTTTAGTATTTCATTGCTTCCTTTTCACAGATCAGTCATTAAGTCATTCAGACCATCATTTGCCCGATGACCTCAATCCTCAGTCATAAAAGCTAAATGATGTAAAAAGGGGACATTGGATAAATCATACTGTGAATGGTTGTATTAAAAAAGATTCATTTAAAATCCTTTTTTACTACTGAGTGTGACATTGAGGAGGTCTGTCGAGAGCACTGTTTTGACCTCAGCAGCCGTTATGACACAGGTCTGTTAATCTGCAGGTCTCTGAGGATCTTCGTCCCGACACTCTACTGGGTGTCAGCAACCACTTTGCAGGTAGAGACTTGAGTCGACGCCTCCAGTACCAGCTGGTTTGTGACACTCTTGGTGCATGACAGAGGCACCTGTTGGTCATCTGGGGACAACCAGTGCAGAAGAATGCATTGTGTGGTACAGACAGAGGCGCCATGAGGCTGCAGAGGCAACCAACAAAGAAGATTAGCTGTGTTTCAGTCTTCAGCCGGGCTGCAGTGGTCACTAGGGGAAAACAAAGAAAATGTGCTCTTTGAAACTAAGCTCTAAGCTCATGGGAAGATAGCATGTTGTGGCAATTCTAGAAATGAAGTTGCACAAATAACAAACCTTCAAATACCCCCGACAGTCTTTCCATTCATCGATGGTGTAATGATGATCTATTACACCCATGAACATACTACCACTGCACAGACTTTATCTCCATGTATTACTCCCTGACATTTTCAATAAGGCAGATGTGAATGTATAGAAACAAGTTGAGAGCTATAGAAAACAAAGTTAGAAAAGTTTCGCAGGTAAATCTCTGCTTAACTTCCCAGTGATCTTACATGACCTCACCAATAGCTCCAATAATCAACTGAACCACCACAACAAGGAAACTACCTGAAAGCCTGTCTGACAGTGTGATTTAACAGTTGAACTGACTGGGCTGCAGCCAATACTACGTTTCTAAGTTTGGGTTTTTCCACAAATTAGTTTCTCTTCTTTTGGGGGATTTTTACTGTTACTACTTTAAAAACAATCTTTCAAGAACCAAAGTGTGGAAATATTTTGATAAATTTCAAATTAAGAAGACGTACATTTGTATTTGTTGTTATGCACTGATCATTAGGAGTATAATTTGAATGTTTTTTAAATGTGGACTCAAAAAAAAAAAGAAAAAAAAGAAATAGTCAAATAAATTAAGAGTTGTTTTTGGTGCTGAATATTTCTAATCGAAAGAAGGGTGTATGGGGATTTTAGGAAGGAATTAATGAGCTTGTTGCACTGATATACACATCCATTTTTGATGAGTCTTTTTAATTTTTAAACTCAAATGTTCTTGCTGATGTAAACCATGTATACTTTGATTTGAGGAAGGAGAAATAAACTGACATTGTTGGTGATTCATTACTTTTTGTCATGGTTCGTGTCATGTGTTTGTGCTCTGTATCCAGAAAGACCAGAGATCCAAACAGAAAGAACAGCACACATTTACTGGACTAAAACATTTTGAGGATTTTACACAAGTTTCTATGTTGTGCTGTTTTACTTTGACTTCAAATAAGGAGGTGTTTTGCTGAAGACAGATTTTTTATGCATACATGATAAGCTCATAAACTATAATGCAACCTTAAAATTTAAACTACCCAATAGCACATAGACTAACAACAACATTAAAATTCATTTTACAGGTTATTGCATCATTAATCTAACACTGAAGGAGACAATTAATCAAAATGAGCAATGTTTGCTTTTGAACAATTTACCACTATTTGCGTGATTTAAATATTCAAATATAGAATATGCGTCCTTTTCCCACCACTGCTACTGAAACTCTGGATGACGAGAGCATGAACATCAACATGTAGAGCTCGAGGAGAGGAAGGCTGGTGCTTGAACATATTTAAAGGTGACTTCATGAAATAAAAATAATGTTTCAAAGGTTTCAAATAAAAGGTATAGATGTGGAAATTATCTGATCTCTAAACAATGTACAGTATAGAAATGACACAAGGGATATTCCTGCTAATTATTTATGGGTATAGCAATTTAGGAAGCATAATGCATTAGCTCTGAACATGAGCCAAACATTCATCCAACTGAAGTAGAGGGAAGAAAACTCTGAAACTTTTAGTCTGAGAGGAAAATGTTGTGAAAGAATGAAAAGAAGCTATAGATGAGAAGAAGCGCTGCCTGGAGCCTGAAATGCAGTTTGACAGCTGGAGCCACCTGGGTCATTCAACTATAACTTCGATATTTCAAAATTTGAAATCTTTTTACTATTTGACATAAAAGACTTTTCTCTAAAGTGTCAGCTGGTAAGAGCGAGAGATGTTTTCCTTTAAACAATTTTGTCTTCTTTTTTTTTTTTTTCAAGTGATTTAAAGTGAAAAAAATTACATTTACAGTTTCTCTTATGTAATGCAACACTCTTGTATCTTTATATAATATGAATTCTTGAACCAGATGAACCCTTGCATTCATCTAATGTATCAAAGTGGAAAGTAAAACATAATAAACTGTTTGCCGACTCATGTCCCCAACCCTAACCTTAATTTCCACACGCAACCTTGGCTTTTTTGGCCGTCTTTTTTGACACTCAGTCAGCAGCTCTGAGAGCACATGGCCTGTGTACTGTAAGGATAGAATGGTAGAGGATAAAATAAAATGGTCAAAGCTCAAACACGCCTTCGCTTCCTCAAAGTTTCTTTCAAGGTCGGATTTGGGAAAGATTTAGAGGGATTTCAGAGAGGGCACTGACAGAGCTGACTGTCCTCAGGGTTTGTTTGAAAAAATGCTCTTTTCTGGGGACTGGCGCTTGTTTTGGTTTATATTTCCCTCTCCCTTACCTTTCTCCACCTCCTGCCCTCTTTACTGGGTTGGTTCCCTTCTCTCTGCTATAACTTACTAACTCTTAAAGAAAAGAAAAGAAAAGAAAACAAACAAACAAACAAACAAACAAGCAAACATATACTGTATATAGTTTACAGGATTTCACTGTATCCTTTTCATTTAGCTGACTACATTAGCACTGGATTTAGTCATAACTTTTGCACACATAAACAGAAACAGTGTAACTATTTCTGCCTATTGGTTGCTTGTTTGGGTCCATTTTACCACTTCAGTCCAGAGTAAGGACAAACTAATTAATTTGGGATAGATTGCTATAACATCTGGTACAGAGAGGATGAATTCTAATGACTGGTAATCCCATGACTTTTTTCCATCACCAAGTGAAACGTCTAATTATCAACTGAATCATTTCATGATTTCAATGACATTTGGTAGAGGCATTCATGTTCCCCTGTGCATGAAATGCTATAGCCTGCTGAACGTCACTATTTTAGCATTGTCACTGTGAGCATGCTTAAGATTTTTTTTTTTTTTTTTTTTAGCTCAAAGCACTGCAACCTCTGTGCATGAGTACAGGCTCAGAGAGCTGCTCGCATGGCTGTACAGCAGCTTTAATCAGTATTTTTGAGCAAAACAATGTTTTCACATTGTACTCTCTAGGTATAATGTGACAGTGTGAAAGAGGTCACTTGCAGCGATGAACCTACATAGAATTATCACCCCAATCTGCAGCACCCCTCTGCCTTACAGAGCTCTCTAATAAGTTTCAGCTCAACTTTCAGCTGACTTTACTCTCACTGCCACTATACTCCACTATACACTGCTTGCTCCGCAACATAAAGTTAGCAGCTAGCTGGTGGCAAAAGCGCAGGACATTTACCTGTTAGGTGGCCAGGAACACCGAATGAAAGGCAATATTGCTTGGTATCTGCTGGATGCATAAATAAGTAATAGTTTGCTATTTAAGTTTAAAAGGTGATGATGCAACTTGTTTCTGTTGTTCTCTAGTGGCCAGTTAATTAGTTATTGCAGGTTAAGTCTTGTTCTTATGAGTGTTGATGACAAACTTCAGTGCTACCTTGGGAGTATTTCACACCTTGATGT